>CM067317.1:30619128-31241992 GCA_034231615.1 Meghimatium bilineatum | reverse complement strand
ATCCCTAAACAACGCCTTCAAACATCCCTATACAACGCCTTCAAACATCCCTAAATGCAATAATACAACGCCTTCAAACATCCCTATACAACGCCTTCAAACATCCGTATATGCAATCATACAACGCTTTCAAACATCCCTAAATGCAATAATACAACGCCTTCAAACATTCCATATATGCAAAAACAAATATTCCACCCTCTGTCGAGGGTGGGAGACACCTCTGTCGAGGGTGGGAGAAGCAGAGGACGGGAAATAAAGGCATGGACAGACAACATCAAGGAATGGACAGGGCAAGATATTTCCACACTTTCGCTGAGGATAGAATTCGCTGGATGACTGTGTGTGTTAAGGTATCCAATGTGGTACCCCTACGACCCTGAAGGGTTACGGGTTTATCGATTGGTTGATTGATATGTAATCATACAACGCCTTCAAACATCCATATATGCAATCATACGGACAGGTGTGGAAACGGAAAAATCTCACCCAGACCATTCCGTCATGTTGTCAATCCAATATTTTTGTGTCACCTCTTCACCTTCCACTCTCAATTCCAGCAGAGTAAGATAATCTTTGAAAATGAATTGTGCCATTTCCAAACCAAGCAGTGGCATGTGTCGCACTACCACCAACAGTTTTTCAAATCAGTCAGTGACATATTTCTCACCGCCGACAATAGTTCTTTCTGCTGAACACACCAGGCAGTTCAGTTGTATGTGTTTCCCCACCGACAACAGTGCTATCAAACCAGTCAGTGGCATGTGTCGCACTACCAACAACAGTTTTTCAAATCAGTCAGTGACATATTTCTCACCGCCGACAATAGTTCTTTCTGCTGAACACACCAGGCAGTTCAGTTGTATGTGTTTCCCCACCGACAACAGTGCTATCAAACCAGTCAGTGGCATGTGTCGCACTACCAACAACAGTTTTTCAAATCAGTCAGTGACATATTTCTCACCGCCGACAATAGTTCTTTCTGCTGAACACACCAGGCAGTTCAGTTGTATGTGTTTCCCCACCGACAACAGTGCTATCAAACCAGTCAGTGGCATGTGTCGCACTACCAACAACAGTTTTTCAAATCAGTCAGTGACATATTTCTCACCGCCGACAATAGTTCTTTCTGCTGAACACACCAGGCAGTTCAGTTGTATGTGTTTCCCCACCGACAACAGTGCTATCAAACCAGTCAGTGGCATGTGTCGCACTACCAACAACAGTTTTTCAAATCAGTCAGTGACATATTTCTCACCGCCGACAATAGTTCTTTCTGCTGAACACACCAGGCAGTTCAGTTGTATGTGTTTCCCCACCGACAACAGTGCTATCAAACCAGTCAGTGGCATGTGTCGCACTACCAACAACAGTTTTTCAAATCAGTCAGTGACATATTTCTCACCGCCGACAATAGTTCTTTCTGCTGAACACACCAGGCAGTTCAGTTGTATGTGTTTCCCCACCGACAACAGTGCTATCAAACCAGTCAGTGGCATGTGTCGCACTACCAACAACAGTTTTTCAAATCAGTCAGTGACATATTTCTCACCGCCGACAATAGTTCTTTCTGCTGAACACACCAGGCAGTTCAGTTGTATGTGTTTCCCCACCGACAACAGTGCTATCAAACCAGTCAGTGGCATGTGTCGCACTACCAACAACAGTTTTTCAAATCAGTCAGTGACATATTTCTCACCGCCGACAATAGTTCTTTCTGCTGAACACACCAGGCAGTTCAGTTGTATGTGTTTCCCCACCGACAACAGTGCTATCAAACCAGTCAGTGGCATGTGTCGCACTACCAACAACAGTTTTTCAAATCAGTCAGTGACATATTTCTCACCGCCGACAATAGTTCTTTCTGCTGAATACATCAGGCAGTCGCATGTGTCTCATCACTGAGAGAAATGCTTTCTGTTGAATTTCAAGCTGGGTTACTTTGTCTCAGCCAATACATTCTTTCTATGTACTTGAAAACATTAACGACATGTAGTAACTTGTATTAAATCGTCTGTATCATTACTTCTGTTTCTAGAAGAGAATGCTGGATTGGTAATTTCAAGAAATGGTATGGGCACGATTTTTCTACACTCCTCCGAGAGGTGTTTGGAGGGCTTTCTGCGCTGATATCTCTAGTGTGGCATCCCCCTAAGACCCTGACGGGTTATGGGTCTTAAATCTACAAATTATTTTGAACTCCTACAACCATGAAATAATGCACAGATGTAATGAAATGGTAACAGGTGGAGAATGTTAACGTATTAAAGGATAGAGTCATGTACAATGTAACATCCCATGCATAAATCTGTGTTATTTCGATCATTGGTTATTGATATATGAGGGAGAGGAGGTGGCTATATCCCTCATACAGCAGAACCACTGAAATGTGAGATCGCTAACATCTCACACCCTTACGGCATTACTACATTATATGAGTTAGCTTTACTTTTTCTTATTGATATATAAGATAGAGTATAGCTGCAAGTTTAGTGAAACACACGATAGCTTCTTTCTAACTCAATGTCCGTCTGCAAAAGAATGACTGTTAAGTGTGTTGATATCATCTAACAATGTTAGATTCCAGAATATCATGGTAGATTCCAGAATATCATGGTAGATTCCAGAATATCATGGTAGATTCCAGAATATCATGGTAGATTCCAGAATATCATAGTAGATTCCAGAATATCATGGTAGATTCCAGCATAATATGGTAGATTCCAGAATATCATGGTAGATTCCAGAATAGCATGGTAGATTCCAGAATATCATGGTAGATTCCAGAATATCATGAAATAATGATTCAATTTTTTTAAACTGTAGAAGTTATCTTATATTCTACAATTGGTACGTCTTTTTCAAAATGCAAACTACATGCCACATCATAAGTGTTTATGTGCTCATGATTCAAGATTCTATTCAAGGTACATTATCTATTAATAATATGTGCTCCTATAGTTCCGGGAGAGATTACGTCCCATGAACAGCATGCACCTACAGTGAATATACGCATATTCACATTCCTCACTGTCGTTATTCCACATTCACACCCACATCAAGACACCTGTATTTCATGATATTTCCCAGGACGACGCTACAGCCATTCCCTTAAAACTGACGTTTTTCATTATCATAACACCATGTAATGTCGTGGTGAGATAGCTATCATATGCACTATTTTTTTACCTTAAGAAAATGTGATATAACCATATTGGCATAAAGTTCGCAGTTGAAGTGAAGTATATCCCACTAGAATATACTTTTATTTTATAAGAAATATAAGAGATAACAACAACGTTGGTACCAGCAAGTACGGAAAGGAAATCAACACCGAAAGTAAGATCTTGATTAACAACAGAAATATAGCATAGGCAAATGATGATTGGGCATAGACTTGAAGAATTATAAAATGCTACATATAAAAGTAACATAATGATATGTGTCGACATTAATGACGTAACATAATGATATGCGTCGACATTAATGAAATAACATAATGATATGTGCCGACATTAATGAAATCAAATAATGATATGTGTCGACATTAATGAAATCACATAATGATATGTGTCGATATTAATGAAATCACATAGTGATATGTGTCGACATTAATGAAATCACATAATGATATGTGTCGAAATTAATGAAATCACATAATGATATGTGTCGACATTAATGAAGTAACATAATGATATGTGTCGACATTAATGAAATAACATAATTATAAAATGCTACATCAATCCCATATTCATGTATGGCTCATAAACATGGACACTAAGCAAACAAATTAGAAGACAAAATTGATGCCTTTGAGATGTGGGTATATAAATGATTAGGGAGAACATCGTGGAAAGAAAAGAAAACAAATAAGGAGATACTAAAAACACTTAATATGAAGAAGGAACTACTAAGAGAAATAAATATCAGGCAAATAAAATACTTTGGACACATTAAAAGACAGGCCACATCATTGAAGACCTTTCTTGAGAGTAAAGTCAGAGCGAAGCGAGCAAGAGGTAGGCAGAGTTACAAGTGGGAGAGTAACATAACACGATGGACAGGTTACAATCTAGCAGAGTGCACCACCAAGGCAAGAGACATGAGATATTGGAGATACGTTGCAGCCAACCTTCGTTGCGGAGACGGCACTTAGTGATGATGATGAAAGAAGCAAGACTAGTTTAGGAAGAAACAATACCAGTGCACTGCTGCATACAATATTACTTAGAAATAATAACAGCAGATGGACACAAAATACCAGTATATCGAACACACAATACCATTGTATCATCGTCATCATGTGACATATTCTTTTCAGAACGTGATCTTCCTTATGGATTCTATGAACACTCCGCGATTCTGGGCGAGTTGATCTTCTGCAGCTAGAGACACGCTTAAACAATCGGATATATCACTGGAACATTGTCGTCTTGTGCGTCCTATTTTCATATTGCCGTTAACTCTGCCTTAGGCTATTAATCTTTTCATGAGTTACATTTATCAACAACGATGGAGGTAGTAACGTCGTGACTCTCGTTCACGTTAATTTTCATTCATGCTGGCTCTTTGGCTATGTGTAAGTTGGTGTTATAATCAATCACATGTGCTCAGAATATCCAAAATAGAATTATTAGACACATTACTCTTGTAGTTTGCCAATGATTTCAGGAGTAAATTCGTATATATAATAGCACGCATAGCATAGAAAAGACATTCATTTTTACGCAATTTGTTAGCGAAAATTATGGTATACCAGTATTTTGAAGTTTATCAGTTTATTAAAATTTTCCAGTATATGGGACCAATAATACCAGTGTATAGTATAAACAATGTCATTGTATGTAACAGGCATTACATTGTATGGAACAACTACTAACAATAGAATTCTGTGGAAAGAACACAAACACAAGCATTGTGTGTAACAGTCACTAACAATGTTGTTGTTCGTCCATCACAGGTGATGATGACCATTTGTTACATCCACTTTTGAAATTTCAATTTTAGTTATGTCCTTGATTATGAGTTCGTAGATGGCTAATGAGCCATATTCGAGCTGTATATGTCCTTGGATAGTTCGGACATGGAATGACGACTGTAGACGGATCTTGGTCTATCCGTGACTTTCTAGCTCCTCTCCGCTGTTGAACTGCTGCATGTTTCCTCTTGTCACAAGATGATGCAGCTCTTATTTATTTTAGAAGGTCATGTAGATCTATTTTGTGCAAGTTCTTCCCATGTGTCGTGGTCTATTTCAAAGACTTTTAGTGAGTTCTTTCATTAGTCTTTGTAGCGCTTCTTTTGGCCACCTTGAGATCGTGTGCCCTTCTCCAGCTCACCATAGAGATGTATCTTTGACAGACGATGGTGTGGCATACGCACCAAATGACCTGCCCAACGAATCTGTGTCCGCATCAGGATCGTGTCAATGCTGGGGATACCAGCTCTATCAAGGACAGTCGTATCTGGAATCTTATCTTGCCATCTGATGTTCATAACTTTTCTGAGACAATTTCTGTGAAAATGATTAGAGTTTTTTCACATGACGTCTATACACAGTACATGTTACACTAGCATATAACAGCACTGGAAGTACCACTGCTCTGTAAACTTTCAGCTTAGTCTGTAGGTTAATGCCATTTCTACGCCAAACATTTGCGTACAATCTGCCGAAAGTACTGCTTGCTTTAGCGATCCTTGTATACACTTCATCATCAACGTTGGCGTTTTGTGATAACGTACTGCCTAGATATGTGAATAACACTAACAATAACAGCGTATGGAACAAACATTAATAACAACATTGCATAGAACAAACACTAACAATAGCAGCGTATAGAACAAACACTAACATTTCCTTGTGAATGAAAAACACATTATTACCAGGACTACAAGTATATTGACTACCTGTGTTGCTCCGCTAACTAACTGTTAGGAAATACGTGATCAATTAAGGGGTAGGGAAGGTACACCTAGAAGACGGTATGGTTACCCAAAAAAATAATTTTTTTAAACAGTTACGGTTACATCGACGCAACTTTCACAGTAGATACCTGAATGAATGCACTATAATTAAAAAAATAAAATGTTTCATTCTGTATAAAAGTAAATAGAAATTATTTGCTTTGTAATTAACAAAACTGTTCATGTTCAAAATGGTAAGGTCAGTTCTGTAAATATTTTGACAAGATATTAAGTACAAATGAGTTATAATTAAAAATGTATGCATATAAATGGAATAACTATGGCACATTCTACGAATATTATAATATATTTTCAAAACACTTGGGGGGGGGCGCAGACATCCAGGGACAGGTGCAGGACAGCGGTCGCTTGAATGATAAGCAATACGAATTATGGCGACAAAGAATATAAAGTCTTAGTAGTTTAAACAGAATGCAAATCCTTTTTACGGCATCAGAAGGGGACTACGAAAGAAATCCTTTTTAAGGCATCAGAAGGGGACTACGAAAGAAATCCTTTTTTAAGGCATCAGAAGGGGACTACGAAAGAAACTTTACTCATGAAGTAGTCCACGACGCTCAAAAAAGTTGAGAACCACTGACAAACGATTCATTTTTATGTTGCTATCACAGACAATTTTATCGCTTCAATTACGATTCGTGGTTTATGGCACTCCTTTCAAGAATTTATTTCAAGTATGTTTTTTTGTTGTTGTTTTGTGAATGTGTGTGTGAGAGAGAGAGATTTTGTTCATAACCAGATTGTTGTGTAGTTCTATAGAATACTGCAGTTTAATATTGTACTCTGGGGAAGAGAGATACAATTAAAAGTAAGCAAAAGATCAATAATATTATAAATCAATAATAATATTAATGGGAAGTTAAAAAAATCAGTAATATTCTATTCAAAATAATTTTCGAAATTATTTGTAAAAATGTTAAAATTTTCACAAATTTTTGTGGACAAAGAGTTCACAAATTGGCTTTAACACAATCGAACTAGTCGGAGAGGATGTGCAGCTTTGGTAGAGCCGTAGATACACAGTTTGTTAAGGTGGTGTTCCACCCCCCAAAATATTTTACTGGATCCATTTTTATGGGATTGCTGAATTACATCTTTTTTTGGTTGGGGGGGGGGAATCCTCTAAACGATGGTCATATTTACATGTTTATTATTGTTAAATATTACACTCTGTTTCCTTACAGTCAAGAAGTATGCACTTTTAAAAGCCCCAACCCCATTCACCTTATCTACGGTCGACACTCGACATGTGATAATAATTTCATGTAAAGTCTACCGAATAATTAACGAATATCTCCAGCCAAGAACAGAACGTTTTTTCATACTATCTATTTACTTAATTATCTGCTTCTTTACCCGTCTAACGCACGAACGCACGCACGGACGCTGATCAAAAATCAGTCCTTTCCTTTGTTCCAACGGTCTTATGTAACGTACTGCGATGGTCCAGCATATTGAAACTAATAGCTCAGTCGTCATGGTCGGCTAAGTTCTTATTTACTTGCAGATTTCTATTGTCTTTTGTATGTGGTTAATGTTGTCAAAAACAAGATTCAGAAAAATGAAATATATATTTGTTTAATATGACCGCGTCATTAAGGTGAGAAAGAGAGTTCTGCAGTGCTATATAACCCCTATACTAACATATGGGTACGAGTCTTGGACAATAAACAAACTGGAAAGTGGAAAATTAGAGGCAATAGAGATGTGGTTCTACAGAAGAATGCTGGGAATACCATGAACTGCCAGAAAAACTACTGTTGAGGTGTTGAAAATTCAAATGTGAATCAATGAAAGGACCTTAATCAATAATTTAAGGAAAAGACCATTTTCATTTTTTGGCCAATTCATGAGACAGTGAGGTTTGATGAATATAGTCAAAACAGACAAGGTTGAAGGAAACAGAGACAGAGGGCGAAAAACGTGAGAAAATGTTAGACAGTTTGACAACCTGGCATGGAAGGGAAATAGCAGTGAGCGTGATATGCTAGAGTTAAAGAGCTGTGGAGAGCCATGATCGCCTACGCCAGCCAGCATGGCATCTGCTGATGATGATTGTCTGTCACCAGGTGAACGATGTTTGATCGTATCCACACTTGCCGTTAAGTGTAGAAGTAGGAGCTTCCGCTATGTTTCCAAGTCCAGATGTGTCGCTTTGATTGCATTAAGCCGTTTTCAAGCTATCTTGATGTTTTCTATCAACTGTTATCTTGGTCTATCTTTGGCCTTAAATCCGGATATTCTTTTGTTGTATGTTTTCATTGGTATTTGGTTTGGGTTCATTCTTATACGGCGTCTGAGTTCCCATTTTTGCAAATCTCTACACTGAAATAAATATGCAATGGCTATCCGTAAGTTATTTGTCTCACTATCAATTATTTTCTAAGTCAGTAAATAATCGTACAATAATGTCAATTGTTGACTAAAATTAAATTGTGTGTATGAAATGTATTCTGGAACTTATTTTGTTGGTTGTGTCTTTATATTGCGGTTGGTCAACGGTGAGATTTGTCGTGAGACGTGAAAGTTTTATGATTCCTGTACCAGACAGGTCAGTGGCAACTTTGCTACCTAGTTCCAGCCTTTGGTGGCTGGAGTAAGCTCCTTCTCTGCGACAAGGTCTCTGGTCTCGATGGGAACAAAATGAAAAGGTGAGTCTTCTAATATAGACAAATATAAAGGTAAAGAAACTAAGGGTGAAGATTTTGTTCTCAAAGAACAACATTAGGACAAACACATTTTGATATAACTAAAACTAGAATCAAACATTGCACATATGATAGAAGAACCTGCTCGATGGTATTTCTTGAGGACAACCTCCCTTAATCATTAAGTCATTAGCCTTATACTCACGAGATCACTGGTTCTCTTCCGGGTTGCTATGTCCATGTCTTGGTCACACGTACATTGCTTTTCACCGATCCGTGAATACTTGGAGCTTTGAAAATACGTGTTACAAATATGTTTTATGCCACCCTCGTTGAGAAGGCCTACGTATGGAAAATCCCAGTATAATTTGTCAATCTCCTACGCCTGTATTACGTAACTCCTGGCGATTACAAAAATGAAATACAAAATACATGTCCAATATATATGTCGACAGTGACGGAGTCACATAATTACTTTATCCAATACTTCTTGTCATAAGTTGACAGTGCTGAGGTGACATAATTATCTTCTCCACTCAGTCTTGTTATAATTCGACAATTATGTAATCTTTTAATAAGTCCACATTGTTTTAGTCACATAATAATATGTGTCGACATTAATGAAATCACATAATGATATGTGTCGACATTAATGAAATCACATAATGATATGTGTCGACATTAATGAAGTAAAATAATGATATGTGTCGACATTAATGAAGTAACATAATGATATGTGTCGACATTAATGAAATCACATAATGATATGTGTCGACATTAATAAAGTAACATAATGATATGTGTCGACATTAATGAAATCACATAATGATATGTGCCGACATTAATGAAGTAACATAATGATATGTGTCAACATTAATGAAGTAACATAATGATATATGTTACATTAATGAAGTAACATAATTATATGTGCCGACATTAATGAAGTAACATAATGATATGTGTCGACATTAATGAAATCACATAATGATATGTGTCGACATTCATGAAATCACATAATGATATGTGTCGACATCAATGAAGTAACATAATGATATGTGTCGACATTAATGAAATCACATAATGATATGTGCCGACATTAATGAAATCACATAATGATATGTGTCGACATTAATTAAATCACATAATGATATATGTCGACATTAATGAAATCACATAATGATATTTGTCGACATTAATGAAATAACATAATGATATTTGTCGACATTAATGAAGTAACATAATGATATGTGTCGACATTAATGAAGTAACATAATGATATGTGTCGACATTAATGAAGTAAAATAATGATATGTGCCGACATTAATGAAGTAACATAATGATATGTGTCGACATTAATGAAGTAACATAATGATATGTGTCGACATTAATTAAATCACATAATGATATGTGTCGACATTAATGAAATCACATAATGATATGTGCCGACATTAATGAAGTAACATAATGATATGTGTCGACATTAATGAAGTAACATAATGATATGTGTCGACATTAATGAAATCACATAATGATATGTGTCGACATTAATGAAGTAACATAATGATATGTGCCGACATTAATGAAGTAACATAATGATATGTGCCGACATTAATGAAGTAACATAATGATATGTGTCGACATTAATGAAGTAACATAATGATATGTGCCGACATTAATGAAGTAACATAATGATATGTGTCGACATTAATGAAGTAACATAATGATATGTGCCGACATTAATGAAATCACATAATGATATGTGTCGACATTAATGAAGTAACATAATTATATATGTTACATTAATGAAGTAACATAATTATATGTGCCGACATTAATGAAGTAACATAATGATATGTGTCGACATTCATGAAATCACATAATGATATGTGTCGACATTAATGAAGTAACATAATGATATGTGCCGACATTAATGAAGTAACATAATGATATGTGCCGACATTAATGAAGTAACATAATGATATGTGCCGACATTAATGAAGTAACATAATGATATGTGCCGACATTAATGAAGTAACATAATGATATGTGTCGACATTAATGAAGTAACATAATGATATGTGCCGACATTAATGAAATCACATAATGATATGTGCCGACATTAATGAAGTAACATAATGATATGTGCCGACATTAATGAAGTAACATAATGATATGTCTCGACATTAATGAAGTAACATAATGATATGTGCCGACATCAATGAAGTAACATAATGATATGTGCCGACATTCATGAAATCACATAATGATATGTGTCGACATTAATGAAATCACATAATGATATGTGTCGACATTAATGAAATCACATAATTACTTGATCCAATCATTCTTCGCAGTATCCTCTTTTACGTGTTGCATTTTATAAAAAAATACATGTCCGAAATAAATCGACAGGACTGGAGATACCAATATACTTTATCCAATCAGTTTTCGTCTCTTGTTCCTGAATCTGTTATTGTCTTACACAATTTTTAATAATCTAAAGATTACGTTGCAAACAGTGCTCCTGAATGATTGATTAAGAACCCACGCGCTGTCAGCCATTTTAAATCTCTGAATATTAAAGGATATGTACTCAAAACCCTACTTTTAGTTTTGTCGGCAGTAAAAAAAAAAACTATTATGTTAGGGAATATTCTGGATATGAGTCTATTTTCTGAACGCAGCAGACTATAATAGAAACAGTTAGCAAACATCATGTGGGATAGGGTTTTGATTGTTTCTTCGTCTGTTATACAGTCCTGATAGCTCATCGGGAGTCATCCTTCTAAAGTGACGCAATTGAGTTTTCCCGCTATTTTTATTGGTCACTCTGTGTATACTTTGTGTTAACAGACAAAACAAATGATAAGAAACGTCAAATGTATCACAAAAAAATGTATTGTTGACAAGCCTAATCTACTCACTGAATGTGTCTCTGAAATGGTAAAATGTCTTTTCTTCGAGGCACAATAATTAGTATGCCGATTAAGATCAACGGATTTCATTCGTCCATAAAAACTGGACATGATGCACAAATATAAAGTATCAATTTGTTTGGGCTAACTAAAAATAACATTGTATGCAAGAAATGTCATTAATACGCTAGACAGTTACATTTTTTGGAGGGTATAGCTAGTTAAACGTGTTGTAGTACAACTACTATTTCAACAATTTCATATACTAGAACCAAATTCACACTTCAAAAACAGAATCAGTACCCGAGGACACAGGGATGGGGAGGGGGAATAACGTCTAATTACGTGAGACAAGTTCACTCGCAGAGATTGAGTGATTCAACCTTGAACAAGGTTGTCCTGACGACCCAAGTCTAATTTCTTGTTATTATATCCGTGAAAATTGACACACAGAGACATGTTTTGAACTGCGAAGCTCACGGGTCAAGTGTGTGATAGACCGTCACGGCATAGAGCAGATCCCCACTCGTTTACCTGCTGATACATGTATTTGGGAACAAAGTACTTAACGACCATCTGCTGAAATCTCAGGAAATTTGGTGTTGATTATTTGAGGAGAGTGTCCACGGAAGAAGAAAATACCAGAAGGAGACGTTCTTTATTTTTTGAACACGTAATGAGACAGGGAAGTCTGGAGAGCATCTTTTCAACAGGCAAAGTAGAAAGCGAGAGCGATGGTCATCTCTGTATATCCTTGACTGCCGACGCCAATCGGCAGGACACCTGATGATTATGCGTATGTATAGCTAAATAAGTAATTGTATATTGCTTACAACACAGATCATTCTTCTTCACGACACGATATTGTTCACTATAAGTGACACTCCGGTACGAATGTTACTGTAACAATAAGGTTTAACTAGTGACGAGAGGTGGTCTTCTCAGATCTGTACGCAATAGTAGACTACCTACCACCAATGTCAAATGTATCTATAGACATCTAGATATGTACATACATCTCTATTTACGCTGATCCAACCATCACAACTTTAGATCTTTTTCTTTGTTCCAATATAACTATGTAGCGTATGTTCTATAGACTTCCTAAAACAAGAGCCGGTATCAAACACTGGACCTTTCAGTTGACCAGCCATCTAGCCTTGAGGCAAATAATTCTCATATCAGAAAGTCATATATCACTATTTACTGGATGAGCTACCTAAAATTATATGTGAACGTCTCTCAAATTGATAGTAACCTGCCCCTAGTGTCTTGAGCTGTTTAACAACAGCTTACAACGATTCTGTAATTCAGTGTATCAACTCTCTTATACGAAGGAATATTAAAAGTATTAAAGGTAGGCTATTCCTGACAAGATGTAGCGACAATGAAGATGCTTACAATACACGATAATTTTTTATAAAATAAAACGAATTTTTCTGTTGTGTTGTTCCTCTGCGCTTTTGAGTTATTACGCAAACATTTAATGTTTGCAAGATGTACGTATAACCTTTTCAAATAATTTCATGCTTATATAATTTTCTATATTCTTCTTCTTCTACGTTCGTTCTCAAACTCCTGCAAATTAGCAGGATGTAGTCCGAAGAACGGAATGCGTTGTGTCATGCTTTACAGCATTGCTGCGATATCTGCGCATTTTGGCCTGACACATCCGACTTCAGAATGGTTTTGGGTCACTGCCCCTATATGGGATGGAACAGCCATCTCCATCCCATAACCTCCTTAGTCGCCTTTGACGACATGCGTGGAAGGTAAATAGTGTTGCTATTCTTTGTTCCCCTTTCGGGCCTCGGAAAAACAGGGGCATTTTTCTTTCTACATTGTGTTACTTTATAAGAAATATATTTAAATTTGTAATCAATGTCAACATTATATTTGTTTACACCTCGCTAATGGGTTAACGCCTACATTATAATGCCCATAAAGTGCTCAGTACTATGTACACAACCTGTGATACTAGTTTGCTTATATGTGTTGAGATCAATAATCAAGCTTGCTTTAGCGATCCTTGTATACACTTCATCATCAACGTTGGCGTTTTGTGATAACGTACTGCCTAGATATGTGAATAACACTAACAATAACAGCGTATGGAACAAACATTAATAACAACATTGCATAGAACAAACACTAACAATAGCAGCGTATAGAACAAACACTAACATTTCCTTGTGAATGAAAAACACATTATTACCAGGACTACAAGTATATTGACTACCTGTGTTGCTCCGCTAACTAACTGTTAGGAAATACGTGATCAATTAAGGGGTAGGGAAGGTACACCTAGAAGACGGTATGGTTACCCAAAAAAATAATTTTTTTAAACAGTTACGGTTACATCGACGCAACTTTCACAGTAGATACCTGAATGAATGCACTATAATTAAAAAAATAAAATGTTTCATTCTGTATAAAAGTAAATAGAAATTATTTGCTTTGTAATTAACAAAACTGTTCATGTTCAAAATGGTAAGGTCAGTTCTGTAAATATTTTGACAAGATATTAAGTACAAATGAGTTATAATTAAAAATGTATGCATATAAATGGAATAACTATGGCACATTCTACGAATATTATAATATATTTTCAAAACACTTGGGGGGGGGGGCGCAGACATCCAGGGACAGGTGCAGGACAGCGGTCGCTTGAATGATAAGCAATACGAATTATGGCGACAAAGAATATAAAGTCTTAGTAGTTTAAACAGAATGCAAATCCTTTTTACGGCATCAGAAGGGGACTACGAAAGAAATCCTTTTTAAGGCATCAGAAGGGGACTACGAAAGAAATCCTTTTTTAAGGCATCAGAAGGGGACTACGAAAGAAACTTTACTCATGAAGTAGTCCACGACGCTCAAAAAAGTTGAGAACCACTGACAAACGATTCATTTTTATGTTGCTATCACAGACAATTTTATCGCTTCAATTACGATTCGTGGTTTATGGCACTCCTTTCAAGAATTTATTTCAAGTATGTTTTTTTGTTGTTGTTTTGTGAATGTGTGTGTGAGAGAGAGAGATTTTGTTCATAACCAGATTGTTGTGTAGTTCTATAGAATACTGCAGTTTAATATTGTACTCTGGGGAAGAGAGATACAATTAAAAGTAAGCAAAAGATCAATAATATTATAAATCAATAATAATATTAATGGGAAGTTAAAAAAATCAGTAATATTCTATTCAAAATAATTTTCAAAATTATTTGTAAAAATGTTAAAATTTTCACAAATTTTTGTGGACAAAGAGTTCACAAATTGGCTTTAACACAATCGAACTAGTCGGAGAGGATGTGCAGCTTTGGTAGAGCCGTAGATACACAGTTTGTTAAGGTGGTGTTCCACCCCCCAAAATATTTTACTGGATCCATTTTTATGGGATTGCTGAATTACATCTTTTTTTGGTTGGGGGGGGGGGAATCCTCTAAACGATGGTCATATTTACATGTTTATTATTGTTAAATATTACACTCTGTTTCCTTACAGTCAAGAAGTATGCACTTTTAAAAGCCCCAACCCCATTCACCTTATCTACGGTCGACACTCGACATGTGATAATAATTTCATGTAAAGTCTACCGAATAATTAACGAATATCTCCAGCCAAGAACAGAACGTTTTTTCATACTATCTATTTACTTAATTATCTGCTTCTTTACCCGTCTAACGCACGAACGCACGCACGGACGCTGATCAAAAATCAGTCCTTTCCTTTGTTCCAACGGTCTTATGTAACGTACTGCGATGGTCCAGCATATTGAAACTAATAGCTCAGTCGTCATGGTCGGCTAAGTTCTTATTTACTTGCAGATTTCTATTGTCTTTTGTATGTGGTTAATGTTGTCAAAAACAAGATTCAGAAAAATGAAATATATATTTGTTTAATATGACCGCGTCATTAAGGTGAGAAAGAGAGTTCTGCAGTGCTATATAACCCCTATACTAACATATGGGTACGAGTCTTGGACAATAAACAAACTGGAAAGTGGAAAATTAGAGGCAATAGAGATGTGGTTCTACAGAAGAATGCTGGGAATACCATGAACTGCCAGAAAAACTACTGTTGAGGTGTTGAAAATTCAAATGTGAATCAATGAAAGGACCTTAATCAATAATTTAAGGAAAAGACCATTTTCATTTTTTGGCCAATTCATGAGACAGTGAGGTTTGATGAATATAGTCAAAACAGACAAGGTTGAAGGAAACAGAGACAGAGGGCGAAAAACGTGAGAAAATGTTAGACAGTTTGACAACCTGGCATGGAAGGGAAATAGCAGTGAGCGTGATATGCTAGAGTTAAAGAGCTGTGGAGAGCCATGATCGCCTACGCCAGCCAGCATGGCATCTGCTGATGATGATTGTCTGTCACCAGGTGAACGATGTTTGATCGTATCCACACTTGCCGTTAAGTGTAGAAGTAGGAGCTTCCGCTATGTTTCCAAGTCCAGATGTGTCGCTTTGATTGCATTAAGCCGTTTTCAAGCTATCTTGATGTTTTCTATCAACTGTTATCTTGGTCTATCTTTGGCCTTAAATCCGGATATTCTTTTGTTGTATGTTTTCATTGGTATTTGGTTTGGGTTCATTCTTATACGGCGTCTGAGTTCCCATTTTTGCAAATCTCTACACTGAAATAAATATGCAATGGCTATCCGTAAGTTATTTGTCTCACTATCAATTATTTTCTAAGTCAGTAAATAATCGTACAATAATGTCAATTGTTGACTAAAATTAAATTGTGTGTATGAAATGTATTCTGGAACTTATTTTGTTGGTTGTGTCTTTATATTGCGGTTGGTCAACGGTGAGATTTGTCGTGAGACGTGAATGTTTTATGATTCCTGTACCAGACAGGTCAGTGGCAACTTTGCTACCTAGTTCCAGCCTTTGGTGGCTGGAGTAAGCTCCTTCTCTGCGACAAGGTCTCTGGTCTCGATGGGAACAAAATGAAAAGGTGAGTCTTCTAATATAGACAAATATAAAGGTAAAGAAACTAAGGGTGAAGATTTTGTTCTCAAAGAACAACATTAGGACAAACACATTTTGATATAACTAAAACTAGAATCAAACATTGCACATATGATAGAAGAACCTGCTCGATGGTATTTCTTGAGGACAACCTCCCTTAATCATTAAGGCATTAGCCTTATACTCACGAGATCACTGGTTCTCTTCCGGGTTGCTATGTCCATGTCTTGGTCACACGTACATTGCTTTTCACCGATCCGTGAATACTTGGAGCTTTGAAAATACGTGTTACAAATATGTTTTATGCCACCTCGTTGAGAAGGCCTACGTATGGAAAATCCCAGTATAATTTGTCAATCTCCTACGCCTGTATTACGTAACTCCTGGCGATTACAAAAATGAAATACAAAATACATGTCCAATATATATGTCGACAGTGACGGAGTCACATAATTACTTTATCCAATACTTCTTGTCATAAGTTGACAGTGCTGAGGTGACATAATTATCTTCTCCACTCAGTCTTGTTATAATTCGACAATTATGTAATCTTTTAATAAGTCCACATTGTTTTAGTCACATAATAATATGTGTCGACATTAATGAAATCACATAATGATATGTGTCGACATTAATGAAATCACATAATGATATGTGTCGACATTAATGAAGTAAAATAATGATATGTGTCGACATTAATGAAGTAACATAATGATATGTGTCGACATTAATGAAATCACATAATGATATGTGTCGACATTAATAAAGTAACATAATGATATGTGTCGACATTAATGAAATCACATAATGATATGTGCCGACATTAATGAAGTAACATAATGATATGTGTCAACATTAATGAAGTAACATAATGATATATGTTACATTAATGAAGTAACATAATTATATGTGCCGACATTAATGAAGTAACATAATGATATGTGTCGACATTAATGAAATCACATAATGATATGTGTCGACATTCATGAAATCACATAATGATATGTGTCGACATCAATGAAGTAACATAATGATATGTGTCGACATTAATGAAATCACATAATGATATGTGCCGACATTAATGAAATCACATAATGATATGTGTCAACATTAATTAAATCACATAATGATATATGTCGACATTAATGAAATCACATAATGATATTTGTCGACATTAATGAAATAACATAATGATATTTGTCGACATTAATGAAGTAACATAATGATATGTGTCGACATTAATGAAGTAACATAATGATATGTGTCGACATTAATGAAGTAAAATAATGATATGTGCCGACATTAATGAAGTAACATAATGATATGTGTCGACATTAATGAAGTAACATAATGATATGTGTCGACATTAATGAAATCACATAATGATATGTGTCGACATTAATGAAATCACATAATGATATGTGCCGACATTAATGAAGTAACATAATGATATGTGTCGACATTAATGAAGTAACATAATGCTATGTGTCGACATTAATGAAATCACATAATGATATGTGTCGACATTAATGAAGTAACATAATGATATGTGCCGACATTAATGAAGTAACATAATGATATGTGCCGACATTAATGAAGTAACATAATGATATGTGTCGACATTAATGAAGTAACATAATCATATGTGCCGACATTAATGAAGTAACATAATGATATGTGTCGACATTAATGAAGTAACATAATGATATGTGCCGACATTAATGAAATCACATAATGATATGTGTCGACATTAATGAAGTAACATAATTATATATGTTACATTAATGAAGTAACATAATTATATGTGCCGACATTAATGAAGTAACATAATGATATGTGTCGACATTCATGAAATCACATAATGATATGTGTCGACATTAATGAAGTAACATAATGATATGTGCCGACATTAATGAAGTAACATAATGATATGTGCCGACATTAATGAAGTAACATAATGATATGTGCCGACATTAATGAAGTAACATAATGATATGTGCCGACATTAATGAAGTAACATAATGATATGTGTCGACATTAATGAAGTAACATAATGATATGTGCCGACATTAATGAAATCACATAATGATATGTGCCGACATTAATGAAGTAACATAATGATATGTGCCGACATTAATGAAGTAACATAATGATATGTCTCGACATTAATGAAGTAACATAATGATATGTGCCGACATCAATGAAGTAACATAATGATATGTGCCGACATTCATGAAATCACATAATGATATGTGTCGACATTAATGAAATCACATAATGATATGTGTCGACATTAATGAAATCACATAATTACTTGATCCAATCATTCTTCGCAGTATCCTCTTTTACGTGTTGCATTTTATAAAAAAATACATGTCCGAAATAAATCGACAGGACTGGAGATACCAATATACTTTATCCAATCAGTTTTCGTCTCTTGTTCCTGAATCTGTTATTGTCTTACACAATTTTTAATAATCTAAAGATTACGTTGCAAACAGTGCTCCTGAATGATTGATTAAGAACCCACGCGCTGTCAGCCATTTTAAATCTCTGAATATTAAAGGATATGTACTCAAAACCCTACTTTTAGTTTTGTCGGCAGTAAAAAAAAAAACTATTATGTTAGGGAATATTCTGGATATGAGTCTATTTTCTGAACGCAGCAGACTATAATAGAAACAGTTAGCAAACATCATGTGGGATAGGGTTTTGATTGTTTCTTCGTCTGTTATACAGTCCTGATAGCTCATCGGGAGTCATCCTTCTAAAGTGACGCAATTGAGTTTTCCCGCTATTTTTATTGGTCACTCTGTGTATACTTTGTGTTAACAGACAAAACAAATGATAAGAAACGTCAAATGTATCACAAAAAAATGTATTGTTGACAAGCCTAATCTACTCACTGAATGTGTCTCTGAAATGGTAAAATGTCTTTTCTTCGAGGCACAATAATTAGTATGCCGATTAAGATCAACGGATTTCATTCGTCCATAAAAACTGGACATGATGCACAAATATAAAGTATCAATTTGTTTGGGCTAACTAAAAATAACATTGTATGCAAGAAATGTCATTAATACGCTAGACAGTTACATTTTTTGGAGGGTATAGCTAGTTAAACGTGTTGTAGTACAACTACTATTTCAACAATTTCATATACTAGAACCAAATTCACACTTCAAAAACAGAATCAGTACCCGAGGACACAGGGATGGGGAGGGGGAATAACGTCTAATTACGTGAGACAAGTTCACTCGCAGAGATTGAGTGATTCAACCTTGAACAAGGTTGTCCTGACGACCCAAGTCTAATTTCTTGTTATTATATCCGTGAAAATTGACACACAGAGACATGTTTTGAACTGCGAAGCTCACGGGTCAAGTGTGTGATAGACCGTCACGGCATAGAGCAGATCCCCACTCGTTTACCTGCTGATACATGTATTTGGGAACAAAGTACTTAACGACCATCTGCTGAAATCTCAGGAAATTTGGTGTTGATTATTTGAGGAGAGTGTCCACGGAAGAAGAAAATACCAGAAGGAGACGTTCTTTATTTTTTGAACACGTAATGAGACAGGGAAGTCTGGAGAGCATCTTTTCAACAGGCAAAGTAGAAAGCGAGAGCGATGGTCATCTCTGTATATCCTTGACTGCCGACGCCAATCGGCAGGACACCTGATGATTATGCGTATGTATAGCTAAATAAGTAATTGTATATTGCTTACAACACAGATCATTCTTCTTCACGACACGATATTGTTCACTATAAGTGACACTCCGGTACGAATGTTACTGTAACAATAAGGTTTAACTAGTGACGAGAGGTGGTCTTCTCAGATCTGTACGCAATAGTAGACTACCTACCACCAATGTCAAATGTATCTATAGACATCTAGATATGTACATACATCTCTATTTACGCTGATCCAACCATCACAACTTTAGATCTTTTTCTTTGTTCCAATATAACTATGTAGCGTATGTTCTATAGACTTCCTAAAACAAGAGCCGGTATCAAACACTGGACCTTTCAGTTGACCAGCCATCTAGCCTTGAGGCAAATAATTCTCATATCAGAAAGTCATATATCACTATTTACTGGATGAGCTACCTAAAATTATATGTGAACGTCTCTCAAATTGATAGTAACCTGCCCCTAGTGTCTTGAGCTGTTTAACAACAGCTTACAACGATTCTGTAATTCAGTGTATCAACTCTCTTATACGAAGGAATATTAAAAGTATTAAAGGTAGGCTATTCCTGACAAGATGTAGCGACAATGAAGATGCTTACAATACACGATAATTTTTTATAAAATAAAACGAATTTTTCTGTTGTGTTGTTCCTCTGCGCTTTTGAGTTATTACGCAAACATTTAATGTTTGCAAGATGTACGTATAACCTTTTCAAATAATTTCATGCTTATATAATTTTCTATATTCTTCTTCTTCTACGTTCGTTCTCAAACTCCTGCAAATTAGCAGGATGTAGTCCGAAGAACGGAATGCGTTGTGTCATGCTTTACAGCATTGCTGCGATATCTGCGCATTTTGGCCTGACACATCCGACTTCAGAATGGTTTTGGGTCACTGCCCCTATATGGGATGGAACAGCCATCTCCATCCCATAACCTCCTTAGTCGCCTTTGACGACATGCGTGGAAGGTAAATAGTGTTGCTATTCTTTGTTCCCCTTTCGGGCCTCGGAAAAACAGGGGCATTTTTCTTTCTACATTGTGTTACTTTATAAGAAATATATTTAAATTTGTAATCAATGTCAACATTATATTTGTTTACACCTCGCTAATGGGTTAACGCCTACATTATAATGCCCATAAAGTGCTCAGTACTATGTACACAACCTGTGATACTAGTTTGCTTATATGTGTTGAGATCAATAATCAAGCATGTCTACACCAATAGGTTGCTACTAAACTATTGCATAAACTTCTACAAAATGTTTTTTTTTAAACTACAACTATTTAACGTGGTTGTTTGTTTCCTTTATTAATGTGAATGTTCAACTCTGCTATTTGATTCCACGAGTCCCAGCATGTGATTCCGAGATACTTGATCTATTTGTAATTGTTTTATTGTGTTTTCAAATGTTTTTTTCCTCTCTGATTGATACATCATTTCAAACATTCTCCTTCCAATAAATTAAATTAAATACAAGAGAAAATAAACACTGCCATATATATATATATATATATACAAGAGAAAATAAACACTGCCATATATATATATATATATACAAGAAAAATAAACACTGCCATATATATATATACAAGAGAAAATAAACACTGCCATATATATATACAAGAGAAAATAAACACTGCCATATATATATATTGATTGACGTTCCTATGTAAGCGATCTAGTTCTTCTCGTTTTTGAAAGTTTGTACACAACGTCAGGAAATAAAACACAGGTTTACGTAATGTTCTCGGCTAGAATTCATACCCGTTACAACGTATACCAATAGACATTGATATTGTTCGCCGATAAACATCATTGCCGTGTAAACAACACTACATTTACAGTTTGCATTGTCCTCATCATTACAACAACCAATGCCAAGCCCTTTCATTCCCAGAGGAACATATAGCTGACATCCATTGATTTTCACCGTGTATCATTAGTAAATGTATCGTCTACTACGTGAAATGAATTGTGTCAAATATCTTCTTCAGCTTGCATTACTAGTGAATATGACGCCCTCAATTGTCTTCAGCTTGTATTACTAGTGAATATGACACCCTCAATTGGATGCAATCCGATACAGGATCTCAGATACCGATGTGTTTGAAGCACAAACAACTGAATCAGGTTTGGAGTTTAATGCACCAAAAAACTTAATCAGGTTTGGAGTTTAGTGCACCAAACAACTGAATTAGGTTTGGAGTTTAATGCACGTACCGACTGAATCAGAATTCAAATGTGTACATATTGTCAGTCATTTTAACGTTTCCTAGAAGGACATGTCTGTTGCAAGTTTCTATGACTAATTTCCTTTCTTTCTCGATTAAATGCCAGCAACACAACACTTAAAACATTATCTTAAATGCTAAGAAAGTCAATCATCAGCCATCCAAGGGTTTATAAACTCAATGTACCAGTTAGTTATTGGTTTTGCATTCTTCGGATATTTCCATATGAAAGGCACTTTTTGTATATCCTTTGGTCACATCCATTTCTATTGTTCTCTGAACATGAACAGTGTCTCTTTCTGCCTCCTCTTCATCATGTTATAGTGCAGCTATAACTTCCCTAAATATATCCACCCTGCGTCTTCTTACAGTGCACTCCTCCATTGCAGCATTATCCGTCAATTCATAAATGATAAATGTTTGAATGTCTAAGTTAGCATTTTCTACCTCAGTATTAGAACAAAATGTATTAACTCCCAGTTACATTCATTTTCTTAATAGAGATGTAGGGAACACGACTTTGAACTGGATGGGGTACAGACTAAAACTCATGTCTGCATTCTTAGATTTACGATGACTGTGATCAAAAAAATAATAAGTTATTGTGTTTTTGAACTGTGGTATGAGTTGCTCCAATTTTAGGGGAATTCGAAAGGGGATCCACGACTTGTGAAACTGTTGCCTGTCATGCATGCCGACAGAGACTCCTAAGAGGCGTTTGAAGGTTGGCAGCCTCATATCATAGAAAGTCAGTGACCCAGAGGGCATGCTGAAGTTTGATGTGTTAGGTTAAAGGACATCAACTATACACCATGACACAATACATTCCGTACTCCTGACTACATTCCGCCAATTTGCCGAATTTCGAGAATAAACGCAGAAATAGAATATTAAAAACTGGACTGGATTAACACTCTCCACACTCAAACAAAGAACTCATAACATAGCGAAATAGCGAACTACATAGATTTTTTATGTTGGGATATAATACTTTCTAAGTTGACGATAGAGGCAGATTAATATATAACCAAGAAACTAGGGACATAAGACGTATTTAGATTGTGCTCTATATGTGTATCTGAGCATCTGCAGTACGCATTTTCAACCATTTTGCAATGATACATTGTTCGGCTTTATCTATCTATTGTCTTTTCTCTGCTTTTATTAGATGTCGCCGGATTTAACTTTGTTAGGCGCATGCCTTGATATACAGTAATATGGTTACGTGTCAAGTTTGGTAACTACTTCAATCCATCTTTTTCATTGTCTACGTCTGCCTCTTGTTATTTTCATTCTCATGTTACAAGCTCTTGCCGCTGACCATTAATGGGTCCAATAATTCCACTTTCATCAAGTGGTCGAATAATTTCAGTCTCTGTTTTCAATATATTGGACCAAAGACGTTGTTCAATCAGTTCTTCAGATCTCTTCACTTCTCACATGATCTCTCCTTGTTCTATTTCCGTTTTTCTTAGACAACTCATTTCACATGTACAAAGCTTTCTCTAGACACTAAAGTTGCATTATACAAGACTATTATTATTCCATCACTATGCTACCAGTGCCAAACCTGGACAATGACAGCACAAGACAAAAGAAAAATAGTGACAACAGAAATGACATGTCTACGAAGAATACTCAGAGTGTCGTTAAGAGATAGAATTAGAAACGATAACATCAGACAGATAACCAAAACAATACCAGTATTGGAACACATCAAAAGACAGCAGATCAAGTGGTTTTCACACGCTTACAGACTACCGACATATAGCATGCCACAAATGGCCATGACACATAGACATAACGGTTATAAAGCCAGAGGCAGACCATGTAAAAGATGGATCACAGAAATCAAAGAAGCCACAGGAACAAACTTACAAACAGCGCACAAGAAGGCCATCTCCAGAGAACTCTTCCACCCCTGACGATGCAAGGCAAACAAGGGACACAGCGTATAGATAGAGAGAAAGATAGAAAGCTTTCTCTCATGTACTTTAGGTAGTGTCCATGTCTGACATTGATAACACACTGTTGGTATAACGATTATAATTATGATTTGCCTTTTATTTACTGTCTGGATAGATATATGTTTCAAGATTGGCACAACTTAAATGTACGTAGTTTGCTCAATTCTTAATATGTTGACTTCAGCATCATAAAAATAGTACGAAAATGATTGATCACAATGAGAAGCAAAAGCTCAACAAAATACAGAAAGCATGGTCTCATAAATCACCGACACAGCGACTGAGAGATACAGCATGACAGCGATCACGTTTCTTCAAACAGGCATGACGGTAAATATTCAGTTATCATTGTCATAATTTTGTAAGAGTAATATATTACAGAAACAACACGGTTAACATAAGAGAAGAAAACTGTCAAACAATAACAATGCAGAAAAAAGGTCCACCTAAAAACAATGTATTTTCTTCCAAAACATTGTATAGAGTGAAATCCGCTACACCACCCTCAGCAATTCGATGTAGGCACATATGGACCCATATGCCCGCATTGAGACACAATTGCCTATCTATGAAAATTCTCTTTAACTTAAACAAGCGGCTCACGACGCGGGCCATGCAAACCTAAAGATCCCAAAGTGTAACTACTGAGGGAACAGCGGGATTTTCAAGAATACAATATTGACATTTGAGAATAGTTCATTCAAGATGAAATTACAACTGTTTATGTTACAGTTAGAAGACAAGGATCTCAACCGCTTTTCTCATTTGCTGGGTTTTCGGGCGTCACTTTCCCCTTAACAAAGTGGTACTAAACGTGTGTAAATTAAAAGCATTGCAATCCCCCCTCCCCCTTTCCACCTCACATTCTTCCCCTGCAAAAAAAAATCAAATTTTCCACGCAGACAGTGACTTGCTAATTGAGCTAACCCCCTCCCCCACCCCCATCCCCATTAACAAAGTTATATCTACGGTCTTGGTGGGTGCATGTGTTGATTATTGCATTTGATGGGGACGAAGCAACTGTTGTCTCTGTAACTGCATTGGTAAGTTGATTTTAATTTCATGACTATTGATATTTGGATAGATTTCATTTCTGGAAATAAAACCGAAAATTACGTTTGTAGATATAATGTCGTGTTTTTATCATTAATAGTGTATATTTTAGTGCCATTCCTTGGAATTGTGAAATCAAATGCTCCAGAACAGCAATTTAGCGTACTGTAGCGTCGTGTATGTCTAATGAGTTGGTGAAGGATCGATTAGTGAGATTTGTTGCCGCCACCACCGACGTTTAAAGTGTAGGTCTACCAAGTATTATGAAATGAGCACCGAAACAAATATGATAATAATATCGTCATCAAACCCATTACCCTCCAGGGTCGTAGGGGTGCCACTCTGGAATCATCATAACAGAAAAACTCACTATTCCTCCTTTTTTCTCAATTTCTTGTTAAAGTGTGGATATGAGAATTTAAAAATAAACAGTTTAATCAATGCTTGTTAATTCGCTAGTGATGTGCAGCTCATCACAAAACAACAAGGGTACAACTGATCACAAAATAATAAGGGTCTAATTTTCTTTTAAGAACATTACAGACTGAATTAAAATAGGAAAGCGTTCAGTGTTAACAAATAGCTGAACCATTAGACGAAGAACATAACAAAGTACTGGCGACGTGTCACCTAAACTAATATTCATGGCGAACATCAGTACATTAATGAACGAACGTAGATTCATTCAAACACATTTACTTACAGAAGACGGCACGTAAGGTGCATTGAGAAGAGCGAAGAAAAAGCAAAGGAAGAAATTATAAACAATGGAGAGAAGTTGAGTGTTTCTTCTGACATCCTGGGAAACTATAAATTGATTTTTCTCTTTACTAGGTACTGGATCAGAAATGTACTTACCTCAACATTAAAAATAATGATTAAATAAAAGTCAATTACTTTCTCGTAATATTTGCATTTTGCTATATGATTTGTAGTTTTATCAAACCCACCTCTCTTTGCCTGGTAGCTGCAAACAATCACGCATGCTGGTTTCAAAGAAATCGTCCAGATTGTAACGACAAGTATGATGATTGAAACAGATAAGACTTGATTAATTATGTAAAGAAAACTATTTTACTATGTGGTCGAGATATTGATATATGACTGACTAAAATGACAGAAAACAAGAACAGAACCAGTATTTTGACTCACGTAATTGTACATTCATTATCAAACTTTACTGAAATCAAGATTCATTCTCTTACATGTCGGTATAGAAACATATTTCATTCGAAGATGGTATTCAAAAAGATAGTTTTTGATAAAATAATGGTATATCTACCAATAATGTTACTACATTCTTCTACTTTATTAATTGTTACCAGACTACATTTTTCAATGCATTCTATCAAAAGCCAGATGTGTCGCCTTGGTTACGTTTTTGGCGCTATGTTAACCTTGGAGTCATTATTTTTTCATATCACGAATAATAAGTGAACTCAAAACCCGGTTTTTGCTGGTCAGCTGACAAATGACTGACTTAACATTACACTTTCGTAGTTCTCAATACAATGTATGCAGACATACAATCACGT
The DNA here is from genome assembly GCA_034231615.1 of Meghimatium bilineatum. Taxonomy (NCBI): domain Eukaryota; kingdom Metazoa; phylum Mollusca; class Gastropoda; order Stylommatophora; family Philomycidae; genus Meghimatium; species Meghimatium bilineatum. Next base: position 31,214,970 of record CM067317.1, on the reverse strand, counting down.
GATAGCCTGTAACTACGACCGTTCACAAAACATGACCTACTGGATAATGGTAAACTATCAAAAAGTGTGTCATAATTTATTTTTCCGTTAGGGAGTCAGTGAGTATTCGAGTGGCATGTGAGTCATAAGGTTCGAATATCATCATTGTCGTCACGTCATGTTCAGGGTGAATTTTGTAATTTACACTCCGACAGACAAAAACCCAGTCTTTACAAGGGATAAAACTATGGACCTCACGGGTGTGAGAATAACGCTCTAACCTCTCGCGCTACACTTAGCGCCACACGCGTGGTAAACACGCCTTCTTTAATGACTCATTTTTCAATTCCATCGGTCTTTATTGGTAGCTATGATTATACTTTGTGCAACAGTCAATTTGATGAGCCATTTTAGGTTTTATTTCCAAATAGCCACTATGTTTTATAATGCAGTGCGCCTCGCTGTAACATTGTGAAGGTATCTAAAGATTGCCTACTTTTGACCACACAGTCTATATGATGATGATGATGATGATGATGATGATGTTCGTCCGTCGTGATCGACGATGACCAAAAACTCAACCATAATAATAATAACAATAAATAATAAAGTTAATAGTGCGTTTTTAAATGACTAGCAAGTCCAATGCGCGCACAAAATGTTCTTTTACAGAATTGACAACAATAGAAGGTATCTGTGTGAGGTTGAGATGTTTTTTCTTTTCTACGTGTCCGCTTCTGTCTTGCAGTTTCTTGTCTGAATTCTTCCGCCGCTAGTGCTCCCGTTCTAATGCTGTAACGCCATGCTGTTCTATCCTGAGCGAGGCTCTCCCAAGCGCCTACGTCAATGTTAAGATGTTTCAAGGATGACTTGAGCGTGTCTTTGGAACGCTTTTTCTGTCCACCCGCTTATCGAAATCCTGCCTTGAGTTCTCCATAATATATCTGTTTTGGCAAACGCGAGTTCTCCATACGCACAAGATGGCCTGCCCAGCATGCCTGCGCCTTCATAAGTATTGTGTTGATGCTTATTGAGGTTGATTTTTCCAATACCTCGTAGTCTGGTACTTTGTCCCACCAATGGATGTTTAGTAATTTACGTAGGCATGTAAGATGGAAATGATTTAATTTTCTTGCATGTCTAGCATACACTGTCCACGTTTCGCAGGCGTATAGTAGGGTTGGTATAACAGCAACATGATATACTTGTAGTTTGGTGGTTGTTCTTATACCTCTTCTGTCCCATACATTGTTGCGTAATCTGCAAAATACATCACTAGCTTTTTTTGCAGTCTATTGTTAATTTCCACATCAATGTTGACATCGAGAGAGAGAGAGAGTGCTTCCAAGGTAAGTAAAATTATCGACTACCTGCAATTTTTCCTGATTGACGATGATGGAAGTAGCAGTATGTTGGCTATTTGATGTTGCTTGGTGCATGACTTCTGTTTTTTTTTGGTGTTAATAGTGAGACCAAAGTTGTTGCAGGCCTGTGAGAAACGGTCTATGGAACAATCTGAGTTATACAGTCTATATAACTACATGGGTTCAATACAAAGAAACGCACACAAAAAGTTAAAATTAACACAATTTGCATGTCATAAACACGACAATAGCTTCATTATATACATATAATGCGGAAGATTACAAACATGCTATAAAATTGGAATCAGGAATTCACAAGAGATATCGATTTGACATAGCTGGAAATACGAAACATTAGAGTTCTGAAATGTCAGCTAACGTTAATGAAGAAATAATTTATAAGCTCAAAAAATTGTTGATCCACGGAAATTAATATTGTTGTTTTGTGTTTTTGGTTGTGATGTGTTCCTAAATGGCTTTCATACTCTCTCTCTATCGCTCTCTCTCTCCCTCTCTCTCTCTCTCTATATATATATATATATATATATATATATATATATATAATCTGTTTGTGTTATTTCATGTTGCTACTTTTAACCTTCAGGTCTTTTAATTGGTCTTCTAACAACATAAACCTCATACTCCTTTCCTCTTGTTAACAACCTCAACCTCATACTCCTTTGCCTCTTGTTAACAACCCCAACCTCACACTCCTCTGTCTCTTGTTAACATCCTCAACCTCACACTCCTTTGCCTCATGCAATCATTCTCAGAATCGGTTTCTTTATTTTTCATGTCCACTATCACTCTTAGGTCTACATTTTTCTGTCTGTTGAAACCATTATCAGCCTCAATGTTTCTATATTTGCTTAAACCATTATCAGCCTCAATGTTTCTATATTTTTAAAACCATTCTCAGTCTCAATGCTTCTATATCTGTATAAAGCATTCTCCGCATCAGTGTTTCTTATCTGCTTAAACCATTTACAAGCCATTAAACCATGCTTAAACCATCAACAAGCCTCAATTCATCAATATCTGCTTTAAAAAAATATCAGCCTCAATGTTTCTATATTTCTTTTGAAACCATTCTCATCCTTAATGTTTCTATATCTGATTTTCTTTCATTTTACAATCTTTGTGTATATATACATGTGTGTGTGTATGTGTGCGTGTGTGCTTTCCTGATTTACTCTCGTCTTATCTTGTCAACTACATCTGACAGATTGCTAGTTTCTGTAATGGACACTCAGTAGAAAATGTGGGCTGGTCACTGTTAATATATTGTGATGAGAAATTCCGCCTCAATTACTAGACAGTAAGGTAATATTGTATGTAGTTATACACCCACCAGTTGTCTGATGATATTTAATGGGTCAGCCTAGCGTGGTGAGTACACCAAGTTCATTCTGTTGATGAGATTGCGGGCTCGATCGCTGATAGTCTTGTTTATAAGTGCACATTTTCAGATTGTAGCTAGAAGCTAAGTATAGCTATCACATAACATTCTATGTGTGGTATCCTTAGAGGACAATGTATGGGGAAACCGAGTAATAAAGTCAATCCGTTATGATTTTTAACTCCTTTAACTTTTGAGATGTTTTAGCTGTTGTCTGTGTTTATTATTATTATCTTTGGAAATGGGAAATATGCTGGTATGTTCCAAGGTTCGAAAGCGAATACTAGAAACACTGGTATTCGTAAAGCATGTCTTAAGAGGTTTGATTTAGGAGGATGGAGTGTTGACTATCTTACTTCGTGACCTCTGCAGTGATGAAACTTGCAGATGACACATACTTGAGAAGTCACGATGGAGACACGCCCAATACCATACTCACGCCTCTAAATTGCGAGAAAGAAACGTCAAAGTCATCACCTTCAGACGGGTTATCAAATACCATCCAGCTAATGGCAGTGCACCATAAAATAAAAATGTGTTCAAATATGTAGGATTATAAAACTATGAGAACTTCCTTGTTAAATAAGTATCAAAACAAGACCAATCTCAAGATTGAAAGTAAAATTCAAAAACCTTGACATATTTACTAATAGTAACATAGTAAAACTTATAAACCTTGACATATTTACTAATAGTGTTAAAGTAAAACATATTAACAATGGCATATTTACTAATAGTGACATAGTAAAACATATATCTTGGCATATTTACTAATAGTCACACAGTAAAAGTCACTAACTTTGACATATTTACTAATATTAGCACAGTAAAACGCATTAATAATGGTATATTTACTAATAGTGACATAGCAAAACTCATTAACCATGGCATATTTGCTAATAGTGTCATAGTAAAACTCACTAACTTTGGCATATGTACTAAGTGGAACAATACAACTCATTAACCATAGCTTATTTAATAATGATAATGGCACATTCCCACTGATTCCTGGTTCTATAATTATTTTCTCTCAAATGTGTGCATTTGTTTTCTATCAAATAATCCATTGATGATGAAGAGATGGTCTCATGCTGAATGTATTTACGCCGCACTATTAGTCCAGTATACAAATTACACTTGCCCAAACAAACCGCTGTAGATGACGAGTGTGAATATTGAAACATTCTGGTTGTGAAAGCTTCGTAGCAGGTTATATATATACAGTTGCAGGTTATATATATACAGTTGCAGGTTATATATACAGTTGCAGGTTATATATATACAGTTGCAGGTTATATATAAAGTTGCAGGTTATAGATATACAGTTGCAGGTTATATATACAGTTGCAGGTTATATATACAGTTGCAGGTTATATATACAGTTGCAGGTTATATATACAGTTGCAGGTTATATATACAGTTGCAGGTTATATATACAGTTGCAGGTTATATATATACAGTTGCAGGTTATATATACAGTTGCAGGTTATATATACAGTTGCAGGTTATATATATATACAGTTGTAGGTTATATATACAGTTGTAGGTTATATATACAGTTGCAGGTTATATATACAGTTGCAGGTTATATATATACAGTTGCAGGTTATATATACAGTTGCAGTTTATATATATACAGTTGCAGGTTATATATACAGTTGCAGGTTATATATACAGTTGCAGGTTATATATATATACAGTTGTAGGTTATATATACAGTTGCAGGTTATATATACAGTTGCAGGTTATATATATACAGTTGTAGGTTATATATACAGTTGCAGGTTATATATACAGTTGCAGGTTATATATATACAGTTGCAGGTTATATATATATATATACAGATGCAGGTTATATATATACAGTTGCAGGTTATATATATATATATACAGGTGCAGGTTATATATATACAGTTGCAGGTTATATATATATATATATATATATATATATATATATATATATATATATATATATATATATATATACACAGTTGCAGGTTATATTATTATACAGTTGCAGGTTATATATAATTTATGCTCTTCGTGTTCTTTCTTTTGTATTTGTGTGTTTTTATGCTTTGTTATGTGTGTATATGCATGCACTCTATGTGATAGAGAGAGTGCTAGAAATGTACTACGTACTTCACATCACTGGGGATAGGGAGACTAGATAATTTTTTTTCCTTGATTTGGGCCCATCATTGAGCACTTTGGTTCAGGACTTAACAAGATGTTTGTCTTGAACATGTCATGTTTGAACATGGTTGGAGCCATAGAGAAGTTCGGCTCAACCAGCCAGTAATTGATGGCGGTAAATGAATACAGTGAACTCTATCTTGACTACAGTGGCACAAAGCAATGCATAGTTACAAACCTATCTTTCGACTAGCATTAGTTATTTTCTGGCTCTGGCTCAGGGTGTATAGAAAATATGCACCAATCACAATAATGCTAACCAATCAACCAACAAAAAGATACAGGCCAGTGTTCATTGTAGCTTTATCCTCTTGTGACAGAATTTTATGAGGACAATGTCAGAAGTACCATTACAGCAGATGAGTCAACTGTAGCTTTGTCTTTTCTTAGCAGACATCTATGCGAAGCTCAATGCCAGACGTACCATTACAGCAGATGAGTCAACTGTAGCTTTGTCTTTTCTTGGCAGACTTATATGTGGGTAAACAATAGGGAAACAAAGCTCCAGGACCAGGTAAAATTAAAAATACAAAGTATATGTAAGCTGAGACCAAAAAAACAAAAGTAATACTCCTATGGTTTATTAGTAGAACATGGAATGGAGAGACAGTAGTTATCAGCATGGCTCATAGCAACCATTAACTCCATTCTTAAAAAAGTACTACCGGCAAAAATACCAGTAAATTATAGGCCTATATCACTGACCTCATGCGCAGACAAGTTGGTTGAGAGAATGATTAACAGCAGTCTATATTGATGGCTGGAAGATCACAACTCTCTAGACAATAACCAGGAAGGATAATAATCAGGCACAAATATCCCACATCTCTCTTTAGATTCACAAAAAATGTGATGGATGGTTTCCAAGAAGGAAAAAGCACATTAGCATTGTTCATTGACCTTGGACTAGCCTATGATAAGGTATGGAGAAAGGAGATCTTGCTGAAGAAGAACAGACTGGGAATAGATGGAAAGATGTTGAAATGGATACATGCCTTCCTGATATATAGAACCATAGCCACCAGCTATGCCGGAACACTATCACGGAAAAGAACACCGAAAGAAGGACTACCTCAAGACTCCCCTATAAGCTGCTCACACTTCCTTATTTTCATTAATGATCTAGCGAAACATTTCAGTGTGTTAAAAGTATTGTTTCCTGACGACCTTGCCATCTGAACCACTTCTTCTTCTTCAGCGTTCGCTCTCAAATAACCACAAAGAATATTTCGTGTGATTTTCGCCAGGGAGCGTGAAGTACGTTGTACGGCAAGTTCCACAGTAAAACTGTGATTATTTGCACCCCAGTTGGCCACTTGTGGTCAGGACGTCCTAGGTCCAGCACATCCGTTTTCGTCATTCCTTTATCACGGGTTTGGTCCTTAATCTGAACCACTGATAAATATCCTATCCTGGCATTCTCCTCACATTCTCAGTATATTGTGAATTTCGAAAAATAAAAATACAGAAAACTGCTTAAACTATTTTCTCACGAAATCACAAAACAGCCAAAAGATATGTCAACATCCAAATAAGTGAGGAAATATTAATAAATGAACTATACTCCAAGGTGTACCTGCACTTTTTTAAGAATGACATTGTGCTGATACGAGTAGAATTACTCATCCACATTTGGATATCGACAATAATAACATGCGATAAATCACACATGGAAAATGTAGGTAGCCTATGTAACTCTTACAGCTGACGGGATTTTAACCAGGTCCGTTCTAGCGGCACCGAATCGCCTTAAAACTCCAGTAAATAGATTTTCCGAACTTGACCAACCACATCCCCCCCAAAAAATGAACTTGTTAAGACATTCAATCTGTGTAATTAAGTCACTGAGAACGGACCAATTGAGACAAGGATGATTACAACAACAACGAACACCCCGTACAAGTGTGGAAGTATCATCAGGAACACAAACACAGAACATCCATATTAATACTACAAGGACCTACATGCCTTCTTGTGAACATAGATAACATATAGACAGAACAATGTTGCTTCGCATATGTAAACTGTTGATTATCTAAATAAAGTATTGATGACATATAAAGTAGATTCTATAATCCTACACTATATATATATATATATATATATATATATATAATATATATATATATATAGTATCGACCAACCCAGCATTTATTTGTCGTAGTGATATTCTAGACAATATTTACTGAAATTAATTTGGTATTTATTCATGAATCTTCCTGATATACGATTTTTATTAATGAATAATGGTCGTATGAAGCATGCTCTCTGTACTTCATTGTGTGTCATGTGAATTATTCTTTCCAGAACGTTGTCTTCACTAATGAACTCCCTGATCCCTTCTCTGTCTTGTGTGATGCGGCTTGCATTTTCCAACAACGTATTCATGTTATCTTTAATGTCGCCAATCCATCGTCTTCTTGGTCTGCCTTTCCTCCACCGCTCAGGTGTTCTTCCCTCCATTATTTGTCTTTATAAACAGTTTTGTCTCTTTAAATGACCAAGCAGGTGTAGTTGTCTTTTTGCTATTGTGTTTAGTAACCAACACTAAGGAATCTTCAATGTGTTTATAATATCTGAGTTTCTCTTTTTTTTCCTTCCATGATATTCTAAGTATCCTTCTGTAGCATTTCATCACAAAGGCATTGATTTTCTTTGCCGCTGTCTTACTTAGGGTCCATGTTTCACAGTCATAAGTTGCAACCGGAAAAATAAAAATTCTTAGTATTATCAGGTTCGTTTCTATTTTGATGTTTTTCCATATGTTTTTCAATCGTGTTATTTTACAATATGACATTGCCAATCTCTTCCTTATCTCTGCCATGCAGTCTCCTGCACCGCTGATATTTGCTCCTAAGTATCCGAATGTATCCACACATTCTATCTCGGTATTGTCTATTCTGATTTTTGGTTACTGTATGTTATATCTGTTGACATGATTTTTTGTTTTTTGCGCTTTTAAATATAAGTTTTGTGATTCTCTGTATTTCTTTGTGTTTTTAATTAGTTGTTCCAATCTCTTTATGTCATTTGAAAGAAGCAGATTGTCGTTTGCGTAGCGTAGTTTGGGATTTCAAAACCACCAATGTTCAAAGCGTGATAGTCGCGTTCTGTATGTCTTCTCTCACATTCCTCGTTATATTTTCTGTGTGGATGTTGAACAGGTATGGGGAGAGTGCGCATCCCTGCCTTACTCCACTCTGTACCTCAAACCACTCTGAGAGATCGCCCTCTAACTTCACTGCATCTTTTGATTTTGATAAAGTTATTCTATTAGATGGATCAGATGTTTTGAGAAACTCATGCTGTTCATTATCTCCCATAGTTTTTGGTGTTGGTCGCAGTCGAACGATTTTGAGTAATCTAAGAAGTAATCTAAGTCAGTTGAAAATTCCCTACATTTTTCTATAATAAGCCTCATGTTTAGGATGTGATCCCCTGCCAGATCTGAAACGTGCCTGTGTTTCATTTATCTCAAACTTTTAATTTTTGTTTTATTCTCTGCATTATGAGATTTATCATTATTTTACTTGTTTGACTTATAAGGGTTATAGTTCGGTTATTTGAGCAAATCTGAAAGTCGCCTTTTTTGGGGAAGGGTATATATAATGATTTTGTCCATTTCTTCCAGCCATGTGCCGTTTTCCCTTATTTTGCAGCAGAATTTGTGTTAAATCTGAATTCCGATCTCGCATTTGTAGCATATCATACTCAGAACGTAGCCATTTTCAAGGCAATATAAATGCGTTCAGTAGTTTGTCATTGCTTTCTGAATGGTCCGGCTTTTCAAATGCCTGTGGCAGGGATCGAATTCGGTACTTTAGCTGTCACAGACGCGCTCTGTACCACTTCGCCACAGAGCCAGACAATGAGTTGCCACTTCGCTCGCCGCAGTCTTTTTCACTACACGACTTATTAATGATAGTTCAATAAAGGTATGTGCACCTCAGTGATTGCACACATATTGAAGCAAGTCTTTGATTGCATTGATAACTGGACAGCTGAACAGACTGGAGTAATCACTGCTTCTGAAATATGTAAATTTGTAAAAATGTAAATTAGAGATTTGAAGTGCGAAAAATCGTATATATAGTCGAAGATTATAATCGGATGCTTTCAGAATGATTTATTTGACCCACTAATCTATCACAGGCAGTAATGATGACAATAATAACGTGTCTCTATATGTAGCACATTTCTCAAGATTATGTTAACACCAGCAGAGACTGTTGAATATATATATAACTTTGATAAAATATCTGAAAACACTAGGGCATCAAATAATATATATACATATATATATACAGAGATATATATACAGAGGTATATATACAGAGGTATATATAGACAGATATAAAGCAGAATGAGAGGAAAAGAATGGTGGAAATGTATGTATCCTCAGGGATGACAAGACAAGCAATATTTCATTGTACAAACACTAACTCACACTTTGTCCAAACAATCATCTCCTAATATACTCAAGGGATATAAAGCGTCATCTAATATCTTTTTTATGAGCTCTATTTGAGCATAGTCGCTCCTTTTCGGTATAGCTATGGACGGAACTTGATGATAACTGTCAGATTTTTTGGTGGAATACACAACTTCCTTGTTGCAATGTGAATACGTGGAACAATTTATGTTTGATGAAACATATTCCTTGTTATTGTGTTTATATTGATTAAGCAGATTTTAAGATTTGTCAGAGAATTTTCGTGTAACATTAGATGTTGGCAGATGTTAAATCGATTTTCTTACATTGAATAGTATGTCCTTGTTTCAGATTTATATAGAACAACACTGAGTATACATGTCCGGCAGATTGATATCTTTTTTTCCATTGTCAACTTCGCGTTATTGCAGTCTGTACTTGACATTTTTCCGAAATGCGTGGTCCTTTAATTCTTATTTCTTCGTCAAGAGAGAGATTTCTAGTTACTGTGGATCACATGTAGTTGAAAGTGTTTACTAACCCAAGTTGCAGGCTGTTCAGTATCACTTTAGGAAATCTATCAATGTTTTGACATAATAGAACATATCTGGAGATTGAAAGAACAAGTCACAGACTCTTGTCATGTGGCTAATTAGATACTGCTGTATGGGCTTATAATGAACAACTAATAAGGCATCGTCACAGCGCACACAAAGTCCCATAGACATAGAAGAATATCATATGAAAGAGTTTTCGCTTCTAGACCAGCTAAATTAAAAATAGAGCCATCATGTCTTGTGCGAAAATAAAAGTCACCCATCCAGTTTTCAGAGACGTAATGCTATAGGGTAGAAAATAAAATACCAAATGCGTTTAAGAAAGAACATATTCTAGCTTAACACCGCCCTCGACACTAAAGCTGTCTGAAATACAACCATTATAAACCGTTCGAGCCATAACATATGCAACATTCAGAAATACCACCATCAAACTGAGTGACCACCTTTATATTTTCATGTAATGTAGTAATGAATTTTAACAAACAGCCTTGGTGGACATAGAGGGGATTTGAGTACCGCAGAGATAGACACTCTGGAAATAGTGTCGAAAGCTTTTGTTAGATCGAGAAACGCAACTACGAGAGGGCCCCCGTGCTGTATGTATTTTTCTGACGCTATCTAAGAATGATGCTCATGTCTGTAGTAAATCTACCAGACTCAATCATCACTGTGACTCTGGAAGTATGCTCTCATGTAGCTTACATAGCCATTAAAAAAATTACATGGGTGAACACCTTCCTACCACACGTAATAATGATATTCTTGTATAATTATTACAAGACCCCGTGTCATCTTTATTCTTATTTAGTGTAACAATTGTTTAATCTATAATTGTTTAAAACTAATTGTTTAACACATAGTTTAATTGGTGTATAACAAATAGTTTTATTGGTAAATAACAAACAGTTTAGTTTGTGTATAACAAACAGTTTTGTTGATATTGATTATTGTCACACTCCCTCTTTTTCTTGTCAAAAAGTGTCAAACATTTTCAGACCCCCACCATCCTCCCTCTCCTCCCCCTCTCCACCCCCAAATTATTTAATTAATTTGTGTACAGGCTATAATAACACTTTTGAAGTATGTGCTCTGCTGTCTGAAATTCGTTTATTTCGCATTCTGTGTCAACATTACTTATGTTTCCATCCAGTGCATGTAGTGTTTTATAGACGTTGACCACAACACAGAATAGTGCGGTACACTAGTTGCTAGTGAGCTGGCTTACTATCACCGGGTTACAGCGTGCACGGTTCGAAACTACGTTCTGACACAAACAAAATATATCCAGGTCGTGATTTTTCGTCAGACTTCTTCTTCTTCAGCGTTCATTCTCAAACTCCTGCTGGATCTCTCCTGTAGCAGTACTACTAGATCTCCAGCAGGATGCAGTCCAGAGAATGGAAATGCGTTGTGTCGCCGTTTTATTTGCGCCAATGGCCGACACATCCGTCTTCGGCGGAGTATTTCGTCAGACAAAACCGCTCCTCCAGTCGACCCAGATTTAAATGGGTACCTGACTAATGGATTGGGAAAGGTAAGCACATCAAGGAAGGGAACTAGCCACCCTAACTAATATTTGATGTGACTTAGTACATGAAGAGTTATCTTCATCCCCGACCCACCTCAGCACAACAGATAATAATACTTCTTCTTCTTCAGCGTTCATTCTCAAACTCCCACTGGATCTCTCTTATAGCAGGATAATGGTCTAACTAGATTTCCAGCAGGGTGTAATCCAGAAAATGGAAATGCGTTGTGTCGACGTTTTATTTGCGTCAATCGCCCAACACATCCATCTTCGGTGGCAATATTAACACAATATTTATCAAACATTTATATTTTGAATTCATTACTACTTCAACAAGCATGCAAATAGAGTGCATAGAGTTACCGTACACGTGAAATATATACAATTATAGGTCGGTTTATTCAAGACACACCTGATCAATAAAAAGGTTTGTTTCGCCAAGAGTGTTATTTCTCTTCTTCTGTATGAACGTTAGTTCTCAAACTCCACACAATCGTAGATATAATCCAGAGATAGGACGAATTTCTGTTGGGCGTTGGCTGCCTCACAAACAAGACGCTCGATAGTACCTCACAAATTCGATGGCTATAGTAATAGAAGTTAACAGTACTTCTTCGTTCTTTGCATTAATTAGGGGGGTTGGGGTCTAATTCCAGCAATTATAATCCGTTCACTTTAAGAATGAAGTGGGTCAAAACACACCACCTTATTACTCTGTTAGAACATGTTATTTTTAAACAGCTGATGATATGTAAAAACATTATTATTTAAAACATTAAAAATATCAATTAAATACAATATTTAAACAAAATTTTTTTTTAATTTAAAAGAAATTTAAAAACAATGTTATTGGGCACTTAATAATCGATTAATATGTTGTGCGTCCAACAACCAGTCAGTAGAACTGATCCACTTTATTCTTAGAGGGAACAGAGTGTAGCTGGATGTAGTCCAGAGAACAGGATCCTATGTGCAACGGTTTACAGCTTAGCTGTGATATATGCGCCTTTCTGTCTGCTCGATATACATGGAATGTAAATAGTTTTTCTATTCTGTACTCCCCTTTCGGATCTACACAAGACACGAGCGATGAACAGTAGGCCTCCTATTCTTTAAATTAAGTAGTAATATGTTACGAACAATAAAATCGAACTACATAAATAACAGACACATAGAAAATGTAATTAATATACTAAGGAAAAACCTTTAAGTTGCTGCCAAAGATAAGTAATCAGAAACAGCATAAACAGAGATATTAAATAAAATAAATAAAATATAATACACAATTTTCAACGCCTTCACAAAACTTTCAGCAGTAATTGAAGGAAATAGTTATCAAATAACATCTATAATATCTTCACTTTTAGGCTGGGCACTTTCAATCTCAAGTACACTTGTGGGATAATTTGACATAAACCAGTTAACCTCACTTTAAAAAAGTCCTTAGTCGGCTTGTAAAACATATATGACGGATCGTAATTTTGTTATTCCTTACACCCCTTCCTAGCAACATCAACACAAGATGTTGACATGATACATATATATGCACAACTAACTGTCACATTGTATTTATAGATGTGATCCACATGTGTATTACCAGTTTTATCTTCAAGGGGATAAAAGATTAATAACACTATGATCTGACACGCATGTCGTAAGAGTTGACTAAGACATGTTAGGGGTAGAATTCGCTGTTCCATCATAAAGGTTACAGAAAAAAAACTATGCTCAGATTTATTGTCAGGCAGTATGGCACAGATAACACAGCCACGCTGTAAAGTCTATCACAATATAATTCAGTTCTCCGGGCTATATCCTGTTAACTAGCATCAGCTTGAGCACAAGGGAAGAAGATAAATGTATCCATGACTTTCTATAGGTTTCATCCCATCACTAAAACAGGAAGCCGAATAACACAATGCTGCTCCTCTTTGGAAGTTGTAAATAGTGGGGGGGGGGGTCAACCTTAAACTGGCATAAGAATATTTGTCTGTACCGTAATGACACGTTCAGCACATTTTTTGACATCCTTAACAACAATATTGGCAGGCTACAAAAATTACCATGGTTTTCTAATGTAGATTATCACCTCACGGTTTTCATTTGAAATACGCTCGTATATATGCCAACTTGAAACATCATTATATTATGCCAACTTTAAACATTCTCGTATATATGCCAACTTGAAACATCCTTGTATATATGCCAACTTGAAACATCCTTGTATATATGCCAACTTGAAACATCCTTGTATATATGCCAACTATAAATACCGTCGTACATTTGACAACTTGACACATCCTCGTGTATGTCAACTTGAAACACTTTCGTGAATATATATACTCGTATATATATATATATATATATATATATATATATATATATATATATATATATATATATATATATATAAAATACCATGCCAAGTGGCGTAGACGGCCATGCTCATCCACAACTATCTGCCTCTTGTGTTGTTAATAAGTTCATTTGGTGACTTCTGTTATGCCCATTTCGGCAACGCATTCAGAAATTTCTCTCTTTGTCTTCCTCTGTCTCTTCTGCCCTTGATCTTTTCAGTAGTCACTAATTGTTCACGTTTTACTTTTCTCGTCGCATTCCATAAAATCCTTGATTGTCTGTTTCTAATTTTCGCTATAATTTATCGTTTTACTCCAGATCCTCTAAAAACTTCTGCATTAATTTTCATGGATGTGCATGGAATTTTCATCATTCTTCTTAAAAACCACATCTCAGGTCCCTGCAGCTTTTCTTGGGAACTTATGTTTACTGTCATGATTCACTTCCATAACGAAAGATTAACTCAACACAAAATCCTAGTATTAACTCAACACAACATCCTAGTATCAACTCAACACAACATCCTAGTATTCGAACTTGTATATGCATTGGTATTACTCCTTTGCTTGGGATTTTTCATATTTTTGGAAATGTTGATGTGGCCTGTTCTGGATGTTTGCAAACCGCGATCGGAATGCGGTTTATGTCGTCGTGAAGCATGATTCTCCACATTACTCTGTAGTTTGCCATTGTTTTCATGAGGAAATCCGTTTAACGAATAGCACAAACAAACAAATAATTTCCTACGCAATTTTTATCGTAAGTATATATATATATATATATGCCGGCTTGAAACATCTTCGTATATATGCCAGTTTCAAACGACCTCGTACATATGTCAACATGTGTTTAGTATTTTTTCCGAATATTCAGTTATACAGACTAATTTCCAAAGACTAAACACAAAGAATGCCGAATAAAAGTGTAAAATACACAATACACTCGTTAGACATCATGTTTCCGGTTCAAACCTCGGTGGTGTCTGAATTTGTATCTTTCGCATATAGGATAAAGTATCCTTCCTCTGGGCGACTGATAAAACATAACAGCTTCTATTCCCACTATTTATTTTAAAAAAGCTCCCCCTTATTCTCCTTAACAGAAACATTCAACAGCGACGGTTACTCTATTTTGACAAACCTGATCATATGTGAACAGGATTATGAGAACATGCATAATGACAATTGTACATTTCAATACGTAAAATATAGAAGGTATTCAATATGATCATCATAAGGTGCCATGCCGGCTGGTGTAGGCGATAATACTCTCTACAGCACTCTATCTCCACATTATGTATCAAGAACGCTGTTGTTTCCCTGCCGTGCCATGTTCTCAAACTGACCAATATTTTCTCACGTTGTCGCACTCTGTCTCTTTTGCTTTCATTCTTGCCTGTTGTGAATATGTTCTCCAAACCTCCCTGTCTCATGACGTGGCCAATACCAGATTATCATATTCTATAATCACATATGTTAGTTAGTTAGTTAGTCGTTGGATCATCGTCATTGCACTCCGGACAAGTCCATAGGTGCTCAGATCTTTCCTTGAGTGTATCCGCCATTACACGTTGACTGACAGTCCCAGTACGTTGTTGATTGACCATCATTCTTTTTCGCCCGCGAAAACTCTCCTTTCTAGCGACACCACATTTCAAACCAAGTTCCTTTATTCTAATCATGAAACAAGAGTCATCGTCACTTGTACAGTCATTTGTTCGTGCGTTTTCACGTAGTGCATTCAAAATGTCTGCCCGATCCATCGCTCCACCAACAGCCGTAGTAGCAGCGTGGGTATAAAAATCACATATATTTAGCTCGACACTTATATAATAAAGTGTTACATAAATCTGGTCCAGACTCTAGTCTACGAGCTCGGTTTAATTCTAACAAGTTTTTGAATAAATACTACTAAAGACAAGAAAGTTATTTCTTTTTCATTAATATGTATATTATATGTACATATGCACTGGCTTCACTCCCCAGTTGAGGCGGAAATGTTTTTCAGATCGCAACGGCTCCCAGGTCGACCCAGCCATAAATGAGTACCGGATTAATCCGGGAAGTAAAGACTGCGAGTGAGAGGAGATGGCTACCGCCCTCATTTGCAGAGCTTCTGAGATGTGAGATCGCTAACATCCCACACCCCTACGGCATTAATAAATGCTATGGGTTACTTTACTTTACTATATCATATGTAATAAGAAACGCAAAATTCTGACTGAGAGTACTTGTTATGAAACGATTTAAACTTTTGGGGAATTGGAATCTTCGCGTGGTGACATGGCAGCGAACTGACATATTATATGGTGATATGACAGATAACTGCTATTTTCGTCTGGTGATATAACATAAAACTTCCAGTTTCGTGTTGTGATATGACAGGGAACTACCATTTTTAAATGGCAATATTTCAGGGAATTGCCATTTTCTCCCAGTGGTATTGACAGGGAATTGCCATTTTCTCCCAGTGGTATGACAGGGAATTGCCATTTTCGATTAGATATATGATCTGCCTTTTTTAAGGTAACTGAAATTTTCGTATGATGATATGATTTGAACGTTTGATGGAATTATTACCTTCATGCATTAATAAAGTCCTGCACTTTTGAAGGAATTATCATTCTCGTATATTGACATGACATACACTTTTCATGGGATTATCATATTTATTTAATTATTGGATCTGAACTGTTGATGGGGGTTCTCATCATGTTGTAAGTTACACGATCTGAACTGTTGATGGGGGTTATCATCCTTCTGTAAGTTACACGATCTGAACTATATAATGCGTTCTCATCTCAAAGAGAGAGTCTAATCTATTTGCTGAGGTTCTTATCTTTCTAAAATGAGACAATGAAAAATTATGTGTTGGGATTGTATTTATTTAGTGAAAGAATCTGAAATGTTGAATACCTTTGTCATGTTATTTAAGTACGATGGATCTGATCGGATTCTGAAGGGATTGAATTATGTGCGTCTTGCATTTTGTTGTCAGATGATCTGCATTATTTTGTATTGGCTGCTTCTTATAATGAGACGTTCTGAAATATTCGTTAAATTAGAGTTGTCATGTTATTGTAATGAGAGTATCTATACTATTGATTAGAGTTGTCATGTTATTGTAGTGAGAGTTTCTATACTATTGATTAGAGTTGTCATGTTATTGTAATGAGAGTATCTATACTATTGATTAGAGTTGGCATCTTATTGTAGTGAGAGTATATATACTATTAGTTAGAATTGTCATGTTATTGTAATCAGAGGATCTATAATGTTGGTTAGAGTTGTCATGTTATTGTAGTGAAATAATCTATAATATTGGTTAGAGTTGTCATGTTATTGTAGTGAGAGGTTCTTTCAAAAATATGAATGTGTCACATTCTCAAAGGAAGATGACTCACATGTGATTAAAATTATTGTATATTCTTAGCCAGAAATCAGAACTTTCGTCGAGATTGTTAAATATTTAGAACAGTTTAGTTTTGAGTTTTGATTATTGAAATATTATGAGAAAAGCGGGACTTAAACTCTATTATATTTAGTTTTCCTGTATTACTACCATACCTTTCAAGATATAATTTTTAGCATTTACGTGATAGCTCCTCCACCCCATTAAGAACAGACTAAAACGAAACAAACATAGTGTAAAACTGTATTGAAATGTAACACGAATTATAATGTGACATTTTGCCCAATTCCTGTATAAAACTGTTTTTACCAGCTGCTTTATGAAAGACAACAATTTTTCTTCTTCATCGTTCATTCTCAAGCTCCTGCTGGATCGCTCTTGAAGCAAGACAATGGTCCTACTAGATTTCCAGTAGGATGTAATCTAGATAATTGAAATGCGTTGTGTCGCCATTTTTGTTTGTGCCAATGGCCCAATACATCCATCTTCGGAGGGAAAACGACTATTGAAAACCTATTCAGGTGACTTCTAGTATAAATGAGGGCATCTAAGAGCCATTTCAAGTTGTGTCTTATAATTTATGTGGTAACATATATTTTGATATATCAGCGCAAACAGAAAATGAATGAATATATTTTGATCATAACATTGACAAATACTATATAACATACAATATTAATAAAATTTTTTATGGATGTTGACTGATTAAATTTGTCAAATATATTGCAGATTGTCAGAGATATCAATTAAACATATTTTTCTTTTGTTATGGGGATAGAAGTCTCAATTACCTAGCTTTGTGACATTTACCCATACCCCTTAACAATTCTACTATTATGCCATATAAAGTATTGATATATTTCTTTTATTAAAGATCTACCACTACATTAGTAAATGGTTAATGAACACGTTATTCAAAAAAACAATCCATTTTGTTAATGACAAGTTCTAAACTCACCTTTTTGAAGATTGTTATTGCAATATCATACACGTGAGAAAATGAAAATGTTCTATAGTAACAGAAGGTGTTGGAGCATAATACCAATACTTTTGCATATACGTTATATGCCTGAAAATAAATGAATGTATAAATGTCTTCATTTTCTCCACTTCAGATTTCTGTATGTGCTGTCTGTCCATTTTTTACCTCTGAGACTTTAAGTCCTAGCTTCATGTTTTACATTGGCTTTTTTATATGATGACTGAAAGATTCAATCACATTTTTATATAGTTTGTTAAAGAATAGTATAGCAGAAAGGTTATATCAAATAATGTGTATAGTTTGTGTCATGTGGCGTATTCCTTCCAGAAAGTTGTCTTCCCAATGAACTCTGAACCTCTCTCTGTCTTGCGCGATGTGGCTTGCATTTTCTAGCGATGTATTCATATTATCTTTAATGTCATCAGTCCATCATCTTCTTGGTCTGCCCCTTCTCCTCTTCCCAGGTACTCTTCCCTCCATTGTCTTTCTAAACAGTTATACCTCTTTATATGACCAAACAGGCGTAGTTTTCTTTTTCTTATTGTGTTTAGTAACCAACACTCTGGAATATTCAGTGTGTTTATAATATCTGAGTTTCTGATTTTATCCTTCCATGATATTCTAAGTATCTTTCTGTAGTATAGTTTGTTCGTGAAGATAATTATTGACACATTATATCACATATACAGTATAGTTTGGTTATGACTATGAATGAAATGATATATCAAATGTTTAGTATAGTTTTCTTGTGTATATGACTGAAATATTCTTTAACTTGTTTTATAGTAGAGAATGCCGGTCGAAAACGTTTGTCTCTGCCACACATTTAGTTTATCACAAATACCGGGCAGGAATTTTTCAGTCGGACCAATACTCATACATCATTCTTATCGGCTACATTACAGAAAAGAAAGGGAATGGCCTTGTTTCAATATCCATTGCAGACCCATTCAAGTATTTGACCAAAAAAAGTAATTATCCTGAGCATACGGTATATAACAGCACAGCACTTTGGTTATAGACGGGAATACTGGAATATTTATTGCTACATAACTTTGAAGGAGACTGCACTTAAATTTGATATGATCTGTCTGGGTCATTCACTTTGAGGACTAAAACGTGCAAAAATGTTCTGTTCATGGCATATGGTTTCCGTGTGACCCACTAGCCTGATTTGTTGTTACCGTCCATGTGATACTGTATGGATACTTGGAATCCGTGCTACTGTATGGATACTTGGAATCCGTGCTACTGTATGGATACTTGGAATCCGTGCTACTGTATGGATACTTGGAATCCGTGCTACTGTATGGATACTTGGAATCCGTGCTACTGTATGGATACTTGAAATCCGTGCTACTGTATGGATACTTGGAATCCGTGATACTGTATGGATACTTGGAATCCGTGCACTGTATGGATACTTGGAATAATACGTTTGATAACATGATGTAATAGAATTTACAATGTAGGTTCACGGATACAGTATCTCTTATAATATGTCATGCATGGAATATTTACGGGTGGAAGAATAAGAAGGGGTAAAGGAGATTATGGATTGATAATATCAAAGACTGGAAAGGATTAAGTTTCACTACACTGCAACGAAGGACTGAGAAAAGAGAAGCAGGTCGGTATGTTTGTGATTTTTCTAAAGAGACACAACTGCGGTCGTGAGAGGTTAGGGTTTGATGATAATATGTTCCAATCTATGCAGGAATCGAAATTAAAGAACGATCCAAAATTCGTGCTAAACTTTATACAAATGTCATCCTATTTTAGCAAGTCTCACCAGCTTTGCGCAACTTTGAAATTATTTATCTCAGCAAATATATAGTACATTTAATTGAAATTTTGTGTGTGTAAATTTAGTATAAAGCCTATAAATTATTGTTTTTCTTAAAATGCATTCATTCGTTTCAATTTTCGCTTATTTTTATATAAATCATAAGTCTACATGTCTAGACACATTTCCCATACAAACATTAGGACGTTTACAATCAATTATAGGCCATCTCCAGAGAACTCTTCCACCCCTGATGCCGCAAGGCAAACAAGGGCCATAGCGTATAGATACACATGATTTATATATATATATATATATATCTACCTACTTACAATCCTGTGTAAAATGACACGACAACAATCAACACCCTCTTCATTTCAAAATCAATTATAATAATAACACATGTCATAAATATGGGATATTTGTTATTTGCGATACCTTCAAGGAACCATTTTCGCAAAGAAATGAGCGTCAGAATGAAACATGTGACCACTACGTGACATGTGACCACTACGAGACATGTCACCACTACGTGACATGGAAGCTGCAGTGCCAGAACAGTTCATGTATATTTGCATGAGATGTTTGATGTTGCCTTTACTCGTCTCAAAAATGGTATTTTGGCCTCACATCAGGGCTGTTTGCAGGCCAGTCCATTCTACTGATACCAGCTTGTTGCAGGACATCATTTACTACAAGAGAACTGTGTAGTAATGAAATGAGGCAGTAGACTAACGTCATGGTATAGGTCATCATTCAGATTACCAACAATAGGTTAGAATGGAGTAATGCGGAGTAACGTAATGTCACCCCACATCATTACTGATCCCGCACCATATTGCTTAATTCGAGGACTGCACCGTCACTAAAACTTTCACCACGACGCATCCATACACTTCTTCTTCCATTTGTACGCTCCAAGAAAAATTAGGACTCATTCGTTAATATAACATTAGCCCACTGTGCACGTCGACAATGCACATGCAGCATACGCCATGCTAAACGAGCTGCTATATGGGCAGCAGTTAAGTGTGGTCGAATGGCTGAACAACAAGCGACGGTTGGGATCGCGAAAACAATTTCGAATATACTGATCACTGGCTACAGTATTGGTAGAGTATATGCGAGGAACTGTCTGCTAACATTTACAATTGCTCATCTCTGCCGTAGTACTTGTAACTGAATTAGACGATTTTGTCCAGGTGTAGTGACTCTAGGACGATCTGTGCGATGCCGTTCCTCAAGGATCCATGTCTGTGTTAAAGGCTCCTGCAGTCTGACAATAGATCACTGAGATATTGCAAGCCTGTAAGTCACATTTCGAACAGCAAAATCTTTCTGTAACCACACAATGACTCCTTCTTTACCCACCTAATTGAATTTGTTTTGTTGTTGAAGAATGCTTATGCAGCACTTGTGTCGCTTATAAAGACAATTGTGTGACTACATCTCAAGACCAAAACTTTAGTCACCCAAATATATCACGTGCTTTTGGATTTGCACGACTTCTGTCATGCCCCAACATAATTAAAACACACAAGTGTTGGCGTACCAGCAGCATTTGTCAGCATGCTTGCTGAGTTGAAACTTGTCACACGCTCTATTGATAACCCACGCAGCACGAGCTGTATGTCTTCTTTTATTCATGATTATAAACCAGATAGATGGCACACGAGACATTCCCATAAGCGCCCTGCATACCGTTCTAGTAGCCTTCCAATAGTATGCAGACTCGAAGTCCCAGTCAGTGGATTATGATTATCGTACCTATACTTATTTGACACACTTTCTTCCCTCGTCTCTGGTTACTCTCATATTTATATGTCTTTATATATGCATACTGTCAGCATCGTTTTCTTCACTCTGTAGTAAATCAGTGGTCGTCCTTACTAGGTCGACCTTATCGCTCTTTCTCCAATACTGTGCCATCAACGAAAACACTGCCCGCCAATGGGTCTACTCTTTCATTGTCTCTAACCCCCGCACGACCAGGGCAATATATTTATGTAATACTTCGGACAACCAGTTCTAAACATGACCCAATCCCTGTGTGAGTTGATGTTTCTTTCACCAACTTTGTATCGCAGACACATCTTCTTATATATAATTTTTTCATGCTCGATGTTGTAGCGTTATATGAACGTAACATGCATAGATCTATCGAAGGCTTTTGACATTATCAACAAAATTAGAACCGATGTCATCAGAAATAGTTCACGAAGACATGATGGCCAGTGTATTAAGCGATGGTGAATTGTCAAATGCATTTCAAGTTACACATATCGTCAAACAATATGTGACCTGCCCTAGAAATAGTTCACGGAGATGTGATGATATATTTAACAATAATGTATTTTATAAATGTATCTATATATCGGAATTTATCATCTTATCAACATCATTCGGCAACTTTGTGAAACTAATGGACCATGTTGGTAAATTTATCTGATCAACTTGCATCTAAATTTCTCATGATCTTCACAGCCAACATCGAAATGGAAATAGAAGCGAAATTCATTAGTGACATAAATTCGACATCTCGGGCAGGAATAGAAGGCAGTTCAAATGTTTCAAAAAATGACAAGACAGAAAGTCGCTAAAATTGCATGGATGACATTTGCTGATATTGGGTTTTAATTTCGTTTGATATGAAAGGCGATCATTTTGTCTGTACGAATCCATTATCGGAGGACGGTACAATTTGTTATTTTTTATTACATTAGGAATTCTTAAACTAGAACTATACATGTATTAATATCATTTATTTCTATCACGTTATATAAATTGGCCAGAATTCTGATTTCTTTTGACAACTATTTATTATTTATGTTTTTTTTCTGTTTAAAAATTTTATACACTGCTTTGAAATGTTCAATGGTGTTATCCTGGTTACACCGTAAACAAATATGTTTCTTCAATCCCATTGGAAAAGTTTATAATTAAATCTTATATGTAAATGTTTTACTATTTGATGGTACTTTTTTCTTCCTTTATTCGTTCTTTTCAGGAGGGGTATATTAATAGGTTGAAAGTATGTCTTCCTTTTGGGCTAATTTTGTATTCATTGTTTATATTACTATTTATATTATAGTTTGTATTTCTAAAATATGCTATATAGATAAAAGATTTGTATCCTTCCCCAATGAAGTCTTTATAAAATTATAATACCCTATGTAACATATGCATATGTTTTAATATTTAAGAATGTAGTATTCCCCTCTGAATCACCCCCTGCCCCCTGTTAGTTGTGGGCCCCACATTGAGAGACAGTGATCTAGTCAATAAGGAATTTTTTTAATGTAGAGACTTAAATTGAATTAAAGTAACACTTACATATTTTAATAGGTTGGTAGGTAGGTAGGTAGATAGGTAGGTAGGTAGATAGGTAGGTAAGGTGATGAGTTTACCTCTCCTTTGGAGTGACGTTTCTTTCGACCAGCGGACAATGTCAGAGTAGGCTATACCACAACGCACAACCAAAACGTATTACAGGTCTCAGGGACCCCTGCAGTTATAAGGCATTATATAATACAAATTCTTTTGTGTTTCCAAAAATTGAACATGGTTTTTATAATGAAAAAACAGTTCTCGTTTGAAACCCGTGTCTCCCTGATTATTTTTGGATTAATTAACCTAAAGTTTAGGGTTAGAGATAGTTATGTTTTATTCAATTAGCACTAACCAAAAATAATTTTATATTTAAATTAATAAACGACAAATATAAAATGATAAACATAGCCAAGGGAAATAATCAAACAGTTCCAAACAAACACCGAAAAACCGTTAGTGCGATGTCCAAGTTTGGTTTATCTGGAGCTTGAAATTATATAGGAGTATTTTTTTTTAAATCCTGCGGGGGCGGGGAGGGGCAAATGACTATATAATTGACGATGACTCTTATTTCATGACTAGAATAAGGAGACAATATAAAGGAGACCCTGTAGAATAAGGAGACCATGTGAAGCATGGACTGTAAACAAAAACATTCAAAGCTAATTAGAGGCTACAGAAATGTGGTTTCTGAGAAGAATGATGAAAATACCATTGACAGCCAACATAACTAATGCAGAAGTTCTCATTGATGCTGGCGTAAAAATATCAATCATATCAAACATTAGGGGCAGAAAGTCAATGTTTCTAGAGCATGTGCTGAGAATAGCACAGGTTGAGCACTTAATAACCACTGGACAGATCAAGGGGAGAAGAGATAGGGGACGACAAAGGTTACTAGATGGACTTGTATTGTGGCATGGTAGAAGCTCACCAACCGAGCTTATTGACAACACAAGAGACAGAGAGTCGTGGAGAAACATGATCGTCTATGCCAGGCATGTCAAACTTGCGGCCCACGGGCCGCGTGCGGCCATTTGCAAGTACGTGTGCGGCCCGCACAAAGAATACTGCAATTGTCTCATTTAATGGTGACAATTGCAGTTTTAATACTTTAAACTGGGTGTAGAAAACATAAATCTGGCACGGTGCCACGTATAAGAAAACAATACGGTTGTTTTAAGCTAGTAAGAGTTTTCTATCTATGACAATTGACCGGAAGTAACAGACAGGTTGTTATTGCCATATTAACATTTTAAAACAATAATAAATTGTATCTTGTGAATCGTGCCGGTAGTTATATTATTTGTTTTCATGAAGTACTGCATAAACTGACTCTGTTTGAAATGGCTACAGCACGTTCAGCTAAGAAGAAAGGACACTTGATGAAGACAGGCAGTATTTCAAGAAAAATGGGAATTACATTATTTTTGTGCAATGGTAAATAGAAAGATACATTGTTTAGTATGCAATAGCAGCATTGCCACGCCAAAAGAGTACAACTTAAAAAGACATTATGAAACCAACCATCGATCCTGCGATAAATATGATAGGGCTTAATCTGTGTTTCAAGACTCAAGGAAATGAAGGCTAACTTGATACAGCAACAGACAT
Source organism: Meghimatium bilineatum (assembly GCA_034231615.1). NCBI lineage: Eukaryota > Metazoa > Mollusca > Gastropoda > Stylommatophora > Philomycidae > Meghimatium > Meghimatium bilineatum. The sequence goes on along the minus strand of CM067317.1, from coordinate 31,190,031 downwards.
GTTTTACAAAAATATATCAACCCAATGTCGCTTCCGTTACTGCAAGCTATGAACTCACTCGAATGGTCGCCATGAGTGGGAAATCTTACAGTGAAGGAGATTTCATAAAGCATTGCAATGTAAAAGCTGCTGACATTGTGTGCTCACAGAAAGCACAGTTATTTAAGGATATTTCTTTAACCATGAACACTGTTGCTGGACGGATTGGTGAAATAGCAGAAGATTTGAAACAACAGTCTACATCATCCAAATTTGAACATTTTTCTATTACTATTGATGCGACCGTTGACATCACTGGAATAGCACAGCTTGCAACTTTTATTAGGGCCTGTGACAGTAAATTTAAAATTTATGAAGAACTGATTGAACTAAGCCCAATGCATGAGACTACAGCGAGCGAAGACATCTTTGAAAAAAGTCGAGCGGATTCTTCATGACTATGATTTTGATGTGAGTAAACTTGTATGTTTATCTACTGACGGCGCTGCGAATATGGTTGGCAGACATAATGGTGTTGCTGCCAAGTTGCGAACAAAAATTGAGAACTCGTATCCAGATTCATTATTTGCACATTTTCACTGCATTATTCATCAGCAAAATTTGTTTAAAAGAATTTAAAATTGAATCACGTGCTTAGTGTGGTCACAAAAACAGTGAACTTTATCAAATGAAATGCTCTCAACCATCGTCAATTCAGTCAGATGTTTGAAGACAAGGATAGTCAGTTCACCGATGTTTCATTCTGCACAGCAGTCCGTTGGTTGTAGTGTCACAAAGTGCTGAAAAGATCTTATTTGCTGAGACCAGAAATTACTTTATTTTTAGAGATGAAAGGTAAAAACACTGATGAAATAAAAGATGAAAGTTGGGTCCAGGAGCTAGTGTTTGCTGAGGACATTACTGCACATTTAAGTAATCTTAATTTGAAATTACAAGGCAAAAACAAACTCATCACTCAGTTGTACAACGATATCAAATGTTTCATTACAAAACTAAGCTTATGGAAGACACAGTTGTCACGTTAATTTTGATTCATTTTCCTAACTGCAAAGAACTCAAAAACCAGGCCAATGCTGAATCTGTACTTACCTTTGCTAAATATGAGAGTCACTTAGATTTATTGTCAAAAGAGTTCCAGGAAAGGTTTAGTGATTTCCCATCGTTTGAAAACTATTTTGCATTATTCTCGGCACAATTCAACTGTGATGTTGTCAAAGTAGAGGAAGAACTTGCAGATGCAGTCTGATTAGAAATACAGTCTGATTCTACACTCAAAGCAAAGTATCTAGGAGTCGGTATACCTGGCTTCTATTCATACCTTCCTGAAAAATTTACAAACTTCAGAAAGTTTTCAACTAGGATTGTGGCAATGTTCGGTTCTACCTATGTGTGTGAACAGTTATTTTCCTTCATGAAATTAACAAAAACTTCTCAGAGAACATGGCTGACCGATGAACAATTGTCATCCCTGATGAAGGTTGGAACTGCAAATACATTTCAGCCAGATATACGAAAAATTGTCATGAAAAAGAGGCATCAAACCTCAAGACAAAAAACTGATTAAAGAGTACATATGATTGAATGTTCTTAAATAAATGTAGGATTTCACACCTCAGGACAAAACACTGATTAAACTGTACAAATGATTGAATGTTCTTAAATAAATGTTGCATTACAATTGTTATATTTGGCGTTGTTGGAAATTAGCTTAATAAAACCGCTGTAGTAGGCGTGCAAATTAATTAAATATAATTCAATAAGATTACAGTGTTTCTCAGTTTTGTTGGTGTGGCCCGCCGGTATACTCAAAGTATCTTATGCGGTCCATGGTGCTTTTTTAGTTTGACACGCATGGAGTCTATGCCATTCGGCATGACACTTGATTGATTGAGAATAAGGAATCTTGGTTTCAAATGTGGTGTCGCTAGAAAGGAGAGTTTTCGTGGGCGAGAAAGAATGATGGTCAATCAACGACGTACTGGGACCGTCAGTCAAAGTGTAATGGCGGATACACTCAAGGAAAGATCTGAGCACTTATAAACCTATCCGAAATGCAGTGACTAACCACTAATCCAACGACTAACTAACTTACGTGAAATTATATTCAGGTTAATGAGGTAGCGAGCTGAATATGTGTGCTGACTTGAAATTTTTCACAATTTGAGGGGGTAAGACGTATGATTAAGAGTTCTAGATTTCTTAGGTCTGTAGATATGTTTACTATTAAACAATATTGTGAGTTAATTTTTTTTTAGTTTTATAATCTTATTTTGGAGCAGTTTTAATGTTTTATATTTCTAAGAATGTGTATCGATAACTTCTAGCGGTAACATAGGAAATTTGTCTCCATTACTTTCTGATTTTATTTTCCAAGAGTACATGGGTAACTATTAGGAGACAGCATTTACAGTTTTCACATGTTGATCGTTTTGTTTCTGTTGTGTTGCATTAGTAATTAAATTTTATCTGAGAATTCTCGTGTGTGTTGGGAATGTGATTCTTGTTATGTTTCGTCTCTTCTCTTTTTCAAGTTCTGTAAAATCGTTGGCTTCTGTAAGTTTTCTTTTGCTCTGTTCCATAAACTACTCCTTATGCTGTCCCATACATTACACTATATACACACTACTCCATATATTACTTAATATACTAATTAATATACTACTTCATATACTAATCCATATACTACCCCCATATGTACTTACGTAAATCACAGGCTTTTTAAAAATGTTCCACTAAGACACGACGGATTATCACTAAAATTAGGGGTTATAGTATATTTATAACCCCCTAGTTTTAGTTATAATCTGTCGAGTCTTAGTGGAACATTTTTAAAAAACCTGTGTTTTACGTAAGTACGATTGTATGAAAAGAAGTTCAACAGAAATAAGAAGCAGAATAGTACAGGCAAAATATCATTCAGAAAACTGAAAAATATATTGTGTAATATGACCTTGTCATTAGAGGTGAGAAAGAGAGTTATGTAGTGCTATATAGCCCCCATACTAACATATGGGTGCGAGTCTTGGACAATAAACAAACTGGAAAGTGGGAAATTAGAGGCAATAGAGATGTGGTTCTAGAGAAGAATGCTGAGTCCATGAATACCATTGACGGCCAGAAAAACTAATGTAGAGGTGTTTAAAGAGTCAAATACCTTAATCAATAATATAAGAAAAAGGCAATCTTCTTTATTTTGGCCACTTCATGAGACAGGCAGGTTTGGATAAAATAGTAACAACAGGCAAAATTAAAGACAACAGAGACAGAGGGCGACAACGTGAGAAAATATTAGGGAGTTTGACAACCTGGCACGGCAAGGAGACAACAACGACTGTGATACATAATACTGTGGACAGAAAGATGTGGAGAGCCATGACTGCTTGCGCTATCCGGCATGGCACCTGATGATGCCGATTGTTTTTACGTTTCACGCAGTTACCTTATATTGATTGTCATACTACTCCATACACTACTCTATAGACTAATCCTTATACTACGTCATATATTACTCCATATATTACTCCATATACTACTTCATATACTACTTCATATACTACTTCATATACTACTTCATATACTACTTCATATACTACGTCATATATTACTCCAAATACTACTTCATATATTACTCCAAATACAACTCCATATACTACTTCATATATTACTCCATATACTACTTCATATATTACTCCATATACTACTTCATATATTACTCCATATAATACTTCATATACTACTTCATATACTGCTTAATATACTACTTCATATACTACTCCATACGCTACTTCATATATTACTATATATGTCACGTTATCATGTGACGTATTCTTTCCATAACGTTGTCTTCCCAATGAACTCTCTGGACCCCTCTCTGTCTTTGGCGATGCGGCTTGCATTTTCCAACGGAATATTTATTTTATCTTTAGTGTCGTCAGAATATGACTGCCTTTTCTACTCTTTCCAGGTACTCTACCTTCCATTATGTGTCTTTCTAAACAGTTGTGTCTCTTTATATGACCAAACAGGTGTAGTTTTCTATTTGTTATTGTGTTTAGTAACCATCGCTCTGGAATCGTCAATGTGTTTATAATATCTGAGTTTCTCCTTATTGTTCATATATTACTCCATATACTACCCCATATACTACCCCATATACTACCCCATATACTACCCCATATACTACCCCATATACTACCCCATATACTACCCCATATACTACCCCATATACTACCCCATATACTACCCCATATACTACCCCATATACTATCACATATACTATCACATATACTAACCCATACACTACCACATATGCTGCGCCTATATACTACGAGTACTTCCTATACTACGTCATATACTAGGGTATATACTAATCCATATACTAATCGATATGCTAATCCATATACTACTCATAGAAATTCATTCATTTTCCTTTTACGCTGAAGTTGGCGCATACGGCAGAGGTCAGATCTCTCCAATTATGTCTATTCAAAGCTATTCTGTGCAGTTCTTGAATATTGGTTGTTTTACTTTCTCTATGTATTGTTCTTCTGAATGTTTCTTTTGGTCTAACCTTTGCTCTTTTGCCTAAAGGTATCTATTCAAAAGATTAGTGGTGTATTCCGTTGATGTCTGAGTATGTATTTATATAGTTAGGCAGGCAGGCAGACAGATATATATATATATCAATACTACACAATTAATACTCCAAGGACTACTCCATATACTACCTCCATATACTACTCCATATACTACTCAATATACTACTCCATATACTACTCCATATACTACCCCATATACTACCCCATATACTACCCCATATACTACTCAATATACTACTCAATATACTACTCAATATACTACCTCCATATACTACCACATATACAACCCAAAATACAACTCCATATACTACCCTATATATTACCTCCATATACTACTCCATTTAGTAATGTCCATAAATTACCTTAACTACTCATATTGGCAATTTTTTATCCCTGCCAATATGCTCCGCAACTTGACTAGAATTTAAAGACACAACCATCTTGTTAATTATGTCAAAAAGAATGTGCCCGCCACTCCCCTTCCCCATCCACCACCACCCCCCCCCCCCCCAATGTTTGCAGAAATTGTGTGATATTAAACTGTATATGTTTTATGAGAAAACATTTCTTATTTGCAAAGTATTTTTGTGTATAGAAACCGTTTTTTTCTAATGTCAACATTTGTCAACACACCCCCTCCCCTTTCCCTTTGTCAATAACTGTCAAAACATTTCAAGACCCCCCTTCTATCTAGTTGTCGACCTAATATAGGGACTGTCCGTTTACTATTACTATTTGTTTTTATATTCATCTTTTTCTTTTTTTTAACTTAGTTCTGTTGTCTATTCTCCCCCTAGACAAGCCATTGAATAAGAAAACCACACCGCTGTAATATTGAATTAGTACCAGTTATATAAGAACTACATATAACATTAGTACCAGTTATCTCAGAACTACATATAACATTCCCTCACAAAACGTTCACATACTTTCAGATACCATCTGCCTTCAACCAAGTACCCTCCCTAGCATTCACACCATGCTAAACTTCCACTAAGCAAATCATATATTTGCATAAACATTCGCTACTCGCTTCCAGCACAAGAAACGCAGCACTGTTAGACTCACTTCTAAATCTGTCTGAACATGTTCGCTAGCTCTAAACCTGCACGCGTGTTTGTGTGAGTTCAAGTCTAACAGTGAACTGAACCCAACAAGCTTACCCTGTTGGAAGATACACCCACAGTATTTCTAGACTGCTTTCTGCACGAACATATTGTGTGTGTGGACCAGTTCTTTGTCTTATTTCAAAGAAACACATTCATTTTACAAAACAACGATCAAACATATCACAATATCTGGATAGAAACGCTGTGTTTACGATATTAGAGTGTTCTGTTGTTCTATCAACATTAAATCTAAGACGTTGCTATTATGTAAGTTGTGAGGTGAATTCAAGTTATAAAACTATTCTACCAAGTGAACTTCTAGTATTTTCAGATTGTCCATGCTGTATTGAAAATCGAGGTAAGATTTTCTATATGCATGCATTTACATAGTGAAATTCTTCTTTATTTCATACGTTTTAACACATTTCTCTTTTAAACACATTTCCAATTCCCCCACTTATATTTACTCGTTATTCATTATACTATATATAGAGGATGTCTGTTAATATACACATTTTTGTTCGACCGGATTTGTTAGTTATAATTGAATTTGGCAGTATATGTATATATATATATACACAGTCTCCGTATTATCCGTATTATTATGACAATATACAAATGTCTCAAGAATTTGTAATATATCCTCTGGGTTCCTTCTTGAATTTACTCGTATAAGCAATTATCCGAAGCAAAGTTGTACTGTCTATATGTTATCCATGTTTACAAACAAGACGTCATATTTGCCCTTGTAAAACTAATACGGATGTTATACATTATATTGTTTTTGTTATGGAGGATACTTCAATACCTGTACGGGATGTTAGTTGTTGTTGTGATAGTCCTTGTCTCGATTGGTTCGTTCTCAGTGACTTGAGTGCACATTTTGAGTGACTTGACAAGATCCATCTTTTTTTTTTTTTTTGAGATGCAGTTAGTCTAGTACGGAAAATCCCTTGTATGAGAGTTGCTAGGCGATTTGGTGCCGTTGAACGGACTGGTTCATTTCCCGTTAGTCCTTTTAATTATAAATGTGTAGTCCCATAGTAGGGTATGTTATATTAAGGCTTTTGATCAACTGACGAGAGTATATCTTTGGTTTAAAGCAACTAAACAATAAAACATAACGTTGACGTAACTATGTCGTGTTGGTGGATAGAAAGTTAAAACCACTTTATCACTCTCAACGGAGACACAATTCAGACAGTTGATAGTTTTTTTCTTATTTAGGCAACAAAATGACACAATATAGAGATACAACAAAAGAGATTGCTACCAAGTTTGCGTTGGCATCAAGTGCGTTCAATCACCTAACAAACATCTGGAAGTCAAAAACAATAAGTAAACATACGAAACTACGACTGTACAACTAGAATGTAATATATGTGTTGACATGGTTGCGAAAGTTGGAAAATGACAAAGGCACAGGAGAAGACTTTGAATTCATTAGAAAATAAATGCCTTAGAAAATTCTTAAATATTGGTTGAGAAGAATTCACGTCAAACATGCAAGAGAAGACACCAAACAGCAATATGTTTCTAAAATAATAAGAAGAAAAAGATAGGTTTATATCGAACATGTACTTAGAATTTATTTTTAGACATTACTAGAAGTTATCATGGAAGGAAAAAAAGAGAAACTCATATATTATAAATACATTGACGATCACAGAGTGTTGGTTACTAAACACAATAACAAAAAGAAAACTACACCTGTTTGGTCATATAAAGAGACACAACTGTTTAGAAAGACAAATAATGGAGAACATAGTACCTGGGTAGAGGAAAAACGGCAGACCAAGTAGACGATGGACTGACGACAATAAAGATAACATTAATACATTGTTGGAAAATGCAAGCCCCATAGCCCAAGACAGAGAGGGGTTCAGCGAGTTCATTGGGAACACAACGTTCTTGAAAGAATACGTCACATTACACACTTAAAATTTATGAAAACAGACTGCCAGAGAAACATTAAAATTGATACTAGATGGCAAACTAAAATTTGGAAGTCCAGTAGAGACTATTCACAGAACACCCATCCAAGAGCGTATGACTGAGTCTCATCAACATGCAACAATTACACACAGTAGCATCACATGGCTCGAACTGGAGAGCTCTGATTTCTGCCGTGTGCACGTTTTTTTTGTTTTTTTGCACTGAAGGAACCTAGACAGACAGAGAGACAGATAAGATGATGCGATGAGATGAGATGGGATGAGATGAGATGGGATGAGATGAGATGTGATGAGATGGATAAGATAGATAGTGACACTAGTACACAATTGTATGAATACTACTGCTACATTGTCAATTATCTACTCTTGTCAATGTCATTGACAGTTATGTACAACGTGTGTACAAAAAAATATACCATCCTTTTGTATAGTATTTATTACGTAACCGTGTTTGGTACACTTTGACTTGTGTACAATTTATTGATAGTGATGATGATGATGACAGCGATGATAAAGCTGTGATCCTTTTCTTCAGCTGTGAGCAGGTGGCTTTTGACACAGCTTATACGCATTTCGGACAATAAGGTTCCTTTTCATATACATGGGTTTGGTAGGAGATTTATGGATGCATGTTTGTTCCCCGGAGAGATGCATTCCAGTACACCAGTACACTAAAATCGATGTCTTCTTCCACAAGCCTAGCATATACTTCTGTCAGGAGCGTAGCTTATACTTGTCAGAAGCGTATCGTATACTTGTCAGAAGCGTATTGTATACTTTTGACAGGAGCGTAGCTTATACTTGTCAGAAGCGTATTGTATACTTTTGTCAGGAGCGTAGCTTATACTTGTCAGAAGCGTATTGTATACTTTTGTCAGGAGCGTAGCTTATACTTGTCAGAAGCGTATCGTATACTTGTCAGAAGCGTATTGTATACTTTTGACAGGAGCGTAGCTTATACTTGTCAGAAGCGTATTGTATACTTTTGTCAGGAGCGTAGCTTATACTTGTCAGTAGCGTATTGTATACTTTTGTCAGGAGCGTAGCTTATACTTGTCAGAAGCGTATTGTATACTTCTGTCGGGAGCGTAGCTTAAACTTGTCAGGAGCCTATCGTATACTTTTGTCAGGAGTGTAGCATATACTTCTGTAAGGAATGTGGCTTATACTTGTCAGGAGCGTAGCATATACTTTTCCCAGGAGCGTAGCATATACATCTGTCAGGAGCGAAGCATATGCTTCTGCCAGGACCGTAGTATATACTTCTGTCAGGAGCGTATCATATACTTCTGCCAATATCGTAGATTATACTAATGCCAGGAGCGTAGCTTATACTTATGTCAGGAGCGTAGCTTATACTTCTGTAAGGAAGGTAGCTTATACTTGTAGCATATACATCTGTCAGTAGTGTAGAATATACTTCTGTGAGGTGCGTAGCATATACTTCTGTCTGGAGCGTAATATATACTTCTGTCAGGAGCGTATCAAATACTTTTGAGAGGAGCTTAACTTATACTTCTATCAGGAGCGTAGAATATACTTCTGTCAAGAACGTATCTTATACTTCTGGTCCAGCTTATTTCATCAATCTTCCGTCATATTTATTGATCTCGCCTTTGTATTACCGAAAATTAGAAAAGAATAGACACACTGTTTACCTTTCATGCATGTCGTAAGAGGCGACTACGGAGATTATAGGGGTGAAATTGGCTGTTCCATTTCATACGGAGTCAAAGTCACCCGAAGCCAAGCTAAAGTAGGATCTGACAGGTTGAGCGGCGCATCAGAGCTACAAACCAGAACACAAAGCATTATGTTCTCCGGACTGCCATCAGAGCTACAAACCAGGACACAAAGCTACAAACCAAAACACAAAGCATTATGTTCTCCGGACTACCATCAGAGCTACAAACCAGGACACAAAGCATTATGTTCTCCGGATTACCATCAGAGCTACAAACCAGAACACAAAGCATTATGTTCTCCGGACTACCATCGAGCTACAAACCAGAACACAAAGCATTATGTTCTCTGGACTATCATCTGTTAATTGTAGATGTTTGAGAACAATCGTCGAAGAAGAAGAAAAATAAGCTCCTCCATCTGTAAATGTGATACATATGGCATTGCCGCCACCTAGAAATATACCACACACTGACAAATATGCAATGACATGTCACAAACTGCAAAGGTGCAATGACATGTCACAAACTGATAAAGATGCAATGACATGCCACAAACCAACAAAAGTGCAATGACATTTCACAAACTGACAAATGTGCAATGACATGTCACAAACTGACATAAGTGTAATGGCATGCCACAAAGTGACAAAGGTAAACTGACATGTCACAAATTGAAAACGGTGCAGTGACATGTCACAAACTGACAAAAGTGCAATGACATGTCACAAACTGACAAAAGTGCAATGACATGTCGCAAACTGACAAAGATGCAATAACATGTGACAAACTGAAAAACTTGCAATGACATGTTACAAACTGAAAAAATGAGTTATGACATATTATATTCATCCTTTCGTTATCCATGATAGATTTCATAGAAGACAAACGTAAGAAATTTGAGACAGCACATTCAGTTAACATATGAGTGGATAACATAAAATACAAAATGAAACATACAACTGTAAAGATATTTTCGCCTGGAGATATTTTCGCCTGAAGAAAGACCTCGCTATATATTCATATCATCTATTACAATTATAATGTTACATGATGGTTTGTCAGCAAAATAGATGTCTTGATCAAAAAAATCTATGGGGATGAGACTGCAAACTCGACCCCCCAAATCTCCTTAGTCGCCAAATATGATATAGATGGCAATGTCACAATGTTGCCACTCTTTGCTTTCCTTTCAGAGCCCAGCAAAATACTTGCGATGCAGACATCTAATCACATGAAAGTCTGCAACTATTTGCTGATGTCACTGTTGACTACCTTTGACCATGGAACTAACATGACTACATAACTTCAATGCGACTACATAGATAAATTATGGAATAGACATGATACAGTGCGACAAACACAAAGAAAGTAATTCATATCATTTGGTGAAGTGAGTTCAAAGCTTTTTTGCACCGTAAAACACTTACCGATATGTTGTTTTCCATAGACCCTCTGTCTTCCTACTATTGTATTTTCCTAAACATATTAACTTCAAATATTAAATTTTTTTATGCTGACACAGTCTGCTCACTTTGATCAGGAGTTTTGTAGAGTGGACATTTGTAAAAAAAAAAAATTTATTTAAAACCTGTACAATGTTATGCATACCTTTATTAAAAATAACACATCACCTCGAATTTGTATTCTCGCTAACATGAACTCCCTGTGAGTCGAAATCTGGGTTTCCATATAGACCGCATTGGCAAACTGTAGTATATACACTGCATACAATAATATAATGAAATGTTGAAAGTCGATGAGTTAGTGGCAAACAAAAATATAAGTTGTTGACAGGATTATGGTTAAGAGAAATTACAATTTATCAAGGTATGCAATCAGGCACAAACATATCATTTCGAGATATCTCGTAGTTAAAAATGTATACGGATAAAGGCTTTTGATCTGTTCTGACTTCATTATTGATTTCTGTTTCATTCTGTCACTGATTTCTATTCAATGACAATTTATTTAGAGTGAATGTTAACGGTTCATTCCGCATCATTAATTTTACAGGCAGAAAATAGGTGTGGCTTTCATTCTCTTAATCTTCCAAAATCTGACAGTCACCGAGGGAATGCAAGAGGACTTTGTTTTTGGACTAATTTTTTCCCCACAGTTTTTTAACTTGTTGATAACTGCAATAGTAAAGTTAATGCATCACTGATTAATCATAAATAGTTTAGATACTGGTACCTCCAATTTATGTTTTCTCTCGCATCTGGTGCATTCAAAGTGTTTGGCTGTTCTCAGAATTATCCCTGAGTTGTCTTGAATTGTGTACATGAAGATATTCCATATATCTAGTTCCTCGTTCAAACATAAATGAGTTTTATATCTTGTTGCATATATTATGACTTTTTAACAAGGCTTTATATGGTATAATATATTGTATTATTTGTTAAATCTAGTGAATACAGTGTATGATGTTTGTCGGTGTCTTATTTAACTCCTAAAATTCAGTCTACACATATAGTGTAGTTATGACTGTAGGTGGAATTATGAACATGTTTTGTATTTCTATTTGTGGTCTGATAATAAAGTGTTCTGGTATAAGATTTTTTAGAAATTTAAATTAAGGAAATGTCATTTATTCAAATGAGAAAAAAGGTACCGAAGATTTATTAATGTATGTGGAAAAACAGATGGTCTCACCAATGGTTGAGTAATATATACGCTGTGTAGCCAATACCGCCTAGCAATGGTGATACACCATGTTTTACACAATACCTCAATGTTACCAGGCAATGTATCAGGCTGTACCCACTACCGCCCCTACTATCAATTAATGTATCAAGTTGTACCCACTACCGCCCTACTATCAATTAATGAATCAAGTTGTACCCACTACCGCCCTACTATCAATTAATGTATCAAGTTGTACCCAATATATCCCTGCTACCAGGTAATGTATCAAGTTGTACCCACAACCTCACTGCTACCAAGTACTATATCAATAAATGGAGAAGCGTGAAGTTCTGTAGTCTGTAAGTGACAGAGAACTCAACATAATTGTCGACTTTATCCACGGAAGTCTAGGTATATACATATAGATATATAGGTGAGTCTGTAGGTATATTATTCATATTTATATATATACATATATATATATAATTATATATGTAAGTGTGTGTATGTATATATATATATATATATATATATATATATATAAATATTATATATATAATATATATATAAATATATATATATATATATATATATATATATATATATATATATATATATATATATATATATATATATATATATATATATATATATATATATATATATATATATATATATATATATATATATATATATATATATATATAATTATGTGCTTTATTGCATCATACTATATTTAATTACAATGTATTTTTGTAACACGTAATCTATAGACTACCCCTTAAAAAACCACTCCTGTCTGGAGTCGAACTCTGGACCTTTCAATTCGGACAACACATACCAAACCTCACGGTCAAGCCTCTGTTATTCTAACGCAACTATTTAATCGATAAATTAAACGTTAAATTAAACGATAAATTAGACGTAACTATTTAAACTCAATTTGCCTGGCATGTACTCCCAGTTCAGAATGCAAAGAATATGGCAACTGTCTTCCTTCCTTGGCATGTCGTGACAAACGACCTAGTAAAGCTGAGGGATAACCTAACAACCTGTCACCTGTGAAAAACAGTTTCATTTTCACATCGTATACTCTTTATTCTTGTCTTCTATCAAATAATCCCCATGGTTGATGAAGATATACAGTCCAGCGGACGTTGCACCTTTACCCTTTTGGAGCAGACACATAATAGACGGGAATGATACCTGCTCACAGATAGAGGATTATTATTTCATCATTAACATCAACTGTGAACGTCTTTCCAATTTAAACTGCCACTAGTTTTAATACATGTGAACTGTGCATAGATGGCGTCTATAATTCAGTGTGCAAATTATACAGTAAAAATACACCTCAAAATAACTAATTATACGACGTCCAAGTTGTAATAAACCAAAGAAGATCTCTACGTAAATACAACAATTTGTCATAGAAAAAGACGGATTTTTTCTCTTTCTTTCTCCACGAACTTTCGAGTTATTTCTCAAATATTAACACTGACTTGATGTATATAATTATCAAAAACAATTATTTTTTAATGACTGTTGACTGATAACATATTGCACAACATTTTTGTACGATGTATAATCCATAACAAATATGAATGCATGCATATGGATGCCTCGCTATTGATATACCTTGTACTCGTTATCTTTCACCTAACAAGTTCAACTTCCCTACTGCCAGGTAATATACATTTATGTGCCTTCAACGTCCCTGCTACCAAGTAATATACATGTATATGCCTTCAACTTCCCTGCTACCAAGTAATATACATGTATATGCCTTCAACTTCCCTGCTAGCAAGTAATATACATGTATGTGCCTTCAACTTCCCTGCTACCAAGTAATATACATGTATATGCCTTCAACTTCCCTGAAAGCAAGTAATATACATGTATGTGCCTTCAACTTCCCTGCTAGCAAGTAATATACATGTATGTGCCTTCAACTTCCCTGCTACCAAGTAATATACATGTATATGCCTTCAACTTCCCTGCTAGCAAGTAATATACATGTATGTGCCTTCAACTTCCCTGCTACCAAGTAATATACATGTATGTGCCTTCAACTTCCCTGCTAGCAAGTAATATACATGTATGCGCCTTCAACTTCCCTGCTACCAAGTAATATACATGTATATGCCTTCAACTTCCCTGCTAGCAAGTAATATACATGTATGTGCCTTCAACTTCCCTGCTACCAAGTAATATACATTTATGTTCCTCCTACCTTCCTGTTAACAAACAATATAATGTTGCTCCTGCCTCCCTGTTACCAAGCAATATACATTGATGTGCCTCCTACCTCTCTGGTACCAAGTAATATATAATTATATGCCTCCTACCTCCCTGCTATCAAGTAATCTACATTGTGCCTCCTACCTCCCTGCTATCAAGTAATCTACATTTATGTGCCTCCTACCTCCTATCTACCAAGGAAAGAGATATATATTCCTGTATCGGTTAACAATAACAAAATGGAAATGGATGTCTAGAGTATAACAAGGCAAATATCAAAATAAACAGCAATATGTATAACTTGTTACCAAACTAGATTAATAAAACAACATAGCTAAGATTTATAGTGACAAACGACGTTTCGACTAAAAATTCTTCTTCATGACAAACAAAATACCACGGACTCCACATTTACTTAGAGAAACACATATGCTATGGTGTTGATAAGATGAAAAGAAGGGAAAAAGTGAGGAGAGGACGGGAGAAATACAGGAATGTCAGCATGGGAAGGGAAAGGCATGGGAGCGAGACGGAAGTGAGAAAATAAGTAGGGAAAAACAAATAGGAAAAAGTAGTAGAATAGATGGAGTGGAAATGATAAAACGATGAAATGAAAATCAACAATCATATCGACGGCCCTACTTTGACCACGCTCTTTACTGGCTCCCCACGCCCCTGAGTCCTCCGTATTATCAATGTTTATGGCTTTGCGAACCGGACATAAGGCCTTTGTTTCATACCACTACCTACATTCTTTGTCCAAGTTTAGTTGCTCGCCGTTACTACCCCACATTGATCATTCGCAAACATGCATTTAGTGCAGACCTCAGCATATTACCAGCTAAAACTGGCATACATTTTTTGAGAAATTTACATTAAGGAAGGTCATATTTTGAGATCAGAAAGAATGTACACACCAGAGTTGAATTAACACATGCGGAAATTAAATGGTTTCACCAATGGCCCAGTTTTGTCCACTACATCTTAGCTATCAAGTAATATATCACGGTGTAGTCACTACCTTCTAGCTGATAATTGATTTATCTTGGTGTACCCACCACCTCTCTGCAACAATGTAATTTATATCGTGTGCCAATTACCAGGTATTATATACGGTGTGCCAGCTACTTCCTGCTACTATGTAATATATAAGTAAATAGCGAGGCGTGAAGGTCTCTAGATGTTAAGCGAGAAAGAGATCAACATCAATGTCGACTTTATCCACGGAAGTCTAGGCATATATACATATATTCGTGTAAGTATATATAAATATATAATGTAGATTTTTAATTCATGTGACTCGATTTTATTTTCCTTTCATAATTATATCATTTAACGCCATATATTCTTTTACTTAGCTACTTGACTAGGTTTGCACGTAGGCAACTAACAGAAACAGCCACTGAAACAACAACGAATTATACATCGAATTTGACGACTACGAAAATACCTTCGACACAGTAGGCAGACAATAACTCTGGAAAATACTATCAATATACAATGTACCAGAACATTTAATCAATATATGCACAAGCATTTATACTAATTGCCAAAATGGAGTAAGAACAAATATGGGAGTGTAGAGTTAGTTCCAAATCCAATCAGAAGTGTGTCCTATTCTCTCTACTTTTTATAATATACATCGACCACATCTATAAACTAACAAGTACTAACGAAGAAGATAACATGAACGACAAATTGAAAAAACTACTCTTTGCGCACGACCAAGTACTAATAGCGAAATCAGAAGAAAAATTGCACTAACATATGAACATAATACACACAACTTGTCAAAATTCAACACAAAGGTTAATATTGAAAACACCGAAATAATGGCAATATCAAAAAAGAAAGAAATATCACTATCGCAAACGATAATAAACACCTTAAACAGGTACATTAGTTCACTTACGTATGAAGCATTCTATCGAGTGAAGGGTAAAACAGTACAGAGACGCAAAATGCAACACACCATACCATATCATAGGGCAGGTGACAAGTGTTTTTTAAGAACAAAATGTAAACATAGACAATAAAGTTGCATTATACAAGGCTAGTATTATCACATCACAGTGCTAGAAGTGCCAAACCTGGACAATGACAGCACAAGATAAGGAAAAATAGTGACAACAGAAATGGCATGTCTACGAAGAATACTCGAAGTATCATTGAGAGATAGAATTATAAACGATAACATCAGACAGATAACCAAAACAATACCAATATTGGAACACATCAAAAGACAATAGATAAAGTGGTTTTCACACATTTCAAGACTAACGGACAGCACGTCACAGATGGCCATGACACATATACATAATGGTTATAACGCCAGAGGCAGACCATGCAAAAGATGGATCACAGAAATCAAGGAAGACACAGAAACACGCTTACAAACAGCACACAAGAATGCCATCTCTAGAGACGTCTTCTACCCCTATCGCCGCAATGCAAACAAGGGTCACAGCGTATAGATAGATAGATTGTTCTACTTTTCCCGTTTGTTTTCCCCTCCTACTCTTCTCACTTCTGTCTCCCTTCCATATCTTTCCCCTGTCATGCTGATCTTTCTGTACTTCTCCCGTCTTCTCGCTACTCTCCTTCTTTTCTTCTTATCACCACCATTCCATATGTATTTCTCTAAGTAAAGTTAGTGTCCGTGGTATTTTGCTTGTCCTAAAGAAAGCTTTTAGTCGAAATATCCTTTGTCAACGTATCTTGTTGCTATGATGTTCTACCAATTAATATAGATTGCTGTTACTCCTACCTCCCTGCTACCAAGTAACATATCATGTGGATACTAAAGAACTAACATACAATATTTATTAAACATAACATGATTTGATTGATCGAGACCTTACCTGTTGTAGTTAATGAAGCTATGAGTTTTCCTTCATTCTTATTCTTTTTTTTAATTCTTAGTCTAAAACACAATTCCATTTCATTAGTCTTTTACAGTGGTATATATTATCATGCCGCATTTTGTGTTTTGTTTTTCATTTGTTCCTGCGTATTTTCAGTCTTTTCTATGACCTTATATTTAATATCGATATTCTTCGTTGCTTAACTCCTTCGCCGTCTTCTTGTGTGTTTTTGCTAATTAGAAATGTTATATTTATGTTTGGCTATTTCACATTTGTTCATCTATTGATTCCATCTGTTGTATTATTTCACAACATTACAACATGTTTTCGTGCGTTGTGAACATTTTCAAATGGTGTGCACACATCATCAGACTACCATCAAACAGAATACCACAGCAAGCTATGCTACACAGATACAGCGAAGGCAGACCTAGAGACCGACCACGAAAACGATGGACCACTGAAATAAAACATGCGACAAATTCCACAAAGTACTCAGCATATAAGCGGGCCGTCTCCAGAAAACTCTTCTACCTCTGACGCTGAAATACAACAAAGGGTTTAACGGAGTTAACAGGAAGATAGGATAGATAGTTCGTTCGTCGATTCCATTTGCTTGGTTATTTCACAACACTTGATCATAAATATATATTTTCCGACCGTTTGGTTAATTCAAAACATTTGTTCATAAATGTATATGTAATATATTTCTTGTGTTTGGTTATTTCAAAACATTTGTTCATAAATGTATATATAATATATTTCTTGTGTTTGGTTATTTCACATTACTTGTTCATATATGTATTTCTTTTGTTTGGTTATTGCACATTTGTTCATTTACCCATATCTCCAGTGCTGTCCACTGACACATCCGTGTATTGACAAGCCCTTAATGGCAACAAAAATAGCCACCTTTTTAAGTCCAGCGCATGTAGGTGGTGACTACGGTGTTATTTTGGTAGAATCCGCTGTCATATCTCATATAGGTTCTCAGTTAAGAAGCCATTATGTGTCTCAGATATCATATCCAAGCTGTAAACTGTGATACAATCCTTTCCTTTCAACTACATATTGCTAATCTGCATGAGTTTTAGAACGATGTCATTGATTTATTTTCATTTATTACCATCATCTAGTGTTGATTCATTTTCCAAGAATTACTGCAACGAATCTCCAATATGATTCATTTTCCAAGAATTACTGCAACGAATCTCCAATATGATTCATTTTCCAAGAATTACTGCAATTAATCTCCAATATTCTTTATCTCCCAATGTGGTAAAAACGTTATAAAACACGGAACACATTAAATTACCACATTGCACAAACAATATTGAACTTACTTACTAAATTTTACGTACACCAAGAAACGAGGAGAAATATGTTTATCCTCCTTGATCTATTATTGGAAACTTAGCCAAATTAGAATTATTGAAACCAGCAACAAGCTTTTATATACCGCGCGAAACTTTTTAACCAAGATAACATTTTAATTTAAAACATTTCAACAACAGCAAGCCATTGGCCAGGTGAAGGGAAACCCTGAAACTCACTTTGTAAACTGGCAGGAGAAGAAATGTTATAGTTTTTATTGTGTGTTTGTTATACCTTTATGAAAAAAATTGTATTTGAGTAGCTTATTTTAGAGAATCGGACCATCTGGCGGGGTATTTTTGTAAATGATACGAAAAATCCCCATAATGATAAAACAGTGAGACAATAACGTTAGTTAGTTAGTTAGTTAGTCGTCGGATCATCATCACTGCAAACTGGACACATCCATAGTTGCTCCGATCTCTCCTTGAGTGTATCCGCCATCACACTTCTGCTGACAGTACCAGTCCTATGCTGGTTGACCATCATTCTTCTGCGCCCTGCAAAATGTTCACCTCTAGCAACACCGCATCTCAATCCCTGATCTTTAATCCTAGCCATTGAAAAGGAATCATCATCCACATTCGTCTCACTCTCGCGTGTTATATCTCTTAAGGAATCAAAACGTCAGCGCGATCCATTGCCCCATCGCCCTTTGCCACAATCGCACACGATGCCAGTTGATCCGCTCTTTCATTGCCTCGAACGCCCACATGTCCCGGCACGAAAATAAATGTAACCGCCTTCAAGCTCGCATTTCTCAAGGCCTCAATCCACTGTTCGCGAACGAGACCCACTTGTACCTTCTTAATCATACTCATAGAGTCACTCAAGATGCAGACCTGCGTTACTTTCTGTGTGCGTAGCCACTCAAATGCCTTGGTCACCGCCATAGTCTCCATGGTCATACTACTCGTAGTGACCGCAAAGGCACCACTTTCCTCCTTGATCGTTTTACCTGCGCACTGAGCTGTAAAGGCCCAAGCACTGCGAACATGCCTAATTACAGATCCATCAGTGTATATAATCACATCCCCCTCTTTGGTATTCTCACTGATTAAAGCAGACAATAACGTATTTTAGGTAAATCAACCCTCCTCCGCCCAATGACAATATAAGTTCTACTGTCCTGGTTAGGGGCGTTGGTCAATAAAATATTCACAAAAGAGACGGATATACAAACGGGTTTGAGAATACGGATTTTTTTCAAACCTACTGGAGAGTATTTGTAAAAGTGCCTTTATTTCAACTTAGTGATGTGATAATACATTATCAACGATGTGTTTGTGTGATCAGTGATGTGTGTGTGTTTGTTTTCAGTGATGTATTTGTGCATTATCAATTTCCTGGTGTCATTGAAAGTACTTTGATCATTCCCATTCTCGTATTATCCTCTACGTTAAACATGGCTACATCCATGATTAAATGTCCCAGGATTGTACAATTAAATGATTACGTATCGTTCTATGTTGCAATTTCTGTGTTGTGTGATTGTTTTCGTTTGCTCATATAATCAGTACGAAGGTTCCTGCGATTGAGTAGTAGAACAGGAACATGTGCTACTCGTTTGCAGCAAAACTGTGATATTTTACACCTTTAGTTAAGCAAATCCTATTTCGGCATATCTTACAATGGGGTGGGATTAACTATCTTGTGACAGCCTTCTAATATGTCGGCAGGAGAAGTGTATGTATCAAATCATAGCGCTGGGGTGCAAAGGGAACGCATTGCTCTAGGCGGACCCAGGGTTAGCAGATAACCAAGATCCCAAATGTACCTCCACGCGGTGCACCCTGGAAACAGAAATACAGCAGCTCGTGCTGATTCTGGCCAAATCATTTGGGGATCGTGTCCGAGAATGTGGAGGTAGCAGATGGAAAGAGATTTGACTGCACAAGAGACAGACAATATCTCCGACACCACCAGCATCACCACATATAGCGACACTGTCGACATACAGTGAAGCTAGTCAGTCAAGTCCGAACATTGGAGGGGCGGCCAATGTAAAATGCACGTAAAGGTAAATGCATGGCGAGAGACAAATATGTTTCATACAGAGTACAATGAAACAATGAAAGGGCAGAACAGCGCTAGAGGGCAGCGCGAACAGCAAATAGAAAGTGAAAAGTCCCTAGGAAAGGGAACTACAAGCTCCGTCAGCTCGAGACGGGCTTCTAGTCACCAGAGTTCATAACAGGCAGAGACTCAGACCCACCCATCGGCGTTTGGTAAAGCAAAAGACCAAACCCAACTCTAATGTCGAGCCTTCCTAAACCGGAAATATGCTTGCAAAGAGAAAGGGTTCTGTACCCGATGGGTTTAGGCAAGAAAGGGACAACGATGGCAGTCCTGGCCCAACTCTACTGTTAAGGTTTCCTATACCGGAAGTAACTTGCAGAGAGAAAAGGGTTCCATACTCGATTCGCTCAGGCACAAAAGGGACAACGATTTAGCCCTGGCCCAACTCTACTGTCAGGTTTTCCTACACCGGAAATACACTTGAAGAGAGAAAGGGTTCAGTACCTGATGGGCTCAGGCGCTATTGGGACAAGGACGCTCAGCTCGAGAACGCCTTGCTCTCAAACGCGTGGTGTGAGACTCGAACTTGGACAAGGGGTACACGTCGGTGAATGACACCTCGGCTAAGAGGGCGAAAGAGCCAGGGTCCAACTCCTCTGTTGAGTTCTTCCCCTTAAGGAACCAGGCTCACGAATGAGAAACGGTTCGGTACCCAATGGGCACAGGCACAGCACGTCCAATTACACGAGGCAAGTTCATAGACAGTGGAACACCTCGTTTGAGTCAGACTAAGAGCAAGAGAATCGTCTGGGCGAAGAGTCTCCACTACGCGTGCCTGGAGACAGATATAGAGGCTGTCACAGGCTAAGGGTAGCCCACCCGAATTGTCAAGGCATGCCGAAATCGGATGTGCTAGGCCTACAAGGCGCATAATGGTGGCACAACGTAATCACGCTCCCGGCGGAAATCGCACGGATATCCGTGATGGTTACAATGTAGCGAACGAAAAACAAACAAACAAACAAAACATAGCGCTGACTATTACAACAGCTGTGTCTGTGAACCTTGCAGTTAATGATTTGAATTTGAAAGTTTGATTTTGAATTTGAGTCTTGAATATGTTTATGGTTGGAAGTTTCCGGGGTCGAGAACTGTACTCAGTAGTTACAATTGTTTTTATATCAGATCTATCCCGTATAAAGTGTTTCGTCCACAGCGAATTTGTCTCTTAAAGTTAGACGGTTAACATGTACCCTGATCCAGAGCTTTGAGTTTCGAGAGCAAATGTCTTCGTAGGATAACTAACACCCATTGGAGTGAATTCAAATCGAATGATAAAATCAGAGAAGAGACACATCAACATTTAATCACAGATGTTATCAGAGAACGCCGTTGGTCCTACATCGGGCATGTCCTACGCGCAGACACCAACAGAATACACCACCAATCTCTTGAATGGATACCTACAAGCAAAAGAGCAAGTGGTAGACCAAAAGAAACACTCAGAAGAACAATACTTAGAGAAAGTAAAACAACCAATATTCATACTATTCAAGAACTGCACAGAATAGCTTTGAACAGACAGAATTGGAGAGATCTGACCTCTGCCCTATGCTAACTTCAGCGCAAAAAGAAAATGAATGAATGAATGATCCAGAGCATTCACAACTCCCAATCATCTGATAATCTGGTTCCTGTATCGATATCGCTAGAAAGTATATTTACACAAGCGTTGTTTCGCATTCTGACCTTACGGAAAGTCGTAAAATGGAGTCTTGCATTGACTTTGTTGTACTCGGGAATACTCATATATACTCTGTCCCCAATTGAGAAGTGGCACCCCAAGTGTCAATGGTATCACTCGTAGCGTATTACTCTGTAGCTTCAAGCCAAAAAACAAAGTTGGCAGCGCATCCAATTCAGAATGTAACTATCAACCCACCTTTGTTTATGGCTGTAGTAATTTTATAAGCAATATAAATACGTTCAGTAGTTTGCCGTTGCATTCTGAACAGTCCGCATGCACAATTGCCAGTAGTGGGATTCATACCCGGTGCCTTGACCGTCAGAGAGCCGGACCCTTTCGAGCCATAATATCCAGTAATATGGCGGGAAAAATATACGTTTAAACCGAAGGCTACGACTCGCGACCGAACTCGCACCCACTTGAGTACATGGCCAATTATTTAATTACCTTGTCAGTGTGATCATCAGGTCTTTCCTTAGCCGAAGTTTTGGATACCTTTTCAAAATTCTAGCATTTGTCTAGTATTTTTCTGTGTTCAAGAGCGATTATGTTTGCTGACATGTGGTTCTGAAGGGCGGATGGAGGATTTCTCTCTACCATGGACTTCTTCGTGGCTTCTTCATTTTGCTATCGCGAGTGCTACAACTTGCGTTATGCGCTGCTCGTTAATACTGCTTTCTTGATCATAATCGATGTACTCGATAAATAGATCTTGCTTCACATGAAACTGTTTCCTTAGTCTTACACAGTTTACCTTATTGTCAGAGTTGACAAAAGTGCCAAACAACCTGGCCAGCTGTTGTTTTTGTGTGCTGTTCTCCGATAGTGTTTTGTATGGGGGGGACGAGAGGTGGTAATCAGATGTGTCCTATATGCAGTCCCATATTTCATCTCAGTCTCACCTACGGTGAACACACAAAATACAGTCCGTGAGTGACATCCCGCCCGCACAGCCGACTTTCTGGTCCGTCAGACTCATCTAAAAATATTGTAAACTAACGACATAACTGTTTTTTTTATTCCAGAGCACAGAGCTCATCTGGTATATATCGGATGAAACGAAGGGCGCGGTCCTGCTTCTGTATGAAGGGCGCGGTCCACATTATACTGCACAAGTATGTTGGAGGAACCTGAGAATATATTAAGTATTTCAGAATTAGAGGAATCTGGCAATATATCAAGAATTTAAGGAAAAGTCTATATATGTGTGCAAGTGCCAGAACGTGAGGAAGAAATAGTAAATGCAGCTGAAGAAATAAAATGCCGCACTGAAAAGATAATACAAAAATAATACAGCACCAGGGTCAGTTGGTAGGTACAATGACCTTAGTAGGGCGAGGGATGCGGAACTGGAGAATATATCAATCAGTTGTAACAAGGACTTGTTAAAAGAAAATATTAAACTGGTGTATGGCATCATAGAGCCGAAAAAGCATCCCTGCACCCCTTAACAGTAAAAGAAGCAGTAATGAAAGAAAGAAGAAAATTATAGCTTCATGATTTCGTTACCAAAACCTGGTAAAGATTACAAAAGAAGGTGCAGGAAATACAGACTAATTACCACACTAAAACACAGTTGGCAAATTAATGGAGAACATTGCCCCATGGAAATGGTCTCATCGCCTAAAGAGGAACAAGTTGATACGATTAGCAATCGGTGGGTAACGTCCTAATAAGCACACCTGACCATACGGTTGCCATTGTGCTGGATGTATTTTAAGTATTCAATTGAATAATTAAACAAGTACGACTGCAGTAGACTTGGAGGGCGCGTCAATATAGTATGCTTGAACTGCTTGATGGCGAAGTTCTTGAATCTCGCTGTGTCCTTGTCTCATTGACTACATCCTTATCTCATTGACTAGATACTTGTTTCATTGACTAGATCAGTATCATCTCATTGACTAGATAATTGAATAATTTGCTAGATATTTATCTCATTAACTATATCTTTTAACTCATTGACTAGATATTTATCTCAGTGACCAGATACTTAGCTCAATGACTAGATCCTTATCTCATTGGCTAGATCCTTCTTCATTGACTAGATCCTTATATCATTGGCTAGATCCTTCCTTCATTGACTAGATCCTTATATCATTGACTAGATCCTTCCTTCATTGACTAGATCCTTATCTCATTGACTAGTTCTTTATCTCATTGACTAGATACGTATCTTATTGACTAGATCTTTATCTTATTGACTAGATCCTTATCTCATTGACCAAATACTTAGCTCATTGACTAGATCCTTTTCTCATTGACTAGATCATTATCTCATTGGCTAGATCCTTATCTCATTGACAATATCCGTATTTTATTGACTAGATTGATGCTTCTCTGCTTCACAGAGACTGGTTTTCTTAAATATGATAGGTTGGCCACGTCATCAACAGTCATAAGTCCTGGGCTTCCATTTGGGTCACCACTGTTCCAAGTATTGTTTAATATGTATACTGCAAAAATTACAAGCAGGCAGATCACATGAACTAATAGAACTATGACTTACCTGAACAAAATTTGCATTAAATGACAACAAAAGATTTAACTCGAAATGCTCTAATGTATATATTTCAACTATATGTTTACAGTCAAGCTCCTATTGACTGTTTGTTGAATAAATGACACATCATCATGTTATAAAAATCTGCATAATTCTACTATATCTGGGAAACATGTAACAGTTCTTTTTCCCCTATTTTTTTTATAACTCCTGACAAATATAATCGCTTTATCACCTGATAAATCTGTTTGAGGACGAATTAGTTCCGCGTCATGTTTGTCAATCTAGCAGCGTCTTCATTCGCCTGGATGTTACCGAGTAATTATTTCAACTCACTTAGAACTCTGACATAACATATGGAATGATAGGTATGCCGTATGATGGGTATGTGTGTGTATGTCTACAGGACAGTAGATAATATGACTGGTAAAAGATGATTGGGGGAGGGGGAAGTAATCGAAATTCCTTCGATTTCGTGGAATTGTGTATTTTACTATTTTTACTTTTTTTTGTGGCGGTTGGTTAAATTAAGGTAGAAAATGGGTTTACTAACTTTAAAGTAGAAGGTGGGTTTACCAACTTTAAATTAGAAGGTGGGTTTACCAACTTTAAATTAGAAGGTGAGTTTACCAACTTTAAAGTAGAAGGTGGATTTACCAACTTTAAAGTAGAAGTTGGGTTTACCAACTTCAAATTAAAAGATGGGTTTACCAACTTTAAAGTAGAAGGTGGGTTTACCAACTTTAATATCTAAGGTGGGTTTACCAACTTTAAGGTAGAAAATGGGTTTACCAACTTTTATCCATTTTAGTGCAACATGGTTTCTTTTCCTAACGAAGAAGAGTGTTTCCCTCACACACCACTGGCCCTCATCTACATGCGTGTATGTTTGTATGTTTCCCTCACACACCACTGACCCTCATCCATATGCGTGTATGTTTGTGTGTTTCCCTCACACACCACTGGCCCTCATCTACAGGCGTGTATGTTTGTGTGTATGTGTGTGTTTGACGTGTTATTGAACTCTTCATTTTCGTGATTTCTAATAGATGTATGCAATGACAGTTCATCTCTGAAAGAATCATGGCATTGCATTCGTATAACATACCAGCTGTTAGTCATTGCATTCACAGTAAAATAAAAGCTGTTCAGCATTTAGGTATAGTAAGTACCAACCGTAACTCATTTAGTCACATAAAATACCAGCAATAATCATTTAGGCACAGTAAATATCACAGTAAATACTAGCTGTTAATCATTTAGTCACAGTAAATACTCTTGTTTACCTAGTTGAGTTTTTGGGACATTTCATGAGATTATTGATTGAAGCTACAGAATTACAAGAGCTATGATCTGTACCGGAATGCGGAGTTCCGCGTAGTTGAGCTTGAAGGAATACACATGACGAAACGTATATACAATTAAGTCAATCCCCTCTACTTTTCCAGTTTTCCGTTAATCAGTGCAGTTACAGTAAATTATAGCTGTTAATCATTGCTAGTATCAGCGCTGTCAGTTTCTGCTCTGGATAAAGCAATTAGTTATATGTTCATTGTGCACATATAAACAGATTGTGTTTTCACATCCTGTTGCTCGCGTGTTACATGAAGCAAGTACAGATATATTAGAAGATTGTGGTAGGGAATTTACTGACTAACAGGGCTGTACATTAATTTTTTTAATGTGGCCAATTTTGAGAAATGTGGCTATTTTTGAAATATTACTTACCACAAAATGTATAATTTTACTCTGTATATATTTTCCAGTCAATTTAGACATATATACGTCTTTACATATTTTCTTGTTTAAATTGTTGGGAAAAAATTGAATGTGGCTGTGGAATATATGTGTAATATGTACATGTCAATAGAGGTGAGGAAGAACGTTCGTCAGAGAAACATAACACAGAGTCTAACATATGGATGCGAATATTGGACAATAAATAGAACAGAATAGTAAAACAGTAGATGCAATGGAGATGTGGATCTATAGAAGAATATTTATAGCATGATGCACATCTGGAAAAACTAATGAATAGTTGCTGAAAGAATCAAATGTGAAACGGGAATTATTTAATTTTATCAGAGAGGGAGACAATCTTTATTGTTTTTGGGACAATTTATGAGTCAAAGAGGTCTGGAGTACATAGCTACAACATGAAAGATAGAAGGCAGGAGAGATCAATGATGGCAGCATGAGAAAATATTAAATAGTATGACATTGTGATATGACGAACAGTCAACAATGATCTTGATAAAGGATACTGGGAATAGAAAGTTGTGCAGTTCCATGATCGCATATGCTAATCGGCACGGCGCATGATGATGAATATTACAAAGTCTACTTACACCAGCAAGCATTGCTTTAGATAAGTAAAATGTACCTCTTATGATGAGATACTCTCCCTTCAACCGTGGACGTTCGTACACGTTGGTTATATCAGAGCGTTGAAACCATAAATAAAATAAGGAAGGTCGTAGTCCTGTAAATAAAAACACCACGACATATGAACGTACATAAGTATTGTAGTTGGTACACATGTGTCTTATAGATGATGTTTCAATACAACCATGAAATAGAATGCAACGTGTGCATCTGGTTTGATTTCAATTATGTATACACAAAGCTGTTCGTATTTCTCTAAACAGTCTCTTTATTAGCATCAGAGACTTTTTGGACTTCACTTATTCTTAAGGGACATTTTGCAGGAACATATTTTGGCTACGTCTATGTTCAGTATTTATCTTGTAAAATTATGTCATCTAAACAGAGTTGCAT
The DNA here is from genome assembly GCA_034231615.1 of Meghimatium bilineatum. Lineage (NCBI taxonomy): Eukaryota > Metazoa > Mollusca > Gastropoda > Stylommatophora > Philomycidae > Meghimatium > Meghimatium bilineatum. The sequence goes on along the minus strand of CM067317.1, from coordinate 31,162,533 downwards.
TCTTATTACATCAATCTTATTACCCATAATTTCCATAACAATTCTCAATCAATATATAATTCCGTACTCCTTTATTTTCCATTTACATTATTTTCTTTCCATCATCCAAATTTCGCGTTTAGTATCGTCTTGATTATATTAAAAGAAGCGGCTTATACTTTTTTGTTATGAATAAAGGGCTTTGAATCAAACATTGTTATAAAATACAATGTTGCCACCATTATAAATAAAGCGCATACAGCGCATGTTTTATTTATCAACAAATCTGGAACATAAATATGTAACTATTGTCTTCGTCTCTTTAGATTAATCGTTAAGGGTAACAGTACACTGTGTTTGCTTTGTATGTTTACATAATAAGCAACCTGCAGTAAAACTATAATGTGATGGGCAAAATTTGGAATCTCTTGGTAATGAAGTTTTTACACATCACTAAACTCATACACGAAATTGCAAGAGATCGACGTTCCTAACAAAAGATTTTTAACAATATCTAAAAATAATATATATATTTTTTTATAAATCTGATTATTTTTTTGTTTTGAGTTGTTCAACAGTTTGCATATTTGTACACGTTTGAGTGCGTCAATATCTAGAAAATATTTTGTTTCGCAGCTAATAAAATATATCTACTCATATAACATTCGCTCGAGTGTGTAGATATGTTGTTCTATCATTTAATTTGCTTCCAATACTATCCGATTTCTTTGGTTTTCCTTTCGATATTTTTTTAATCTTTGATTTTAATGGTATTTCTGTGTTTTTTTTAATATAATTAAATGTCAAGTGTAGTATTTTTCCAGCTGTAAATGAGCACCTGGCACATGAGGTAGAGAGGTAAAGACAGCAAGGAAAAGAGCTGGTCACCCTAGCCTAATAGTTGCTTCGGCTTAGTACAAAGAATTATCTTCATCTCCGACGTCAGATTAATGCCGTGGGACCTACATTTACCGTAACCTAGTTTATTTGCAATAATTCAAATTGTATTGTCTGTGTACCATATACATATTTTTACTTGGTAATGATCTGTTGGTAAAACCGTTGATTTAATCTGCCTGGTTTATATACAGTTAAAGATATTTTTTCTTGTCGGTTAGTCTATTTTGAAACATGCAAAAGATTTTTACTATTCCGCCAATACTTATTAGCTGATATTACTAGGTTTTCGACAAGGTTAAACATGGCCGCATGCTTGAAAACCTGAACATTGGTAGTTACGATATAAGAAAATCAAGAACATATATTGCTAACAAAATGCAGCTGTAGGAGGAGGCAACCGAAGTTCATCCCTCCAAAATATAAAATAAGGTGCAGACAGGGATGTGTATTTTTTATATTTGTTCTCAATGTACAGTGAAACATATTGCAATCAATTTATAATATTCCAGGATTATCAGTGGATAAATACTATAACTAATAAGATATGCAGATGAAACTGTTCATTCTAAGTTCTACAGGTCAAAAAATGTACAATAATAATCAATATAGTTGTGGAAGAAAGCAAAGACAAATGTTTTCTCTTAAATAACAAGACCTCGTACGCAGTGGTTATTTGTAAGAAACAATCTCCCTGCCTGCAAGATCTAAGTGAAAGTCTCAACACTCAAATAGGTTAACGTACTCAAATATTTAGAACAGACGATGACATCAGATGGAAAACGTTCATCAGAGATAAGAAATAGACTAGAGTAAGCAAATGCGGCATTCTTAAACATGAAGAGTATGATGTCTAATATTTCTTTGTAAATACAGAAGAGAAAGAGAAACTTTCAGCGCTACATGACACCGATTCTAATATAAGTATCATGAAGAGCAATGAAAGCGAGGATGTGCTGAAGGAAACATATGTGTGTGTCATGAGACATATGCTTTCCAGAACGTAGTCTTCCTTATGAATGTCCTGAAATCCACGCGGTTTCTGGGAAGGTGTCCCGCCTCCTCTGGCATGTGCATGCATTCATGAATATCTCTTGTCAGGTGAGATGTTGGTTGACCTTTTCCTTTACTGCCTTCCATCGCCCCCTCCAACAACACACTTTCCATCTTTCGTGTCTCTTCACGAAAAAAACTCAAATTCCTTCTTAATGTTGTGTTTATAATGCAGTCTTCTTGGACATTGATTTTGCTTAGCAGGTCTTGGATGGTTTCCCATGTTGTCCATGACATTCTCAGGACTCTTCTAGAGGATTTAATGTCGCAAATTCCAAACGAAAATAGCATATCATCCATAAGAAAATTCTTGGTACAATACTCCTGTAGTTTTACTGTACTTTCAGGAGGAGCATCGGATTATCTATGACTTTATGAGAACGCATGCATTCTCTCTTCGCCATATGAAGTCACATGAGAAACTGGAATTATTTAATAATATCAGAAACATACAATCTTTATTTTTTTTCCCCCACACATTATGAGACAGAGAGATCTGGAGATCATAGTTACAACAGGAAAGATTGAAGATAAGAGAGATTGAGGATGATAACGTGAGATAAGTAATATTGGATATCCTGACATTGTCGCATAGGAAAGAGCCAAAAATATCCGAATAAACGATAACGGTAATAGTGAGTTGTGAAGATTCATGATCGCCTTCGGTATGGTACCTGACGATGACTACTGTTAATATCAGCAAATGTTCACGTTTCATCCAGATTCTATCTGCATATCTCGTATGGTAAAAGTAATAATGTTAATATTGCTTTCTTCGTAGAAGCTGCTTATCAGAAACTGACATTACGTTCTATGGTACCATTAATTAGTTTATTGCTGAACTTCTGAACTGGTGACATACGATTTATCATTCTACAGTTTGCCTGCATGAATAAACTGTAGCACGGCACATATATTGACTACATTTACATCTGAATGTTTTTTTTAAAAATACATATCAATATAAAGATTGAAAGATAAACTGCTTTGTGTTTTTTTCCTCACCCTATATTACAATTTTTTTTTTCTTGCCACCGTAAATTACACTTTACTGTTAACAATTTATTTCGTATTTTTAATTAGTCAAACCTTTTTTGTGAAACAGTGTGTGTTCTAGCTGTGACACTTTAGAGGTTGTCCATACATTACGTCAACAATTAGAAGGTGCAGAGAGTTCTATAAAATATTGATAGGTGTTGACAAGCGTGGGGGGTAGTGGTTGATAAAAGTTTAAATCAACTAAAAACAATGTATATACCAATTAAATTGTTTAATTTTGAAAAATCAAAATAAAATGTAGTTTTTCGTCCTTTTTTTAGGAGGAATGAATTTTCTACATTATTAGGTAGCCTGTTCCTAATCTATGATTTTAGGTGAATGGACTTTTGCCATGTTTACTCAGGTTGTTCCTAAAATCAATCCCTTTAGAGGAAGGGATTTTTTACATAATTAAACAGGGAGTTCCTCATATCTTAACAGTTTGTTGACATAATTCGTTTGGATGTTCCTCGGATTTTAACATATTGTTCACATAATTAGACATGGTGTTCCTGAAATCTGTACAGTTTGTTGACATAATTAGTGAGGGTGTTCCTGATATCTGAACAGTTTTTTGACATAATTAGTGAGGGTGTTCCTGAGATCTGAACAGTTTGTTGACATAATTAGTGAGGGTGTTCCTGAGATCTGAACAGTTTGTTGACATAATTAAACTATGTTTTCCTGAAATCTGAACAGTTAGATAGAGGACGAGGAAATTGGCAAAATATTCTGGACGTGGTCTATGAACGTTAGTCTATTAGATACTGTTGGATTTATAAGTTGTTGCATACAGGGAGACATGTATGTTATTGTAATCTATAAAACATTTGCTGATTCATACTGTGTGAATATTTCCAGACAGAAAACATTGTAGTGTTTAGACTAGAATTCAGAGAATACCAGCCATTTTTTTCTCGGTATACCACTTGCCGATTTGTTTTTCATAGACCCATGACTACATAATATTTCCTAGACATATTAGCGTCAAATGTGTTTCCGACAGCTGCCATGTTGATACTCATTTTCATAGGCTTTTTTGTAGAGTGGACAATTGTAAAAATAAAAAAAGAACATATACAATTTGTATTCATATCTTTATTCAAAATATTACATCTCTTGCACCTCCCATTTTTATTCTCGCTGACTAGGATATCCTGCAAATAGAAATCAACCATTTGGGGGGGGGGGGGGGGGTCCCCGTATAGACCACTTTGGGAACGTATGGACTAGATAGTACTACATAAAAACTGACTTCGAATGTTTGAGAAAAAATGATACTAGAGAACTAGTATAACTAATAGTTTCTGTGCCCACAAATATCTTTTTTTCTGAGTTGGAAGCTTCTCGTGTCTAAATTTGCCTCTCTATCTCACTGTGTTGCTCGCATTCTCTTTTAAACCGACTGTCACAATTTGTAAATGTCCCTGATTCTTTTCTCCTAGCATCCAGGTTTAGATTATAGACTTAGAAGTTTAACTATCCGTCAATATTTCTCAGTGCAGCTATATTTCTGGTATCTATATTCTTCTTCTTCTTCAGCATTCATTCTCAAACTCCCGCTGGATCTCCTTTGTAGCAGGGCCGTGGTCCTACTAGATTTCTAGAAGAATGTAGTCCAAAGAATTGAAATGCGTTGTGTCGCCGTTTTATTTGCGCCAATGGCCCGACACATCCGTCTTCGGCGGCGGTATCTATATAAACACATTTCATTGTTGTTTTAGTCGTTTTTTAGGGGGATGAGAGATGTTTTCTATTCCTCTATATTTCTATTTAAATTATATCTGTAAAATTTGTTTAAACGGTGTATATGATTGTGTACTCGGGTTTCTTTAGATATCTCCCGCTATCTAAACCACGAGCAACACGCTGCTTTCCAATACTTCAATGTGAACGTAGATATTTCCGTTTCTTACTCGTCATGTATTATGTTGGGACCTCGATACAGACCCTTTGATCGAAACTTTAATATTTGTGTGTTGTTATATTTGAGTAATTGGTGTTTAGAAATCTTCACTACCATTTTCATAGTGTCGACTGTTGGATTACAGTTTTGCTGCAGTTATTTCATATTATCGATATATGAAATAGCATAGCCACTACACCACGAATGTTAATAATGGCTGTATACTGCACTAAATAACAAGAACATATAACATAAGAATATCTGGATACAAGACCAGAGGAAGACCTAGAACAAGATGGAAAGATAACATCAAGACAAAACATTAAAATCAGATTCAACTCAGCCAAGGCGACACATCTGGCCTTGGATAGACAGCTAAAGCTCCTAGTCACTACCCCTACTCTTAACGTCAGGTAAATGATGACAATATTCCTACCATCATCCACCTGGGAATAGAAAATAAACAATAGACTGCACAAAATAGCCTTCTGTTTGTCTATACACAACAACTTTACATATGAACATCGTTCTGTGTATGGAATGTTGATTTCTCGGAGAAAACATTTCGTATTTCAGAAGAAAAAAATATTTCTAAGTTCATTTTCATAATAATTTAAAATAGAGAACATTTGATAAGCCATCAATCATCACAAAAATACCACAAAATAATGATTATTTCATTATTCCTTCGCTTAGCATGACGTCAGTATTGCGATATCATTTTTTTCCTCCCCTATTTAAATTCATATTAACATCGTCACCCGATCCATGTTTAATCTCAACATTGAATAGGAAACTCAACCCACTCTCTTTTGTCAACAAGATTACGCCTCTGCGTGTGATGTTCAACATTAATATATAATATTTGTAAAGAAATAATATTATATATCAAACTCATCTAACAACTAGAAAATCGCACTTCGCTGTGTTCTGTTTTGTCCAGCGTAAATTACGTGACATCATTTGTTCTCAGATAGATTTGAGGTTGTTTTCAAATCTGTCTTTGGTGCACACTATCGCTCGCGCTCGTCTTTCGTCATGTATAATCTTACTGGCTCATTGGTGATCACTATTCTAATGTGGCACATTGTGAGCCAATAAAACTTAAGGAAAAAAACAAATGTGTCACTGTAGAACAGAGTTTCTTAACGTCTCCATAGCACTTCCGACATTAATAGCTAGTGATTGCGATCACTTTTTAACTCAATTGGCGCATACACATGTCCTTACGCGCACCATGTTGAGAACCTCTGGCCTAGGATCGTGCTTCCAAATTTAGTCCAAAGGTCTTGTATTACCTCATGTTATTTTCAGACTACTTTCTGTCTGTCTATTGTCATTTCCACTTGTGCTGTTAAGCATCTTTTGGATCGTCAGGAAAAGTGATAGTCAGAAACCAAGAGTTCAATTTAGACCATTTTGTTTATTGCAATATTATGATTTTAGTAAAGCGGCTAGTAATGGTAATATTCTTGCGCGCAAAACCAGTGCAGTACGTTATACTATCTTCCATTGCTATGTCACTATGCGAAATGTCATTGTCCGATGTCCTCGAACACTATTCGTGGTGTCAAAAGGACGAATTTTACACGTCCTTTTACGGATATCTGTGCCAATATTCAGAGCTGTAAATACGTTGTGTTAACTGAGGGAGCTCTAATTAGTCTTTTCAGCCCTGTTCAATGACATTGTCTTGGGAAACAAAATCCACATATATATTTAAGTGATGGGACGGCCTTGTAAAAATGTAATTTATTTTCTTTACTTGTTCTATGTGATATATTTACCGGAAAAGTTGAGCGTTTGTTTACTCGCAAAATATATAGGCATGTCAGTGTTGTTTCCAGTACTTTATTGCAAAAAAATATATAAAGTGTTGATATGTTCCAAACTGAGCTCTATAGAAAAGTGCAGCAATCGCACACGTGCAGTGACGTGATATTTATATTTCTTTTACCAGAAGCATTATTATATTCATGCACGTTCATATCTTGATATGAATAAGTAATCAGATATTCTCTATATCTTCCAGTAATTTATTAAAAACGTATAATTCTGCAAATATACACATTGCTACCACATGAATTCACAAATATTATATTTTACCATATGTCAGTGCAGCAGGTAGGTGTTCCTAAAATACCACCTTCTTCTTCTTCGTTCGTTCATTTGAAACATGTCTATATCTGCAATTCTGTCTCCTTAATAAAACTCACTGTCTTTTGTAGTTCATACAGTGTCCCATAGAGCTTTGATTCCAGTGTTGTTTCCTCTGGCCAATATGTCTGTCTCAGGGTTTCATGCTCAAAACACTCTTGAAGTATATGTTTGGCACTCTGTACTGCCTGTCCACATGTACACATGGCCGTGTTGCCAATCTTGAACTTTGTATACATGTGACTGCGGAGTCGGTTGTGTCCTGTTCTGAGACGTAGAATTATAACTTGTTCTGATCTGTTCATAATGTGATAATCATCTTGTGTTGGTGTTTGTGGCTTTCTTATTGACTTGATCATCTGTTTTTTTTCTGATGGTAGGTGATTGGTATATCTAGTTGGTCTTCGGCAGTACCTTCCTTAGCCAGTTGGTCTGCTTTTTCCTTTCCTGGCATTCCACAGTGAGAGGGTATCCACTGCATGGTTACCCTATACTGGTAAGACAATTCGCTAAGTAGTTTTTTTCAAGTCTGTTAGTTTTCCAGACTGGAGAGCTTGAAGCACTGACCTTGCATCTGTCAGGAATATGACAGTAGGTCAGAGTTGGAGTTCAGCAGTTTTTTAGCTGCCACACTAATTGCCTGAATTTCTGCATCATAATTATTGCAGGTTTTTCCTATCGGTGTTCTTATTATATCTCTAGGCTTGTGTGGATATTCTATATATACACCTGCACCTCCATTCCTCACAGCATTCTGTGCTGACCCATCTGTGTATACTCTGACCCATATATCTTGTGGATATTCCTCATCCAGGAAACTGAGGGAGACTGTTCTCCGCTGCACACTGTTCAGTTCGTCCTCGCTTAGTATTACTTTCACATGGGTCTAAATGTATATTGGCATTCCATGCCTTTCACTCCATGGGGTTTGTTCTGGTACAGACCTTAAGAGGCTGTCAACTTCAGGTAGGTCTGTAAGTTGTCTACGGAGTCGTTTAGCTTGATGGATAAAGCTGCTTCTTTTCAGTCGCCCAATTGCTAGGTTTTGGAATCTTTCCTTCATTGGATGACTTCGCATACACTGAAACTTTTCTGCTTGAATTATTACTTTTGTGTCTCTGCGTTCGCCAAGTGTTTGCATTCTTCCCATTTTCTGCATCTCTGCTATATGTGTTGATTTCATTGCTCCCAACATTATTCTAAGTGCCTGATTTTGCACTTTATCTAGATCTTGTAATGTAGTGTTTGATGCAGTACACCACGCAGCTGAACCATATTCCAGGTGTGGTCTTATGCCTCGCTGGTAAACTTTACAGAGTATATTCCCACTGGCTCCCCATGTGGTTCCACTTAGTTTTCTCAGGATAGCTAACTTCCTCCTGGCTTTTGTTGTTGCTTTGTTTATGTGCTGCTTCCATGTCAGCTCAAGTGCTCTCCGTCTATCTTGATATGACTGGCTTTTTGTTTTGGTGAGAGGGTAAAGAGTGTAGTGCTGCACTTATCTGTGTTAATGCTGACGCACTATCTATTTGCCCATAAGGTTAGGGCATCAATAGCTCTTTGTATTTATTTAGTGGCCACTGTCGCATGTTCTTCCGTGCACCAGATCACCAGGTCGTCAGCATAGATTGTCACTTTGATCCCGTTTGGTAGCTCAGCAACTAGGTCATTGATGTAAACCAAGAAAAGTGTGGGTGACAGGACTCCTCCCTGGGGGACTCCATGACGCAGCAGAACTTTCTTTCTCTTGCGACCATCTAATTGTACCCTGGCTCCTCTATTATGCAGGTATGCTTTTACCCATTTGTACATTCTTGAGCTAACCCTGCAATTTCGCAATTTCTTTAGGAGCCCTTCTTTCCATACCTTATCAAATGCTTTCCTGAGGTCTATCCATACTGCTAGTACCAGTTTCTTATCTTGGAAGACATCCTTAATCTCTTGGGAGAGGTAGGTTGCCTGATCTTCAGTAGAGTAGCATTGTCTGAAACCTGCTTGCTGTGATACCAGAAGGTTTTCACTTTCAAGTATCCTAAGATTGATAATGCGTTCCATTGTTTTGCATAGACAGCTTGTGAGGCTGATGGGCGTGTAGTTGGAGACTATGTTGCCATCTTTTCCTGATTTGAGGAGAGGTATCATTATTGCTTCTCTCCACGCCTGTGGTACATTACCTGTGGACCAGCTTGTGTTAAAGATCTGCATCAGCTTTGCTCTTGCTGCAATTCCCAGGTTTCTAGTCATTTCATTGGACACTCCATCAGCTCCAGGGGACTTTTTCATTTTTAATTTGGATATTGCATGTTCCAGTTCTCTCATTGTGATTGGTGCATCCATGACTTCAGGTATAGGTTCGCCTTGTCCAATGTTTTGCTGGTTCTCTCGAACCTCCTGTTGTTTGTCAGGGCTGCCTTTGATGTTATTGTCTTCTGCAAAGGAATCTTCAAAATAATCAGCTCCATGTTTACCTGTTAAAATGTTTCTATCTTTATAAAGTGTGATCCTGGAATTTTTCCCTGTACCTTCATCATTTAGTTGTTTTACAAGTTTCCATAATTTCCTAGTATCTCTTTCTAGGTTCAGCGACTCTGTTTTTTTCTTTCCAGCTGCTCCGTCTGGCTTGTAACTTGGCTCTTTGAAATTTAGCCTTTGTTTGCTGATATTTGTTGTGATGTTCTTGGCTAGGTCTGTTCTCAGCCTGCTGTCTAGATGTTTCCATCTCATTTTGCAGCTTTTCCAGTTCATCATTCTAGTAGGGTTTGTAGTTTTTGCGTGCCCACCTGGGTATGGTTTTACTAGCAGCATGTAGTATACATCTATTAAATTCACTCCCTGCTCTATTGATGTCTTTGTCCAAGTTCATGTCCTTAGCTAGAACACTGGTTAAATGCTGGTACATTTTCCAGTCTGCCCTCTTATAGTTCCACCTAGTGAGCGTGCTGCTGTCCTTGGTATATTCATTGAGAATTTCCAGAAATACTGGTCTGTGGTCACTACCCCCAAGCTGCTTTCCAACGACACGTGTGATGTTCCATTCCAGGCCTGGTGATTGGAACGCCAGGTCTGGTGTAGAGGTGGTGAGCCATGCTCTCGAGTAGAAGGTTGGTGAGTCTGCTGGCTGGTTAATAAGGATGAGATTATTTTCATCCTGCCAGCTCTCAAGTTCCTCACCTCTCTGGTCGATATGATCGTAGCCCCAGCTCTGAGAGTGGCTGTTAAAATAACACCTGATTTTCCTTGTGTTTATACGAGTTCTCGTAGTTGTTAAGTGTTGCGCAGTATTTAGGGGCGTTAATGCGGTAAAAAAAAGCGTAAGTACACTTAACATGTAAACCTTATTAGTTAATGTGTCATTTCAAAGGCCGTAGATAGGTCTTCAGGTAGGGGTGTGGGTTTACCTACGAATAAAAACACATTTAAAAGAAATCTCATTTGTCCGTTTCCTCTTGCAAATTTCTTTTTATCGCAATAATTGTGATGACCTTCTCTTGGAAAAGTGTTAAGAGAGAGGTGGGTTTTAACCAACTGTTCACTAGATTCCCAGTACTAAAAATCATGTTATGATTTTCTAAAGGGGGAGGGATGATTCAACATTTCATTCATAATTCAAATGATTCAAACACTGACCCATATCTGCGGGTTTAGTCAATAATGCTACACATTGTAATAAACACATCTAGTATTTCTAATTATATCCCATCAACATTAATGATTACGAAGTATTGGCACTGTTACGCTGATTGTTTTGTTGTTTTTTAAATATATTTATTAAATGCACTTATGTACATTAATAAACCCGGCTTTACTGGATTAAATTTTTGCATCCTACAATTTGAGCTCTACCATCAGAAAACAGAAACAAAAACTATAGAATAATATTACATTACCTGCGCTTTCAATCCATAAATCAAGCTTCGGGTTGAGTGGCGTAGGAGATCATGTTTCTCTATAACTCTATGTCTCTTGTGTTGTTAATAAGTTCAGTTTTTGACATTCCCTCATACCACAGTGACAAGAAATCCAGCAACTTCTTTCTTTTTCTTCTTCCGTTTCTTCTCCTAGTGATTTTTCCAGTGATTACTAAATCTTCAAGTTGTGTTCTTCTCATCACATGCCCTTCTTGATTGTCTGCTTCTATTGTTTACAATGTTTTGCCTCTTTTACTCCAGCATATAATCTAAATCTGAGCTTTATCAAGAACTTATTCTACTAAAACTCGTGTAGACACAATATCAAAGTATGTTGTTATTTTATAACTACACACCTCGGTGTGCACCGCACTGTTAACTGTACTTCGCAGAAAGCAAACATAGTTGGATGGATGGCATGCGTGCTCAGTTTCCGGATCCACGAAATGAATGATGTGCAATCATGGGTCTATAAATATTAAACAGTTTGAAGCTATATGCAAACGCAAAGCCAAATATTTTCTTTACACCGGTAACAGATCCATTTTTCGCATGTACCTCTAAGATATAATCATGCATGCTCATTTTAACGCACACGAATAAAGTGAATAATTGAATGTTTCTGAGAAAGTTTTAGAAATATATATTTTTTTTAATTAAGACATTATTAAATAGTTAATGTTATAATAAAAGTAATCCTTTTGTGTAATGCACTGAGCAGAAAGCAATTAGTGAGGCATTACTGTAGACGAAACTCACGCATACACCATTAGGGCATCTGGCGTGTATAAGGAATTGACCGTAAACAGGTAACTTATGTTGACCTGTACAACAATGTATTCAGTTAAGAAAAAAATATTAGAGACATTGTTTCCTATATCGAGAAAAATAACAATACAAATGCAAGGTAATTCTTCTTAACGTTATTTTATAATGTGCATATTGTTTACTTTAATTATATTGAGATTAATTTAGGAAAACAACAGTAAAACTAGAATATATCCAGAAACAGTTAACATGTAAATCTATAAACTTATCATGTAGCTTGTCCTGGGCAGGATGTAGCATTTATCACAGATTTGTGAAATTTCTACTTATCTAAATCTTACCTTCCTGCTTATGTGAGTGTCATGTTCTGGTGGTCTTTGATATATTCGATCCATCTTCTTCGGTGTCTACACAATCTCTCAACTACCAGAAGAAAACTGTTGTTATGTCTATGGAGAGTTACGTCTGTTTTTAATGTTCTTGAAATATTCAAGATTTTCTGACATTTCTGAAATAAATGCCAAGAAACTATAGACATAAATCGTTTTTCTAAAGTATTCATAGACATACAATTTTATATCAACACTCTGCTACCAATATCAAACATGGTCTTTAACAGTTTCGCATCAAAGGAAAATAGGTACATGTGAAATGAATTTTCTGAGAAAAGCTGCAATGGTTATTAAATTATATAAAATAAGAAATTAAAGAAATTAAAACAAGAGTTGGTATTGAACACATCGAAAGACATCTAGTAAAATGATTACGTAAAATGAGAATGAAGCTAAACACAATACCAGTGAGAGCATGTAACAAAAGAACATCCAGAGGTGTTTCTAGAGGTGAACATTTTGGAGGGCGCAAAAGAATGATGGTCAACCATCATAGGACCGGTACTGTCAGCAGAAGTGTAATAGCGGATAAACTCAATGAGAGATCGGAGCATTCATATGAACGTGTCCAGTTTGCAGTGATGATGATCCGACGACTAACTAACTAACTAACTAACATCCAGACATAAAGCCACAGGTAGATCAAGAGAGTGGTAAATAGAAAACATCAAAATAACCCTGAACAAACATGGACAATGCAACAAGGATACACATCTGCCCTGGAAATGACAGCTGAGGGTCCTACTCCTACGCTTAGCAGCAACTGTGGATACTAAAAATCACCATTCACCTGGTGAAAGACAATGGACAATAGGCAATTCTTAGAGATTGACACTGAAGTTTTTAGGCATCACTTATGACATAAAAATAAATTGACTATTTGTACACACAAGAAAGGTTTCTTGGATATATCTGAGAAAGATCACACAGATGCTCATCACAGCGGCGAAAAAGGTAAAGAATGAATACAAAGCTGCAGGCGGATTGCCATGTGCTAATCTCTATTGGAATCAGTACCAGGGACAGAACTGTAGTGCGTTTCAAAAAACACCCACCTGTTTAAAAACGTGTAACTCCGCAACTATTTTACAGATATGCATGTAATTTTTAGAAGTGTTTTAAAAATGTAACAACATAATGTAGAAATATTTGCAGCACAATTGAACCAAAAATGTGCAATGCGTCTATATAATGTATGTGCACAAACACTGAAGATATTGTGTTAAAAATAATGAAGTTACCTTGCATAACCATTTGGTGTGAAATTTGTAAGACAATAAAACTTGTTTGTGTCTCAGTTTGAACACTGCTCACGAATTTAACGTAAATTTGGTCAATGGGCAGTCTGAACGAGTGTAGGGCTTTCATACAGATTCCACAGACACTCTGGCGTGCAACAAAGATGTGCTCTATCTACCTTGCTACTCCATCACATATGTCGATTGTATATGTAAAATTGCCAACACCAATAAAGAAGACAACCTAAACAATCTCCTGAGCAAACATCTTTTTGCAGACCATCAAGCAATAATATCAACATAAGAAGAATAACTACAACAACATATAAATAGACTGAATACAATATGTAAGGAATTTACTATGAAGATAAACACAGAAAAAAAAATGAAGTTAATGTAAATCGAAAAAACAGAAATAAATACCACTATTATCTTCGATGACCTATAACTTAAACAGGTGAAAGAATTCACTTATCTTTGAAGCATCATATCATGAGATGAAAAAAACACCAAATAAATCCAATATAGATGCAACATAGCATACCAGTTCGTAGGATAGATGTCTCCTATTTAAAACAAATATACGTGTGCACATGAACATCAATAATGCACTATATAAATAATCATCATACTATCACCATGCTATCAATGCCAAACCTGGACACTAACAACATAAGCCAAAATAAAACTTGTTACAACAGAAATGAATTGTCTACATAGAATCCTTAGAGTAACAATAAGAGAATAGAATCAGAAACGATAACATCAGAAGACTAATAAGCACAATGCCAATCCTGGAATACTGCGGAAGATAACATATTAAGCGGTTTTAACATGCTTCTAGACTAGCATCAGACATTGCCCTTCAAAAAGCAATACTATACAGACACGATGGATACAAAGCCAGTGACATATGCAAACGAAGGATTACAGAAATAAAGGAGGCAACGAAAACAAACGCATATAAAGCACACAGAAAGTCATCTCCTGAGAACAACTTCTCTAAACTGAAGATGTGGCATAAAGCGAAAAGAAGAAAAGAAGAAAGTACTGACCATGCAATCGTATCCCATAGGTGTTCATTGTTCTGATCTTATATTTTTCCACCTCAAATTAATTTTACTTGCATGGTCCACTCTAAATGTGTGGATAATCCCGTCAGCACTTTCATCTTCTGAAGCATATAACAAAGCAAATTATCACGTAATTATGTGGCTGTACCTATCCAGTTCCAGTCATTTTATTTGACATTCTCACAAAACATTGGCATATATTTTGTATACGGTGTCTATAAAGTCGATGTGCACTCATTTACTTTGCTGGTGACACATAACATGAATTATGCGTATTTAGTGCAAATCATTTGGACGCTATTGACGCAGCAACATTTATGGGAATAAAATACTGCTTATGTCAATCATGAATTGGCAAAGTGGTTCGTAGCAACATGAAGTAATTTCTTCGTCAGGAAGTGAAAAGTTAACTCTGCAGCTAACAGCAATCGAGTCATGATGTAAACTTGGCCATGGAAGTGTATAACTTTCACATACGTCATATTGAGCACATTTATTTCTTTTAAAATGAAAAGAAAATAGTTTTATAGACACTATATTTTTTTCTTACAACTGCTAAGTTAATGAAAAGAAAATAGTTTTATAGACACTATATTTTTTCTTAGAACTGCCAAGTTAATGAAAAGAAAATAGTTTTATGGACACTATATTTTTTTTCTTACAACTGCTAAGTTAATGAAAAGAAAATAGTTTTATGGACACTATATTTTTTTCTTACAACTGCTAAGTTAATGAAAAGAAAATAGTTTTATAGACACTATATTTTTTCTTAGAACTGCCAAGTTAATGAAAAGAAAATAGTGCTATAGACACTATTTTGTTTTTGTTAGAACTGCTAAGTTAATGAAAAGAAACGATTAATTGGAAGTAGCCTTTTTTCCACATGAGACAGTGAAAACATTTTTCAATGAGTTTAATGTTTTAAAGGACATAAAAGAGATTCAATCAATCAATCAAGTACCATACCGAATGGTGTAGGCGATCATGTTACTCCACGAGTCTCTCTTGTTTTGTTAATAAGCTCGGTTGGTGGGCTTCTACCGTGCCACAATACTAGACTATCTAGCATTTTTTCTCTTTGTCGTCCCCTATCTCTTCTCCCCGTGATCTTTCCAGTGGTTATTAAGTGTTCAAGCTGTGTTCTTCTCATTACATGCCCTAGAAATATAGAAAATAGATTACAATTTTAGAAGTCATGTAACAAAACTATAATAACTAATCGTTGAATAAATTAACTCGTCACTAATCAACTAATCAATCTAGTTCCATTCTAAGTGACATTCTTCTCAAAAACACATCTAAGTGGTCTCCAACTTATCTTGAGCTACAGTAGAACTCCGTTTATCCAAATTAATTGGGGTTCAGCCGATTCGGATAATCAAACATTCAAACACATGTAATGTCGTTTGGTGCACTCACTAACACCCTGATCCATGGGCTGTAGGAGACTTCTAACATTAGGCGGCAACAACAGACATTTATATCCGCTAACGCTCTAAAATTACACCCAAATTCGATGTGGATAACTGGGAATCGTGTTAATCCGGTTAATCGTGATTCGGATAATCGGAGTTCTACTGTAATTTGTGTATCATCCATGCATGGCATCCATAAAGAAGGATTTGTCCATTGTAACATCGTCACTATTAGGTCTAACTAAATAGGATACGTAAAGACTAAACTACTTTAGAAAAATGAAATCTAGAACGATCAACATAAAACACAGAAAAAATACACTGGTTAGTATAAATAGATTTGATGGAATGCATTCAGGACGGCAACTAGAAATGTGCTAGGGAAGTTGTTTTTTTTTTCAAATCATATTTCCTGGTTACGAATTTTACGAAGGTACTAATTTGGATAAATATTGTGTTATACTTTGAAAAAACGCTACATAGGAGGAGTTTACCTTTAAGTGTACTAGTTTCTTAGTCAAAAATGTATTGATCTTTTGTTCATAAACGTAAGGATAGTTGTAAACCATACAACCTTTACCCCTCCCCATATCTATTAACTTGAAATCAATCGACACAATTATAAAAGAGAAATTCAGTGAGGACAACGGGAAAACATAATTCCATGTTCCAGTCGATGACGGTGCATATTTTAATCAGCATTTGTTTGACAGTTTCGAGAAACCGATATCCAATATTTGCCTCACTGGCCATTGACTGATAAGCACCAAACATAGAGGTCACATGACTCCAGGAAAATAGTGGAAACCTGGCGCTATCACACAGCTTGTGTTCAGAAATAATTTGATAGATTGAATTCTGATATCATTTCTAAGCTGAGTAAATATTTCAAATAGTCTGTGTGTCCTGGTGTATGCACTTTGTTACATTATCACATATATTACCCATCATTTTTGATCAATTTTTGTAAACTTTTCAATGAAAATAATTAAAGAGTGATCCACTTAGGACGATGATTTGTTAATTGTTGTGCTCAAGAGTGCGCGGGTTCGAATCACGCTGAAATTATGTCTACAAATTGGAGTATTTGGTGATCCCAGATGATTATCGTCTGAAGTTACGGATTACGTGTTATTATTGGTGTTCTTGGCAATCGTTGTGCAGCACCGTTGAGAGGGACGGAGTACAAATCGGGAACCAGAGTATAATGAAATATATAACCTAGAAATTTTATAAGATGTTTCCAGTTACACACCGATGTAAGTCATACACAGTTCTCATCGTGAACAAGAACAATCTCCCTATGAATGACGTTGACAAAAGTCCTTTTGCACAAAACACACATCTCGATGCTGCTAATTCCTTGCACATTCTTGGAGCACAGACTACATTTTTAGTGTACATGTACATGCGTGTTCCACAATTACCTGCGCATCTATCATCTGCCACACATAATGAACACATTATTATTTAGTGATTTATTATTCTGAGACTGATTTATTATTAAACTGAGAAAGTCCTAACCTCATAATTCAAACTTTAAACATCGTCTATTTCATGTCTATTATTTTCCAAATGAGTTCCTGATTTACTGATGGACTTCCCATCGTAGAAATGCAAAGGTTAAGGTCTATGATGAGCATATGGGTATGTCTGATTTAAATTAATTATAGCAGTATCCGAAAAAAAGGATAATTCTAGCACGTCATACATGAATCTTTCATGGGCTATTACAGCAAAAACACATTTTTATATTTAACACTTATTAAAATATATGAACAACAAATAATGGAAAATGAATACAGAAATCGTGCACTACCTGAACATGGAAAAAAACTGGTCAACAATAACACACTATCTCGGAAATTAGATGATCCTTTTCATATACTCATCAGACCAGCTGCCAGATTAACAGTTTATTTTGCCTGCACGTGCGGAAACTTCAAGATAGGTTTGACCTCAGACCCATTGCCTGTACTGTAAACAGACAAGTTTTCAGGATTTCTATTTCAGATTCCAATTTCTTATTTAACGAGCCTGTCCATGTTTCTTACTTCAATAATGGAACGTATTAATATGGTGATTGTATTGTTCACTAAGGTTACCTGTATAGATCACAGATGCAGCATTTCTACACAATGAATATTTTAAACAAATTGATAGCATATCCTATTTAGGACGTAGCTATCAACCCAACATTTATTGACTGTGGTGATTTTCTAGGCAATATAAATACATTCAGTAGTTTGTCATTGCTTTCTGAACGGTCCTGATGCACAGTTGCTTATGGCGGGGATCGATAATGAATATAACTGGATAATTTGACACACAGTTTCATTGCATTCTCCATTGCACTCAATCTGCAAGAAACGATATATATATTGTGTATCTATCTATCTAGCTAGCTATTGTATTTTTGCAGTTTTTGCTGTTAGGCATGGTATGATTGAATGACCATCATTTTTCAGCCTATAGCACTCTTGGTCGGTTGGTATGCGTAAAACTATGACGCTTCAGAACGTTGGTAACTTCTTAAATCTAGCTTCTTAATTTTTTAAATTTTGTTTTGTTTTCCTCCGCTTCTTAGTGTTTTGGCTCCATTCTCTTGTTGTGTGCCTTTACTACGGACCAATATGGGTCCATCGTTATTAAGTAAACAAAGTCATTTATGTCTCAATATTTCTGTATATTTGAGCGCACACGTTGCTCATTAAAATAGTTAATTTAACACGTGGATTTACTAACACCTCCCTTACATTTAAAGTAGATGATTATATGTAATTTAACAAATCACATCGTTTTACTGACTCCTCCCTTACATTCAAAGCAGATGAAAATATGCAATTTAATAATTGACGTCATTGTACTGACTCGTCTCTTACTGTAAAGTAGATGAAACTATGTAGTTTAGTAGATTACTTCGTTTTACTGATTCCTCCATTACCGTAAAGTAGATGAAAATATGTAATTTAATAAAGCATATCCTTTCACTGACTCCTCATTTACATTCAAAGTAGATGAATATGTGTAATTTATTACATAACATTGTTTCACGTAAATAACCGATGTGAATGTAAATACAGTTACATAACTGATGTGTATATAAATACAGTTACATAACCAATGTGTATGTAAATAGCCTATTACATAGCCTATGTGTATGTATATACAGTTACATAACCCATGTGTATGCAAATACAGTTACATAACCTAAGTATATGCAAATACAGTTCCCAATACATAATACAGTATATAAATAAAACAGTAAAAAATAGAAAAGTAATTACACGTGAAAAAGATCACATTGAAACCGACCTATAACAATCTCATTTTTATACCTGTAGTCTGGGAAAATTGACATTAACAATGCTATCTCTTATTGAGACCTACATAATCCTACAGACGTATTCGTCTACACATCAGACAGTCTGGAATTCCCTTCTGTGAATTATGTCCCTTGTACTGCTAATCTGATAATACAAATCTCGTTTTCAGACAAACGTGGTTATTTTGAGTAATCGGGTTGTGATAGCAGAACGGCTGCTGGTGAGACTTCAATGCAAATAAGTTTTTTATTGTGATGAGATATAGCCATCTATGTTTCTATACTTCCTTTCCAGTCTGTCATTGGAATTGCAATATTTGTTACAAAACCCATGCTTGTCGTATTATCTATGTTTCTGTACCTGGAATAGCATCATTTGCTACAAGAGGAATTGATGCATGTGCTATCTGTAATTCCTTTCAAGTCTAACTAGAACAGCATCATTTGCTACAAGAGGAATCGATGATTTCCGTAGCATCTATTTTTCAATATCTGCAGTAGCATGTTTTGCTATATATAGGAATCCATGCTTGTATTTTTCGTTTTCCTGGAAGATTTAAGTACATATTTTATATCAGATTGTAGAATAGGAAAAGGGGAGAGGACTGCGATATCTCTTTTCAAATGGAAAAATCCATGCTTGTAGTAATCACGTTTTTTAAAGAAAACAGGAAGAACAGGATCGTAGATAAGACATCACTAACTAAAGGTTATATCTACACAGGAGGGACAGGATTATAGATAAGACATCACTAAATAAAGGGTATATCTAAAACAGGAGGAACAGGATTATAGATAAGACATCACTAAATAAAGGGTATATCTAAAACAGGAGGAACAGGATTATAGATAAAACATCACTAAATAAAGGTTACATCTAAAAGAGGAGAAGACAGGATCCTAGATACAAGATCACTAAATACATACTATATCCTCTTAACACTTTTAACAGGAATTAATTCATCATAATCAACCTAACAAAATAGACGTTCAGTTCCGTTACGTCTTACATTTCGTCCTAAAAAATTCATCAAATTTTAAAAGAGGGGTGGCATGATTTAGTCGCAGAGGTGACATAATTTGCCACCAAACATAGTGGTGCCACTATCTGCTGCAAAAAGCAAGAAATTACTATTTTACTTTTAGTGAGGAAAGCTTTAGATCGGGTCTTTTTAAAGTGGACGAAAGCGGTGATCGGTGAGAAGGTTGAAGCGATACATGGTCAAGAAGGCGGTAGCACGGCGAGTTAGAGTAAGTTATCAACAGAGCTTTAAGAAACACTGAGCACATATGTTGTATTAAAAAAATGAAAGTAATTTCTACTTTTTATGTACAATAAAACAGGAGTCGCAATGTATTGATAGTAACGTAACGCTTACTGACACCTTTCTCAACTAGGATTATTGAAATTTGGCTCAAATAAGGTTATTAAAACCTGACATAACTAAGATTATCGATACCTGGAAAAACTAGGATTGTTGAAACCTGGCAGCACAGGGATTATTGAACCTTGCCCAAGTAGGATTATTGAAACCTGATCCAACGTGAGTTATTGAAACCAATGACACAATTATTTTAGTGTAATGAAGACAGCTGTTACACAATGAAAATAATATAAATTATTTTAAAAATTGAAAACGTTCGCTAACAGGTGCAGTCAAGACATTCACTTTGTAAACTCGACGTTGCGCGCAACATCAGAACATGTTCTAGCTTTCATGTGTTTCTTATTGATAGGCATAGAAAATAAATGTATTTCTGAGTGCCTTCTTTTAAAGTCTAACAGAATGCCGATGAGTTTTTGAAAATTATACTTTTTTTTCCTTTTCGTATAATTTCAAACTTCAACCATTACAGAAGAAACTCCCCCAAAATATAGTGTCGTCAATCAGTACAGTGTTGAATACTTCACAATAGAGTGTCCTCAATCAGCACAGTTTGATTACTTCAAATACGACTTTATTGCTTCTTTTCATTCAAATTATTATTGTTATTTTCTTGATGTCTGAAAATTGGGTACAATACAAGAATCAGTGGACAGGTTTCTACAAGAATCAGTGAACGAAATTCCGATAAAGAGGCATATACCGACGCTTCCAGTATTTTACACGTTTCGCGATGAGAGCCCCTGATTACTCCACATGCGCGCTGCACACTGAATGGGAAGTGGATGGCCAGTTCATCAGGCATTTATCGCTAGATCGGCATTTTAA
Source organism: Meghimatium bilineatum (assembly GCA_034231615.1). NCBI lineage: Eukaryota > Metazoa > Mollusca > Gastropoda > Stylommatophora > Philomycidae > Meghimatium > Meghimatium bilineatum. Next base: position 31,141,171 of record CM067317.1, on the reverse strand, counting down.
GTTACGACTTTTTAAGTTTCCGAGATAGTGCAATAGCATATGAAAGTACAAAGTTGGTATATTGTCATGTGATTTGTCCACTGATTCTTGTATTGTAGCGAAAATTGTTTTTCATTGAGGCTATGAAGACATCGAGATTAAGTGACATTTGTGAAAAAAGTAACTAAAAAAATACACATAAGTGAAGAAATGACTTCTTTTAGGATTTTAAGTAAACCTCTTCCCCACCACCCCTTTCCATAGCGAAGACATATCTACCTTCCTTGCTGGGTGGGGTGGTAGCGCTGGGTTATAAAATATATAGATAAAGGGTATGTTACAGGTAAAAGTTTGAGAACTATTGTTATAGATAAATTCACGATTTTACTGACCTCTTTATCAACTATGTAAAAATAGAAGATATTTGATGACAACGAAATTTTTCACTTAATGATTGTACAGTATAATTATTTTAGATCTTGTATTGAATAGATTACATGAGTGGAAAATGTCATGTGAAATAAATTTGGATCTGCTTAGTGCAACTCTTCTGTTATATTGTAATACTGTTCAAATCATGGCTATGAGATTGACGTCTTTCCCGTCAACATTCTCGACAGAATATGCTACTGAAAGTGAGTAGGCGTTCTATGAACATGATAATGAACTATTTCTCAGTCAGATGCTGTAAGAACGGAAACGCAGTCTTGAATCAATATTGATACATCCTGTTACTTCCATTAACTGTACAGTTATTATACAAGGAATAACATGTTATTTCTGTTGCTTCTCTCATCTGATTCTAGATGTAAACATATATTTATGCTGAAAGAACGAGAGAGGGGGCTAGATATAAAAAACGTATACGGAGAAATATTATGAGAATAAACCATAACCAACTACCGACACGAACATTATAACATGAGAAGATCCGGATACAAATCCAGAGGAAGACCTAGAAAAAGATGGATAGATAATATCAAGACTGAATAAATACTGATTCAGCGCAGCCTATTCGACACACCTGGCCCTGTATAGACTAGTAAAGCTCTCAGTCACCACCCCTATGCTTAACAGCAAGCCTGGATATTCTGACCTTCATCTACCTGGTGGGAAACAATAGACAATAGCCAGAGAAACTTGGATAGAATTTATGCAAATAGAAGATACGAAGTAGTCATAATACTGTATCTCCATATGTTCTAACAATATGCAATATTGAGTTAATTTAATCTGAACATTCAGAAAGCTATTCTTTGCAATAGTTCAGATCTCGTCAGACGTAACACTGAAGACATCAGATAACAATAATATTTTGAAAATTTTATTTTACATGACATTTTCCACTGATGTAATCACTTCAGTACACCATCTAAAATAATAATTTTAGTCGAAGCATAGTTTCTGTTTATTTTGTGTCAATTGTTTGTGGTAATTTTTTTATTTTCCTTGTCCGGTGTTATTTCACCTCTTCCGGTCAATCCATAATACACATACCAATGTGACCGTCAATGTTATTACTGTTCGTTTACTGTTATATGTTTTAATTGTTGTCTTCATAAAGGCCTTTTGGTCGAAACGTCGATTTGTGTATGTTATTATGTTTGTCTCAAACTAGCAAAACTGTATTACCCTATTCCTGGATCTACCTAAAATAATTGTACTGCACAGTCATTAAGTGCTAATTTTCGTTGTCACACATATCTTCTATTTTTACATAGTTACGTTCTTGAATAACAACAGTGGAATCCCTATACTGAGCATCCTGTATTTTAATCCCTATTTAATAACACTTTTCACAATCACGAAATATATTTATTTTTATAACTCCCATACTGTATATACCAAATTTGTGTTACTACAAAGATATTTTGTCGGTCCGTACCACATTGTTATGACGTGATTTGACTGTATATCGTATAGTCCCACAGCTACATTGTTCACGTACAAGTAAAGATATTTCTTTGTTTGGTGTTTCCAACAAAGTGGAAAGTTCCGCGGTCACTTATTTATAAAGTGATATCACTATGAATAATGTAGTGCTGTTATTATTACTAGTAAAGCTAATTAATTGTACGAATATATTCTTCATGTAAAATATTGTACATGAAAAAAAACAAGCAAACGAACAAGAACTTTTTATACGTTGTGGTCCAATATGGGCTTTTATCAAGAAATGAATAAACCAGTAAACGAACGAACAAGAATTAGACGCAAACAATAAACTGGAAGGCTCTTACTACTGCGTACTAGCGTATTGACCAAAAAAAAGTAGAAAGCCGAAATAAAAATGTTCTTTAGTTTTAAGCACACACTGTCCTTGGTAGACGGAAGTGGGAGAGAGAGAGAAAGAGATAGAGAGAGAGAGAGAAAGAGAGAGAGAAAGAGAGAGAGAGAGAGAGAAAGAGAAATGTTACAAGAAAAGCCATCATGAGTGCCGAACCACATTAAGTGAATGCTTCACCTCAATGATGCTAACTGAATTTAATTTTAGTACACAATTCACAATGACTAATTTTCCCTTGATGTTCTCTCTACTCATTTGGTTCATCGCCCGTGTGTTGCCGGGGCCCGAAAGGAGAGCAAAGAATAGCAGCACTGTTTACCTTCCACGCATATCGTAAAAGGCGACTAAGAAGGTTATGGGATGGAGTTGGCTGTCCCATCCCATATAGGGTCAGAGACCCAAAGCCATGCTGAAGTCGGATGTGTTAGGCCGAAATGCGCAGATATCGCAGCAATGCTGTAAACCATGACACAACGCATTTCGTTCTCCGGACTTCATCCTGCTAATCTGCAGGAGTTTGAGAACAAACGAAGAAGAATAATTTGTTTCATAACCTTAGTTTAACAACGTTCTACGACGTCACACTGGTACTGCAAATCAGTCAACCAAACGTGTCATAGCCCGAAAACCGATCGTTATTCAATCATGCGAAGCCCTACAGCAATTGATGATAAATGACAATAGATAAACAGTTCTGACATATATGCTTATATAGAATCTGAATTTGTCTGTTTCTCTGTTTCATAAAGTATTAGATTAGCTAATCATATCATAGGGAAAATATTGAAAGCAGTAATGGAATACTAAAAACTAAAGATGGGACTCGCTGTTTGCTCGGCATACTAATGTTCATGTCTTCAAATTAATTTCTATCCCTAGGTAAATAAAAGTACAACGAAGTCATTTATCTTTTCTGGACTTCAACTCGGTCTCTAGAGTGTATGTCTTGTAATGCAGCGAGTCTCAACCTTTTCTAACCCACACCCCCCCCCCTTTAGAACACATGTTCTTCGGTGGACTTCTAATGTTTAAATGAAATATTATTAACTGTCTTTACAAACCACCACGGCTTTTTAAACTTTGTCTATATATATTTATTGTTGCTTTTCGTTGTATGGTCCCCTGAAAGCTATGTGTCCCCTACTTCATACGACTGTATTCCTTTGTCTCCAAGTCTCCGTGACTACAGGGTGGTCATATGTCTCACGTTGAGCATCACTGTTGTTATGTATGTATTAACAAAGATATTATCTCATTACTTGTGCTAATTATGAGCACGAGAGGTATTCATGAAGCATTTTTATTTTCTTAGCGAAGATATTTCTTCTAACTCTGAATGATATATTAATTATGCGTGGAAGTATTGGAGTTAACGAAGTTGTAGCTAGGAACAAATAATCTAATAATGCTGTACTAACGATAACACGTCAACGTTGGCGGCAAAATAATATTTAGGAATGCTATTAATCAATACAATTCTAACATATTTCTTTTGTGACGATGTTTCCAGCTAAAATTCGTTATTAATAGATAGTTAAAATGCTTGTACGTGTAGTATACTGATTGAAACTAGAGTTTTTTAATGACTTGGATTAATGAAATAAAATGTATAACTTGCATGATTCTTTCAGATGTAAAATAGCGCCAGTCTATCGTCCTTAATCTTTAAATGATCATTTCAACTATGATGATGTTTTCATAAATTATTTACTGCCAATCTAATACCGTTTAGGAGCCCCTACTTCACTATTCTATTTGTAATGATGCCACCATCATGAACATTGCTGATTAATGAACTAAACTAATTACGTGTTCTACGTATTCTTCCTTTATGTCTATAGCTATAGAATGTCTATAGCGCTGTTCTACACCGCGATTCAGCTTATAGATGCGTCACTATGAAACTCAGATGTAGTGACATATGTACTCGTCATAATAATTGTGTATGCATTGTTAGCAACGTCTTCCCGCGTGTGGTAAATATGTGATTCAATGCTAAATTTGATTTCTTAGTTATGTCCTCACACTCCAGAGAGATAAATAAAACAAAAATACGTGTGATACTGCTTTAACTATAGCAAGGAAGCGGTCCTATCAAATTGATGATGATAAAATATTTTTTATACACTGTTAGCAACGTCTTGCCGCATGTGTTAATATGTGGTTCTTACCAGCGATATAAACCCGCATTATACATTATATTAGGAATTTCGAAAGAAATTTAAGAAACAATCTTAGCCAATAATCTACATTGGTGGTGGAACAAGTCATCTTGCCGTAGATACAGATTCACACCCTCTGAGTTCACGCACTATCTAACTCTCACATGTGGATTTCATTAGCTGTAACATATGCAATGGCCACATTCTGGAAGAACTAAAATAATCCAGAGCAGGGGTCAGCACAATTTTAATCGAGGGTCCGGCATGTCTGTACACATTAGAAGGTCCGCCAGTTCTGAAACAAAATTGTGACTGCTAATCCAGGGTGCTCCTAAAAATAATCCCAGTGCTTGTTTGGAGACGGGTCTAGAATGATATGACTTTAAAAATTGTATCAATTTGTTTGCACCTCAATATAAGCGACATGTAAATGTTCATAAAATCTACAGAAATTTAGTAATACAATTCTGGAAACTAGCTGAACTCGCAGCTTGCAGATGCCCCACTTTTATTACTATTTTGTGTAACCCTGCCCGCGACCAGCAGTGTATTTATGCATCTGACTGTCGGGCCATAAGGGTTCCCAAACTCTCGTCTGGAGCGAGATTGACAGTTTAGGGCAGTTCTCATAATTTTAATGTGAAAGTTCTTGAATTCAAATATATCACCAGCTACAAGTTCAGCCACTTACACATGGGATTCTATTCCAGAAATAGAGTTCTTAGTTATCTCCTTACACCATACAGAAATACAACACAAGTCGGATAATCCTGTCACTATACCATGTCACGGTTGGATATTTTGTATTAAATTAATTCAATATTTTTAACAGAAGATTTCTTTTATATATGGAGCCTATCTAAATATGCATTTATGATCTCTATCGAAATTAATGATTGAAAACACTTTGACCACCAACTGATTTGGGTTGATTAAAAACCAACAAAATCCTGTAATACTCTGTTACATTTCAAGACAAGCGCTGACAGTACTTCATAAGTTACTTAACACTGCACCAAAACAATCCAGTATTGCTCTAACTATTAAACTTGATGTCAAGTGCTTACAGTACATCTTATTACTCTGGTCTTTTGATCAGCTGAACCCTTCCATAACAAAACTCAAAATGTGTATATACTCCCATGCAACGCCGTGTCTTACAGTTAGTAATCTATAAATTTGTATATACTCCCATGCAACGCCGTGTCTTACAGTTAGTAATCTATACATTTGTATATACTCCCATGCAACGCCGTGTCTTACAGTTAGTAATCTATAAATTTGTATATACTCCCATACAACGCCGTGTCTTACAGCTAGTAATCTATAAATGTGTATATACTCCCATGCAACGCCGTGTCTTACAGTTAGTAATCTATAAATTTGAATATACTCCCATACAACGCCGTGTCTTACAGTTAGTAATCTATAAATTTGAATATACTCCCATACAACGCCGTGTCTTACAGTTAGTAATCTATAAATGACGACAATCATCTATTAGATGCAGTTTTAGAAAGTCACTGTCTATCTGTTTATAGATCATACATGGTTCTGTTCATAAATTACGTCCACATATAGAAGTGGGGTATGAACAGGTTTGACAGGAGTTTACAAGGACAGGGAGCAGGGTTTGTTGATAAACAATGACTTTAAGAATTTTAAAAATAGTTTTGCAAAAAATCTGAAAATATGTATTATTTTCGTACTAATTCTGAATTTTTTGGTTCAAAAACTGTTGAAATATTTTATAGGCAGCACCCATACCGGAATATTTTGTTTAATAGCTAGTGTAAGAGCTACTCCTCTGTCTAGTCAACCATCACGTTGTGCAGTATATAGTATCTAGTATGGATGAGTTTAAGTGTCGAAGAATTGCAGTTGACATACACGTTTCTATGAAGCTAAATAATTCTGGATATTTATCTATATATTCACTAAACTCTTTGTTGCCTTTCAGCTTCAAGGGTAGAAGAGTTTTCTGAAGATGACGTTCGTGTGTGGTGCTCATATTGTGGAATTTGTCGCCTCTTTTATTTCGGTGGTCCATCGTTTTCGTGGTCGGCCTCTATGCCGAACTCACTGTATCTGTGTAGCACAGCTTGCTGTGGTATGCTGTCTGCTGATGTGTGCAAACCATTTAATCTGTTGTCTCGTAATATATTCCAAGATTGAGGTGGTGCCGGTTCTTTGTCTAAAGTCCTCATTCCTCACTCTGTTTCTTGTCGATATTCCTAGGATTCTGTGTAAGGATGCCATTTCAGCTGTCACAAGTGTACTTTTGTCTTGTGCTGTCGTTGTCCATGTTTGGCACAGGTAGCACAGAGTTGGTATAATAATTGTTTTGAATAGTGTTATTTTGGTGTTTAATTTTACAATTTTGTTTCTGAAGATTGGTGTCAATTACCCTAGGACTCGGTATGCTTTACTATATCTATTGTGTATTTCTTGGCTGCTCTTGCCGTCCGTTTTGAATTACTTCCTAGTTATGTGAATTATGTCACTTGTTTCGTTTAAGTCTGTTGTTTCCAATATATATGTATTGGTGTTTTTTTCTGTTCTTCCTATCTTCATTACTTCGGCCTTTTCTATATTTATCTTCATGTTAAAGGTTTGGCGTGTTTGATGCAATTTGTCGTCTTTGTAGTTTCTTTTCTAATGATGCTACCAGTGCTTGGTCGTATGAAAATATACATTCGTTTAAGTTATTCTTCAGATTATTTTCTTCCATTATATTTGCTTCTTTGAAGTTGTGATGTATGTATGTTATGAATAATAGGGGGGGTGGGAAAGTACACATCCCTGTCTCACTACCGAGTGAATTTGGAAATTATCAGATGTACTTGTGCTGGTTCTTACTGCGCATTGATTATTGGAGTATATTCTCTGATTCTTGATTCTTGATTAGAAACTGCCTTCACGGCAGGTGGTGCATTTTCACAAGTGCTTCGTCCTCCGTTCCAGCAGCCATCACAGTGTATGTAGACTCAGAGTCCCAGTCAGGTATTGATTGTGTGATCTTCGGGACTTTCCATAAAATTGACTTTTCCTTCCCTCACCTCTAGATACTCCCATATCTGACATTCTCTTTATGTGTAAGTTCTCAGCCTCATTGGCATCATCTTCATCTTGAAATGAATTCATTGCTTTCTTGATTAAGTCTGCTTTATCTTTTCTCAGCATTGTGACGTCTATCGCCGTATTGCCTGCCATTAAGTCGGCTATCTTGTTTCCTCTGACGCCGCCAGCGTGACCAGGGCAGTATATCCATGTAATGCTCTGAACAATTGAGTATATGCTCTGACATAGGCTTATCAGATGTTGGGAACTCCATATGTCTGTAGTGTTATCCATAGTTGTGCTCCATCCATTCTGTCAAAAGCTTTCTCTTGGTCCACAAAAGCTAAATATGTCTTGATTATGTTCTGTCCCTCTTTCGGAAAGTTGTTTGAGAGCGGAGATTGCATCTGTACTTTTTTATTTTTCCGAAAGCCCAACCGTGTGTTGTTGAGCTATGGTTCTATATATGCACACATCCTTCTCTCTAGTGTTTTGCCAAAGCTTTGTCATATGTGGCTTACGAGTGATATGTCTCTATACTTAGTGCAATCCTTCTTACTGCCTTTTTTCTACCAGATGGGAACAATCAGTTCTTTATTCCACTCCTGTGGTGTCTATTGTGTCTTCCATATCACAGTGAACAGTCTGTGAAGCCATTTTATATATGTCATTGTTAGCATTCTCATTAGTTCTATATGTGTGCCGTCTATTCCTGGTATTTGTTATTTAATGCATGATTAACTGCGTCTTCAATTTCGGATTTCAGTATGTATGGTTCTATGTGGTTTTCTATTGTATTTATTGTTGTAATCACTTTTCTTTCCTTTTAAGTTTAACAGTTAAATGAAGTAATTTTTCAATCTTTCCATGATTTCTTGGGAACTATTTACTATGTTGCCGTATTCATCATTGATTATTTCTGTTAGTTCGTAAGGGTTTTTTACTTCTCATATTTGTTACTTTCTTGTAGAACATCGTTGGTGTGTTTTGTCTATCCTTGTTAAGTATTTCTTCATATTCTTGCCATTTAATTTTCGCAGATTTGATGATTTTCTTGGTGTTATCTTTGCTGTGATGTATGCTAAGTAATCGTCATGTGTTTTGTTTGTTGCCCATTTCTTGTATTATTTTTATCTTTCGTTGCGTTCTTTACCTCCTCTGTCCACCAAGCTGTTATTTTTGGCGTTTCGTGCCTTTATGGTTTTTATATCCGCATATGTTTCCTGCTGTTTGTATGATGGCATTTTTGAAATATTTCCAAAATATTTGATTACAATGTTCAATAATCATTTTCAAGAGAAGTATTCCCTTAGGAAGCATTCCAGTGTAACAGTATTCTAACATTGTCATGTCCTGCCAGGAGCCAAGCATATATCTCGGGACCTATTATTGGTCCATTCATCTGTAATATTTGTTGACCAATGTGCAGTGACGATGAATCTAGCATATCCCTCCCCCACTCAAGAGTCAACCACAATAGAACATTGGTGCAATTTCCGCTTATTTGCATCTCGTCGTCATCCATGGGGTTATAGAAGACAAAAGTAATCAATTGAGACAAGGTAATTTAACCTATTAACCAATGTTGTACCAGTGGGACAACATAACATACTGCATGAAATATATCAGTGTACAGATGGATGTTGAAGGGGTTTTCACTGGAAAAAAGATTATATATACAATCATATCGTTTGCTAGAAGTATAATGTCTAATCCAGGCTTAGATCGCTGGTAAGAATCACATATTTATCACATGCGGCAAGACATTGCTAACAATGCATAAAAAAATTATTGTGAGAATCACATATTTACGACACACGGGAAGACGTTGCTAACAGTGCATAAACAATTATTGTGAGAACCACATATTTACGACACACGGGACGGAGTTGCTAACAATGCATAAAATATTATTGTGAGAACTACATATTTACGACACGCGGGAAGACGTTGCTAACAGTGCATAACAAATTATTGTGAGAATCACATATTTACGACACGAGGGAAGACGTTGCTAAAAGTGCATAAAACATTATGTTATCATCATCCATTTAATCATCATCCATGTGATGGGACCCCTTCCATGTTATAGTTAAAACACTATCAGCCCCATGTTTGTTTGTTTGTTTTTATTTATCTCTCTGGGGTGTGAGGAAATGACTAAGAAATCAAATTATGGCATTGAATCACCTGCTTAATTGACTGAAACTTTAGCCGGTGATGTATTTGGATTCAAACTCGTTCACGTTAAATTTAGAGGTTGCTCTAATCGTCAACCTAACTCTCATCGATTTGACACCAGTGTCAAAATAAAGTCCAGACAACTGAAAATAGTACAGAATATAAGACTACCAGAGTGTTCTAAATGTCTCTCATTCGCATTTCTACCCGTCTTGTCATCTGATAGTATTATTCACGTAGTCTAGTCCACCGATGACAATCTTTTCTTTCACTGAGGTTTGGATTTGTATCGAGGATTCTCCCAGAGTATACCATTCACCGTGCTACAACTATTGAAATTCACATGTAAGATAAGTGAGACTGCGGGAGGGTTCATGATGATAAAATTCTTCAATAGGTAATTCATATGTACGTACGACGAGTTCCACATAAGTACGATGTGTTCCACATAAGTACGACATGTTCCACATAAGTACGACGTGTTCCACATAAGTACGACGTGTTCCACATAAGTACGACGTGTTCCACATATGTTCGACGTGTTCCACATAATTACGACGTGTTCCACATAAGTACGACGTGTTCCACTTTTTTCGACGTGTTCCACATAAGTACGACGTGTTCCACATAAGTACGACGTGTTCCACTTTTTTCGACGTGTTCCACATAAGTACGATGTGTTCCACATAAGTACGACATGTTCCACATAAGTACGACGTGTTCCACATAAGTACGACGTGTTCCACATAAGTACGACGTGTTCCACATATGTTCGACGTGTTCCACATAATTACGACGTGTTCCACATAAGTACGACGTGTTCCACTTTTTTCGACGTGTTCCACATAAGTACGACGTGTTCCACATAAGTACGATGTGTTCCACATAAGTACGACATGTTCCACATAAGTACGACGTGTTCCACATAAGTACGACGTGTTCCACATAAGTACGACGTGTTCCACATATGTTCGACGAGTTTCACATAAGTACGACGTGTTAGTAAATTACTGAAAATATATTTAATATCATAAATATTTATAGGGATGATTCAAACCAAGATTACAATGCATCGGTCTCCGGTTCGTTCAACAAGTAATGGAAACATATACCAAGATAGGGGCTACTGCAGCAAAAATAATATTTTTTTTTTAAATTGCTGCCTGATCGATACCTTGCATCTATCTATCTATAAGCCCATAACCCGTGAGGGTCGTAGGAGTATCACATTGGATGCTTCAGCACACAGAGTCCTCCAGCGATTTCTATCTTCAACGATGCGGATTAGTTAGGAAAAATCGGTTGCTGTCCATTCCTTGATGTTGTCTGTCCATGTCATTATTAGCCCTCCTCTGCTTCTCCTTCCTTCGACGGTTCCCTATAGTATTTTTTTTGACAAGGAATCATGTTTGAATACATGTCCACACCATGCTAGTTTTCGTGGTTTCACTATTGAAAGCAATGGTTCTTGTACACCTGCATATATCTCTATTTTATTTATTGTGTACACATTTGTCTTAGGCTCTCTATATCTTGCTTAACAGACGATAAAAACTGGATATTTTACATCTTTTTAATGCACACTAATGTGATTCAAACCACCAAATGTGTGTTAATTAATAGGAAATAATATTACAAACTGAAACCAATTTGAAACCAATGTCTCTTATTGTGATTATCATACATTTTTACAGTTACCGTGAAAAAATTACGTAACAATATCAAGAACGTTCGTCAAAATAGTGCATACATCTATTGTTGCCTTTATTTCTACAGACAAATAAATATATTGGATTTATTAAAAATTAATCCATTTATAATTGTTAACAGCATTAAATAGTTAAGAAAACGGAGTTAAGAAAAGTAACTACAAAATTCCATCACGAGCGGGTCTATGATCCTATACGAGTCAGATAACAGTACATACTCGTACATCCAAAGTCGGTTATATATGTAGATAAATGACTCTTCTGCAGATCACATATCTCTGGTTATATTTCCGCCGACAATGGTGATTGTAACGTGGTTTGCAAATGAAACGTACGGTTGGCGATCCATCAATCAGAAAGTGAGTACCTTCCAGACTGTTGGAAGATATAGGCCTAACTCTTGTTTGTTAAGTAGTGGATTCGACTAGGCCATCTCGGGATGCCTAGTCACGTCACTTTCAACCTAGTCCTAAGAAGGACTTTTTGGTTATATCGCGACGCTGGGTGCGGACAGGGAACTGACGAAAAGTTCTTGAGCCTTGTCAAAAAGGCTGTCGAAAGTTTTGCTGAAGCTTGTCTACAATCTCGGGACGTACTGCGGATAAGAAGAGTCTTTCCTCTCTTGGAAGTTTCCAAGTCCACAGCAGGTTCCCCCTTCAGCTGGAGATCGTCCGATCCTTGCTACCTTAGCCAGATTTCTCTGTTGCCCAGGGTGCTCCGCGGGGAGGCGTAGCAAGGTCTGAACCAGTATGAGTCCTGGTCCTGGCGAGCGAAGCGAGCACACGTGCTCGCTTCAACGTCTCTGCACCCCAATAGATTACTTAACTCCTTAACGAAATAGGCCTTTATTCGGTACGTTTGTTATTTTTGTCACGTTTTTCATTGGTTACTATTTATATACTTGGAGCAGCCTTGGCTATTTTTAGTATGTGATTCCAAGTATATAAATATTGGCCAACGAAAAACACAGAATAATAAAGAAAAGTTTCAGTTAGAAGACATGTAGTACTCTGTCAATAGCCACAGTACAAGGGTCATTGAATCAGAAATAACGAAAAATTTCGACAACGCTACATATAACGTGATGAAGACGATAAACGTGATGAAGTAGATAGTTTCTACACAGATTTCTGAACATACAACACGATATTCTGTAACGTTCCAACAATTGTCGTTGTCAACAAGCTGTGGCGTGATACCCATATACGACTTTTCGAAAGCACAGTTAATAAACGTGTGAGTTTTTATACTAAGTGCTTCTACAGAATATTCCTATGTGATGTTCTGATGAATCGTCACTTATCTTGGCTCATCGGAGTATTCATTCACTGGCGATGAAAAATATACCCAAAACGGTCAATGATCAGCCAAAAAAATATCGTTGTGTGAGATCAGCGCGTAGGACTATTCTTACAAAGGATTTGGAATTTACTGTAACAGAAAACCCAACACTGTTTGTTGACAAAATAATAGTTATGTGGCTTCCTAGCATGCCATTATGTATATATATATATATATGACCATGTTTCTAACCAATGGCAGCTTAGAATCTGATCTATTGTCAAATAAATCCACGTTCTGTGCGACTGAATCCTAACTAGGTTATCATTCATTTTTGATTGTGCTGTTTGAAGCTAAAAAATAGAAAAATTGATAATTTAATAAAATCTTACATTACATTGTATTATGTATTATATATAATATATATATATATATATATATATATATATATATATATATATATATATATATATATATATATATATTGCAGATGCCTGATTTATGAAGATGGCACCCGCCTATATAAATAGAAAACATTATATTAATGTTTACAGACATAGAAGAAGCGGAAATAAGACATTTAAATATCGGGAAATGCGATCGTGCAGAATGTATGTAACACACTGCAATATTTTAGCCAACTTTTTTATTCCTCACATTGACATTTGTTTGCTTCTGTGAAAGCAGTGGGTCGCTAGCTCATGCAGCATGAAAACCATTCATGTATTATTCTGTGAAATGTGATTTTATGTGGAGGCTTCTAACTTTATGTCAGTCCTCTCATAGACGCCATCTATTTTAAGAGAACTGAATGTAATATGGCAGGACTGGCTAAAATACAGACATTTATGGGACAGGAAGAATAATATGTGTCAAGTTTTTATGTAATCGTTTCAGCCGCTGGTTATATGTAGCATTCTATTTATCCATTAATATAGAAAATCTTCCCTAGCGACATGAATTTTTTATTCATTATGTGGTGACATGTTTTGTAGTTCAACTCTCTCAGGTCCTGCTTATCAGAAATATGATTTCTTCAGCGCGTTGCGGTGTCCCAAAAGTGGAGCAAAGACTAACAATACTTTTGCCTGTCAGGCATGTCGTGAGAGGCGACAAAGGAAGTTTTGCTGTTGGAGTTGGCTGGTTCGCACTCCATGGAGTGTTAGAGTGACCTATAGACCATGCTGAAGTTGGATGTGTGAGGACGAAAGGCGCAGATTCATTTTTTTCGATAAAAAATAGATTCTATCAGATGGTCTTCATCTAGAACATTCGCTAGTAGTTCTAATGAACATTGTTATCTGCAAAACACACACATTGCAGATGCGTATTTCCTTATTGCCAAATTTTTACCTAATTTACTTTTACTTTATTAAGATTTTTCACTTTAACAAAGCCACACAAATAGTCGTGCCAGATGTGTCACGTTTTATCTATCTATTGTCTTCTTTCTGCTTTAGCTGTGAAGCGTCGCATAATTGAATAACGATATGATATCTAGCTACGTCACGTGTAATCACTTGATATGCAGTAATATTCTAACGCCTCAAAATGTTGGTAACTCCTTTAATCCACCTCCTTCTTGGTCTTCTCCTGTATCTTGTTGTTTCTATTTGCATGTTATATGCTCTTGTCGCTGACCAATAAGGGTTCATTCTCATTAAAAGCCCGAATCTTTTCAGTCTCTGTTTTTCAATATATTTGATCACACATATTGTTCCAACAGTTTCTACAATATCTTTATTCCTCACTTGATCTCTTCTTGTTCTATTTTGCAGCTTTTCTTAAACATCTCATTTCACACGTAGTACATTATTTCTCCTCTTTTTTTGCCAATGTTCATTTCTGACATTGATAACATAATATTGGTACGAAGATTGAATTTATGATTTGCTTTTTGGTTTCCAGTCACGTTTTATAAAGATTGAATTCCCTTCTTCTTCTTCTTCTTCTTTCGCTCACTTGAAACATGTCTATATCTGTAATTCTGTCTCCTTAATAAAACTCACTGTCTTTTGTAGTTCATACAGTGTCCCATAAAGCTTTGATTCCAGTGTTGCTTCCTCTAGCCAATATGTCTGCCTCAGCGTTTCATGCTCAGAACACTCTTGAAGTATATGTTTGGCACTCTAGTATTGTGTCGGGACATCCAATATTCTACATGCTGTGCTAAACCATTTTTGTCACTGAGTGAGGTCATTCTGACCTTTGTTGTGCTTTTCACTGGCAGAGTATAAAAACATAGTATATACGTAGAAAATCATAAATAAATTACCAATGAAAAAATGACAATAGTTCACTTGCCAAAGTAATACCGCTGCACTAATGTCTGTTATATCGGAGGTCCCAACTGTGTGCAGTAATCGAGGTCAGAGACATCGGGATATATGATCAAAGGACAAACTACGACATCATAGTTAGGTGGTATTTCCTTCGGGATTTCCCGTCAGAAACCTATTCTGACTAGTATAACTAGAAAACAAGTACATCTCCAGGACAATTTTGTTTGCCGATTCACGAACATCTAGATACAGGACAAACATATCACAATATTGTTGTATTACTTGGTATATTTAATAATTGATACGCCGAAATCGCAAAACACATCTGATACAAATGCAATTTTTTTAAGATCAGAATAGCGAAAGATCGTAGTTATTGTAAAGAAGAGGATTGTAAAAGCGTAGATCATTGACTTAATTGTACCCGGGTTACCACATATGTACTCCATCTCTGTCAACGTAACGGTACGCTGTCTGCCGATAGTACCACTTAGAGCACATAACTACATAGCTTTAAGTGCTAATCTCCAGAGGTCTCTGAAAAAATACAATTTCTAAACAAGACGTCTCGAGCAAGTTCGGACCCAAAAAGCATAGGGTTTTATCTCTAAGATAGGGGGATACCCAAATATGTACTGAATGTGCCAGCAACTATCAAATATGATGTTTTATTCATAAAATATAAAATACCAATATCTCATGGGAACTGATTTATTCCGGTCTAATATTATTTCCAGAACGTAATCCTTTTAAATCCTGAACAACACATGATTCTGGGCTAGTTGTTCTGATACAGTTAAAGACATGTTTTAACACTGAAATGTCATTAGTCTGTCTTCATCTTGGGTGACCTTTTCCCCTGTTACCGGCAATCATGCATCTTCCAATACTACTGTTTTAATGTTGTTAGGTTTCTTTGCATGGCCAAATTACTCCAGCTTTCTGATAATAATTGTGTTTAAGAGCCAAACCTTTTTGCACACTTAGTTATCTTAAAACTTCTTGACTCGCTGTTTTCATTGCACTCTCAATAACTTTTCTGTAGCATCCCATTTCAAAGTTTTCCTGTTATATATATATTCTTGAAATATTTCTTTAACTCTGCAGACATCTAAAACATCTGTACATTTACATTTGTAGTGTAAATGCCAAAGTTCGTAAAATGTCTTCAAGTCATATACGAGGTGTAAGGGTATGGCGGATCAGAGTTTAAGAACCGCAGAGCTGATCCTTTCTGAAGAAAGCCAAATAAATTGAGATATGCATGACTGCTACTCCGTTCGCTCTCAATCTTCAACTGGTTGCGGCCCAGAGAACTGGACGCGCTGTGTCATGTTGTATAGTTTATCAGCAACGTTATGTCTGACACATCCGATTTCAGCATGATTTGGGTCAATTTAACCGAATAAATTATCAATCAACTACATCTCCAAACCTTCTTAGTCGACTCTTACACGATACATATAAAGTCTTATTGTAGCTATGCTTTGTTATCCGTTCAGAAGAGTCAAAACATGGACGATGCATTGCTAAAGCTGTATATGTCGGGTTGCTTTACACAGATATCTCAGCCAAGCTGCAAACAACATCATATCTTATTGTTGACCTACAAGAATTTATGAACGGGCAGATAAGAAGAGGAAAAAAAGCAAAAAACGCATTAAACTAAACAAATTGATGCAAGCAACCAATGACTTGGAACACATCGGCTCATATAACCATACTATCAGCAATCATTGACGCGTATCCATGTTTCCGTAACTATATGCATTATTCCAGTGTGGATACAAGACAGTTATATAACAATTTAAAAAATTGTGGAGGTTGCGGTTCTCGTAATCCAGTCACCATGATTGCCGGGTTTTTTTATGTTATACATGTACCACAATCGTCATTTATATCTGAAATGACAAATTCATTTTATTTAAAAGAAATACAAATACAATAAAATATTCTGCAATCAATGAGTTCAGTTTGAATATGAAAGATATTTTGATGGAGTCACAAATAATGAGAAACTGTGTGTGAATTAATCTAAATAACGTTGTAAATACACTGTATGCACACTAATTTTATTTAAGTCAGTTATTGTCTTTGTATGTACATGTCTCTGGCCAATGCAGGCTTGCTTGCCATGACAGAGATGTGTACAGAGTATCCACGGCGAAGACGGCGTTCTGGAATGAATACGTCACTTTATATATATATATATTGTCTTGTCTTTCCTGGAGTTCCTGATTTCTCCTAACATGTGCATGGTCATAAAGTTACCTGGTGTGTCAAACTGGTGACAGTCCCATTTCTCCAATCTCTTGTTTCCCGTGATCTAAGATTTCGCAAATTAAAACTATTGCCCATGTGAGAACGGAAGGTCGACATTGAGAGGAAGATTGAAGAAAGTCCAATCAATAATGTACCGGAACTATCAATGCGCATACGCTTCACTATATGCTGAAGTAGATTGAAAAGATATAGGTCTGTCACAATGTTTCTGAAAATCCCTGATATGTTCCCTGGTCATACCTAGGGTACAAGTTGATGAGATAGTGGATAAACTTGCTTCAAGGGAACGTGGTCAGTTCGACAATTATTTATAGAAGATACTTATTTCATTTTATATTATGAGCATCGCATGAATGATGAAAAAATAGGAACTTCTAAAGGAATTTAAGACACAAGTTAAAATATTCCTCGATATGGATACATTTGTCTGTGAACACGCGGTGCTTCCTATGAATGCAGGTTCTCGTCATCTGAGCTCACATGCCATTTAACTGTCGCACTTCGGTTTCAATAACGGTAAGATGAGAAGGGGGCATATTCCGGGCGATCTTCGACACAAAAATCAAAATTAAGTGATTAATGAAATTATAATCATCACAAATATGGTATTTTTACCAAAACACATGAAGATGGGTTTTGGAGTCTAATGCGTGGTCTTTTTGGATGGTACTATCAGATGACACAGCGGGTAGAGCAGAACGGCGATAAAACCATAGAACATGGCGAGACACTCAGCACTATTTACCATTTCACATCCTGTACTATTTTCAGCAGTCTTGACTTTGTCTTGCCACTTGTATCAAATCTGTGAGGGAGTGAGGTTGGCGAATAGGGCTTCTAATAACTTTAATGAAACTTATTCAAATACTTAACCAGATACAGTTTAATTTCAGCCTCTTACACAGGAAATTACACGGGGAATTATATGCTAGAATTTAAGTTCTTAGTCATCTTCACATACCCCAACAAAATTACAATAATACAAATCTGATACTGCTATAACCATTAGCATGCAATCATCATCATCATCAAGTACCGTCTCCGCAACGAAGGTTGGCCCTAACGTATCTCCAACATCTCCTGTGTCTTGTCTTGGTGGTGCACTCTGCTAGACTGTAACCTGTCCATCGTGTAATGTTACTTCTCACGTGTATCTCTGCCTACCTCTTGCTCGCTTCCCTTTGACTTTACCCTCAAGTAAGGTCTTCAATAGGGTGTCATGTCTTTTAATGTGTCCAAAGTATTTTATTTGCCTGATCTTTATTTCTCTTAGTAGTTCTTTCTTCATATTAAGTGTCTTTAGCACCTCTTTATTTGTTTTCTTCTCTTTCCATGATGTTCTCCCTATTCTTCTATATACCCACATCTCAAAGGCATCAATTTTGTCTTCTAATTGTTTATTTAGTGTCCATGTTTCTGAGCCATACATTAATATGGAATAGATGTAGCATTTTATAATTCTCATTTTTAACTTGTTTGTAATTTGTTTAGATATTAATAATTTCCTCATGCCATTGAGGGTACTTTTAGCCATTCCTATTCTCCTGTTAACTTCTGTTTCACATCTGCCATCATTTGTGATATCAAATGTATGATGATGAAATTAGACATTTAGAATATGATTTAAGAAACAACCTTAGCCAATCGCCGAACGTGTCACATTGATGATGGAGCACGTCTACCTTCCCATGGACACAGTTTATCATAATCGACTCCACCCATCATCTAGCCTGTGGATTTTATTAGCTGTATCATGTGAAGCGGCCACACTATGGGAGAATTCCTCCAATGGTCTAGGCTCTAGAGTGATGTTGACAATTAGCGCAACGTCTAACGTTAATGTGCATGTTGTTGAATCCAAATACCTTTTTCTTTCTTCTATATTTTTGCTTTATACCACTTTATGCATTGCAGCTTCAGGGTTAGAAAAGTTCTCTGGAGATGGTCTTTTTTGTGTGCCATATATTTGATTTCGCTGATTCTTTTATTTCTGTAATCCTTCTGTTGCATGGTCTGTCCCTGGCTTTGTATCCATCGTGTCAGTATAGTATTTCTTTTTTTATGGGGCACTATATGATGGTAGTCTTGAAGCGAGTGAAAACAACTTAATTTGCTCTTCTGACGTAATCCAGGATTGGCATTGTGGTTGTTAGTCGTCTGATGTTTTCATGTCTGATTCCGTTTCTTATTGTTACTTCAAGAATTGTACGTAGACACGTCATTTCTGTTATAACAAGTTTTCTTATATCTTTTTTGGGTTAGTGTTCACGTTTTACATTGATAGCACGGTGATGATATGATGATTTTTTTATATAGTGCAATTTTAGTATTTATGTTCTCATGATTGTTTTTAAAAATAGGTGTCCGTTATAATATTTTGCATCTGTGTTGGATTTCTTTTGTATTTTCACAATACATCACCAATACATTAATAATGTTTGAATTAAATTTTAATTATTTTATATACAAACTGTGAAACAGTAGGTGGTAACAACAGAAACACGATAATGTTGTGCACAGCCGAAACTAGACATGGGCTACCTGGGTTGCTGCCAATCCTGGAGACGAAAACAGGCAATACTCAGGAGCCCCATAATCGAAATGATGTTAGTTAATGAACCCAGAGGATGGGGCGGAGTGTGCCCAGGACTAAAAGGGGTTAATATCAACGCTAGTTTTGTGCTTAATCCCATGTTTTTCTAATATGGTTGTCCAAGATTGGTTCCCAGTTGAGAAGGATCCCTTCACAAAATGTCCTCAAGGTCAATCTCAGAAATTCAGACATAAATGAGACCTCTGTGAACTTGACCACAGCACCTGTAGTTAACAAATAAATAGTGATCACGTCCACGCCATGGGTTACTTTGAGAGGGGATGTCCTCGAGAGAACCAGCACAATGAAGTACTTGGGGGTCATGTTGGACCAAAGTCTGAGTTTCAAAGATCATGTTGACCACATAATTCTAAAGGCTTATAAAGGTCTTGCGGCGATGAAAGTTATGGCTGCTACTCAATGCGAACAGAGACTGCTATTTCTGCTGTATCAGGGAATGGTGGTGGTGGTGGTAGAGTACGCACTGGCAATTCTAACACTGAGTCAAACTCAAACAGAAAGATTGGATAGAATCCAAAATGAAGCAATGCGAATCATTTTGGGGTGCACGAGAGATACGTCGGCTCCGGCTATGCGATACCTACTTGATTGCCCAACTGCGGAGCAAAGAATACAAATGTGCAGGGCGCGGGACTACCTAAAAATCACCGCTGATAAAGAGTATCCTCTACACCCAGAAATTATCAAAGTGAAAGGAAGTCGACTAAAGAGAGGAAAGTCGTGGATAGGGCGCGCAGAGGACGTTATACAGAGTGTCTGAAGATTGGAGGATGTACTACCTGGTGCCGAATGGAGTCTGGCACCCTTGATTACCCAACAGTCTTCGAAGGAGTAATAACACTCAATAGAGAGTGCAGGGAATAGTGTCCGACAGTGGTCGAGTCTGATCAGTGAGAATTCCAGCGAAGGTGATATAATTATATATACAGATGGGTCGGTTGAGAGACACATCAGGAGTTCCTGGGCTTTCACGGCTCAAATGTATGGGAGACTATCAGAGAGGAAAGTGGTGCATTCGTTCAAACGACAAGCAGCATGACAATGGAGATTCTGGCGGTGACCAAAGCTTTGCAATGGGTCTGCTCAGACTGTCTGCGAGCATGCCTGTATCCTCAGTGACTCCATGAACATGATTGTGAAAGTTCAGACGGGGTACGTTCGAGAACAGTGGCTGGATGCCGTGAATAATTCCTGTGTGCGTACAGTGACTTATTTTTGTGCCGGGACACGCGGGAGTCCGATGTAATGAAAGAGCAGATAGGTTGGCCGCCCACGCTGCTACTACGGCTGTTGGTGGAGCGATGGATCGGGCAGACATTTTGAATGCCCTACGGGAAAACGCACGAACAAATGACTGTACAAGTGACGATGACTCTTGTTCCATGATTAGAATAAAGGAGCTTGGTTTGAAATGTGGTGTAGCTAGAAAGGAGAGTTTTCGTTGGCGAAAAAGAATGATGGTCAATCAACAACGTACTGGGACTGTCAGTCAACGTGTAATGGCAGATACACTCAAGGAAAGATCTGAGCACCTATGGACTTGTCCAGAGTGCAATGACGATGATCCAACGACTAACTAACCTGTAGTTTTCCCCCGATCACGAAAAATACATATTGTTACATAGTCGCAATTGTGTATATAATACATAATCGTGTTTCCCATAGCACTCAATATGACAATAGATTTATTTACGTTAACAAAAACGTTAGTTCCCAAACTCCCACCCGTTATCAGGATGTAGTCCGGCGAACGAAATGCTTATCACGGTTTACAGCTTGTCTACGATATCTTGGACTTCTAGGACATCTATGTCTCACATATCAGCATTGTTTTTGTATTGCTCTCATCTACTGGATGAAGCAATCAACTCCGTCTCTAAACCTCTTTGTCGACTCTTACGTATGGATGTTCACCGCGTTGCTATTCTTTGCTCTCCTAGTGTGTCCCTCGACAACACTGTAACAAATATGAAATTTGAAATTAAAAAAAACATTAGATTTAACATATTAGACAGAAGACCACACGGGGTTTCCGTAGATAACATCTCCTCCATATGGGACTGTCCATGCATAAATTATTTCACTAATTTAGGTGTGTGGGTATCAAAAGTTTTGACAGTTGTAGGCATAATTAAGCAGGGGGTGTCCCTGCGTTTTTGACAGTTCTTGACATAAATAAGCAGGGGTGTCCCTGAGTTTTTGACAGTTGCTGACATAATTAAGCAGGAGTGTCCCTGAGTTATTGACAGTTGCTGACATAAATAAGCAAGGGTGTCTCTGAGTTCTTGACATTTGTTGACATAATTAAGCAGGAGTGTCCCTGAGTTCTCGACATTTGTTGGCATAATTAAGCAGGAGTGACCCTGAGTTCTTGACATTTGTTGACATATTTAAGCAAGGGTGTCCCTGAGTTCTTGACATTTGTTGACAAGAGATGGAAGCAGGACTTAAAAATTGTCAATTCTGTGTTAACGTAATTTATGTACAGCATATATCCGAAAGTCTGAGTAATATTTCAACACACCTTAAGTGATAAGAAACATTTTCTAAGACATCTCTTCTAGGAAGTAAACTAACATCATAGGAAAACAGCTGCAACGTTTAAGATAAATCTCTATTGGATTACATTTGCAAAACTCATACACATCGAATATATTTGTAACATATGTTTGTATGGAACTAACTTCTAACATTAATACGTGCTGAGCAGATGTGTTTGCACCAAGTCATTCTCCTAAATATTCGTTCCAGGTGTTGATCTCATATGCGTCACTCATCTTGGCTGAAGAAACTTATAATTGGTCACTTTGATACACTTTTCTTGACATCAGCCAATGAAAAGCATGAGATAGATTGGAACAACCTAGACAAATGAAGCTTTATGAGATCTGCAGAACATCTATTCTAGAGAAACAAAATACAGCTAGCACGGGAAATTAGAAAGTACATTTCTGTAGTGAAACATTATACCACATAGGCGTTACAGAAATGAATGAGGTAATGTAAGTAAATATATGGCAGCAAATTAATAATTTACTGGATTTGTCATTGAAAAACAGCCTCAAGAAAAATATAGAAGCGTTACCATGTAAAAACTGGGGGTATCCATATGTTATAATCTCTACTTCAATTTGGTTCGCTTGAAGATGGCACTCATACAGGATACATCATTATCTTTCTTGAAGTACAGAGAGCGTCGCTGACGGAGACAGTACCGGGTTGAATTACCGCTAGAGAAAGTTGTACATCCGATAAGTTCAAAAGGCAGTGGCAACCTACTCAACTTAAATACTATCTTGAAAATCATTACCGCATGATCGTTTATAGCCACGTCCTGAATAATATATACTACCACCTTTATGTAATAGCGAAACTAGCAGGAGTTACCAAGAAACATGCCCTGGCTTTAGGCGCCAAAAGCAATCCTTAAGTGCGCCACAACTGGACCAAATTTAGTGTATACAGAGCCGGGAGTCATACCTCACTCATTACGTTATAATACCTTAAATCAGTGCTGCAATCGTGTAGTTCTAGTGTTGTTTTTTGGTGTTTTTTTTGTGGTTTTTTTTAGCTGTGCTGAAATAATCATTGTTTTTTTTCTGCAAGAAGGAAATATTACACGAATAGGTAGAACAGCTGGATTTTTGTTTCTCACCTCTGTAATTATTATTGTAATCATAGATTTTGTTTACCATGTACGTATTACTGTCATTTTAGATTGTGTTACCTCTGTACATATTATTTTCATCATAGATTTTGTTTACCATGTACGTATTACTGTCATTTTAGATTGTGTTACCTCTGTACATATTATTTTCATCATAGATTGTGTTCACTCTGTACGTAGTATTGCAATTATAGATTGTGTTTACTCTGTACATGTTATTGCAATGATAGATTGTGTTTACTCTGTACCTGTTATTGCAATGATAGATTGTGTTTACTCTGTACCTGTTATTGCATTGATAGATTGTGTTTACTCTGTACCTGTTATTGCAATTATAGATTGTGTTCACTCTGTACGTATTATTGTAATAATTTATTGTGTTACACAAATGGTATGAGCTCTTTATCTCCTTAAAGCAGTGTTTCCCAACGTGGGATCCACGCCCCATAGGATGGTGGGAGGGCAATTTGCTTGTTCAAGGGGGGGGGGGATCAAACAAGTTGTAATTAGGCTTCATTTAGGGAATAATTGCATTTTTTTAATATAAAAAATATGTATATGTTATATAAGGGAACGACAGAATTTTTGAAAGACTTAGGTGGAGCATGGTACAAAAAATGTTGGGAAACACTGGCTTAAAGTATCCCACTCCTACTGTAATGAGTCTCATAGTATTTAATATAAACTGCAGTCATCCTAGTATTTTTCCTATGACTGCTTGGATATGTTTAAATATTTCTCAATAAGTCTGTCTTTAAATTCTTCATAAATGAGCATATATTCAGGTCACATATTCTTTCCACAAACGATTCTTCTTCATTGACGCTTTCAACAATATTTAATCTCAGCGAGTTGACATATGTTGCAGTCAATTATGTTTAAATACTTCCAAATATCTGTTTTCCGTCAGGCGGTCCTTTCAGTAATTTTCTATGTCACCAGAAACCATGCCTTCCATTACAAGCTTTTCCATGTTATTATGTCTTTTTATATAGAAAAAAAACTAGTTTTAAAAAGAAAATGTTGTTTATGTGTGTAATTTTCTGAACAATTATTTCTTAGTTTTTTTCAATTGTCAATTTCTATTCTCAATCTCCTTCTGTAATATCTTATTTCGAATGAAAGTATTTTCTTTACCGCACTTTATAAAATGTCGAAAATTCACAGTCCTTTATTGCTACCCGGAATATGAATTGTCAATACATAGCAATGCCCTTTTGTCGGCTGGTTTTTTTTAATTAATGACCGTGATAGTGAGTGTGATGGTCGATATATGTATATATAGAGCTAGTGATACTTACTTCGATGATTGTGATGATACTGACCTTGGTAATAAACCTGACTATGATAGTGCTTGTAATAATTGCAATGATCCTAAACGGTACAATGAGCAATGAATGGGATGATTGCGTTGATTCGGACCTTGATAAATATTGTGTTGATCGGATAATCGTGACCTTATAATGATTATATGATCGATAATCTTAGCATTATAATGATTGTGATGATCGGATAATCCAAACCTTGATAATGATTGTGATTACCTTGGTAATGATTGTGATGGTCTTGGTTACACTGGTCAGCGTGATTTTGCAAACGTTATGCTACTGAAATGATATTAGTGCTGAAGCATATGTAATTTTTATATCACTTCTACAGTCCCACTAAAAGGGTAACTACCTTTAAATCACTACATAGATGTCAGCTGTACTTGTTATACTCAATGTAATTTGGTATGTTTTATGTTATCGTATGTCCCTTCCATGTGGACAGCGTGCGCTACTCGAACAGATGGAAGACGTTTCCATTATGCAAAAGCACAACCTTAAGATTCAACTTTGGCGAGTCTACAAATTGTCCCCATTCTTGTGAGTCAATTTATTATTAAGGCATTCATGGGGCCCTCAATATCGGAACAGAATACCAGATTCCTTTCTAAAGTAAGGCTCCAACTGCTGGTGACGCTTTTCATATGAAGAAATTATGACATCTTCTTCTATGAGATTCCATTGTTGAAGTCGTGATCCGAGCGTTTCTTCCTTGTTCTTGGATAAGTCCAAACCACGGACCAGGTCATTTAGTTTTTCCTGTGTTAATATGTGCGGGGTTGCTGATGCACCACAGTGAAAATCTAGATCACTGCATGTTGACGGCCAGGAGAAGAGCAGGTCGGCTTACTCTACTCCTCATAAGATAAATCAAGAGAACATTCCGTTGAAGATTCTAGAATAGGAAGTCCCTCACAATGTGAAACTGGTCTCAATGCAGACGAAATGTTTGGGTAGACTATTATCGACTTTTTTGCTTCTTTATTCTGCCGGAAAGAAGAGGAACCAAGCAGAAGTAACAGCCAGTTATGTAATGTGATGCAATATATATTATATCATTTTAGGCCTATTAGCAATTTCCATGCAGTCAGACTTCATAAATTTATACAGTGAAACATAGAAATTGAATTACATGAAATATCTTCAAAAAGAGAGCCAATAAACAATTTTTATTGTTACATTCGTTTTTAGCACACCAAGATACTACAGATTGTGGCCTTTTTAAGTCCGTAACGATTTCAATGTCGACCGGTGCTATATCAATACTGGAGATGGACATCATTACTCGACAAACATCTAGTAGCAAATCACTTATGTTTGAAGCTTGTACATTACTCGACAAACATCTAGTAGCATATTTCATATCACTTATGTTGCAATCTTGTACATTACTCGACAAACATCTAGTAGCATATACCATATTAAATATATTGCAAGTTTATACATCTATGTTGTATTATATCTTTTGCAAAGAATGGAGGTGAGCAACCGTTTTGGGTCCTGGGTCCGGATTGAGCATTTCTCCAGTTTTATGGGATAAGCAAATTGTTAATATTACTATTTTTAAGTCATCTGAAGCACCCAGAGGGCGCACTAATAGCTGTTGCAAATAGTATGTACATTATAAGGCTTGCTGCTTTTAATGCCTTCATTTCCGAATATCAAAACTGAACAGTTGGCAGCACTGTTTTAGTTAGAGATATCAAGAATTTGACGAAAACATTTCTTTTCCTTTTTAACTTCTTCTTTCATTCGATATTTGTCTATATCTGTAAATTTCTTTCTGTAAATTTCAAACGCTGTCTGTTGTAAATCATACAGGGGCACCATTGCGTTTTAATTCTAATGTAGTTTATCTGTAGTTTATATTGTAGCTCATACAAGGTCCCCATACAGCTTTATTTATAATGTAGCTCATACAGGGGCTCCATACAGCTTTATTTATAATGTAGCTCATACAAGGGGCTCCATACAGCTTTATTTATAATGTAGCTCATACAGGGGCTCCATACAGCTTTATTTATAATGTAGCTCATACAGGGGCTCCATACAGCTTTATTTATAATGTAGCTCATACAAGGTCCCCATACAGTTTTAATTATAATGTAGCTCATACAGGTGCTCCATACAGCTTTATTTATAATGTAGTTTATATGAGTCGATATGTCTGTCTCACTCATCTCATATTCAGGATATTCGTGAGATATATCTGTTCTGTGTAGCCTGCCTGTCTACATGTACAAGTTATTGTGTTGCCATTCCTCAGTTTTGTTTATATGTTACTGCTGAGTCGGTTGTGTCCTGTTCTGAGGCGTAAAATTGCAATTTGTACAGCTCTATTTATAATTTGATAGTCATCTTGTGTTGGTGATTGTAGCTATCTAATTGATTTTATTTTATTTTGTGATAGTAAATGATTGGTACAACCGGTTGATCATTTGTAGTACATCTTTGCCACTTGATCTGCTCTCTAATTTCGTGGCATTCCACAGTAAGATGGTATCCACTGTATGTATACATTACTGATTATACAGCTCATTCAGTAGTGTGTGCAGGTCGTGTAAATAACTTTAAGTTGATGTTTTGTGGGGTCAGGGGACGGAGTATAGACTAATTTTAAATCAGCCTGTCTCGAGAGTAAAAGATGTTTGGTGGTGTAGTGTCATTATAGGACACATCTATATTTTAAACACATTTTCATGCATGAAGATATAGGGTGTCCATAAAATCGTCGTGCACTGATGTTACACACATTGGCACTAAGTACTTAAATTGTATATGATGTAGTGACACCAAGAATTTAGTGAGTGCACAGTGACTTTGTAAACGCCCTGTATGTTTGTATTATTTAGTAATGATGAGACAACTATATACCATAAATTGCGATTCCTTATATATTTCAGAATATTGTTCCAATACGAAACTTGAATCTTCTAACTTTCAAAAAAGTCGGATTCAGTGTAGTGACACCAGGATATATTTCATGCATTTACACGTTACGCTCCTGGATCAAATCTTCCTGATTTGAAGAGTGTTATCCTGCTTGGAATCAGCCATTGCGGACCGTGCATTGCGAGCTGATATACGTGCTCACAAACACGTTACCCTGACCTCGCACCTAAAAGTAACTAGCCTGGGTTGTGTAACCATCACACTTTATAAACTGTTAGCTCTCACAGGTAAGATTAAAACTTATTACTAATTATTATCTAGTAATTGCATTTTTATCAGCATTCTCCATCATAGTTTCCTTGCATGAAACATTACTCCGAATGTATAATCATCACTTGTATGACATGTTAACATTCGTATTTTCTCATTCATTGATTGTACGAGTATATGTTAATTGATATTTATTTAGAGGTGTCTGCATAAGTTATCAAACAATGTTGAAAATGGATACAACAGGCTTGGAATTGGCTTGTTAAATCTCCAGCTCGAAGCAGGTTCTACAGGCGTGAATGAAAGTCGAGGTACTAAATTGAGACACATAGTCATAGATGACAGTCAATCTCCATTGTCTAAAGAAACTGACTGAAAACCTAAATGAAATTGTCAATAGATACTTCTATCAATTTGTATTGTTATTCATTGTCGCAATGGGTGACGATTGTACATGGAACAGTGGCAGTCTTCGTCTTTTTTATTTCAGATCTGGATAGTGCAATGTTACCCGCTGGATATTCTTCTGCTCCTGATCCCACATTTTCTTGAAGTGTTGACTGCTGTTTGAAGTTAAAGATAATACGGTCATTGAGCTCTGAACCACTGTCATAGCATATTGTTTTCCTCATACCAGCCTAGCTTCTATTAGTGGTTGACTAAATACCGCCTGACTAGTGCATCTTTCATCATTCACCAAGTATTGATGTTGACATTTCTCAACATTCCCAGAGCATGAGTTCTGGTACAAATTCTTTGTTGTTGGGCGGTTTATGCGACTCATTCATTCACAGTCAATGAGTGACAGAAGTATTGGAACCTGGATAACTAAACTTGTGGATGAGTCACTTACGCAATATACTACTGCAGCAACCAAATATACTAATGAGAGGAAGGTTGTGAATTGTAGGGAACGATAATTGCAATAGTTTAAGTGTGATCTAGTAGTCTATTATCTATTGTCTTTCCCCACGTGGTTTGTTACCCACTCTAGACGTTAAGCGTAGGGATGATTGGAGCTCGAGCTTGTGTTCTAAAGCCAGATGTGTGGCCTCGGCTGTGCTATGACCGTGTCTGTTCAGGATATCCCTGATGTTTTATATCAATTTTTTCCGTGGTCTTCCTCTGGATTTGTACCCTGATCTCATTTGGTTATATGGTTCTACGGTCAACTTGTTGTGATGCATCCTCATAACGAATATTAAGAGTCGTGCGTGTGTCTGTAAGGATAACATGTTGAGTACAAGAAGGGCCGGTCCTAACCTTTGCGGGGCCCAATGCGAAACGGATTGCGGGGGGCCCAGTCTGGGTAGTGAAGAGGATAATAAAATAAATTATAATATTAATTTATGGGCCTATGAAGTGCGGGGCCCAATGCGGCCGCATAGGTTGCAATGGCCTAAGACCGGCCCTGAGTACAATTAGAGGGCAGCATAGTGTTTGGAAATCAAAACTAAAGGTTTGTTAGCTCGAGACAAGCTTCTAGTTACCGGTGCTCCTAAATATGTGTAGAGAATCACTCGTGGACGAGGGTTTGACGATGTCGTTGAATGACACCTCGGCAAAAATGGCGAATGAACCCAGATCCAACTGTACCGTCAATTTTTTCTTATACCAGAATAAAGCTCTTGGAGATAAAAATGTTCAGTACTCGATGGGCAAATGCACAACAGTCTAATTACGCGAGACGAGTTCTATGGCACAGGAAAACCTCGTTCAATATAGACATAGTCAACTCAAGTCTAAATCTCTGACTACCGCGTCTTCGGAGACTACCAACCAAGAACACGTTTTGACCTGAAATTTCAAAGAGCAGTGGGTGATAAATAAACCGCCACGACCCAGAGTCGATACATAGTCGCCATCTGGCGACAGATGTAAATTCTGTCACAGGCTAGGGAAGCCCACTACCCTAATTAAAGGCATGCCGAAAACTGATATGCATGATCTTCGTACTTTACGCTCCCCGGCGGAAATCACACAGAACTTTCGTATTGGTTATCAGAGAACGAGGGTAGGAGGAGAAGAAGACTTAGTCCCCGAAGGGGGAAATTCCAGTGAAATAGTATCCCAGGAGCATTACGTCATGTCAGGAGACTAGCATACACCTCTGGGGCAACTAATTCATTCTTCTGTCAGATCTGTTGACCAATGTGCAGTAGTGGTCCGTCCAGCACCTACCCCCTCCCTCCTTCCCCGGTCGCCTAAGAATCTACCACAAAAGGACAAATATGCAGTTCCCGCTTACCTGCATCTCTTCGTAATGCGGCGGAAAAAAGTGACAGAAGACAAATATTAGAAATTGAAACAAGGCATGCAACTATAATGGTGGTTTTTTGTGTACCACTGGTGACAGGTTGTCAACGTATACCTCAAATTTCCTTAGTAGCCTCCTACAATAGACCTGGAAAGAAGACAGGTGGTCTTATTCTTACACCTCAAATTAGACGCACCTGTTGACACACGTGCGTATAAACATACGTATGGGTCTAATAAATAAAAAAACAAGATGATAGATTTGATGCTTATGAGATGTGAATATATAGAAGAATAGGGAGAACTTCATGGGAAAAATAAGAAAATAAATATTAAGTTCTGCAAAAACTATCATGATAAAAAAAATTACAAAAGGAAACACCGGAAGACTTTCTTCAATGTATAGTTGGGGAGGGGGAAGAGTCGCAACCAAGAATTAGGTGTACATACAAATAGAAAAGAAACTTCATGAAATGGAGAAAATACATTATATCGGCGTGTCCACCAAGGCAAAAACAAGAGACTGTTGAAGATTAGTGTAGCACTCTTTTATACGAAGACTGTAATTGGTGACAAATGGAATAGAGTACAGACCACTCGCAACCTCTAAGTGATGCACCACAAATATGTGCAGAGAGTAGTGATTCCAAGTCTATGTGTATCTACGTATCAATGAACATCTTCGTATGAGCGTAACGTGATTATTTTATCCAACTTCGACGTTCATGTAGTTACCGGTGGTTTGACAGGGTGAATAGAATGGAACCACTATCTATTCTCTAGGAATGTCGTAGGATATGTCTACGGAAAGTCGTGTGATAAGCTGACAGCTTGACACTTGTGAAAAATATCATTGTCACCACCTGCCTTAATCTAATATTTTTGTCTTTTATCAAATAATCTCCATCAAAATGTGTCCTTTCGTGATAAACTATTGGGGAATGCTATAGGGCCGTGCGGTAGCTTTTTTTTCAACATTGTGCAATTTTTGGAAATTCCGGACCCTTAAATTGTTTTTCTTCCACATATAGCTCCCGACAATGTAGTTTTATTGGTGCTGTCTGATGCGGCCGCCTCGCTGCATCATAGCACGCCACGGACCTGGAATGCTAGATCACTGCTATTGATGATTAAACAAATATCACTGAAGAATTACAAGGCATTTGGTCCAGAAGTGTGAGATGTGGTCCATACAGGACGTGGTAATCCTAGGATACTTGCAAACTGGAATGCCTGCCATCCCTTCTGGGACTAAACAAGTATGCATAAATCCCCTTATACAAAAATGCCTTCACGAGAACCTTATTTGAGTCCAGGTTTTGTCTCAATTATACAGCTGAGAAAAGCATGTGATGTAAGAAAGTATATGTGTTGTCAAAACTTACCTACTCACAGCTAAATGTATTATTTCATCATCATTATTCAACATCGGAACAAAGTTTGCTTCCAAAAGTTATTAGTATCAGTTATTTGTACAATAAATCTAGATTACACAGAATTTCTCATTATCATATTTAGCCAGATTCTATCTAGCCATAAACAGTGGGTCATCCGAGGCAGAATTGTGCTATGGAAATAACACAGACGACTGTTCAAATCTAGTTTACAGAAAATCCATATTTTTATATTCTGTGAAATTCTATTTTATGTTTTTCTTGCTGAGCAATAATAGGTATTGTATCTGTGATAGATTGTTCACATTCGTATGATGTCTATCTTGAATATTCATGGAATCCTTTCATGTGTTTGACTCGGTGTCATGACAAAAAAGATATCAAAATTATACAGACGCGGCCTTTATTAAATTTGATTGAATACGAGTGTATTCACGTGCGCACGTTTATGGCGTGCATGTTAATTGTATCCCTAGCTGTATTTGAAGTATGAAGTCCGCTCAAGTTATAACCATCCATCTGCTGTCTAATGATGCTTCTCCCCTGCACCCCTCACCTCATTAGGTTAAACACTGTCAAAATTGTTAACACATGTCTCAACACATCCACTACTGTACCCTGTCCGCATTACGTTAGATTGCCTCGTCTGGCAGTAAAGTATTCTGATCCTAGCCATTACTGTACTATGACCAATTTAAGTTACATAGTCTCATGTCTGGTAACATAGCTATCTGATCCTATCGCGCTACTGTACCGTGTCCTCGTTAGGTTAGATAATCGCATGTCTGGCAGTAAAGTCTGATCGAAGTAACTACTATACCCTAATCCAATTATGTTAAATAGTCATCATCAAGTGGTAACTCCGTAACGAAGCTTGACTGCACCGGACCCTCGACATCCCCTGTCTCTTGCTTTGGTAGTGAACTCTGATAGACTGTCACATGTCCATCGTAATGTTTCCCACTTGTATCTCTACCTCCTCTAGACTCCTTAAATAGTACGAAGTCTAGTAATAATGTCGTTTTGTCATGTTCACTACTGTGCCCTGACCATATTAGGTAAGATCGTCATAATGTAATAACGTCATTTAATTGAGTGGCTTATTGTACTTTTTCCTCATTATCAATTGTACTTACGTAAAACACGTCTTATAGTTTTACGAGACCACGTCTAACAGGTTATCACTATCAGACTATAGAGTACTAACATGAAACAAAACAAATAGTACATAGGACATAATCGATGTTTCGACAAAAAGGCATTTCTCAAGATAACATACATCTAAAAAACGACTAGCAGGAAAGACTAACCCAAATAAACTAACGAAATGTGTAGATGACAGGAAGTATTGAAAATTGGTCAGAAATGGGGCAGACAGGAAATACATTAAAACGTAAATATTTGTTGGGAACAAAGTAAACCGTGAAATGAAGGAGCAGCATGAATAAAACGAGGACCCCCCACCAACAAAATCTAAATAAGTGAATGATTGGAATTTAGTTCAAAAAGACTTGAGGATACCAAACTCAAAACTAAACAGATTTTCAAGGCGTACCGACATCTATCGTACGTGGTGCATGATCTGAGGGCCGTAACCTGGATATTAATGGCACCACAATTGCCATCACCAATGAAGTGTATGGCGACAGGAGTATCCTTACTGTGTTTGGTGGCATGACAATATCTACAGAAGCAGTTACTCAATATTAAACCTATTTAACCTATATACTGCTTGCTAGAGCGTTGACATATGATGACGTAAATGACATTACCGGATTCACATGTAAAAGCTGTAATTCTACGCCTCAGAATAGGACACAACCGACTCTGAGGTCACATGTACACAAAGTTCAAGATTGGCAACACGGCCATGTGTACATGTGCACATGCAGTACAGAGTGCCAAACGTATACTTCAAGAGTGTTCTGAGCATGAATAGCTGAGGCAGACATATTGGCCAGAGAAAACAACACTGGAATCAAAGCTCTATGGGCCACTGTATGAACTACAAAAGACTGAGTTTTATTCAGGAGACAGAATTGTACATATATTCGTTTCAATTGAACGAAAAAAGAAGAAGAAAAAAACATGTAAAAGAATTTCCTAGTTGGGTTAGATTGTCTTAGAGTTGTTAATAAACCACTCTGATCATTTCCTATGGACTGATATACCCAGTTTTCACTGGGTTGGATAGTCACAAGGTTGGTAATACAGTCGTCTGGTCACGCTCCACTACTGTGATCAAACCTCATTTGTTTAGCTTCAAGGCTGGTAGTGTAATATAGTCGTCTGATCGCATCCACTACTGTGACCTGGCCTAATTATGTTTAAACAGTGTGAAGTTTAGTAATAAATTCACGTGATCGTGAAGCCCTAACTGCCCAACTGCAGTCTGTTCATTACCTTCAATCAGTGTTTCCCAGCGTGGGGACCCATAGGGGTTGGACAATTTGATTGTTCATGGGGAGGGGGGGGATTCGAAAATGATCTCATCTATAAATTATTTTGTTCTGAGATTTAGCTGTCTATTATATGTTGTAAAAATTTACTGGCTTTCTTTTCTTCTTAATAATGCCATGTTGGTAGGTAGATACCAATAATGGCATGTTGGTAGGTAGGTAGGTAGGTAGGTAGGTAGATACCAATAATGTCATGTTGGTAGGTAGATATCAATAACGTCATGTTGGTAGGTAGGTGGGTAGGTACCAATAATGTCACGTTGGTAGGTAGATACCAATAATGTCACGTTGGTAGGTAGATACCAATAATGCCATGTTGGTAGGTAGGTAGGTAGGTAGGTAGATACCAATAATGTCATGTTGGTAGGTAGGTACCAATAATGTCATGTTGGTAGGTAGGTACCAATAATACCATGTTGGTAGGTAGATACCAATAATGTCATGTTGTTACGTAGATACCAATAATGTCATGTTGGTAGGTAGATACCAATAATGTCATGTTGGTAGGTAGGTAGGTAGGTAGGTAGATACCAATAATGTCATGTTGGTAGGTAGGTAGGTAGGTACCAATAATGTCATGTTGATTTCTTCCTAGAACACTTAGTCGTGTGTCCCGAACAAGTTGTAATTTTGCTTCATTTAGGGAATAACTCAATATTTTTAATATAACAAAGAACATATATACGCTACATCTTATACTGTTTCCAAAACGATTATATTCTTGTTGACAAATGTTGACGTCAATAGTACTGTATTTTATTTTGATGGAATTTATTGTGGGTGGGTGGTCAAAGATTTCCGTAAAAAATTTTTTACCTGAATTTATGGACAGATCCTAATACATCTACGGGTCATACATTGTTTCTTTCTTTCCTTAGAACTATGCTCTCCTTAAATATTAGTTGTAATAATGTGAAAAAATATTGAGGGCGATTGTTCAAAGTGATTATTTACCAAAGTAATTATGCTAAATGGTTGATTAACGCTTCCCCCGAACCGAGGAAATGCTGTATCCACCAAAGTTCCATTAACTGAATTTACTTAGCTACAACAATAAACTGTGTTGTTACTGGATTATGTGTTTATGATTTGCATTTTCACTACGAAAAAATAAGCATGCACTAGAGACATTAAAAGAACTAGTGCATCGAATGGAAACGCTGTTGTAAATGGCACAGTAAGGAGAAGAGGCGGAAGGTCTGTGTTATTGAAGGATTACCCGTAGATAAGAGGGAGAGGTTTTTAACCAACCATATTTTATTTAGGTAATCATAACATGACTTTTAGTGTTAAGAACGTAATCAAAGGATAAGTAACCTCTTCCCAGACTTCCCTGTGAATGTTTGTCTACATTGAAGTGATTCATTGATGTCTTAGGAGTGTCTTTAAAACGATTCTTCTTTCACTGGCCCTTGACGAAGCCATTCATGAGATCCCCACATAGTAGCTGTTTTGATAGATGTGATCTTTAATCAGACCACATAACCTGCCCAACGTGTCATGCCTTTACAACATTTTGAGTTCGCTTACAAAGTTAGATTTCATCAGTACCAAACTATTGGGGTAGTTTATCCCGCTAATTGATGTTTAATATCTTACGGTGGAAATTATTAAGGCTCCTGGTGTGCTTGATATACTGTCCATGTTACACGGGCATACAGAAGTGACTATGTATTACAGCTCTGCTTTGTAATCTATGAAAACTCAAACGGCGGTAAATATTCTCTATCCGCCCTATATATTTTTGCTTGGTCTTCCAAATGCCACAGTTAACTATTTCTATAATTATAGTATGGTGTACACTTCAACGTTAACAGATCGTGGGAAACTGCTGCCGACATAGATGAAACTTTTACCATATAGGTTGTAAGCAGAGTAAAATTAAACTAGCAAACATCCTATTTTTCACTATGTAGTAAATACAAACAAGTTAAAAATGAGAATTATAAAATGCTACATCTATTCCATATTATTGTATGGCTCAGAAACATGGACACTAAATAAACAATTAGAAGACAAAATTGATGCCTTTGAGATGTGGGTATATAGAAGAATAGGGAGAACATCATGGAAAGAGAAGAAAACACATGAAGAGGTGCTAAAGACACTTAATATGAAGAAAGAACTACTAAGAGAAATAAAGATCAGGCAAATAAAATACTTTGGACACATTAAAAGACATGACACCCTATTGAAGACCTTACTTGGGGGTAAAGGCAAAGGGAAGCGAGCAAGAGGTAGACAGAGATGTAAGTGGGAGAGTAACATTACACGATGGACAGGTTACAGTTTAGCAGAGTACACCACCAAGACAAGAGACAGGAGATGTTGGAGATACGTTGCAGCCAACCTTCGTTGCGGAGACAGCACTTGATGATGATGAGTAAATACATTTCTCTGTTAAATTGTTGTTAATACCACGAACATGTATGCTTTCATTGTTTGTTGTATCAAGTCTGACTATAGCAACACAGTTACCACTTAGACATCCTGAAAAAAAAAGTATGATTAAATACATGTTTGTAGCACGCACTCTTCATTCTACATTTCAAAATGTGTAGAATATACAGTGTTTATAAATTAATTAATATCCACAAAAGAACCTGCCACACAGTTTGTAGCCTAATGAATAAGAAAATATAGGAAAGTAGATATGTTTTCAAAATAAAGGACACAAATTGTTTTTAAAAAGTTTAAATTACATTTCTTGGCCAGTAGCCTATAAAAATGGCAAAATTTTAATTAACATTTTACCATAAAATTACCAATCTGGCAACTGGGATATTTAAGGTCAAGGTAAGTTTGACACTTCCTAGAAGAGGTGGCGGTGTGATATCCACTAGGGAAGTCTGCAAACATGAAGAAATCCAAACGTGAGAACCCTTCAAAGTATAAGCGTGACCGTCGGTTGATATATAGAAGACCTAACTGTTAAACGTAAGCAGGCCTTCATTCGGTTAGTTTTTTTTATTATTGTACGTTTTCAATTGGTTACTATTTATATACCTGTCAGGGCCGGCCCTAACAATTGCGGGCCAATGCGAAACGGATTGCGCGGGGCCCAGTCTGGGTAGGGAAGAGGATGATAAAATAAATTATAATATGAATTTATGGGCCTATAATGTGCGGGGCCCACTGCGGTCGCATAGGTTGCAATAGTCTAAGATCGGCCCTGCCTGGAGTAGCCTTGGTTTTTTTGTTGTTTTTTTTTTTTTCATGCGATTCCAAGTATATAGATATTGGACAACGGAAAACATGGGGATTAAGAAAAGTAACGAAAGTCGGCCTCATTAAATCTATTAGAACACATGTAGTACTCTGTCGATGACCACGGTATAAGTCTCCAAGGAAGATGCCCAACATCTCACTACCT
Organism: Meghimatium bilineatum; assembly: GCA_034231615.1. Lineage (NCBI taxonomy): Eukaryota > Metazoa > Mollusca > Gastropoda > Stylommatophora > Philomycidae > Meghimatium > Meghimatium bilineatum. Next base: position 31,103,694 of record CM067317.1, on the reverse strand, counting down.
TTATCTAAAAATTCTTTATTTCCACTAACCGACAACTCAGACGCAGAAATTTAAACAATAGTAGAGGAAGACGAGAAACAAGAGGAACAAGAGAAAGGATGGAGGTTTTGAGGAGAAAGTTATCGACACTAGTATGTTTGTAAGCTTGTATTATTTGTCTAATTATACTCATTGTTCCTTAACTGTAAAGATGAAGCTGCGAGGGTCAAACATGAAGAAAGTCTCACTCTATCATCTTTTACGGGATTATTGTTGCATGGTAGTCGGACTCGTGGAACCTTTAGACAAGACATTTCATATGCGGTGGTTGGACTGATGGGCCACTCGTGGAACCTTTGGGCATTCTATATGCAGTGGTTGGACTGATGGACCACCCGTGGAATCTTCATATATTGGTTGCCGTTTATGAATGATACGTTATCTGCTGTCGTACCCAGACTTTGACATGAATAATATCTTCTCATATGCTCTTCTCGTTTCTGATATAATTTTGCCTAATGACATGTCGGGATCTGTGGGGACGTCATACAGAAAACGTTTGTGATGGCCACAGTATCGGGTTCGAATCCCGCCACAGGCAATTGTGTATCTGGACCGTCAGAAACCAATAGCAAACTACAGAACTTATGTATATTGCTTGGAAAATCACAGCATCAAAAAAAACCTGAGTTGATGGCTACTTCCTCAATAAGATATGCTACAATTTAATTTAATATTCACATACCTATGACCATCTCACATCAGATGTATTGACGTTTCCTCAGGAAAACAAACGCAGAACATCCATATTCGTACAACAAGGACCTAAAGACCGTCTTGTATAAACATAAATAACATAGAGGTAAAACATCATTATTTATGTTTACACAAGGAAGCTGTTATCTCATTGTAGTACAAATACGGATTTTCTGTGTTTGTGCTCCTGAGGATACGTCAGTACTCGTACAGGATGTTCGTTGTTGTTGTAATGGTACTTGTCTCGATTAGTCCGTTCTCAGTGACTTGAGAACACAGGTTGAATGTCTTGACGAGATCACATATTTTAATGGGAATGTAATTTCAAGAACGGAAAAGCTGTTTACTTGAGTTGCAAGGCGATTCTGTGCCGCTAGAACGAACCTAGTCAGTTCCCGTCAGCTGTAAGAATTGGTTTCAACCAAAAGACAGTTATCAAGATCGCATTAACAACAAAGTAGTAAGAACGGTACTGTCCACGATCACATGAGGAACTAAATATGCACAGATACAATTTTTACTTATCGTATTATTCATGAATGTGTTCCTGATAAAGGTCTATTGGCCGAAAAGTCGATTTGTGAATGCTATCATGTGTGTTTCCAGCGATTAGAAAATTCTTCGTCATCCTGCTTCCTAATTTCTCCTGTTGTAACTGAACATTACGTACACCCAGGTCTTACGTAAAATTGTTGCATCACAGTACGTCCTACCACATGCTCAGTGTGTCCAAATGTTCTGCCACAGGGGCTATTTAATTAAAACAGTTATATTTGCAATAACTTTACAGTGATTTCTCTCTCTCTCTCTCTCTCTCTCTCTCTCTCTCTCCCTCTCTCTTACAAAAACCGTAATGACTCACAAATCCAGGAATTTACCGATTTCAAGTGCGCTTAATTATCTATCTACATACCTGCAAGCTTGAAACATAAACAATGTGTCGTTATTTGCCGTCATGTCTGATGTCTTACATGCCATAATGTTGTCAGAGATAAATACAGCAGTTTCAATATTGTCTTATTGTTGAGTGTATTAGCTAATAGGTAACATCTGCTATTGGCTCTCATCTGTGGTTATGGTTATCCTGGGGGAGGGGCCAATGCTTTTTGCAGAGGGCCCACAAATAAAAAAGGTGGAAACTGTAAGAATAAAGGAACCGTCTAAGGAGTCACATATAATTTAACTTCTTAAATGATATTTAATGAAATATGATTGATTGATTGATTGATTGAGAGCCCCAGGAATTGCGAGCGATTAGCTCTTACTTCCTATGTACATCGGAGTGATTTTTCTGAGATTTCTGTCATACTTCATCTTTCAGATTAGTGAAATGCCTATGGAAGGAGCCTTCTACTCAGACGGGGTCTAACGAAAATTGGCAATATTTTTAATGTGTCTGTATATATAAAAGGAGAGCCTCGGGAAAATAATTTTGGAACGTGGGTTGGGGGCTATGAGCGAAAATAAATGTTGAGAGCCACTGCTCTTATGGACACATTTCCTCAAAAATATCCATGTTTTGGTTATAGAATTTCGTAATGACCAATTTTTCTATATACAACATGAATTTGTGGTAAGTTAGCAGAAATGTAAACCGAACAGTTTGGGGATAGACTGAATGTAATTTTATTTTTGTAAAACAAAATAGGTCTTTCTGTACACAAACTCCTAATCTCTGACATGTTTCATCAGTTAAACGACAAAATAACAATGATGTATGGATAACTCTGGGCTAAAAGACATAAATACTAGCTTCCTACTACCGACAGATAAACTTTCGTATATGTCCGTCATCACATGCCACAAATTAACAAGCTCCCTCTTATCACATGCCACAAATTTAACAAGCTCCCTCTTATCACATGTCACAAATTTAACAAGCTCCCTCTTATCACATGTCACAAATTTAACAAGCTCCCTCTTATCACATGCCACAAATTTAACAGGTTCTCTTTTATCACATGTTACAAATTTAACAGGTTCCCTCTTATCACATGTCACACATTTAATTAACTTCCTATTATCACAAGTAAATAATACGTTCACTGTTATGACACTTAACATGTTTAACAAACTTCCCCTCTCAACAAATATAAAACATTTAACAAGCTTCCACTCTCAAGACGTGTAAAACATTTAACAAGCTTCCCATCTCAACATATGTAAAACATTTAACAAGCTTCCCATCTCAACAAATGTAAAACATTTAACAAGCTTCCCATCTCAACAAATGTAAAACATTTAACAAGCTTCCCATCTCAACAAATGTAAAACATTTAACAAACTTCCCCTCTCAAAAAATGTAAAACATTTAACAAGCTTCCCCTCTCGACTAATGTAAAACATTTAACAAGCTTCCCCTTTCAACAAATTAAAACATTAACAAGCTTTCACTCTCAACAAATGTAAAACATTTAACAAGGTTCCCCTCTCAACAAATGTAAAACATTTAACAAACTTCCACTCTAAAAAAATGTAAAACATTTAACAAACTTCCCCTCTCAACAAATGTAAAACATTTAACAAACTTCCCCTCTCAACAAATGTAAAACATTTAACAAGCTTCCACTCTAAAAAAATGTAAAACATTTAACAAACTTCCCCTCTCAACAAATGTAAAACATTTAACAAGCTTCCCCTCTCAATAAATGTAAAACATTGAACAAGCTTCCCCTCTCAACAAATGTAAAAGATGCAACACGTTTCCCACTCATGCAATTTTGTATAGTTTCCCATTGCAACATATATTTTGATGTGTTCAGAATGTATAGGTAATATTTCAATCAATCACGTGCTATGTCGAGTGTCATTGGCGATCATGGTTCTCACAACTGATTATCTTGTGTTGTTAATAAGTTCGTTTGGTGACTTCTATTTGTGCCACAGTGACAACCCATCCGAACAAAATTATCTCTGTCTTCCTCTTTCTCTTCTCCCGTTTATCTTTCAGGTTGTTACTAAATATTCAAGTTTTACATTTTACTTCACATGCCCTAATATTTCAATATTGCCACATAAACCAAGAGGTGGGCTAACTTGTTGGGTCGCAGGATCAGATTGAGTTTATTCTCATCTGGTATGAGATCAAGCAGACATATTTTTCTTACTATTTTGTCACTTGAAGCTTCAAGTTGGATTTTATGAGAAAGGATATATCTTTTGTATCAGGCTAGAGAGTCAGAATAAATAACATGGCAAGCTGAATTTGGCACGTAGTCCGTATTTTCAGCCCTGACATACACCATCACGTGTATCAATATTTACCATAAAGCTAGCATTTCTATAAGATAACGTCACACATATTTTTTCACTGTAATACCATCAGATTGGGGATCGTTTCGGTGTAGTGCTTAAGCCGTTCGTTTTGTGCTGATGTGGATCTTCTCCGGATGTGAAGATGCGATTAGTCAAGTACGGAAAAACCCGTTTACTCGAGTTCAAATGCGATTCGGTGATGTTGAACAGACCTAGTTCAATTCCCGTTAGTCTCAAGAATTTTTAATTTATCCTCTTGTTTCCTACTTGAATTTACTTATTTAAAATACTTCCGTCTTCAAGATTACATTTCTCCTCACTATAAAATATTTCCCTCATAAAACATAATCCCCCTTCACATATCCTGCATTACTTTTTAATACAAGAACGCCCTCTAAACACCGACAAGGATAACATAATTATCCCTGTTCCGATACCCATCGAATTCTGGCTAAACGCCAAGACAACCATCCAAACATCACACCGTTAATGAATATCTGGAAGTCTGAGAGCCTTCCTTACAACCTTGAAGTTGTCTTTCCATTTAGAAATAGCATATTTACATTAAGCGCATCTACCTTCAGCTTGTCTGTATGTTACATGGGCGGATAAGCATACAATGATATGTTGTGAACATGTTTCTGTGTGATAGACTCTATTTAGACGACCAACCTTGACATGAAACACCATCTACCGTGTTTACACCAGATTACCACTAATTCCTGCCACGAGGCTGTTGTCAAGAGAGAGAATGTTTTAGCTAACCTCGCTTCTCGGATATCGTTTATACTTTCTTTTTATTCTAGTATTTTCTCTTTACCTATCTGTGTGTTTATGGAAATGCTAGCACGAGTGCGCGAGTCTATTTATTAGGGTATGTGTGTGTGTGCTGTAATAAGATTTTATTGTTTTGTGTGATTTATTTTTAAAATACTTACTTCCCCCCCCCCTCCCGAACAAAGACATCAAATATTTCCGGTCAAGGAACTTCAATTTTGGAAATGTTAGTGTATAGCCATATAGATTTTATTACATACTTTAGCAGTGTCATGTATGGGGTATCTATCATGTCGCTGTTCACTGATGTCAAACAAATTTGTACTTAATACAAGTCATATTACGGAGTGTCACCACTAATGTATATGAAAGCACTGGTTCTGTGTAGGCACAAAGTATTACTGAACTCGAGCCTGTGCACTATTTCTGCGTAGACACACTGAACTCGAGCCTGTAGAGGAGGGATTTTTGTAGCTCTTAAATCTCCCTTTAGGAAAATAAGAATATACAATTCGGCAATAATAAACGATTGAAGATGATGATCACACAACCCATCATCCCCTGGTGATTATTCTAAAAACACTCAACAGACATCCTACCATAACGGGGTGATTACCGGTTTTTTTTTGGGTACAGCCTTCCTCTTAGCGAAATCGTATCTACGATCCTTCTTGAACATATAACTATATTATGTGAAGTCATTTGTTCCAACCAGACACTCTGAGCCAAGTACAGCATCGTCAGCGAAGAGGAGTTCGCTGATAAGTATTCAGTGTTGTTTGTTTTACACATTAATATGTAAGCGGACAAGTTCTACATATTTCACAGTAACCTGAATTCTGTGTATTGTCAACGCTCTCTTCGCTACTCAGTATTGCTAGGTTCCTTTCATACATTACAATCTACTCCTCGGCAAGAGGTCTTAATGGTCGTGACTAGCGTATATGAGCAATAGAATATGAGAATTATTCTACTATGTGCTGTAAAGTGTTTTTTGTCTGTTGTCCTAACATTTAAAGTCAGACAGTTACTTTTTTATTGTACATATACTTGTACCTTATTGGAATACCAACGAGATTATAATGAATACATTTTATTGAATGTATGTAGATGTGAGGAATTTTTCGTCTTGAAGACAATGTTAAGCATAAAGATAGCATCGTACATCAAGCTTAGTCTGTGCAATTAAAAAAAATCTGAGATTTACCAGTTATCATAGACACTCTGCGTTACCCTTACATTCCAGAGGCCCTACCCTTACATTCCAACGGGAGAATCAACATTTCGTTCAGGTAGATTGTGGCAGATGACCGAGATGTTAAAAACATTTGTCTTGGATCCGTGAGGTGCAGAGCTAGACTCTCGAACTTCCCCTTTTAGCTTTTCCGAAAAAGTAACTGCAAGAGGTTTTTTTATCCTGATGGAGGGTAATTTTTTTCTTAAACTCATCATGTACAGGAGGTGGCGACAACAAGGACATGCAGCCTTCATTGTTTTTTTAAGCTATGTCCCTATAATTTATGTTGTTCATTATTTGCTTTCTGCAGCCCCTACTTGATAGGTCTGTGATACTCTCCAATTATTTATTTTCTCCAAATCATCAAAGCCCCTATATGGCCTACATTTAGAACTACATATATAAAGAACCTCGCCAGATTGAATAGTTGAACATATAGAATTGAATATATTCGTCAATGGAATTAGGTATTAGGTATGATGATTATCATCTTCGCATACCAGACACGTCCATAGGTGCTCCGTTCTCCACGTTAGTAAATCTCTCAGAGTATAACGGCTGATGGTTCCGGTTTTATGTTGGTTCACTACTCTTTTTGAAATTTTTGCCAGGGGTTCTCTTCTGGCCACGCCCATCCTCACTACCAATTCTTGCATTGGGCTAGACTATAATATTGTCTCATGTTTATTCATCGCAAAATCCTCTGATCGTGAGGACTCACGAAGAGCAGTATGCCTGCTCGATCCATAGGCTGACCGTCTGCTGTGGTGGCGTCAAGGGAATAATTTAGTTATGTATGTACTTCAACTTGTGTTCATTTCCATATCGTTACATATATTGACAAATATATTCTCCAGCTTCTCTACTGACATACTTGCTTATATACATAAACATACACATACACTGTATGCATGTATATTTGTTTTCTTTGGTAATATTACTATGTATAAATATTTGTTTTACCTGTATATAGATATTTTTATATTATACAGTCGTATACTGTATGCTAATATTATATTGTATTATTTTATGATTGTATTAATTATAACTGCCATACAGTCGTATGACAGTAACAGAAGCAGGAAGAGTGGCTCAAGATCGATAGAAGCTTCGAAAGGACGTGATGACTGATACATCCTGTTCAGGATATGCTACCTGATGATGAGTCGTATCCTGTTTTTGCATTAATGAATTTCTTGTTTTCCTTTTATTCTTGTACGTTGCTTCCCCTCTGTATGGTTGCATGTTTTATTCACTTCACACTTCTATGCTGGTATAAATGTTAAAAATATATGAATATACTCAAATACCTGTAGTTCGTTCCATAATTCATGTTACTCAAGTTAATTCAAGTTAAATGGTACGGCCACATAACCAGACAGAAAGAGCAAAGTATTATCCAATAAACACTTAACAAACGATACAAAAACATTCGACCAAATGGACGCCCTCGTAAAAGGTGGATAGATAGTGTATTAGAGACACTCGGAAATATAACAGCAGTAGAGGCAAATAGACGGGCAGAAGACTCACTCTCCCCTCAACACCGAAAGGTACATGAGAACAGAAAGAAGAAGAAAAAGAAGAAGAAGATGTTACTCAGCTGGAATAATTTTTCTCCAAAACTACTCGTTAGATCGAACAGATATTTTGGATCCGACTTGAAATTCTTCACAACCCTATGAAATCATATTTTTCCCTTCAAAAATGTAACTAGATTAAAACATTTTTTCTATAAATTATGTGTTGTATTTATTTTGTTGGATGAGCTAATTGTTTAGTCTTAAAATAATAGCTAAACGCCAGTTTATTTGAAGGCGTGTTTGTGGTATCTTGCTCAATTTAGCCAATTATTATAGTTTCATTAAAATAAGAATTTGAAGTGTAAATTCTCTACTATACGAAATGTGACTAGCAGAATTGTACAGTTACTTTTGCGGGAAAGCTAGAAGGGGCAGTTCGCGAGATGTTTAAAATGTTTCGGGAAAATAATGTAACATTACTTAACTGAAAGTTCGTCTGCGCAGTAATTGTGATATTAATATTTATACGACCGCATTATAGAGGATTGTTATGAGCAGCGGTTTCACTGTTGGAAAATCTATTACAGGCAAGAATATATTATGTGAGAAAACGCACATCATAGCTGCACGATGCAAATATCTGAGGCAGATACGTGAGCGTAGGATGGATGGTTATGATATAGTATATCTGGATGAATCGTGGGTAAAGTTCACCATACATTTGATAAAGAGTGGCAATCACTTGACGGAATTAAGAAAAGCAAAATTCCTAGCAGCAAAGGTAAACGTATTGTAACAGGACATGCATTCAGTAACACAAATGGTCGTTTCAGTGGGGCAGAACTTATTTTTCAAGCATTATTTACAGATGATTGTGACTAGTACACCGAAATAAATTGAATTATTTTCAGGAATTGGTTAGTGAACTCAATTCTACCGGCGCTGGATAAACCGTCATGTATGTTATGGATAATGACTCATATGATAACGTAGTAGCGTACCACTCCATCAAGCACAAAACAAGAAATCATTACATTACCACTTCATCAAGCACAAAACAAGAAATCATTACATTACCACTTCATCAAGAACAAAACAAATCATTACATTACCACTTAATCAAGCACAAAACAAGAAATCATTACATTACCACTTCATCAAGCACAAAACAAATCATTACATTACCACTTAATTAAGCACAAAACAAGAAATCATTACATGGCAAAAAATAGATATTTAGCACCGGAGAAAATGTGGAGAGCATTTGCTTCAAGAGGAAGAGATATATTGGCAACGAGGTGCTTTGTATTTTATCAAGCCCTTAACAGTAGTCGATCTTTTTGAGTCTTCAGAATCCGAATAAAATAGTTGATGTGCAAATCTGTTGTTTTCACATCGACCAAATATCTAACAATATCACGAACTTATAACAAAATCAACTGGTTACTTCAAATGGTTACATTGTGTTGCTTTACACAACGATTTTTTAAAGTTACTTTTATTTATGGAATGCTCAAAAATACACATATTCATCTTCAATACCAATACCACAAGAAAAACATCAGACTATTTCATCACTAAAGATTAAAAAAACGTGTATACATACACTCTGGAAGTAATGACAACAATCTCGCTTTTCCTGTTATTATATGTAGTATGTGAACGCCTTAGCATTCACAAATTTGTGTATTACTATAAAATGTAAAATTTTAGTGCCTTTTTTTCTGCGTATACAATACTATATAGCAAAAACAACCTTTTTTGCATTTTCCAATCTATATATCAATTTGTAAAATATGCATTCCTAAGATTTTGCTCTGTATACGACTAACTGCGAAATATGGTTGCTATGCATCAATCAGTTGTTTTGTGAAAATTAAGCTCAAGTGCGTAACATGAATCATGTAACGAGCTATAATTATCTCAAATACTTAATAATGCTTATGCGTGTAAGAATGTTCATATAAATATATCTGTCACACATTATATTCATCACCCTTTTCTCCATACCCCATATTTCTCGTTTTCTATTTTAGATACTTGTTAGCGTAAATATATATATATATGCAGTAGGTAAAAGCTAAAAAAAAAGAAATCTATTCATTGTCTGTTCTCTACTTTTGCTTAAGGTGTTGCAGGATTGGTTGATTGCAGAATTGCATGCGTTTTCGGGCTATGGCATATTTGGTCGCTTGATATGCAGTAATATTGTTATGTCTCAGAATGTTGGTAACTCCTTTAATCCATCCTTCCATACAGAGAATATAATAACGTTAAAGATGAACATTAATGCATTGAATCGCTGACAAGCACCATATAATACAACACAATAACACAGCAAGCAGGTACATATTCTAGAAGAAAAGTGACAATAAAAGTGTAGGTGGTCAGCGTGGCAGTAGATGGACAAATTTCCAGTACATAATAAAATGACCAGAAAGTATTAGATCTGCTTCAGAACGGTTTGTCATCCAATGCGCAGATAGACTTTATAGGCCAAAACATTCAAGGGGTAGCAATTTCCGAGTAGACGGTAAGCATGGGTTTAAAAACTTACTATCTCGTTAAGGTTCTTCGCATTTAGTGATCATATCTCGTGTAATTAGATTGTTATTTCCCCAGAATCCTCAGATACTGACTTTTATCTCGAATATGAGAGTGGATACATCACAGGAAAATGCTCAACATTACAGTTCGTCTAAAGGTGGTTCACCCTTTTAGGCAAAGTTCCGTTCACCGACATCGTGAGCACGTCATCCAAGCGTCCACTTCTACATATTACATCATTAGAATAATCTAGTTATGTTCTGGCAGTTTTTAGTAGACCTTTCTTTCAAAGTGGCAAATATGGATTGTCCAGAATACTGCAGCAAGTATACTGCAGCAATACTGCAGCAAATATGGATTGTCCAGAATACTGCAGCAAGTCTTTACACATTATGAGACCACTAAATGTTCGATACAATTGCACAGAAAAAATGCTTTTAAACAAAAATGTAATGTTAAAAAATACTGGGAAACAGGGATTCAGTGAAAAATGTATCATAGCATTCATGATCTTGTTGATATCTTGATAAGACATTTTGATCGAAACGTCGGTTCTGTGTATTTTTTCACAGTAAAACGGTTATTTAGCCCATTTGTGTGGTTTTCTTGCATTTTATAAGCCATTTTATCGAATAGAACACTATAATCTTTCTTCGCACAGGAAAAGTATGGCATCCTATCCTTCTCCTTTGTACCTTACCTGAAACCGGAAAACATCTGAAAAATATGTTGCCGATTATATGAACATCAAAAAGTGAGGAAGACCTTCAAAAATTAATTAAAGTAGTAGTCACAGAAAGCAAAGAGAAAGGCCTCTTCCTAAATATCAAGAAAACAGAAGTAATGGTTATTTCAAAGAAAGAAAATAACACACCTTGCAAGATCATAGTGAATGATATAGTATTAAAACAGGTCCACCAATTCAAATATCTAGGTACAATTATAACAGCAGATGAAAGAAGTTCAACAGAAATAAGATGCAGAATAGGACAGGCAAAAACAACATTCAGAAAAATGAAAAATATACTGTGTAATATGACCTTGTCATTAGAGGTGAGAAAGAGAGTTCTGCAGTGCTATATAACCCCTATACTAACATATGGGTGCGAGTCTTGGACAATAAACAAACTGGAAAGTGGGAGATTGGAGGCAACAGAGATGTGGTTCTACAGAAGAATGCTGAGAATACCATGGACTGCCAGAAAAACTAATGTAGAGGTGTTAAAAGAGTTAAATGCGAAACGGACCTTAATCAACAATATAAGAAAAAGGCAATCTTCTTTTTTTGGCCACTTCATGAGACAGGCAGGTTTAGAGAACATAATCACAACAGGCAAGATTGAAGGCACCAGAGACAGAGGGCGACAACGTGAGAAAATATTAGACAGTTTGACAACCTGGCACGGCAAAGAAACAACAACGACTTTGATACATAATACTGTGGACAGAGAGCTGTGGAGAGCCATGACCGCCTACGCTACCCGGCATGGCACCTGATGATGACTTTCGTTCTGGTGTCTATTTTCTCCCTCACTCTTGCACATGCCGCTGCCTTCTAGTATCTTCTCATATACTCAATAGACGAGTCTTAAATCTCCGGAGACGTGTTCACTATTTTCACCTTGGTGAACTTTTGGAGATGACAGACAACCTGACAGTCCAAGCCAGCCATTGTCTTAGACTGTGATGCCACATTATTTTTAGAGGTTCTATTCTTAGATATTTCTTTGTCTTACGCAATCAATTTCTATTCCATCTGGGTATACACTGATCAGACAAGATTCATAAATCGTTATTGCGATTGCTTCGCAGAATATTCAAAACAAGCTGTTTCAATGGTGTTCTACGGGGATTTACTTTTAGGATATCGCTTATCATATAGCCCTGGGATTGTACGAAAGCGGTTCAAATCCCTTTGTACCCCGAGCTTATTCCTCCGTAGCTTCAAGCGATAATCCTCAAGGATCTTCATAAAAAATGCACTTTTACACAAGACATCCATATCCTGGATCAAACCCCCGCCCACTTGAGCACAAAGCAAATGGCAAAATCACTATCTGACTATAAGATTATGATTACATATATAATCACTATCTGACTATAAGATTATAATTACATATATAATCACTATCTGACTATAAGATTATGATTACATATATAATCACTAGCTGACTATAAGATTATGATTACATATATAATCACTAGCTGAGTATAAGATTATGATTACATATATAATCACTATCTGACTATAAGATTATAATTACATATATAATCACTAGTTGACTATAAGATTATGATTACATATATAATCACTATCTGACTATAAGATTATGATTACATATATAATCACTATCTGACTATAAGATTATGATTACATATATAATCACTAGCTGAGTATAAGATTATTATTACATATATAATCACTAGCTGACTATAAGATTATAATTACATATATAATCACTATCTGACTATAAGATTATAATTACATATATAATCACTATCTGACTATAAGATTATAATTACATATATAATCACTATCTGACTATAAGATTATGATTACATATATAATCACTATCTGACTATAAGATTATAATTACATATATAATCACTATCTGACTATAAGATTATGATTACATATATAATCACTATCTGACTATAAGATTATAATTAATATATCACTATCTGACTATAAGATTATAATTGCATATATAATCACTAACTGACTATAAGATTATAATTACATATATAATCACTATCTGACTATAAGATTATAATTACATATATAATCACTAGCTGCCTATAAGATTATGATTACATATATAATCACTATCTGACTATAAGATTATGATTACATATATAATCACTATCTGACTATAAGATTATGATTATATATATAATCACTAGCTGAGTATAAGATTATTATTACATATATAATCACTAGCTGACTATAAGATTATAATTACATATATAATCACTATCTGACTATAAGATTATAATTACATATATAATCACTATCTGACTATAAGATTATGATTACATATATAATCACTATCTGACTATAAGATTATAATTACATATATAATCACTATCTGACTATAAGTTTATGATTACATATATAATCACTATCTGACTATAAGATTATAATTACATATATAATCACTATCTGACTATAAGATTATAATTACATATATAATCACTAGCTGACTATAAGATTATAATTACATATATAATCACTATCTGACTATAAGATTATGAAGATTAATAATAATCGAAACGCAATATGTCAACACATTTCATACGCACAGAAATCAATAAATTTACCCGATTGTTATGAATTGTCTTCATCACCATATGGTATCTGCTCCTCTTGTATCCACGACAATTACATACTTATTTGTGGTTTAAGGTGTGTTTATTTTTATGACAACTCTGTATTTGATACTTTAGTGTGATTATTTTATACTTTAATGTTATTTGATATTTTATGTGATTATTTAATACTTTTGTGTTATTTGATACCTTAGTGTGATTATTTAATACTTTAGTATAATTATTTGATACGTTAGTGTTATTTGATACGTTAGTGTTATTTGATACGTTAGTGTTATTTGTTACTTTAGTGTGATTATATGATACCTTAGTGTTACTTGATACTTCAGTGTTATTATTTGATACTTTAGTGTGATTATTTCATCCTTTAGTGTGATTATTTGATACATTAGTGTTATTATTTGAATACTTTAGTTTAAATATTTGCAATAAAAAACGGTGGGGAATATACGGCCTGCTAGCGAATATATATATATATATATATATATATATATATATATATATATATATATATATATATATATATATATATATATATATATATTAGATGTGAGTGTATGTCTATACAGGGCTGTGGAAATTAACTATTTATTAATCGATTAATCGTGAAAATTTTAATCGATTAAAATTAACTTGATCGATTAAAATTTAGGAAAATATTTTAAATATTTTTTTTCAGTTTATTAATAAATTTTTTTTATGACTGACTAAAGTGATGCTTAATATAAAGTGACTGACAGTCGGAATACTGTATAAGTTTTATAATTAAACTAACTCTAAGTTTTTCTTTTTTAAGTTTTAGAAAAATCACTTACGTCAGTGCTACAGTTTGAATTTACAACATTTTTGTGTGAACTGTGAAGTGATGGATTGTTGCAGATCAGATACAAATAGTTTGATCTATATATGCGTTATAATTAATAGATATTAATCGATAAAGCGATTAAATTTTTTCAGATTAATCGAACAAGAAAATTTTAATCAGTACTAACCAGCCCTAGACTATATATATATATATATATATATATATATATATATATATATATATATATATATATATATATATATATATATATATATATATATATAATGCTACAGAAGAACACAGACGAATATGTATGTATTTTTTCATTGAGGAACATATTATCTATCTGGCTATGTGGTTATGATGTTTGACTGATACAATGGCGCGTTCTAAACCTGTGGTGTTCCTTAGTATTAGAGTGATGTCATCTGCATACTTCATTTCTAATATTTCGTGTCATCCGATATTAAGGGGTTAAAACTGTTCATATCATGGGTCGTATGGTACATTTCTCATGTTTTCTGCGTATATGTTTAACAAGTATGGAGACATGATGTATCTATGTCTGACTCCTTTTTGAAAGTGAAACCAGTCAGATGTTTCTCCCTCGAGACGGACAGAAGTCTGTTGCTCCTGATAAAGCATTTTAATGAACGATATTAGATGGTATGGGAAACCTATGCTTTCCATTATGTTCCACAATTTCTGGTGTAATATGCAGTCAAAATTCCTTTTAGTGGTCAATGAAACAAGTGTATATGTCTGCATTGAATTATCTGCATTTCTCTATTATATTTCTCATGTTTAAGATGTGATCCCTAATACCTTTGTTCTGTCTAAAACATGCATGTACTATATTTATTTCTCTGTTCATATGTTGTTCCATTCTTTTTATGATTATCTTGAGAAGTATCATATTGGTTTACTGATTACTGCAACTGTTTTATAATTTAGGCAGAGTTTCAACTTGCCCTTCTTTGGGGGTTGCATATAAAATGATTTTTTCCAAACTTTTGGCCATATTTCACTTTTCCAGATCTTAACAAAGACAACATGATAAGCTTGGACACTGGTTTCTCTTCCTGGTTGTAAAAAATCAGCAACCAATTCTTCACAGTTTAGACACAGTTTTTAAGCTCCTAATTGTACAACATACTGCTTCTATTATAGGTTCTGGTTCAAGTTCTGTGTTTCTATTTGTCTTCGAGTCTGTCTCTATGTTTGGATCTTCGTACATTTTCCTACAGTATTCCATCCACTTGTTCAAAATGTCTTTATTTTATGTTCGTGTGTTTCCTGAATTGTCATCAATTGCCTGGTTGAAATATTGCTGTCAGTGTTATGTTTCTTTATACTTTTTTCTTTATACGTATATAAATATTACGAGAATATAATTCGTGCAGGTGTTAAATTTCGTTACACTTGTTGTCGATGTAGTTTTTCTTGTCTTGTCTATTTTTTCTTCTGATTTCTTTAGTTTGTTTCTTGTATTCTTCATTTTGTTTGTCATGTTTTAGTGACTATTTCTCCTATTGTTGATTAGTTGTAATGGTTCAACTGTGATGTACTTTTTGTCATGTTCAAGCCATGCCAGATTTTGTCGTTTCATTTTTTAATGCAATGATTCTTGCACACATGCACTCATCTCTATTTCATTCTTCATTTTGTTTGTCATGTTTTAGTGATTCTATTTCTCCTGTTGTTGATTAGTTGTAATGTCTGAACAGTGATGATATTTTCGTCATTCTTCGGGGTATGTGAGCCTGTGTAGAAAAAAAAATTGTATTGAGTCTGCAATGTGATTTACGAATTCATCTAGTGTCATCAACTCTTGAACGGTTATAAATGTGTTTTACGAGGATGTAAACGGCCATTATGATGCACCATTGGTATTGCTCGAGTGTTATCTGATCTGTCTGGTGCTTATGTTAACCTCTTGAGTCTGATCTTCATAACTGCTACTAAAAGCTCGTGGTCAGAGTCACATTCTGCTCCAGGATATATCTTACAGGACAATATATTTAGTATATATGTATAATATTTTTATATTTAGTATTGGGTTCATTCAATTTCTTAGTTTCATATTTTATGTTTGTGTTTTCTATGTTAAGTGGATATAGTGTAAATCATGCATGACTACCACTTTACTTTGCGCATTAATTTATAATCGATACCAGATGTGGTGTATAGTGATGAAGTCTATTGAAAACGTGTGATGTCCATGTAAACAGGTTTTCCGTACTTGACTTGGTATCTTGTGTTGCAACGCGATTAGGTGCTGCTAGAACAGACCTGGTTCAATTCCCGTCAGCTGTAAGAATTATTTTCATTTATCCTCATGCTTCCTACTTGAATTTATTTGATGTCCATGTGTAAAGACGTCTGGGGTGTTGTTTGGACAGGGTGCTGGAAATTACTAAATACTTTTCTAAGCAGAATGTTAGCAGTCTTTCTCCTCTTTCATTCTGTTGCCCCAATACTCTTACAATATTCTTACAATACTCTTCCATTACTCTTACAATACTCTTACATTACT
This sequence comes from Meghimatium bilineatum, assembly GCA_034231615.1. NCBI lineage: Eukaryota > Metazoa > Mollusca > Gastropoda > Stylommatophora > Philomycidae > Meghimatium > Meghimatium bilineatum. Next base: position 31,086,949 of record CM067317.1, on the reverse strand, counting down.
CTTTACCTAATTCTATTTCTAAATAAAGATCAGGCTAATAAAATACTTTGGACACATTAAAAGACATGACACCTTATTGAAAACCTTACTTCAGGGTAAAGTCAAAGGGAAGCAAGCAAGAGGTAGGCAGAGATACAAGTGGGAGAGTAACATTACACGATGGACAGGTTACAGTCTAGCAGAGTGCACCACCAAGACAAGAGACGGGAGATGTTGGAGATACGCTGCAGCCAACCTTAGTTGCGGAGACAGCACTTAATGATTATGAATTCTATTTCTATTTTTATCTATCAATAATGCGTATTTTTTAACGCTTTGTAGGGCACTGATGTTACCAGCCAATAACCATACGTGATTACGCCTTTCCACTTTGTTGACGTTTCTAATACACGGGGGTGGATTGGTTAGACCATTTCTGTGCATTTTCATTTTAATTTAATAATTTAATAATTGTGTGTGACCATTGCATGTTTGTATTTTCGTTTTGATAAAGATTCCTGTTAAACCGTTGAGTAGAAAAAAATTGCTTTAGCTTCTTTTGGCCTTTTCTTGGCGTTTTAAAAATTAGTTTCGTAAAGGAACTTTTGATCCACTGTTTAAAAGACAAAGAATATTCCTGTAAATACAGATACTATTTTTTTTAGAAAAATGTACATTGACCTTTACCTAATATTCAGTTAAATACCGTGGAAATTCTTAGAGGAACATCACCGTGTATTGGTAATACATTTAGCAGGAGACTATCAAAACAGGACTATTATTCACGCCATTCATTTTTGGTGGAAAGTATCCGAAATCAAATAATCTCGTGGTGGCCTTTTGTGGTTGCAGATATCTGTTATATCCGAGTAAGAACATAACTTAATTTTCTAAAACAACGTCACTGTCTTGAGAAATATATTCCTATATGGCCGTGCATAGAGATCCCATAATTCCCTCGTAGAGTACGTGTTTACCAACAGTTTTACGTGTCTGCTAATACTCAATTCTGTACTTCCGTATGAGGATATGGAGGGTTAGACCTTTCCAAAGCCTCTCCCCTCTCATGTCTAAAAGTTTCCATTTCTAAGGAAACCCACAAAACCTAAAAGTATAACATACGGCGTCGTTGCACACAGATAATTATAAATCATAATCATATATATATATATATATATATATATCTTCAAGCCCGAAGTTAATGGGAGGTTTGTGGTCTTCAACTCCCCACCCTCCCCGTAGGAACAAAATATGACTTAACACTAGCATTTTAGCTAAACGTTGGTTAAATCCCCCTACACTTATCCTAACCCCCCTTTCCCTTTTTACAGACCTTCATAGAAAAAGGTAATCAAATAACTCACTAAATAAGAGGGATTCACACACGAAAATGTACGAATAACTTTTTTTTAGGTAATACTACCCACCCACCCACCCCCCCCCCCACTGCCTTGCTGAATACGTATCTACGGTCCAATGATAACAATAACGACATATAAGACTCCTATTATTAAGGCAGGCTGATTAATGTACGACTGTAATTGTTGCTATATTATGAATTTTTACTCAAGCATCTCTGAGGTCAAGATCTGTGGCTGTGTGGTACGTCTGTGACTGCTAAGGTACCGGGTTCGAATCCCGTTGCAGGCAATTTTGCATCCTTACCTTTCAGAAATGCAAAGGCAAACAATGTCTGAATTACAATGGCAAACTACTGAACGTATTTATATTGCCTAGAATATCACTACAGCGAAATAATGCTGGGTTGATGGCTACATCCTGAATAGGCTATGCTACCAATTTTTCCACAATCTCTCAGGCCCTCAACATTATATTTCTTATCTGCATCATTCTTCTAAACACAAAAGACACATATTAGTAGCATCCAGATCACTCTGCAGCTATTTGTTGTGTTTATATCCAATCGGTAGAAATAAATTTGTTCGATGTGATATATATATATATATATATAAAACATTCTCGAACTCCGATTCGCATATGTTATATATTAGTACTAGATTCGTTCGGATCCCATCGGAATGAAATTAATTGGGTTGCTTATCCTGATATGCCTCATATTGCCAATGTGCGTACCAAGCCAGCTCACCGTATGGGAAGAACACCGAGTATGAAATCATACAGTCCATAACCAGTTCATTAAATGCAGTCCATAACCAGTTCATTAAATGCAGTCCATAACCAATATTTTATGAATGAATAAATGCGAATGTCGTGATGAAACGGTTGTTCTCCATCTTCGTTGACGAAAACTCTTGCAACCTCGTTATTTGTTGGTTATAACGACGTTGATCAGATAGCCGATCGCGCTTGAAGATCTGTTTACTATTGGGATTACTCTTCCAGTTTCAGCAGCATTCTTAATCTATCTTGTTTTGATATCACGCATTAACTGATACGATTTGTTGACCAAAACTCTATCCATTTTATCAAGAATTTCTCTTTCACATATATCATTTGCTGTGTGTGCTTGTCGAACGTCTGTTGCTTGATTACTGTCAGAATATATACTGGGTGAACTGTGGAACATTGTTGTATGGCGGCTGTATATGAGAAATTCGATGATAAGTTTGTCCATGAACTTTTAAATCAAAATCCGTTATTTTTGCTCCCATTGACGCGAAAGAAAGAGCCCTATTAAAAGAGCGAATATTTTCGCGAAAATGTGTGTATTTATGGTGTGTATTATCAGTGAGTATCAAGCGCAGGAACTCGGGATCCTCCAGACTAATACCATGGTTGTCTTGTGACTTTGTGAGCATATTTCCCTTCCGGCAACAACTTGTAAATTTGCCATCGTGAGGACGTAGGTCCAAAAACTTTAAATCACCACAAAATTGGCCTATAATATCGAAAAGTTGAGTTATGTGCAGCAACACAATCCTTAGCAAAATGTGCTGCTTCGTCTTGAATTGCTCGACTTCGAGGCATTTGTGAAACTGCCTCGGAATCTGCAGTTCAATGTCACTGCGTTTGTTCAACAGGTTCTTGCTGTCTGTTGTGACGTTGGTATTCTCTATTCATAGCTTGTTGATTTTCTCTTTGCGCTGGTGATTCTAGCTTAGCTCGACCCCGATGCAAATCAGCATGCTTAGCAAGTCGTGTTTGTCTTTGTTAAAGTGTTTCTTGATTAATTCTTTGCTTCTTTGTTTCAATTCTATGTCTATGTTATGCAGTTTGGTCTAACTCAGTTTGGCCTTTTTGAGAATTTAAATCTGAAAATCCTGGACACCGATATAATGTGCGAATGAGAGATTTAATATGAGTTTAATGGCGTAGATTTTAACAGGATATACAATCCTTAGACTTCATGTCGATATTCCTGTGTGTATATGTGTGAATATGTTAGTGTATATATGTTTGTGTACGTTTATGTGTGTGAATTTGTGCGTTGTAGACACAATATATTCTGAAGAAACTCATCTGAATGATATTCTTCGCCAGACACATTCTAAGAATCGTATTGTATCGCTATGGGTCGATATATTACACGATAATGAAAGTTTCCATTTCCTCCCACTTGACGTCACAGACTTCCAAGAATAACTTCACTACCATATTCTGATAGTATTTATAAGTTATAAAGCGAATGCTGATAGCTACAGTCTTGGAGTTTCTTAAAGAATTATACAGATATATCACAGTAGCTGTTGCTTGCGTCATATGAAACCGGAACCTGAAAATTGCAGTGTAATAAAACTCGCTGCAGATGATATTTCCTGCAAGAGAACTTGTTATTTAGCTACAAATCAAGGGGGAGTGGAAGTAATACAAAGTAAGATTAATACAAACTATGGTGCAGTGGAAGTAGTACAAAGTAAGATTAATACAAACTATGGTGCAGTGGAAGTAGTACAAAGTAAGATTAATACAAACTATGGTGCAGTGGAAGTAGTACAAAGTAAGATTAATACAAACTATGGTGCTGTGGAAGTAGTACAAAGTAAGATTAATACAAACTATGGTGCAGTGGAAGTAGTACAAAGTAAGATTAATACAAACTATGGTGCAGTGGAAGTAGTACAAAGTAAGATTAATACAAACTATGGTGCAGTGGAAGTAGTACAAAGTAAGATTAATACAAACTATGGTGCTGTGGAAGTAGTACAAAGTAAGATTAATACAAACTATGGTGCAGTGGAAGTAGTACAAAGTAAGATTAATACAAACTATGGTGCAGTGGAAGTAGTACAAAGTAAGATTACTTGAGATTATTTAACTGTTTGCCAAAAATATGCTCTTAAAATATTAGCTGAAACTCGTTCTCTTTCTGCATTCTGAACGGAATTATGTCACAGTCGCAAGGGGGGGGGGAGACTATGTAATGTTGCAGTGCACAGCTTAGAAGCGATATCAAAACATTTCATCCGACTTTAGCGTGCTATTTTATGTAATTTCCATCTACGGGATTACTGGCAAATCCAAAGATCAATATTCGTTAATCGCTTTTTAACAACTTGCATAACAAGTCTCAATGTTACTATTGTTTTCCAACATTTCGTGTCCCATTAACAAACGAACTTTTTGAAAGATTTTTCAAAGTACATTCATTCATTATGTGCGGTCATTCATTATATGCACATTGGCGATTGGCTGCAGCGGACCTGCAGCATCCCCTGTCGCTTGCCTTAGTGGTGTACTCTGTTAGAGGCTAGGCTATCCATCTCGTGATGTTCTCTCCCACTTGTATATTTGCCTATTTGTTGCTAACGTCTCATCTATGTTATCCTTAGGTATAAAGTCTTTACAAATATTAAACCTATTACTATGGTCTTTCAAGAGGTAGTCAGAACCGTCATTACACTCAATATATTGTCCAGGGAACACAGCCCTATGAGTATGGATGCTGAGGCCAAGGCACTCATGTGCGAGCATGCCGATGACACAAATGTGATTTACACGGACGAATCGGTCATCGTCACCACCGATGAGCATGGGCCTTTACTGCCAGATCAAAAATAAGAACAGTGCACGGCGCTAGTGGAGCTTTTACCACAACAAATAGCAGTCTAACAATGGAAGAATTTGCCGTAACGCTAGCACTTAACTGGCTAGAATAGCAAGCCTATTCCCATGCGTGCATACTAAGAGACTCAATGAATAAAGTCAAAACAGGTGATGTACGTTGGGCATGGGTGGAGTCATTAGGCAGAGCTAAAATGTGGGCATTACTATGAAAACCCACGCTTATCTTTATCCCCTGACACGCGGGCGTGGAGGCAGCGAACGAGTTGATCAATTAGATAGCCTAGCCCCTACAACAGATGGTCAACCTATGTATCAAGCAGGCACACTCATTGTTCTTCGTGAGTCCTCACGATCAGAGGAATTTGAGATTTCAAATAGAGCAGTGAACCAAAGTAGAAACGGAACCATCAGCCGTTATATCCTGACAGATTTACTGAAGCGAAACTCTGAGCAGCTATGGAGATGCCCGGTGTGCTAAGATGATAATCAACATACCTAATACATAAAGTCTCCAACATGGTGTCTTTTAATATGTTCACAATAAATTTTATGTTTCATCTTTATTTCTGTCATATTTGTTGTTTTTTTTCATACGAGGTGTTGTGAAAACATCTTTATTTCTGTCATATTTGTTGTTTTTTTTCATACGAGGTGTTGTGAAAACATCTTTATCCGTGTTCTTCTCTTTACGTGAATTTCTACCTTTGCTTATATATATCCACGTCTCAGATGATAATTCTCATTTTCAGCTTGTTTGTAATTTGTTTAGATGTCAATATTTTCCTCATGTTCTTGGACGTAATTTTACCCATCCCTATTCTCCCTTTGATTTCTACGTCAGATCTACCATTATTTGTTATTCAACGTAAATTACACATTCTAACAGGGTTGTTATATAACAAGTTCAACTCCAGAATAGTCTTGCTTGCTGATCCCAGTGTCTCTTATCTTAGCTGATGCGACTTATCATAGGTCGCGATGCGCATATTGTATGTTGTCAGCGAATGAAGAGCATGGGAACAGTCGGATCAATCAATTTAAGTGACGCTGAATCAGTTTTGAATCAGTGCACAGAAATATTCTGGAGAAGAACGTGGATCACAGTTACATACTTATGTAAAATGTTCTTGTTTTCCGCGAAAATACGCGGATTTGTTTGGAATCCCCAAATGTCGTAAACACACATGAAATGGCTTGAATTATATGACATATTATAGAACAGAAGTCCCTATGGAGGAATGGATTCGATACTACACCATGTTGGCTCCACTAGTTATATTAATGGTTGACTACAAGCATAGAGAGAATTGTGGAAAGTTCTATACAAAAACGTTAAGGAAACTACAAGCCACATCAGACACCAATCAAAGAAATAAGGAAATCAAATAACGAATCTGACCAGCAAGATATGAGTAGAATATTTTCAAGAGCTCATTAACCAACCAGGAGCAATAAATTATCTCGCGATAACATCAACAGCACAAGAATTTACAAGCTATTTCATACAGGTCAAGTATGAAAGATATCAGAGAAATTCTTTCTCTCTTACATTATCAAAAAGCTGTCGAGAGTCATATGAATTCTCATCAGAAGTTATTAAAGCAGACATTACAACACTTAAATATATTAACGGATACATTAAAACACTCAAATATATTAAAGCAGACATTCAAAAACTCAAATATTCTATACAACATGATATTGAAACATATGGTATATAAACTTCCAAGAGATTGCAGAGCTGAATATTTTATATAGAAAGCAAGGAAAACAGTCCTGAATGTGTCAAGGAAATCATGGACAGAGGTGAAGAATTGCCGTGTTATAGACAGCTCTGTTACTAGGATTGTGAACTCCCTATAAAACCTTTGGCCCACTCTTTTACATGAACAAAGTTCATTTATTCGCCTTACGAGAAACAACACGAGAAATTAAAATTAATCGGCCCCTTTGGATATTGCTTTTGTCATTTCCATCCTCTGCCGTCCTTACCTATCTTCAACGATGTCTGTAGAGCAATAATTGAAATTACGTGTTTCGCTGGGAATGACACATAATTTCAATTCACTCATTATAATATCAAAAAAAGAAAATATCGATGATTTGCAAATAATTTTGTAATAACGGACCGCCAATACGCAATGGGCTGGTTATCTTGTGCATACGGTATAACGTTGTTAAATACCTGCAAGACAGTCATTCATTATCATTTCTTTTTCATTGATCCTTTGGTAGAAATAAGACAGCAAGTTTTATCTGTAGTTGTTTTCTATGCATTACTTTGTCCGCTCTTTATGTCCACTGAGCAACTAATATCTACATTTTGGAGACCCACTATGCCAAAAAGTCGCTCAAATCTACATTTTAGAATGAGTTTACGATCTTGTTCGGCATAGCAGGAAAACCTTACGGAGACAAAACGTTTTTTAACACATAACAATAATACCTTCATCTTATATTTATTAGCCACGTGTTAACTTTACTTGTTAATTACACGATGGACAGGTTACAGTCTAGCAGAGTGCACCACCAAGACAAAAGACAGGAGATGTTGGAGATACGTTGCAGCCAACCTTCGTTGCGGACGGAGACGGCACTTGATGATGATGATGAACTTTACTTAAAATAGTAGTAGCTAGATTTTAGACTTTGGCAAGATTCACTTTTATTTACTGTTGGTATGATATTGTATTTGTTTTCTACAGCAAGCAGTTGGGCATCTAGGTCGTCCAGAAAGCTATATCAACATCTTTGTCTCCGTAAGGTTTTACTGCTATGCTGAACACGATAGTAAACTCATATTAAAATGTAGATTTGAGCGACTTTTCGGCATAGTGGGTCTCCAAAATGTAGATATTAGCGGCGCAGTGGACATTAACACATTGACCCAGAAATATGAGATATTGCTTCTATTGTTATTTATTTTTAACGCTAGACGACACTACGATATCAGATGATTTTTTAGATTAACTTCCACCTTTTTTATCATGAAATATATAAATATTATATAAGAACTGTTGAGTAATCCATTGGCTTGCCAGTGCTTATCAAACACATGAAGATTCTTCTAAATCATTGATTCTCAAACATTTTGTTGTCGCGGACCACCTTTAAATATTTCTTTCCTCCTTTGTACCCAAAAAATATTTCATCTTTGAAACTGTTTATGAATGAATGATCCCTGTTAACATTAATAAACAACATCTGCAATTGAAAATGTAATTGTAATGTGTTTCTAATAAGTACTGAAGCATATTTGTTAACGTTCTCTGACTGCCCACTCTGAATGAATCCGCAGTATTATGATTAATGATATACATTAGTGACTCATCATCAGGTGCCATACCGGCTGGCTTAGGCGATCATGGCTCTCCGCAGCTCTCTGCCTCCAGTATTATGTATCAAGCTCGCTTTTATTTTCCTGCCGTGCCAGGTTGAAAAACTGTCTAATAGTTTCTCACGTTGTCGCCCTCTGTCTCTGTTTCCTTCAATATTGCCTGTTGTGACTATGTTCTCCATCCCTCCGTGTCTCATGAAGTAGCCAAAAATGAATATTGTCTTTTTCTTATATTATTGATTAAGGTCCGTTTCGAATTCGACTCTTTCAACACCTCCACATTAGTTTTTCTGGCAGTACATTATATTCTCAGCATTTATCTATAGAACCACATCTCTGTTCCCTCTAATTTATCACTTTCTAGTTTGTTTTTTGCCCAAGACTTGCACCTATATGTTAGTATAGGAGTTATATAGCACTGCAGTTATATATCTCTGAAACAACCATTACTTCTGTTTTCTTGATATTTAGGAAGAGGTCTTTCTCTTTACTTTCTGTGACTACTACATTAAGTAAATCTTGAAGGTTTCCCTCACTTTTTGCAATCAGAGCAGTGTCATCCGCATATTTAAAATTATTTATGTTATGTCCTCCCACTGATATTCCAGGGATATCAACTATTGCACGCATTATTTTTTCACTGGATAAAGAGACATTAGTGATTACTTACGTGAAAATATCTCTCTTGACAATGAATGCTTCACATCTGCGACCCACAATACTAATTTAAATAACCAAACAATAAGAGGATAACCGACAAGTTGGAGAGTGCTACAGTAACAAAAGCAAAAAGCTATAAATACTAAATTGATGTATTCATGTTACTATATGATCTAACTATCAATTTAAAAAGAAAAAATAACATGAAATAAAAAGGCCTTTTTCCGCGTTACAGTCCATCTTTGTCAAGAAACACATAACATACAAGAAACACACACAATTATTACTACAAAAGGTCTACTAAACATACATGCATGGAGATGGTTTTGGTGAGAAACAATATCTTTGTGATTATAATTTAATAAATTAATAATTCTTTATTTGTTAGTTGTTTCTTGACAAAGGTCCCAGTTGGACCGTGAAAGAAGTACGTGTTTTTTACTATTTCTTTTTTATTTGAAAACTATCAAATAAAATACATAAAAAACTTGATGTAATAATAGCATCATATGTAATACTAATAGAATTGCTTTACATAGTTTATTCTTCTCTCGAACTGGCTACGTGGACTTTAATTAGGTCATTGGTTCTGTCCGGTAAGTAATTTGTACTTTGGTGGACACTATTTGACACTCAGCTAATTAGCAGATTAGATCCGGGCCTGTATTGATGTCCAGTACCAGGCTTGTCCGTTAATATTTTCACGTCTGAGTAATTGACATTTATCTATTGCTGTGAATGTTGTCAAAATTAGATCATGATAGTAAAATAATCCGACAACCAATTGCCTTTCTGACAAAATCACATGTTCTTCTCAGTTGTGTAACTGAGGCAATACCCGGACTCATATAGGTCTCAGTTGTGTAACTGAGGCAATACCCGGACTCATATAAGGTCTCAGTTGTGTAACTGAGGCAATACCCGGACTCATATAGGTCTCAGTTGTGTAACTGAGGCAATACCCGGACTCATATAGGTCTCAGTTGTGTAACTGAGGCAATACCCGGACTCATATAAGGTCTCAGTTGTATAACTGAGGCAACACACAGACTCATATAAGGTCTCAGTTGTATAACTGAGGCAACACACAGACTCATATAAGGTCTCAATTGTGTAACTGAGGCAACACCCAGACTCATATAATGTATCAGTTGTATAACTGAGGCAACACCCAGACTCATATAAGATCTCAGTTGTGTAACTGAAGCAACACCCAGGCGCATATAAGATCTCAGTTGTGTAACTGAGGCAACACACAGACTCATATAAGGTCTCAGTTGTGTAACTGAGGCAACACCCAGACTCATATAAGGTCTCAGTTGTGTAACTGAGGCAATACCCAGACTCATAAAAGGTCTCAACTGTGTAACTGAGACAACACCCAGACTCATGTAAGGTCTCAGTTGTATAACTGAGGCAACACACAGACTCATATAAGGTCTCAGCTGTGTAACTGAGGCAACACACAGATTCATATAAGGTCTCAAATGCATAGTTGAGTAAGGAAGTGGGGTTATGGATGCATGTTTCGTCACCAAAGGGGGGCATTCCAGTTTTCCGGTATCCCAGAATTAGCACAAAGTGCCAGAAGTACAGCACATGGCCTAGCTAATTCATCATTATTCTGTTATTAGATCTGTTGACATATCCGGAGTGATAGTCAATCTAGCATTCCCCGTCACCTAAACGTCTGTCATAAAAGAACAGCTTATAGAAGTAAATTTAAGTAGGAATCCAGAGGACAATTTCGGGTGACTTTAGTGCACGCTTCGAATGTCTTCACAAAACCGCATCTTTTTTTGGAAATGCGGTTGGTCAAGTACGGAAGAACGCGTGTTAAATAGTTGCTAGGCGATTTGATGCCGTTGAACGGATTGGTTCAATTCTCATTAGTCTCAAGAATAAAAGAACAGCGCTGCAATGTTCTCTTGCCAGTATCTTTTAGTCATCCATGAGGATTATTTGATAGAAGACAAAAGTCAGAAATTGAGACAAGATATGTCAATGACGATTGTTTTACAGGTGGTAGATTGTCAGCCTAATCCCCACACTTTCCCTATCCCGTCTTTAAAAAAGTCAACCTGATCCAAGGACACGTTTAAACGAATGATTTGGAAGCCGCGTTAATGTAGTGTTAGTAAAGATTCCGCTGACCAGCAAACTCAGGTTTCGAGTTAATATTTGTGGTGTGAAATAAAAATAACTCCTGTAGTTCACAAGGGAATAGGGTACCAGCGCTTATACTCTGGGAAGGTCGAGGAATGTCGCAATCGCTACTGAGTAAGATGGGTAGAAGATGCTAACCATATGAGTGAGACATTACACGACTGAAAAATTACAGGAAACGGAATGCTATTACTTCTTTTAATAGATCAGCTTACCTTTACCTTCCTTTATGTATGTCTGTATACAAAATTTGTGGAACTTACTATCTACACACATTATATATATATATATATATATATATATATATATATATATATATATATATATATATATATATATATATATATATATATATATTATATATATTATATGAGTAGGAGACTTTCTGTTTTTAAATTTTAAATCACTCTGTACACTGCTGAGAGTGTCTTCTAAGTTCTTCTGTGGGGTCTTCTAGATATAAAACAAAGTTGTGGAGAAATCATCCCTATCCCAAACAAACAAAAATATGCTTGATATGTGATATGTGATATGTGATATGTGATATGTGATATGTGATATGTGATATGTGATATGTGATATGTGATATGTGTATTATAACGCAGGTCAGCGTAAGAATGAGAAAATGTGCTAATACCATTTTATCGGTTCAGAAGACGCAAATATAGTATCCAAGCTGTTTGCGTGACAACGCATTCCGCACTCCGGACTCTATCCTGCTAGCTAGCAGGAGTTTGGGAACGAACGCAGAACAAAAAGACACGAGAATAAATGAACCAAATGGTTTAAAATTTGATACAGAACATCAGGTCTACTGTACTGAGGTCACATAGTTTGCTATAGAACATCAGGTCTACTGTACTGAGGTCACATAGTTTGCTATAGAACATCAGGTTTAATGTACGTAGATCACAATAGTTTGATACACAACATTACATCTGCTGTACTTAGATCACAGTAGTTTGGTACATAACATCCCGTCTCCTGTATTTAGATCACAGTAGTTTGGTACAGAACATTACGTCTGCTGTACTTAGATGACAACAGTAAGGTAACATCCCCGTTATCACCACAAACCTTCATCTTTTCTAGAAAAAAAAATATGTACTTTCATTAGACACTACCCACCCATGCTGAAATGAGATCAATTTCTGCCACATAGAAAACCGTATGACAGATATAAGAGTAATCGAATACACCTATACAAGACAACACTGTGCGTCCCATGATAAGACTTTTCAAATCAATTAGTCCTGGCTGTATCTGATAAGATGTATTCGCTAACATGTGCTTCCATGAAAATAATCGATGCTGGCAAATAATGAATTACTTTTCCTTTGAAGTAATACAATTTTTCATTTAGGAATATTTTCAGCAATATGTGTACATGGTAAGGGCAGAGACCAAAAAAAGTTGTATAGTTGTTGAGAGGAGAGTGAGGCGGGGTAATAAAAGTGAAAGTCAACAATGCTTTTATATACTGTTTAAATTGAATTTTTTCTTAATTGTCTATTGTCTGTTCCCAAGTGAATGAAGGTTGATCGTGGGAGCTTAAGCTCGTTCCAAGGCTAGATGTGTCGCTGTGGTTGCATTTAGTCCTTTTTTGTTCAAGGCGATGTTGATATTTCTCTCGACCGTTTTCTTGAATTATTAAATAAAACGTTTAATAAAATAAAACAAATAAAAACCGAATTATAACATGAACAAACGAAGGCCTCAATGAACTATTCGAAACAACAATTGTCTAAGACAGATGTGTACTATCAGAACTGCTGTTTGTTACATGCGTGGACAGGATTGCGAAAGAGGCAGAATCAAGAAGCGAACACATCTCAGAAACATCAAAAAACCCGTGTAACTTTCTGCACGATCTACCCTTCATAGATAATCGAGGTCTAATACACGAAACTGAAGACGAACTACAACGACACACACATTAACTACTGGCAGGTTACGATGAATACGATACCACAATCAATGCACGGTAACTGCTTGCAACGTAACAACAATTGTACTTACGTAAAATACAGGTTTATATAATCGCTTCAATCAGACACGACATACTATAACTAAAACTAGTGGGAAATAATGTGCTCAAAAGAAAACATACAAATTACAATACACAAATCATATTCAACGTTTCAACCGCAAAGTCTTTATCAAGATACACACAAAACATCAAAAGACAACGAATGGAAAAATTATCACAACAAACAAACGTATCCAACGGAAATATGGCAATAAGATGACGGAAGGTCAGGAAGTACATAAAAAACGTAAATATATGTGGAAACGAAACGAACAAAAAGATCAGTAAATGACGGAACAAGATGAAATAAAGACAAAGACCACACCAACTCAGTACTAGACATAAGAGTGGTTGGAATTGAATCCAAAAGGCTTGAGTGTAACCAATTCAAAAATTAGACGATTTTCTAGAGCGTAACTAGATATATCATCGGTGGTGCAGGATCTGATGGCGGTGACCTGAATATAACAAGCACCATAATGACCACCGCCGTTGAAGTTTGTGGTCACAGGAGTGGGTGTTCTGTTCTTTATGGCATGAAGTTGGTTACAAAAGCGATCGCTCAATCTTAAGCCGGTTTCCCCGATGTACTGTTTGCCGCAGCATTTACTTAGACAGCGTTTACGATATAAACGCTGCGGCAGGAAAACAGTACATACGAACAGGTTTGCGAGCATATCCCCAAAAGTATCTTGGCTAATGCAACTGATAAATAGTTACTTTGAGTAAACTTTAAATATATTTTATGTTTACCCCTCGACGGTTGGCTATCGGTCCTGGACTTATAGTTCATGGTGTAAATAATATGACCAATGTCTTGTTTCCAGGCCTGTCATAGTAGGCTACTAAGCAAAGTTGGGGGATAAGCTGACAACGTGTCACCTGTGAAATAATCATCACTGTTATAACGTGTCTCAATTTCTTACTTTTGTAATCTATAAAGTAATCCCCATGGATGGATGACGAAGGCATGCATGCCAGCGTATATTGCAGCTTTGTCCTTTTGTGACACACTCCTAGAAGATGGGGAATGCTAAATGGGCCATCACTTCTAAGTGTGAATCAACAAATCTGACAGAAGAGTGATGAGATAGTTGGCCCAAATATGTGTGATGTGTCCTTGACAAGGCTTGGTAACACTGGGATACTGGAGCACTGAAATGAATGCGGGGATAATGGAGCACCACTAGTCCCCTTTGGGGACTAAACATGCATCCATAAACCCCTTACACATCTATGCCTGTAAGACAATATATGAATGTGGGTGTCGCCTCAGTTATACAACTGAGAAGAACCTGTGCTTTTGTCAGGAAGGCTATCGGCAGAACTGCCTGTTCACAGCTAAAGGGATTATTTCATCATTTGTCAAAAGCTACCTGTTGACAGCTAAGGGGGTTATTTCACAATCATCATGTGTCAAGAGCTACCTCCTCACAGTTAAAGGTATTATTTCATTACCATCATGTGTCAAGAGCTACCTGCTCACAGCTAAAGTGGATTGTTTCATGCATATAATGTGTCAAGTGCTACCTGCTCACAACTAAAGGGATAATTTCACCATCATAATGTGTCAAGTGTTACCTGCTCACAGATAAAAGAGATTATTTCATCACCATCTTTATGCATGTCTCATGTTTCATTAATTGTTTTCTTGTCACTATTTATCTAAACATTCATATTACACATTATTACACATTCTTATTACACATTACGTGCATGGGTATAATGAAATAACCATGTAGCCAGCAAACTACATCCTGGAATTATGTACTAGAAACTACCAGAATGGGATCTCCAGTTAATTCAGTTTCAAGTACATATTTCATAATTTAATTTTTTTGCTTCATTATCATTTCGTTCCCTTTTATATATTTATTTTCTATATCAATTTACCACATTGTGCATAGATATTCACGTGCAGTTTCCAATGTATTTATAAAGTCAGATTTGTTACTATTTGCTTTAATTGTATTGTTTTCCTAACTTTTATATTTAATAATCACTAAAACAGATGTGTACATATTTAAATGACATTGGTGTGACACTGTGCACCTACACTTCCTACTGGTGATTATTATATTTATCTTTGTTGTTATACATCTTTGTCTTTGTATATATTTATAATATAATATGTGCTTCACTTCAGTCCAGTTACATTTTGCATTAATCTTATATCAGCCATTATTACTTCAAAGAAACTACAAATTTACCAATAATGTTCAAATTATGTATACAAAAATAAGTATTTGTTTACGTATTTAAAAATAATTTATAATTTATAAAGCAATAACAGATAAATCAGCTAGTTGTAAACGGAGATTTCTCTCACACAAAGCAGTAGTTTGTAATGAACATTATTTCTCAAATGAGATCACTTACTGCTACGTAAGATATATGGCATCAAAGAAGCTATATAAACAGAAAGTATATATTTAGTTCAAAGCAATAATCTATTTATAAAGAATATATATCATCAAAGAAACGGTGATACGGTGATAGCATTTATTCTTCAAATTAAAAGTATTGTCGACAATTGAAATAAATGTTGGAGCAGCCAGAAAGAGAATTATAATACACACAACTATGATGGAAAATTGTATCTTTAGAAACGGTCAGGGCGTACACCAGTGTAATAATTACACATTCACTACTATTAAACTGAGGTTTCTCTTGTGGCCGATTTTGACTAATTTCAATCCGCAGGCACGAGAACAAAATATACACAACAAATCTCTGTTTAAGAGTGAAAGTTCTTGTCGTCAGCGTCGCTTGTCTTCTGACTTATCCCACAGTGCCCTCTCGGACCTTGTATCTGTGAATCGAAAACAGGGATTGTATCTTATCGGTTGCACAATTTCCGTGTTATTAACCTTGTCCTGCCATCAGATTTCCAATACTTTGAGAAAGCACCACATATGGAACAAGTATTTCGTGATTTGAATACTTATACATGTTTCTGACCCATACAACAATAGGCTGAGAAGACAGAATTGATAAATCATTATTTGGTCCGCAATATAATATTTAAGCTTTTTTTAGGCTGTCGCTCTCTCTCTCTCTCTCTCTTTCTCTCTTTCTCTGTCAGGTTTTAAATTGTTGTAGACACTTTCCTATGCGTTTGTTGATCTCCTCATCGAATGTCAATGTGACATATTACTGTTGATCTCCTCATATAATCTTAATGTGAAATATATTACTATTGATCTCCTCATCGAATCTTAATGTGAAATATATTACTGTTGATCTCCTCATATAATCTTAGTGTGACAGATTATTGTTGATCTACTCATCTAATCTTAGTGTGACATGTTACTGTTGGTCTCCTCATCGAATTTTAGTATAATATGTCAATGTTGATCTCCTATTATAGTATTATCATAACATATTAATATTGATCTCCTCATTGAATGTTAGTGTGACATGTCACTGTTAATCTCATCTTCGAATATTAGTATGACATACTATTGTTAATCTCCTCATTGAATGTCATTGTCACATACTACTGTTGATTTCCTCATCCATTGTTAGTGTAACATGTTACTGTTAATCCAAGATTTCAACCATGAATTTATCCAGTTTGAGCTGACGGTTACTTACTCTGAACTCAATGCTAAACTAAATGTAACATGATTCATTCCATCACAGAAACCAGCTAGTTGTAACATAATTTATTACATTACAGAAACCAGCTAGTTGTAACATGATTTATTCCATTACAGAAACCAGCTAGTTGTAACATAATTTATTCCATTACAAAAACCAGCTAGTTGTAACATGATTTATTCCATTACAGAAACCAGCTAGTTGTAACATAATTTATTCCATTACAAAAACCAGCTAGTTGTAACATGATTTATTCCATTACAGAAACCAGCTAGTTGTAACATAATTTATTCCATTACAGAAACCAGCTAGTTGTAACATAATTTATTCCATTACAGAAACTAGCTAGTTGTAACATAATTTATTCCATTACAGAAACCAGCTAGTTGTAACATAATTTATTCCATTACAGAAACCAGCTAGTTGTAACATGATTTATTCCATTACAGAAACCAGCTAGTTGTAACATAATTTATTCCATTAAAAAAACCAGCTAGTTGTAACATGATTTATTCCATTACAGAAACCAGCTAGTTGTAACATAATTTATTCCATTACAAAAACCAGCTAGTTGTAACATGATTTATTCCATTACAGAAACCAGCTAGTTGTAACATAATTTATTCCATTACAGAAACCAGCTAGTTGTAACATAATTTATTCCATTACAGAAACTAGCTAGTTGTAACATAATTTATTCCATTACAGAAACCAGCTAGTTGTAACATAATTTATTCCATTACAGAAACCAGCTAGTTGTAACCTGATTTATTCCATTACAGAAACCAGCTAGTTGTAACATAATTTATTCCATTACAGAAACCAGCTAGTAGTAACATAATTTATTCCATTACAGAAACCAGCTAGTTGTAACATAATTTATTCCATTACAGAAACCAGCTAGTTGTAACATAATTTATTCCATTACAGAAACCAGCTAGTTGTAACATGATTTATTCCATTACAAAAACCAGCTAGTTGTAACATAATTTATTCCATTACAGAAACCAGCTAGTTGTAACATAATTTATTCCATTACAGAAACCAGCTAGTTGTAACCTGATTTATTCCATTACAAAAACCAGCTAGTTGTAACATAATTTATTCCCATACAGAAACCAGCTAGTTGTAACATAATTTATTCCATTACAGAAACCAGCTAGTTGTAACCTGATTTATTCCATTACAGAAACCAGCTAGTTGTAACATAATTTATTCCATTACAGAAACTAGCTAGTTGTAACATAATTTATTCCATTACAGAAACTAGCTAGTTGTAACATAATTTATTCCATTACAGAAACTAGCTAGTTGTAACATAATTTATTCCATTACAGAAACTAGCTAGTTGTAACATGATTTATTCCATTACAGAAACTAGCTAGTTGTAACATAATTTATTCCATTACAGAAACCAGCTAGTTGTAACATAATTTATTCCATTACAGAAACCAGCTAGTTGTAACATGATTTATTCCATTACAGAAACCAGCTAGTTGTAACATAATTTATTCCATTACAAAAACCAGCTAGTTGTAACATGATTTATTCCATTACAGAAACCAGCTAGTTGTAAAATAATTTATTCCATTACAGAAACCAGCTAGTTGTAACATAATTTATTCCATTACAGAAACTAGCTAGTTGTAACATAATTTATTCCATTACAGAAACCAGCTAGTTGTAACATAATTTATTCCATTACAGAAACCAGCTAGTTGTAACCTGATTTATTCCATTACAGAAACCAGCTAGTTGTAACATAATTTATTCCATTACAGAAACCAGCTAGTTGTAACATAATTTATTCCATTACAGAAACCAGCTAGTTGTAACATAATTTATTCCATTACAGAAACCAGCTAGTTGTAACATAATTTATTCCATTACAGAAACCAGCTAGTTGTAACCTGATTTATTCCATTACAGAAACCAGCTAGTTGTAACATAATTTATTCCCATACAGAAACCAGCTAGTTGTAACATAATTTATTCCATTACAGAAACCAGCTAGTTGTAACCTGATTTATTCCATTACAGAAACCAGCTAGTTGTAACATAATTTATTCCCATACAGAAACCAGCTAGTTGTAACATAATTTATTCCATTACAGAAACCAGCTAGTTGTAACCTGATTTATTCCATTACAGAAACCAGCTAGTTGTAACATAATTTATTCCATTACAGAAACTAGCTAGTTGTAACATAATTTATTCCATTACAGAAACTAGCTAGTTGTAACATAATTTATTCCATTACAGAAACTAGCTAGTTGTAACATAATTTATTCCATTACAGAAACTAGCTAGTTGTAACATGATTTATTCCATTACAGAAACTAGCTAGTTGTAACATAATTTATTCCATTACAGAAACCAGCTAGTTGTAACATAATTTATTCCATTACAGAAACCAGCTAGTTGTAACATAATTTATTCCATTACAGAAACCAGCTAGTTGTAACATGATTTATTCCATTACAAAAACCAGCTAGTTGTAACATAATTTATTCCATTACAGAAACCAGCTAGTTGTAACCTGATTTATTCCATTACAGAAACCAGCTAGTTGTAACATAATTTATTCCCATACAGAAACCAGCTAGTTGTAACATAATTTATTCCATTACAGAAACCAGCTAGTTGTAACCTGATTTATTCCATTACAGAAACCAGCTAGTTGTAACATAATTTATTCCATTACAGAAACTAGCTAGTTGTAACATAATTTATTCCATTACAGAAACTAGCTAGTTGTAACATGATTTATTCCATTACAGAAACTAGCTAGTTGTAACATAATTTATTCCATTACAGAAACCAGCTAGTTGTAACATAATTTATTCCATTACAGAAACCAGCTAGTTGTAACATAATTTATTCCATTACAGAAACCAGCTAGTTGTAACATGATTTATTCCATTACAAAAACCAGCTAGTTGTAACATAATTTATTCCATTACAGAAACCAGCTAGTTGTAACATAATTTATTCCATTACAGAAACCAGCTAGTTGTAACCTGATTTATTCCATTACAGAAACCAGCTAGTTGTAACATAATTTATTCCATTACAGAAACCAGCTAGTTGTAACATAATTTATTCCATTACAGAAACCAGCTAGTTGTAACATGATTTATTCCATTACAAAAACCAGCTAGTTGTAACATAATTTATTCCATTACAGAAACCAGCTAGTTGTAACATAATTTATTCCATTACAGAAACCAGCTAGTTGTAACCTGATTTATTCCATTACAGAAACCAGCTAGTTGTAACATAATTTATTCCATTACAGAAACCAGCTAGTTGTAACATAATTTATTCCATTACAGAAACCAGCTAGTTGTAACCGGATTTATTCCATTACAGAAACCAGCTAGTTGTAACATAATTTATTCCATTACAGAAACTAGCTAGTTGTAACATAATTTATTAATTGATATAATGAATCATAACCAATTGTAACTAGCCATAAGTTAAATGTAGTAGTCAGATGCCTATTGTCCTTCCCTAGGTGAATTATGATTGGTAGTATCCACACTTGCCTTTAAGGGTAGAGGAGAGAGCTTCAGCTGTCGTTCCAAGGTCCGATGTGTCGTCATGGTTGCATTATGTCCATTTTTGTTCACGGCATACTTGACGTGTTCTATCCACCGTTTTCTTGGTCTAGCTTTGGCTTTATGTACGGATATTCTTTTGTTATATGTTCTTATTGATATTTGGTTTGAGTTTATTCTCACATGGTGACCGAAGCAGTTTACTTGCTGTCTTTCAATATGTTCTATATATGATATTAAACCAACACTTTTCCTAATATCTTCATTTCTCATTCTATCTGGTTTAGTAACCATTTTAGCATTTTTCACACACTTCATTTCACATGTAACGTTTTTCCTTTGCTGCGAAATGATTACATACCATCTTTGACATTGGTAGCAAAGTGTGTGTATTAAAATTGTAGAAATTATTTTGTCTTTTGATTTTCATCTTGATTTTGTATAATATACAGTTTGATGTATAAGTAGCAAATAGAAGCTAAATGTAGTATTTTGATGTACAAGTAGCAAATAGAAGCTAAATGTAGTATTTTGATGTACAAGTAGCAAATAGAAGCTAAATGTAGTATTTTGATGTACAAGTAGCAAATAGAAGCTAAATGTAGTATTTTGATGTACAAATAGCAAATAGAAGCTAAATGTAATAGTCTGATGTACAAGTAGCAAATAAAAGTACATATAGTACTCAGATGTGTGTCATGTGATGTATTCTTTCCAGATCGTAGTCTTCCTGAAACTCCCGATAATTCCACCGTGGCAAGTTTTCCCGACTTCTCTAGCGACATGTGCATGTATTCTTGAATATCTCTTGTGCAACGACCCTTGGTCGGTCTCTGCCTCTACTGTCTTCTATCACCGCCTCCAGCAACACTCTTTCCATGCCATCGTGTCTCTTCCCATGACCGAAAAAAACCTAGTTTCCTTTTTAATATGGTATTTAGAAGCGAACCTTGATTTTAGCACATCTTGGTTAGTCTTTCTTGTTGTCTATGATATTCTCAGAATTATTTTATAGCAATTCATTTCGAAAGCGTCTATGCTCTTGGCTGTAGTTTTATTTATTGTCCACGTTTCGCAGCCGTATGACGCCGCTGGATACACACATGTACGTAACAAACATACCTCAGTTCCCGTGCTTGCACCATGCCATATTTTTTTCAGTTGTTTTAATTTGGACATTACTATTGCTGTTCTAATCTCGACTACACAGTCTCCTGCACTGTTTATATTAGCTCCTAAATATTCAAAAATGTGTCACTTCTTTTAAAACACTGATATCAATATTAATTCTAGGTCTTATTTTCATATAGCCGGTTGTCGTTACTTTTTTTCATATTTAGAAACAGGTTTAGTTGTTAGTTAATGCTTTTTGTTGATTTTATTATGTTCATTTTAAGTCTTTCTCATTTGCCAGTAATAGAACTGTGTCGTCCGCGTATCTAATTTCTGGGATCTCTAGACCTCCAATGTTTGTGGGCCTGAATTCCTGTTGCATTGTTTCGTGTTATAGAAAACAGAAGTAAAATGTAGTTGTAAAGAAAATGTAGTCGTATGATGTATAAGTACCAAATAGAAATTAGGTGTGCAAGAAAATTATGAAAGCCTGTGAAATTCGTTTATAAAGAGCAGAAACAGTTGGTTGTGTAACAGAAGGGACATATTTAGAGAGGTTAAACTTTAGAAACCAAGTTTAGCGAAACAGCAAGGTTAGAACGCATGCTAACAATAGGCAGGCAATAACACGATCATGCGTGCATGGCAGTCAGAAAAGATTAAAATATCTGCATTCTGGAAGACAAGACCACACACTACATCAATCTTTTTTCTTCTGATCACACTTGCCTGCTGTAGTTCACTTATGTAGTTTATGCCGTGCTTTCTAATATATATTACTACATCGTCGTCCCAAACTTCCTCTGCTGTCATTGCATCCTTATCTCACAAAACATATCTTGCTCTTCTACATTTGGTTATCTTTTTTCCATAAATCAAGACTTGATATCGCAATATCAACAGGGTCGTATTATTCAGAATGTTATTTTCCATATCATTAGGTAGTATTGTTCTTTTGCATAAATTCGCTGTCATTGTAGTTTGTCTGAGAAATTCTAGATGTTATTCTCGTCTATTTGTACACTATTTGACATGACAATTTCGTATTTACACACTTATATAAACATGTTGATCTGGTTTAAGAATATACATATATATTCTTTTATGTCCTTTCAGTTCCTTCTAAACCTATGAGAGTTGATTTCTTCTAAGTATGAATTAAAGCGCGTGAGGGCAATTCCCCACACACATACACACACACGAAAGGTCCCAAAAGAATACGGCGCATTTAAAAACGCATCTTTTTAGATATACTGTGTGGTGAAATTCGGAAAACGTGTTGTCTCAGGTTGCGAGGCAAATAGATGTCAGGTAAACGGAGTTGGATCAAATCCTGTCTACTGACTCCTGATTTTTTCTATAGCTCTTTGATGCTTCATATTTATATTCTTCATTTACCTAAAGAATATATGAGCTCCAATTCTCGACATTCCTGATGATGATAGCTATCTCCGTATATTAGTTATATAAATCTATCATTGGCACTCACAGAAATGGGATAATTAGCTCAAGATCGACAGACGTTTCGAAATTATGTGATAACTGTTACATCCTGTCCTAAATATACTACATGAAGATATAGTACACAAACCCAGCCAAACTAGCACCTTAAAATGTTGATTCAACTGCCAATCTACAGTAGGGCTTGTAGTGTTTAACCTTTCAAACTTACAGAAGACAAGATTATCAATGCACATATGTGATATATTGAACTCAATGACATATATATTTTTTTCTGTTTCCACTTATTGTGAATTCCCTTTGTTAGCATGAATATCGAAGCACTTAACGTTCAATAACAATTTTCAACCCATAATTTTCTTATCAAAGAGGAAAAATCTCACTGGCAATAAATAGTGCATCAACACCGTAATACAAAACATGACCGTCTACATTGATAAATGGGAAATCAAGCCTTCTTAATGTCTCTTTTGATTATTCCATTGATTTTCATTTGTCGATATAATTATACTTTGTGTAACAGCCAATGAAAATCAACGGAATAGTTCAAATGAGAAACATTAGAAGGTTGGATTTCCCATCTGAAATAGGTCTTATAAAGTAGACTGTATGCACCCACGAAAGTTTCACCTCTTTGTGTATGCTTTTTGAATGTGCGTACCCTCTCTATCTCTCTCTCTCTCACTACTAGCTCAATCTCTTTATATTTCTCTCTTTGTGTCGAATCAAACGTTAACTAAGATTATTTAGTCATGTATCAATGTTATATGGAATACTAACGAGCTACTTCTGTTCACTCTATTTCTATATCTAATAGTAATACTAAAGTAATACTTCTGTATTCATATTCACTCTATCTCTATATCTAATACTAAAAATCTACTTCTGCATTTATGTTCACAATTCTGCAAGGCTGGCAGGTTTGAGATCAGAAAATAAAATGTTCTTTATCCTGCTTTACATTTTGTTGCGCATTTCGATCTTACACATTCTATTTCTGCATGAATTTATATCACTTTGACCTATGTGATGGAACAGTCAATTTGCCACTCCTCATCCAACTCTTACACAATGCACGGATGTGCAAAGTATTGATACTCTTTAATTCCCTTGTGACCTCGGACAAAATAAGAACTGTCAAGGAACTGTATGCACAGATATTTGATGAAATTGTTAAAGAAAAGGGAATACAATTGATTGATTGATTGATTGATTGATTGATTGATTGATTGATTGATTGATTGATTGATTGATTGATTGATTGATTGATTGATTACCTTTATGGTTTGTTGTTTGGTTGGTTGGTTGGTTGGTTGGTTGGTTGGTTGGTTGGTTGGTTGGTTGGTTGATTGGTTGGTTGGTTGGTTGGCTAGTTGGCTAGTTGGTAGTTTGTTTGGTAGTGTGGTTGGTTGGTAGTTGTGTTGGTTGGTAGTTTGGTTGGTTAGTTGATGTATTGATATATTACTGGCACTTCATAAGTGAACTTAATATTTGAATTAGCAATACTTTCCATTTGAAAAGTGATATTTCTACGATGTGGAAATTAGTGTACAAACTGCAAATGAACAACTTCAAGCAGATAAAATCAAATGTTGTTAATAACCTAAAGATATTCTGCGATAAATAGAAACATGCACAGTAAATGTAACAGTAGCAAAAACTACACATCACATATTATTCACCAGTTTCACACAATTTCTATAGAAGCAGGTTATTTTTTTTGTACAAGCATAATTGTTGTAACTTGTACGAGGGTAAATGCTGCACGTGAAAGCTGGAGTGTGCGCACTGAATCAGCCATACTTAATTAGCACTTGTAAATGCATTTTAATAGCAACAACACAAAATGGAACCGGTGCTCTTAGCGTACAATTCAGTAGAAATGATTTGCACAAAATCTTATCGTACAATTCAGTAGAAATGATATGCACAAAATCTTAGCGTACAATTCAGTAGAAATGATTTGCAAAAACTCCTAGCCTACTAGTACTTGACATTTGATCAAGCCTATTTCCATAATCGTACTTTTTCATTCCCTAACCCAGTCACATAATTTCCATTCAGATTTGCATAAAAGGGCGTGGAGGGGGTCCGACTTTAATAGTCGGCACTTTTTTCTCTCACCCCTTCAGAATCGGTCTCATTCATAAGGTATTTCGTGCAAATAATGCGTAGACACGTTACAAGTGCAGAGAAAATATGTCTCACTGGAGAAATGGAATAACATCGGAAGATCCGCTTGCAAGTGTTTCTCTTTTAAAGAACCGTTGCAGCTGTATTAGATTAGAGTGAGTTGAAAAACTTCATCCTCGAAGAATGATTAAATTTGTTTTAAAAAACTGTGTTTAAAAATCATACAATTTAAACGCCACCACAAATTTTAATTCAGTTAACATCGTCATCATACCACATTGTTCGCGCAGTGATATTGAGATATCTCTGAAATTAAAAATGATATTGAGATATCTCTGAATTTAAAAATGATATTAAGATATCTCTGAATTTAAAAATGATATTAAGATATCTCTGAATTTAAAAATGATATTAAGATATCTCTGAATTTAAAAATGATATTGAGATATCTATGAGATTTAAAAATGATATTGAGATATCTCTGAATTTACAAATGATATTGAGATATCTCTGAATTTACAAAAAAATATATAGTGGAACATTGATAATGGTTCTAAACGTGAAGATAAATAGTCATGACTATCAAGTGCTTTAACCTGGAACCTAGTCCTGTTTTATTAGAAAGTGCATAAAACTAGAATATTGCAGACACGTTAGCGAGTTCTAAGTCTTTGATGCTATTCCTGTCTTAGAGAGCGTTTAAACCTGGAATAATCCTATTTTGTTAGAGAGTTCTTAAACATGGAGTATCCCTATTTAGTTTTTTTTA
Organism: Meghimatium bilineatum; assembly: GCA_034231615.1. Taxonomy (NCBI): domain Eukaryota; kingdom Metazoa; phylum Mollusca; class Gastropoda; order Stylommatophora; family Philomycidae; genus Meghimatium; species Meghimatium bilineatum. Next base: position 31,061,153 of record CM067317.1, on the reverse strand, counting down.
TCCTGAAATATCTATATTTAGTTCGAGTTATTTTTAAATCCTGGAATATCTCTATTTTATTAGAGAGTTGTTTAAATGTGGCGCCGATATGTCTTCTTAAATGTTCTTAAATCTGTAATATCTCTATTTGGTGAATGGTAAACAAAATAATACAAACATGTAAAATTCGCCCGAATCTGACGTGCACAGGTTTCCGTATAATGCATTGTCATTTTATATTGGATAAAATAAATTATTCTTACTCTCAATATGGTTGTGCCATAATTTTCTGTGACGTATCTGCTGTAATAAACACATCTACTAATTATATTACCTCTTCATCAAGAACTACGTCTAACTGCAAATAACTGTTTAAAGAAAATATGAATGGTCGATTGTGTTCTTTATTGTTAGTATTATTATTATTATTATTATTATTATTATTAAACTCATTAAATCACATTAATAAAGCCGCCATTCTCTGTCAGAATACACAAAACACAAAAAAAACACCCCAGGAGATTAATACTGTGCTTTCCCGCTAATTCATACTACGTAAACCCATGCACGCCAAATTCCGACACTTTTTACAAACCGGTATTATTTTATTCCACATTAACCCTCTATTTTATTAGAGTTCCTAAATATTGATTATTGATTAAAGAGACAATTGCGCATGGAAAGGTTGATTCTTGAAAGCAGGGCACCAGGCCAGAGAAAAGAAGAGGAAGACCAAGAGGACGATGGACCATCTATATTGAAGAAGTATTAAATCTGGTCAATGCAGACATGCTCGACCGGGACAAAGAGGCGTTCAGAGTATCCACGATGGAGACAACGTTCTGGAAAGAATACATCACTTTATATGTGATATAGTTGTAATATTCTGTTCAGTGACATCACACCATACATACTAATGTGTTTGATTTTATCTTTTTTCAGAAGCAATTGCTCAAGACTGAACCACCAAGCCTAACTGTAAACAACGACTCAATTGACAGTGCCAATCAGATATTTCAAGATTAACTATAAAAGGCAGGGCAATGTCAAACGCGGGTTTTATAAGAGTTAAGTTGCTGCAGGCTGAAGTTAACACAAAATCAAGCAATGAAGAACCGTTGATTGCTATCAATGTCAAGGAATCGGTAACTATACCAGGTTCGCTTGCTCACGATACTTTTTTTTAGTTGTGCCTATTATTTTGTTTTCCCTGTTTGTTTCACTTCTAACTTTATCTTCTTTATTTCAATACGTGTACCTTGAAACAGTGACGAGTATTTAGTATGCAGCTCTAGATCCCACGTGTGAGAAAAATCGATGACATTGTGGAATTTCCAATGATGCCATTGTATTTTTTTTTTAAACTTTCGTTACTGTATGTTTTCATGTGCAATGAGGCTACCTATGGGCTGTGTAAATAAAGACCATTTTGCCATAGCAGAGGTCGCGACATGTACAGGTAGGATTTTGATTGTACCTCCGAAAGAAAAATTCCTTTCCCAATCGTGGTTGAACCCGGGATCTCAGGGGTCTGAGAACGGCTTTCTAACCACACAGCCATGCGCTCCACTCATTGTATTATTGATAATCTGAAATTGACCTGAGTCATGAGAACATAGTAAGCTTCAGTTTTCCGGTTTCTACATCAGTATGTGGCTACTACATCAGTCTCAATTAATGTCACTATTCTCATGAGCTAGTATTACCAAAACTTGTTGCATTTTCAGAGCCATAGAATACGACTTTGATAAAAGTACAGCACCTTAAACAAACCTATCCAGTTCGCGTTTTGGGAGATTGAGGGGGAAGATTAGTTTTGTTTCGGGACAGTTAAGGAAAGAGTGGGGGTACTCAATTGTGTACCTAGTTTCCTAGTACTATCGTGGCAGCTAGTAGGTTTTGCAGTTTCTCCTCTGAGTGTGTCGTAATTGCAGCATCATCTTGTTTAAATGCCTTATTTTTCCTGGTTGTGGCTTTCAACCGTATAAATATACCACTTTCCTGGTCGTGAAAAGCATGTTTCAAGAAGAGAGAGAAGTACGTTCCAATTAAAAAAACGTGTGAGAAAGAAAGGACTATTGGTGAACATCAGATTTTCTTGAGTACTTTAAATAAGCCCTCACGACTTACTACGTCACAAGTCTTTGTTAGATCAATGAAAGCAGCATACAGGGATTACTTTTTCTCAGGGCACTTCTCTCTTGACGGAAAGACAAGATTATATCTGTAGTTTATCGGTTTCCACAAAATCACACTGTAATTCAGGATAGACCCGATCACCTGTACCATGGAGTCTTCACAGCCCAATTCTAGCAAGTATTTGTAAGCAGTGCATAGGAGTGAAATTCCTCTGTAGTTGTTACAGTCACTCCTGTCCCTCTTGTTTTTGTATAGAGTTATAATGATTGAGTATCTAGAATTCTGTTGGACCTGCCCTTCAAGCCAACACAATGTTGTCAGTTGATGTAACTGTGGGACATGCCCTTCAAGCCAGTATAATGTTGTCAGTTGATGTAACTGTGGGACATGCCCTTCAAGCCAGTATAATGTTGTCAGTTGATGTAACTGTGGGATCTGCCCTTCAAACCAGCACAATGTTGTCAGTTGATGTAACTGTGGGACATGCCCTTCAAACCAGCACAATGTTGTCAGTTGATGTAACTGTGGGACATGCCCTTCAAGCCAGTATAATGTTGTCAGTTGATGTAACTGTGGGATCTGCCCTTCAAGCCAGCACAATGTTGTCAGTTGATGTAACTGTGGGACATGCCCTTCAAGCCAGTATAATGTTGTCAGTTGATGTAACTGTGGGACATGCCCTTCAAACCAGCACAATGTTGTCAGTTGATGTAACTGTGGGATCTGCCCTTCAAGCCAGCACAATGTTGTCAGTTGATGTAACTGTGGGACATGCCCTTCAAACCAGCACAATGTTGTCAGTTGATGTAACTGTGGGACATGCCCTTCAAGCCAGTATAATGTTGTCAGTTGATGTAACTGTGGGACATGCCCTTCAAACCAGCACAATGTTGTCAGTTGATGTAACTGTGGGACATGCCCTTCAACCCAGCACAATGTTGTCAGTTGATGTAACTGTGGGACATGCCCTTCAAGCCAGTATAATGTTGTCAGTTGATGTAACTGTGGGACATGCCCTTCAAACCAGCACAATGTTGTCAGTTGATGTAACTGTGGGACATGCCCTTCAACCCAGCACAATGTTGTCAGTTGATGTAACTGTGGGACATGCCCTTCAAGCCAGTATAATGTTGTCAGTTGATGTAACTGTGGGATCTGCCCTTCAAGCCAGCACAATGTTGTCAGTTGATGTAACAGTGGGACATGCCCTTCAAACCAGCACAATGTTGTCAGTTGATGTAACTGTGGGACATGCCCTTCAAGCCAGTATAATGTTGTCAGTTGATGTAACTGTGGGACATGCCCTTCAAGCCAGCACAATGTTGTCAGTTGATGTAACTGTGGGACATGCCCTTCAAACCAGCACAATGTTGTCAGTTGATGTAACTGTGGGACATGCCCTTCAAGCCAGTATAATGTTGTCAGTTGATGTAACTGTGGGATCTGCCCTTCAAGTCAACACGATGTTGTCAGTTGATGTGGCTGTGGTGTGTATCTCCCACTCGTGTTAATCTCATTTGAAATTCCATCTTTGTCAGGTGCCTTGTTAGAAGTTAGGTCATTAATTTCATTGTTAATTTCATCTTTCCTTGGGAGGAGTGTCCAGATGGTTAAGCGTTGGTATACCATTCATTGCACTGAAGGCAGTATATGTTACATTAGTTTCATTTGAATGAAGCTCTGATAGTGCTCTGCCCATCTGTTTGCTTTTATTGAATTTTTCAAAACAGCAATTTTAGCAAACGTGACAACTAAATGTTCGAAGAAATGACAGAAAGTCCAAATGAAGGAACAGAGAACGTGTATATTAAATTTTAGTATGCGATTTACTAAACCTATGTCTGTGCATTTTGTTTCATATATATCACTATTAAAAGAAGCTTTAGATGCAGCTTACTAAAAATGTAGACTACTGAAGGCCACTTCAAGTGTTCTTAGTACTTTAAGAGTTAATGTACACAATATTTCCCTTTCCATCCCACTAATTTGTTAACAATACTCCCTTCCTAATTTTGATGCTAGTCTCTCGCTGTACATTAATGTTCCAATTAGTGTATGCGTTTCTTGAGCCAATCAATTATTTTGCAGTTATAACAATTAACAATACTAGACGTGATTAATCGATCACCAAACAAAAAACTGGTATCTTATTTCGTTACTGCTGCCCAGTCACAGCCAGATCGGGGTTGCCAGATAGTTGCGACTGTTTATGGCCATATTTTATGTACGAAATACCTAATAAATCGGCTTCATCTTCTTTGCGAACCCCATGAATTGCGAGCGATTAGCTCTTACTTCCTATGTGCAATGGGGATATTTCTCCGAGTTTTCTTTTCATACCCTAAGAGGAGGTTTGAGCTTTCGTTTTAGTGCAATGTCCATTGAGCCTTCTATTCTGAGGGGGGTACATGTCACGAGACGAGCTGATACTTTTCTTGAGTCACTCATTATGTGTCTCTCTTCCAACGAGGTGGCACATCTCAGCCAGCGAGATATTCCTCACATAGGAAGACCATTCCATTACCATCCTTCATGTCCCTAGGTCCCAAACTTAATTTCTTCTGTATGAGCCGTGTTGGCCAACAGGGATAGCCGAATTAGATTCAGAGTTTATACACATTTCTAGACGAGGTGCTGCTTTTCCAAACACGGCGGGGTCTGGGATTAGACCGGTGCATTTCTCACGCTCTTGCCTGCCGCTTGTGGTGGCCTTCTCATCTATCGCTATGCTGTGGTTTTCTACTTTTCACCTTACTCATATCACCCAAGGCCGTGAGAAAATTACACCTATCTGGGACGAGGAGCTTCGCAGTGCGCCTGTGGGGGTTGAACCCAATTCTTTCTTTATGAGCTGTGTTGGGCAATGGCGACAGTCGAGTTGTGTTAGGTTTGCAGTGTCCTCAATGATAAGGACTTGATCCCCCTTTACGTTGCCCATATTGTCCAGAGTCACAATTTCAACACTTATTTGGCCAGACATTTGAACAATGTGCTCCCCGACATATGTTCAATGCTTGTCCTGTGTGCAATGAGAAGCTGCATTCAAAGCTTTTTTCCATACCCAGCGGTACATGTTCAACTTGGCGTATTCAATACGTGAGTCATGACTCCTATTTTGAATGGGATCAATGTGGTGGGACATGTGGGTTTCTGTATATTCTCAAGCATGAACAGTACTTCCTCAACTCAGGGCTCGTGCTGGAAAATCGTAGCTATGTAGCTACTATATGGATTCACATTTACAATACTGCCACCTAGCGCGTTTTGCCTTTTACAGACTCGATGGTACAAATAAGATCATCATATCTTAGCGTGATCTACCCATATCGGGACATTAACAGTTTCTGCATTTTTTGGATGACCGAGACGGAATACAAAGATGTCTTAAGTTACTGTGTGCCGATAGCCCTGCTGGATGTGTTGGCGCAGAGGTTTTCGAGATATTGCTTGTTTCTTTGCAGGCAATTCTCATGCCATCTACAGCTTCCACAGACACGAGCCTAAAGTGTTGGCCAGAAATACAGCAATAGTAGCTGTATTTCTGTTCTCATGATGCACTACGGAAACGTACTTTATTGTCCTGATTATCTGCTAATCCTGGGTCCGCCGAGAGCAATGTTGCACCCTTTGCACCTCATAAATAGGCTTAGAGATAGAACTCTTTTTTTTAAATTTGTGTCTCTATGATACTCTGTGAGGTATTTGTGTTTGTACATCATTGTTATCTTGTCATTTTCTATTGTTAAATGTATGCAATCTAGTACCTTTGTTATTTTACTGTTAAATTTATTGTCTATTATCTATTTGCCTGTATTTTCATGAGAACGACATTATGGTTAAAACGTTGATTTAGTTTGTTTTGTATAATAGCATCAATATTTTCTCCTGTCCGTTATTCTCCTAGTGAACAGTAAAACGAACTACCTTGCGTTCTGTGTAAGAACATTATCGATTTAAACAAATAATTAAACACAAATAGATAGGCCCTATATATTGTTTCTTCTTTTAATTGACCAAAACTACAAAATTGACTATAAATTTTATTGCCAGTGACATTTTAAAATGGCCAAAATTATTAAATTTGATCACGAAATGACCAACATGGTAACCTTGCTCTAGATATACGTGACAAATGCATACAGTCAATAGCTCTTTTTGCTTAAATAGGATTTTATTTGCTTCTCAAAAGTTCTAGTTATTAGTGAATAGGTTGTTACGAAGAGAAAACATTCGAATGTGTAATATGAGAATTAATTGCACTATGTAATATGAGAATTGATTGCACTATGTAATATGAGAATTGATTGCACTGTTCTCTTATACCTACGTATTTACGTGATAGTATAATTACTAATAATACGAAAAATAAAATGCAAATGGTTGGTAATTATTGTTTGAAGTTAGAATTATATTATGTTTAGTAGCATAGTTCGAATTCATATTTTTAAAACCATGAAACAACCTTGAATTTAAATTAATGATTATATGTCCAAAATTTACTTAGATAAATCTCAAATTAATAACTAAATTGATATTGAATGTAGAATTGAAGACAAGTCAACTATCCCGAAATGAGGCCCCTCGTCAAAGCTATCAGGAAAGTCGACCACCCAAAAAACATTTATCACTATCTCGACAGAGGCAGGTTATTATCTTCCACCTCAGAACAGGACACAACAGATTAAACAGTCACTTAAATAGACTAAGACTGGTTCCATCACCTCTGTGACCATGTGGGCAGGTAATGCAGACAGTTGAACATATCCTGCAAGACTGCAATACACTAAACCAGTTAAGGGAAGAACACTAGACCACAGAGATGGATATCCACAGAAAGCTGTATGACAGCACTCGGGAGCTTTCAAATATAACAGCATTTATTTAAGAAATCCGCATTTGCTGTGTAGACATGTGAAACTGCAAACCAGAAGAAGAAGAAGAATGTAGAAGTAAAAAACAAGATATATAGCATGTCTTCAATTGGTCAATATATTTATACTTTTTGTCACAAAAAATGAAAAGCCCCAAAAAATAAACGAAAAGTCACCAACGAAAATGTGTTCCGATTATTAAGACAGTAATGTGATGTCGGTAGACTCAGATGAATACTGTAAAATATATTCTATGCAATTCAGTTGGGGTGCATATGTATATAGGTTATTAGGGAAACTTGTCAAACTAATAACATTTTCCGAAAGAAACTTTTTTGTAGCGTTGGTATGCATCAAAAGTTGCATTCCAGAGATCTCTGCGATCTAATATATAATTTCGTAGATATTCTCCTCCAACGGTGATTACAAATTTGTAGAGAAATTATAGTTTCCTAGATGAGGATGAGCTCTACAAACTCTCTCCTTATGAACGAATTAGTTCTTTAATTCATATGCTACTAACTCTCTTTTATAAGATAAGCTTTCAGAATAAGCTATGTGAATAAACGTCCAAAGATAGTTTAGTTTTGTTATGACATCAAAAGCCAAATAGTTGGTCCTATGACACTAATCATATCCAATATATATATATATATATATATATATATATATATATATATATGTGTGTTAATTCTTTTGAAACAGCTTTTAAAGTGGAACTGGGGTAGATGAAGACTATGAGATACACTGCATAAATAATATAGTAGGCCCTATCTACTTGAATAAAGGTGTCTACATCTTCATTTATGAAAACGACTGCACACTTTTCTTTACTTTTAAATATCAATTTGGCATTTTTTTAGGAGTTATCTTATCGATAAATCCGTGACTGAAGATTGTGATTACTATTAAACATATTTGAAGGGAAAACGTTGGTCATTACTCAAGAGAAATATTATCCTAAAGGAGTTACTATTTCAAACAGTTGCAGGTAAGAACAAGTTCACAAAATTGAAACTATATCATGTTACAGACACCGGAAAAAAACATAGTTGTAATTATCTTAAAATGTTTCTGGTATTAGCCAAACAATTATAAAGTTGTAATTATCTAAATCGGTTTCTCACTTTAGCAAACATTTGACAGAAGTATAATTATTTCAACATATTTCTCACTTTAGCAAGAAGTTAAGAAGTTAATGATAAAACTAACGGAGTTTCTTGCTTAAGCACGAAGTTATTAAACTTGCAAATATATGAAAGTTTCTCACTTTAGCAAGAAGTTGTTATATAGTTGTAACTATATGAAACAGTTTCTTATATTAGCACAAAACTGTTAACCTTGTAACTATATGAAACAGTTTCTTATTTTAGCACAAAACTGTTAACCTTGTAACTATATGAAACAGTTTCTTATTTTAGCACAAAACTGTTAACGTTTTAACTATATGAAACAGTTTCTTACACTAGCAAAAAAATGTTAACGTTGTAACTATATGAAACAGTTTCTCACAGTAGCACAAAGCTGTTAAGTTGTAACTATATGAAACATAAGTTTCTCATATTAGTACAAAACTGGTAACGTTGTAACTATATGAAACATAAGTTTCTCATACGAGCAAGAAAAGTATCCTAGAGCTACAAATGTTTTAATGGTAGTATTTTTTAGATCATCCTCACACTCTAACTGGATAAGTTTGTAGCAGGATAGTCCCACTTGATTTTCAGAAGGATATAGTCTATTGTCTATTGCATTTCCTAAGGTGGTTTGTTATCCACTCTTGCAGTTAAGCGTAGTGGTGATTAGAGCTCGAGCTTGCATTCTAATGCCAGATGTGTACCTCGGCTGTGCTATGACCGTGTTTGTTTAGGATGTTCCTGACGTTTTCTATCCATCTTTTCCGTGGTCTTCCTCTGGCTTTGCACCCTGATCTTATTTGGTTATACGCATGTATGGACAACTTGTGATGCATTCTCATAATCTGACCAAACCACTTGATTTGCTGCCTGTCTATGTATTCTGTGCAATATATTATACCAATTCTTTCCCTGATATCTTCAATTTGTAATCTATTGATCTTGGTGAACATCATTAGTTTAATGATGTATTTAATGAAGTAGGATGTAGTCTAGAGACCTAAAATGCGCTATGTAGTTTTATCTTTCGCTAATGGCCCGACACATCCGAATTCTTCTGTGGTAACTAAAACATTCAGTGTTTTTACCACTTCCGCTAATAGTGGACGACCGTAGTTGTATCGCTAGTACGCCAGTCAAGCGTTGCAACCTGTTACATATACTGTACACCGGTCACCAACCTCAAACGTAGCTATGGTCAAACTTATTTGACATTCTTGCTGCTGTACGTGTCGCTATTAGCCTAGCTATAGTCGTCCACGTATTACAATGTAAAATTGTAATGACGACAGGACAAGATTCTGGATACCACAGTCCTTGACAGATCTGGTATCCCTATCATTGACACTATTTTTATGCAGACACAGATTCGTTGGGCATGTCATCTTATACTTATGCCAAATCATCGTATGCAAAAGAGACTTCTCTATGGTGAGCTGGAGAATGAAACACGATCTCAAGGTGGCCAAAAGAAGCGCTACAAGGACTCGTTAAAGATCTCACTGAACGTCTTTGAAATATACCAAGATACATGGGAAGAACTTGCACAAAATATATCTACATGGCTCTCTACAATCAAAAAGGAAGCATCATCTTGTAAAAAGAGAAATTCAACAGCATAGAGTAGCTAAAACGTCTCAGATATATCAAAAATCGTCTACAGTGGTCATTCAATGCCGGAACTATCCAAGGATATTTTCGGTTCGAATAGGGTTTATTAGCCATCTACGAACTCATAGGCGAGGACATAATGTCTAACAGAATGTCAAAAGTGGATGTTACTAATGGTCATATCACTTATGATGGTCGAACAACAATGTAAAAACAGCAGCCTAGAGCTGTAAATATTTAATGTCAAGATAGCAGAACAGCAGGCTAAAGCTGTAAATATTCCAATTTCAAGACAGCATAATAGCAGGCTAGAGCTGTAAATATTCCAATTTCAAGACAGCAGTACTGAGGCTTAGAGTAATAAATATTTCAATGTAAATGTAGCAAAACAGCAGCCTAGAATTGGAAATAACTCCAATTTATTTATATACTTAAATAAATCTAACTTTTCTTACATTGTTCAGTGTGAAATCATTTTAGTTTAAATCAACTAGAAATAATTGTTCTCTAGTTGAAGTGTCGAATGCCTTCAGTTATGCTATAATTTTCCCTAGTTGAAGTGTCACATGTCGTCAGTTATGCTATAATTGTTATCTAGCTGAAGTGTCACATGTTGTCAGTTATGCTATAGTTATTGTATATTTTCTCCTTACAGGTAGAGGTGTTCAGCTTGTTCAGAAGAAAAAGACATTGTACCCAAAGTGGAACTCATGTTTTGATGCTCACCTGTACGATGGAAGAATCATCCAGATGATCGTCATGGAGAAACCCAACAACACGTTGGGAGAGATAAACACAGACGTCAAATTGTTGGCAAACAAATGCGATGTGCACACCAGCAGAAGTGGTCCAATTTGGGTAAGAAAGGACAATGTATGACTGACTTGATCGAGGGAATGATGAGTGGAAATAGTCAGTCAATATGTTTGAGTGTGTATCGAGGAATCATAACTAGTGATGTATTTTCACCTTCTGGCATTATATTGTTTCCTACTTGCTATATTATATTGTTTCCTACTTGCTATATTATATTGTTTCCTACTTGCTATATTATATTGTTTCCTACTTGCTATATTATATTGTTTCCTACTTGCTATATTATATTGTTTCCTACTTGCTATATTATATTGTTTCCTACTTGCTATATTATATTGTTTCCTACTTGCTATATTATATTGTTTCATACTTGCTATATTATATTGTTTCCTACTTGCTATATTATATTGTTTCCTACTTGCTATATTATATTGTTTCCTACTTGCTATATTATATTGTTTCCTACTTGCTATATTATGGGCAAAGAGTGTTAAAGTATATATCATTCATAGTCTTTATGCTAGGTTTAGTTTGAAAATCGACTTTGCTATCCCAGTCCACAGCAGTTCAGTAATAATTGTACTGTCTTCTTAGTCTGATGATCCAAGATTCGATTTCTTGTTCAACAGGATATATTTAAAATCACCAATCACTAGTGACTGACCACAAACAACGCTCAGAAGAACATAAATGAATGAATTAAAATCAACAGGCATAAATGCACAAGACCTGCAATCCCTAACAACTTACAGGCATGGAGAACTATGACATCCGCCATATGTGCCAAACTTTGCAAAAGAGTAACTGACTGACTGAATCACTAGGCCATTCCGGCCTAAGGAAACAGGTAGTATACCGTCTGGAAAAGTAAAGATGGCTCGACATAAAGACCACATCATCCTTAAATATGTCGTTGGTCAGTGAAAAATACTCGCCTAATATCGTATTTCCTAATACACATTAATGGCGTGGAAAGGAAACTTTACTTTATTGTATATTGTAATATATCATTCGTTGATTTTTTTTCATGAGTCTCCCGTGCGCTGAGATTCGGAAGGTGTTTTTCTTTGCAAACTTGTGTTACATGCGAAATTCAGGATCTAGCGATTAAACTAGACATTTTTTACTGAAGTGTTTATTTATGAAATATCATTGTTTTCTAAATGGTCCAAAAGCAAAACTGTCCCCAGCTAATTTATGCATATTCTGGCATAATAGCTTCATTCAAAAGTTGGGGACCGGAAAACGACATAATAAATTAATGTTGTTGTTGTTCGTCCATCACAAGTGATGATGACCATTTTGTTACATCCACTTTTGAAAATTCAATTTTAGTTATGTCCTTGATTATGAGTTCGTAGATGGCTAATGAGCCCTATTCGAGCTGTAAATGTCTTTGGACAGTTTGGACATGGAATAACGACTGTAGACGGATCTTGGTCTATCCGTGACTTTCTAGCTGCTCTCCGCTGTTGAGCTGCTGCATTTCTCTTCTTTTCACAAGATGCGCTCTTTTTTATTTTAGAACGTCATGTAGATCTATTTTGTGCAAGTTGTTCCCATGTATCGTGGTCTATTTCAAAGGCTTTCAGTGAGTCCTTGTAGCGCTTCCTTTGGCCACCTTAAGATCGTATACCCTTCTCTAGCTCACCATAGAGAAGTATAATAAATTAATACTACTATGAGAAGGACAGAATTTCACCAAATATAATTGAAATTGTAATGGAGCATAGTAAATCAGAAGTGCTGCAAGAAACACATAGAGATATAATATGGCTAACTGGCATAGCAAGTTCGGCACTCAGAGGATTTCAATTCGAACACTGGTCACTTGTCGATGTGCGGATGACTTACACTCTACACTACTCTCTCATTTCAACTTGAATTATATAACAACAGATGTCTACCGTATTTGTCCCCTTGTGTTAATTTCAACCATCCAGAAATCACGAGCTATAGCGTTATTGCTTTATAAGTACATTGTGGGATTTCCTCTAGTTCTTTCTTTCATACCCAGAAGATTCTTAACTCTTAGCGGTTTGAAATGCTATGAGAAAATGTCTCGTACTAAGAGAAGAATCAATGTGTTTATGTAAACTGAATATTCAACCATTGGTATAAAATTCAACCTCGTAAGCCGTGTGGGGAGCCGTGTTATCGCAGTGGTTAGCGCACTGGCTTCGCATATGAGTGGTCCTGGGTTCATTCCTCAATGTTTTTCAGATCGCAACGGCTCCTGGGTCGGCCCAGCCTTAAATGTGTACCGGATTAATCCGGGAAGTAAAGACTGCGAGGGAGAGGAGATGGCTACCGCCCTCATTTGCAGAGCCTCTGAAATGTGAGATCGCTAACATCTCACACCCCTATGGCATTAATACATGCTATGCGTTACTTTACTTTTTTTTATAACATTCAACCACATAAAATCCTGCAGCGATGTGGTGGTACCTGGGTGTAAATGGTTTCGCATTTCTCTCATGTGATTGTCATTGTTAACAGATAACAATGATCCTAAAAAGTACTTCCTCATGCAGAACCCTGAAAAAATATAAACACAGTTCGCGTGAACCTCCTCGTGGAGCACCCTAAAAATATAACCACGGTTCGTGTGATGGTTCTGGTTACCACTTTTAGAGATCGCATCCGTGACTGTGACAGTTATAAATCAAATGATAATTGATTGCAACGTCACATGCATTATCTCCGGCACCTCTCAGCCGACACAGCTAGCGGTACTTTCGACACACAGTGACCTAAAGCATTCTGGATTGGACAGCTAGAGTTTAGGTCAATGCCTATGTACCAATATGAATAATTGCCGCTGATGTGCAGTAGCCTCTAGAGTACACATTAAATGCCACCGGAGAAAGGCATCGCACGCTTTGAGTGATGAATACAATGGCTAATAGTCGAAACACACAGACCATACTTAACTATAGATCAGAATGTCATCACATGCAGATGAGGCAAGTGTATGGGAAATGAATAGGTCAAATCCCAGACTCCCGACAGGTTTGACGATGCTGCTGGAAAAAAGGACATCGTCTATGAAAACGAAGCAACCCAGGTTTAGTTTCAATGTCGTCTCTGCCCAACACGTTTCATTCAAAGAAGTTAACTCTAAAACCTAGGTCAACAATGAGAAATATAGTCATCTTATTACACGGAGAATGGTTTGCCGGCTTCAAAGGGCCTCGTCCGGTAAAGATGCAGAGTTGGTGACACAATGCAAAAAGCCAGCTCGTCTCGTAAAATAGACCCCCTCTGAGGAGAAAGCTTCTTTAATTAAGCCGAAAACTGGTCTCCTGGATATGAAAGAAAGCTTTGAGAAACCACCCAAATATATAGGATACAAGAGCTAATCGATGCTAATTCCTGTAGATCAAATATATAAACAATCTGATGGTTTTAGTTTTTATCATTTTTGACCACACATTCCATCTGTTTTAGTAAGATTATTACAGGCAAGTGTAAATGAAAAAGGTGGTGGGGGGGGGGGGGGGGGAAATAGTCAAGAAAATATAATTTTGTAGACTATATTTTATTTTATTTCTTACACATAAAACACCATTTTAAAAATTTATATAGCAGACCCTCGACGGTGTTTCTTGCTCATTCACTGTCGTGGAGATTATCTACGAAAAAATATCTTAACACAAATTTGAAATTGCTTTTCGCTAAGCATAAAGATGTGATGGTCATATGCAGTATTCTTAAAAAAAATTCAAGACATCAAGCTAAATAATAACTATGTCGGAGCTCAGCAATACAACGCTGTAAATGCTGTCCCTAAGGACTGAGTAACTTATATGCTACTTTATTTCCGCAACCGAAAATAGGTTCTGCCAGCGCCGGATTTCTGTGTTATTTTGAAATGCAGATGATAGATAGTCGTAAAATACCTAACGACATATTCTTTTCTTCGATTAACTTGCATCTCAGCGCGTCGTCTGTGCCAAACATGTTTGACTTCCCAGAATATATTGCGCATGCGCGAATCTCCAGCACAATTTTTAATATATAGTTGCAGATAATATTCCTTTTACAAAAATCTAATGTATGCCATTTACACTAACAATGACTCGTGATTTTTCTTGGAAATATAGTATCGTGTGTTTTAACCATTTGATACATTTCAATAAACGTATGCATATAACGTGTTCTTACATACTGCCAGATTGTGTGTAGTACTGCAAACATGTGCAATTTAATAAATCTGCAATTAAGCCGAGTATATTATAACGTGGAAATGATACAAATATAGTTTAGTTACAGTAGCAGAAGACGTGGAGTTTAATAAATTTACGATAGTCTTATAAAATGTTAAAAACTGTCATTAATCGTACACATTTTTATTTGTTTCGGTAGAGAGTATTAGGAGGAACTTGTGGATGTGTGATAAATGTATGAGTGGCAATTTTCGACAATTGAACCTTGGACTGCACGGTTGTGAAGAGACAAACATTGTTATGATAGGAAGAAAAGAAATTCTTCTTCTCTCCTTTTCTTTCCTTCCTATCATAACCATGTTTTTCTCTATGTAAGATTTGTTGTCATGTGGTCTTTTGTTTGTCCTGATGAAGGCTTTTTAGTAAAAACGTCGTCTGTCACTGTATCTCGTTGTCTATTTATTTTTGTTCATCTTCGGATAAACTGAGATTCATCCTTCTAACGTGATGCATTCACTTTTACTATACTGATTCTCATTCGCTGTCGACACAAAGTGACCAATAAAAATCATGAGACAGGTCAAATGGGCCACTATAGAATGATGAAACTTGATTAGCCAGTAAGAATCAATAAATTACGACAGACAAGGTTTAATAGTCCAGTTTTTGTCAAAGATGAAATAAGATATTTCTGAAAGGGAAACTAGCTTTGTTATCAATTTTACTACCAGTCAAAGGTGGGAGATGTCATTAATAAATCCAGAATGATATTAGTTTTCTAGTCAGACAGCTTGAGTCAGTGTCCTTGTTGTTTAGCAAACATTGACAAAATATAGTTAAGATGATCTTTCGAGTGTTTCACTGTAGAATTTTTTTTTTTTTTTTTGTGGACAAGTAATTTTCTTACTCAGAACCTTAACATTAAAACAGGTTAGTATACAGCGTATACCTGCGTATACCCAATAAAACAGCACTGTATATCTAATATATATATATATATAGTACATAAGTTGCAGAAATATTAGCACCCAATGAAGAGTTTCAATCTGTGAGACATTATCCTTACATTCTGCTCAGCAATAATATAACGGGATACATGTAGAAAATATATTCATATATTTTTTGTTTGTTTGTTTTGCGTTCGCTCCATTGTAACCAGCACAGATATCCGTGCGATTTCCGACAGGAGCGTGATTACGTTGTGCCACTGTTATGCGCCTTGTAGGCCTAACACATCCGATTTCGGCAAGCCTTGACAATTCGGGTGGGCTACCCTAGCCTGTGACAGCCTTCCTGTCTGTCGCCAGACAGCGAATGTGTACTGACTCTACGTCGAGACGGTTTGTCCTTCACGTCTGTCCTGTACGAGGCGTTCCGCAGCAAGTAAACTTGCCTCATGTAATTAGACGTATTTTGCACGTGCTCATCGAGTACTAAACCTTTTCTCGTCCTCAAGCCTGGTTCCGGTTTAGGAAGAACTTGACAGAAGAGTTGGGCTCGGGCTCGTTTGCCTTCTTAGCCAAAGCGTTGCTCACCAACTTCGTGAGCCTCTCGTCCAAGTCTGAATCTGCACACATATTTAGGAACGTTAAGAACTTTCGTTTTGTTCTAGAGCTGAACAGTGCTTGTCACCTCGGACTGCTATGCATGTGCCCATCGGGCACTGAACCTTTTCTCTCCGCGAGCATGCTTCCGGTATAGGAAAGACTCGACAGTAGAGTTGAGCCCAGGCTGGGATCACCGGTAACTAGAAGCTTGTCTCGAGCAAACAATCCTTTAGTTCCATTTTCATCGAACCGTTTTCCGTGCTTTTTTGCACGTCGCTGCCTTCTAGCGCTGTGCATCTTTCTCAGTGTACTCATTCTGCTTTTATTTTTATAGGGACATCTGCCTGCTTCGTACCGACGACATTGGCCGCCCACAAATGCTTCT
Source organism: Meghimatium bilineatum (assembly GCA_034231615.1). NCBI lineage: Eukaryota > Metazoa > Mollusca > Gastropoda > Stylommatophora > Philomycidae > Meghimatium > Meghimatium bilineatum. Next base: position 31,044,500 of record CM067317.1, on the reverse strand, counting down.
ACCAAACTTACTAGCTTCACTGTGTGTCGACAGTGTTGCTGCATGTGGTGGCACAGAGGTGTCGGAGATATTGCCTGTCTTTTTGCGGTCAAATCTCTTTCCATCTGTTACCTCCACGGACACGATTCCCAAAAGGTTTAGCCAAAATCAGAACTAGCCGCTGTATTTCTGTTACCAGGATGCACCACGAGGAGGCACTTTTGGGATCTTGGTTATCTGTTAACCCTGGGTCCGCCAAGAGCAATGTGTTCCCTTTGCACCCCTGTACATTGTAATAAGACAAACTAACATTAGTCTATCTGTCATAAGCAAATATACCGTATATGCTCTCTTAAATACAACAGCATTGTGGTTATTAAGTGAATGTAATTATATCACTACTGAAGAGATATTAAAATGGGATTAATACAAGTCTCGCTATTTCACAAATATATATTGAAATATATCAATATTAGAATTATATTAATTATATTAGAGTTAACGGTAACAGGGGAAGATGGTTCCAAGAGGACGATGGTGCAGTGATATATCAGATTGCTTAAACATGTCTCTCTCTAGCTGCGGCAGGACCACTAGACCAGAATCGGGGAGTGTTCAGATAATACATAAGTTAGACCACGTTCTGGAAAGAATATGTCACATGATGATTGAAATATATATTCACATAATTCATATGTGTGAATCATCCAAGATATTCTCCTTGCAAAAATAGATATGGTGGATGAAAATAGATAAATATCGCAACATTTAAACTGACAAAAAAAGTTATTACGTACTTATGTTGAGGTAACCAACGCCTCCTCCCACCCTTGGGTGATCAGAACATAATTTAGTACTAGGAAGTAAGCAATCTGTTTAATGGTTAAAATTTTAATAGTTTTCCAAGAAAAGTAATCACAAATATACTAAAATAAAGAAATGACTTGTTTATATAAACCCTCCCCCCCCCACACACACACACACACATCACAAAGACGTGTCTACCGCCCTGCAATCTCTTATAATATTTCGATCCCTTTGTAGTTTCTTCAATGTAACGTTCATGTTTGCTTACTGATATTTCCTTATGTTTCTTCTTGGTCAGAATTAGATCTTGTTTCCGGTTTCAAATTGCTGATGTGTAATGCTACTCTTGTCAACACAATGAAGTTGACTTAGTGATCTATACAGTAAGTTAGTTGACTGTTAAGGATGTCTGTAGACGATTTTTTTTTCCTGGCAATTGAAAGGTAAATGGAGTCAATAAGGAGAACTGGTTGTTATCCATTTGAGGGTCGTGAAAAACAACACTATTTCTCTCTCTCTCTCTCCCTATACTCGATCAATGGTCATCCCTCGAGGTGTTCTCAAACTGATGTATGACCCTTACTCGTGGCTAGAGTTTATTGCATTTATTGCTGCAATGATATTCCAGTCATTATCCTTCTTCTTTATGTCGGAGCCATACGCTGATATGGGTTTCTTCATTGGAATGAACTGTGGTTAAAAGCTCGCAGACAAGGTCGTGGAGCATGTCTGTTGGAGTTTTTTCAGATGGCTACAGTTTTTAGGTTGTTTTTCTTTAGGTGTAATACAGTAGCAAGTTCTGTAAAGTATGTTATGTGATTGTGCAGATTTTCCACATGGGCACATATCGTGTGGTCTATACCAAACCTTTCATACATGTGGCTTATTTCTAGTCTGTTGTAACCTGTTCTCAATCTGCAAATGATTGTTTCCTTCTTCTAAGCCTGTGGATGACATCGTGGCTTTTCCTTCCACATAATACATTATATTTTGATGCTCCTAAAATTACTAGAAAAGGGGGATGGGTGTTGTACAAGGACACCAACCTGAAAGTTATGTTCAACGGCATGATAGAACTGGTTCACGTACTGTACATAGACACTAACCTCAAACCAAATGCCAGCGGCATGATAGAACTGGTTCACGTTCTGTACATAGACACTAACCTCAAACCAAATGCCAGCGGCATGATAGAAATGGTTCACGTACTGTACATGGACACTAACCTCAAACCAAATGCCAGCGGCATGATAGAACTGGTTCACGTACTGTACATGGACACTAACCTGAAAGCTAAGTTCAACGGCATGATAGAACTGCTTCACGTACTGTACATAGACACCAACCTGAGATCTAACCACAGACAACCTTTTCGCCGCTGCAGGTATCGTTATCGACATAGCCACTGTCACCCACACAGTGTTTCTATTCTTCGTTCCCTTTAGCGCTCCCACATAACCAAGGAAAACTGGTATAGTGAACATTTGTATCCTATGTTACATTTTATATGTGTTTCTTCTTTTCTTTTCTCTTTCCTCTTTTGTTGAGGGGGGGGAGAGGATGGGTGTCACAGCAACTATTGTTTGTAGATATATATTAAATCCTTATTTGATTTATATCTCCAGATGCCATTGTTTAGTTTTTACTACACTTTATTGCACACATTTTATACAAGCGGAAAAGATGCCAATATAAAGGGTTACTCGCAGTCGCGTACTAACTTATCCAGTTCAATAATTTCTTGATTGCTACGTATTGTGACAGAATCAACGCCCGTGGGATGATTTAACATTTTATGAATTTGGTCTGCAGTTGGATCTGAATCCATCAGGTCGTCTACAAATTCAAGTACGGTTTTATCCAGAGAACCACGGAGAAGTTGGAGGTAGGTTATATCCCTCGGTAGTGAAATAAAGTATGTGATGGAGAAAATAAAGTTATTTTGGTGAGGATGTGAAAATATAGTGGTTTTTTTTTAGAGAATGTTGAAAAATACAGTTTTTTATGTTAGGATGGTATGGAATAATTACTATTATGATGAGAGAAAAGCCTTGATTACTTAATCTATTTATTATTTAGATTAATTAGAGTATTGCAACTTAGTCAATTTGATGAGAGAATGATGGGGAGAAGTCTTGATTAGGAAAATTTCGTCGATTTGTTGAGAGGAAAATATAGTTGATCTTATGAAAGGATGATTAGGGAGGGGGAGTATTGTTATTTTGATGAGAGAACAATGTAGCTGTTTTGGTGAGAAGAAGGAAGAGATAGCTGTTTTGATGAGGAGAAGGAAGAGATAGCTGTTTTGATGAGGAGAAGGAAGAGATAGCTGTTTTGATGAGGAGAAGGAAGAGATAGCTGTTTTGATGAGGAGAAGGAAGAGATAGCTGTTTTTGTGAGATGAAAGAAGAGATAGCTGTTTTGGTGAGAAGAAGGATGAGATCCCTGTTTTGGTGAGAAGAGGAAGAGATAGCTGTTTTGGTGAGAAGGAAGAGATAGCTGTTTTGGTGAGAAGAAGGAAGAGATAGCTGTTTTGATGAGGAGAAGGAAGAGATAGCTGTTTTGATGAGGAGAAGGAAAAGATAGCTGTCTTGATGAGGAGAAGGAAGAGATAGCTGTTTTGGTGAGAAGGAAGAGATAGCTGTTTTGGTGAGAAGAAGGAAGAGATAGCTGTTTTGGTGAGAAGAGATAGCTGTTTTGGTGAGAAGAAGGAAGAGATAGCTGTTTTGATGAGGAGAAGGAAGAGATAGCTGTTTTGATGAGGAGAAGGAAAAGATAGCTGTTTTGATGAGGAGAAGGAAGAGATAGCTGTTTTTGTGAGATGAGATAGCTGTTTTGATGAGGAGAAGGAAGAGATAGCTGTTTTGATGAGGAGAAGGAAGAGATAGCTGTTTTGATGAGGAGAAGGAAGAGATAGCTGTTTTGATGAGGAGAAGGAAGAGATAGCTGTTTTTGTGAGATGAAAGAAGAGAGCTGTTTTGGTGAGAAGAAGGATGAGATCCCTGTTTTGGTGAGAAGAGGAAGAGATAGCTGTTTTGGTGAGAAGGAAGAGATAGCTGTTTTGGTGAGAAGAAGGAAGAGATAGCTGTTTTGATGAGGAGAAGGAAGAGATAGCTGTTTTGATGAGGAGAAGGAAAAGATAGCTGTTTTGATGAGGAGAAGGAAGAGATAGCTGTTTTGGTGAGAAGGAAGAGATAGCTGTTTTGGTGAGAAGAAGGAAGAGATAGCTGTTTTGGTGAGAAGAGATAGCTGTTTTGGTGAGAAGAAGGAAGAGATAGCTGTTTTGATGAGGAGAAGGAAGAGATAGCTGTTTTGATGAGGAGAAGGAAAAGATAGCTGTTTTGATGAGGAGAAGGAAGAGATAGCTGTTTTTGTGAGATGAGATAGCTGTTTTTGGTGAGAAGCAGGAAGAGATATCTGTTTTGGTGAGAAGAAGGAAGAGATAGCTGTTTTGATGAGGAGAAGGAAGAGATAGCTGTTTTTGTGAGATGAAAGAAGAGATAGCTGTTTTGGTGAGAAGGAAGAGATAGCTGTTTTGATGAGGAGAAGGAAGAGATAGCTGTTTTTGTGAGATGAAAGAAGAGATAGCTGTTTTGATGAGGAGAAGGAAGAGATAGCTGTTTTGATGAGGAGAAGGAAGAGATAGCTGTTTTTGTGAGATGAAAGAAGAGATAGCTGTTTTGGTGAGAAGAAGGATGAGATCCCTGTTTTGGTGAGAAGAGGAAGAGATAGCTGTTTTGGTGAGATGAGATAGCTGTTTTTGGTGAGAAGCAGGAAGAGATAGCTGTATTGGTGAGAAGAAGGAAGAGATAGCTGTTTTGATGAGGAGAAGGAAGAGATAGCTGTTTTGATGAGGAGAAGGAAGAGATAGCTGTTTTTGTGAGATGAAAGAAGAGATAGCTGTTTTGGTGAGAAGGAAGAGATAGCTGTTTTGATGAGGAGAAGGAAGAGATAGCTGTTTTTGTGAGATGAAAGAAGAGATAGCTGTTTTGATGAGGAGAAGGAAGAGATAGCTGTTTTGATGAGGAGAAGGAAGAGATAGCTGTTTTTGTGAGATGAAAGAAGAGATAGCTGTTTTGATGAGGAGAAGGAAAAGATAGCTGTTTTTGTGAGATGAAAGAAGAGATAGCTGTTTTGGTGAGAAGAAGGATGAGATCCCTGTTTTGGTGAGAAGAGGAAGAGATAGCTGTTTTGGTGAGATGAGATAGCTGTTTTTGGTGATAAGCAGGAAGAGATAGCTGTTTTGGTGAGAAGAAGGAAGAGATAGCTGTTTTGATGAGGAGAAGGAAGAGATAGCTGTTTTGATGAGGAGAAGGAAGAGATAGCTGTTTTTGTGAGATGAAAGAAGAGATAGCTGTTTTGGTGAGATGAGATAGTTGTTTTTGGTGAGAAGAAGGAAGAGATAGCTGTTTTGGTGAGAAGAAGGAAGACATAGCTGTTTTGGTGAGATGAAAGAAGAGATAGCTGTTTTGGTGAGAGGTTGATGAGAAAATATGACTGTTTTGATAAGTGAAACAAAAGGGAGAAAGATTTTAGAGTATGAGAGCTAACAAGAGAGAGAAATTAAGAAAGATGGAATGCCTTCTAAAAACTGAGATAATGTTCTGAAATGTTATTCAGTGTTTTATTCTAGTGATAATATTGTCTTGAACGTGAGTGGTAGCCTGTATCTTCTCAATAACTAAGGTCAGTCTATCTCCTCAACAACTATGGCCATTCTATCTCCTGAAAAACTATTGTCAGTCTACCTCCTCGATAACTATAGCCAGTCTGTCTCCTCAACAACTTTTGTCTGTCTCTGTCCTCTTAACAAATATGGCCAGTCTGACTTCTTAAGGAAATCTCATCACATATTTTTGGTCAATCTTTCTCTTTAACAACTGTGGTCAGTTTGTCTCTTTAACATTTATATGTCAGTCTATCCCCTGAACAACTGCGATTTTCCTGTGTACCTCAATAACTATGGTCAGTCTTTGTCTTCTCAATAACTATGGTCAGTCTTTGTCTTCTCAATAACTATGATCAGCCTGCCTCCTTAACAAATATGGTTATTATATTCCTAATAACTTTGGTCAGTTTAACGTAACAACTATTTTTAGCTTGTCTCTTGAAAAACTGTGGTATGTGTTCTTCCGTAACTACGGTATAATCTTCTTGGATAATGTTTAATGTGTGTCCGCTTTGCCAGTGATCTCCTAACACATAAAACATATTTCTAAAGACATTGGCTGTTTCATGAATGGCTATTTATGTCTCTTGTATATAGTTATTTAAGTTATTGATTGTTGTTCAACTATTTGGAGTTTCTTGTTATATTTGCACAATTATTTAAATTATATATTTGCCAAGAATTTGCCCCGTGTTTCATGTTAAAACTTCATGTGGATGAGTTGCTATTGTATCCCCACTAACAACATAGATGCTAAGAGTAGGATTGGAAATTTTAATTTGCGTTTTAATGTTAGATTCAGAGGCAAATGTACAGAGTTTATAACGACAGCACTAACCAGCAGTGGCGTGAGTTTAATGGACTAGTAGAACTCACTCAATCTTCCAAGCCATTTTTGTAAATCTATTTTGTGTTTAATTTCCAGGAGATACATAATATAAACGTCGTTATTAAAATGTTAATATAGTAAAATGTTGTATAGGCCCCCTTACGCAGAACCAATCTTCACTTAAAAGATTTAATTTGCGTCACAATAACCTTTTTGCATTGCTCCTAGAAATGACTTCACACGGGAATAAGAAGCCATGCAACAACAAATGAAACGGTTGGGGCATACAAGTTCCGCATATACAATACACGACAAGATAATAATGATGCAGTCCGTCATAAACATATATATTGTTAATCCATTTTTTTTTTTAATACGGTAGCGTTGTGAATATTAAAACTATGGAATTGTTCCGTTGATGAAGTGGTCTTGGGAAATATTAAAACTATTCTTGTCATTATAAATTGACAAGAGTTTCAAATAAGTGAGATATGAAACAGGATTTGAATGTGTATCTGAATATATACTAAAGGAGGGCGGTAGCCTAGTTGTTGGTGAGTTTGCTTGCTATCACCGGGTTACAGCGTGCCAGGTTGAAAACCACGTCCGGACAAATCAGGTTTGTGATTTCTCGCTTGATACGACCACTTCTCCAGACGACTCAGCTGTAAATGAGTACCTGACGCATCAGTTAGTGAGTTAGGGGAGATAAAGCTGGCAAACGAAAGGAACTTGCCACCCCACCTAATAGTTGCTGCATCTTAGTACATGAAGAGTTATCTTTATCCCCAACGGTAGATTGCTGCAATGGGACCTACCTTTAAATTTTTTAAATATATTTTACATACTTTTTATAGTAACGAAAATACAGTAAAACTCGTCGGCGCACAAATGTATAGACAGATACAGAATTGTTGTTTTATCGATCAATTATTAAATTTCGTTTGAGCCTCAGTTTTGTATTAATGCAACAAGTAATAGTAATAGAACAAACCCATACATTTCTGATCAAATTAAAATTAAATGTTTCAAAAATATAAACAAATAAAATGACTCAAAGTACATTTATTAAATTACTATAAAATAGTGTTATGTTACTCATATAAGAAACACCGGTTGGTCGAGAGGTCAAGAGTACGGTGTGAGGTTAGTAATTTCTTTCTGCTAGCAGGGTTGTAGGTTCAATACTTCTATTTCTGCGTTCGTTCTCAAACACCTGCAGATTAGCATGTTGTAGTGCGGAGAACGCAATGTATTGTTTCATGGTTTACTGCTCGGTTGCGATATCTGTGTCTTTCACCTGACACATCCGACCTCAGCATGACTTCTTAGTCAAAATGACCCTATATTGGATGGAACAGCCATCTACACTCTATAACCTCCTTAGTCTCCACTTACGACATGAGTAGAAGGTAAACAGTATTGCTACTCGTTGCTCCCCTTTCGCCCAGAAAACACGTGCGTGAAGCTCGACACTAGAATCTTGTAGTTTTTTCTTTAATTGTTCTTCTATAAAAAAAATTATATTTATTGTAGTGAGACACCTCACTTTCAACCGTTAAGGTCATTCTGTTATATCAGGACCATAGATAAATAATGAAGGTTACTGCTCAAGTTTTAATCAAGTTCGTACATATCGTTTTACCTCGATAGTCCATAATGAAAATATAACCCTATTGCCCATTGAGAAAATATAACCCTATTGCCCATAATGAAAATATAACCCATTGAGAAAATATAACCCATTGAGAAAATATAACCCATTGAGAAAATATAACCCTATTGCCCATTGAGAAAATATAACCCTATTGCCCATTGAGAAAATATAACCCATTGAGAAAATATAACCCTATTGCCCTTTGAGAAAATGAGGAAAACCACAGAGTGTTACTACTAACCTGTGAAGAATCAATCATACTTATAATGTCCAATTTATATTGATAACTTAAGAGGAGATGAATTCGGCACCTAAACAGAACCTCGTGCGCCGAGGTGCTATGAAACAACAGAAAGTTCATGAAGTGAAGGGTCACCAATTTATTGCCAAGTTCTTCAGAACACCAACGTACTGTTCTTTTTGTACAGACTTTTTATGGTAAGATTTCATGTGTCTGTACTATCGATATCATTTCTATTTAGTGTTGTGGCTACCAATGTTATCGTGTGATATGTAGGTTCAGATATAAAAATGATACTTGTAGGTTCAGATATCATTTCTATTTAGTGTTGTGGCTACCAATGTTATCGTGTGATATGTAGGTTCAGATATGAAAATGATACTTGTAGGTTCAGATATAATTTCTATTTAGTGTTGTGGCTACCAATGTTATCTTATGATATGTAGGTTCAGATATAAAAATGATACTTGTAGGTTCAGATATCATTTCTATTTAGTGTTGTGGCTACCAATGTTATCTTATGATATGTAGGTTCAGATATGAAAATGATACTTGTAGGTTCAGATATCATTTCTATTTAGTGTTGTGGCTACCAATGTTATCTTATGATATGTAGGTTCAGATATGAAAATGATACTTGTAGGTTCAGATATCATTTCTATTTAGTGTTGTTGCTACCAATGTTATCGTATGATATGTAGGTTCAGATATGAAAATGATACTTGTAGGTTCAGATATCATTTCTATTTAGTGTTGTGGCTACCAATGTTATCTTATGATATGTAGGTTCAGATATGAAAATGATACTTGTAGGTTCAGATATCTATTTAGTGTTGTGGCTACCAATGTTATCGTATGATATGTAGGTTCAGATATGAAAATGATACTTGTAGGTTCAGATTTCTATTTAGTGTTGTGGCTACCAATGTTATCGTATGATATGTAGGTTCAGATATGAAAATGATACTTGTAGGTACAGATTTCTATTTAGTGTTGTGGCTACCAATGTTATCGTATGATATGTAGGTTCAGATATGAAAATGATACTTGTAGGTTCAGATTTCTATTTAGTGTTGTGGCTACCAATGTTATCTTATGATATGTAGGTTCAGATATGAAAATGATACTTGTAGGTTCAGATTTCTATTTAGTGTTGTGGCTACCAATGTTATCGTATGATATGTAGGTTCAGATATGAAAATGATACTTGTTTGGTAACTTGCTACTAAATATGTTCTATATCGACTATGAAAAATTAGAGATTTTACTGTATTTTCTTGTATGTGTTCATCTTCTTCTTCTTCGTTCGTTCTCACTCCTGCAGATTAGCAGGTTTACAGCTTAGCTGTGATATATGTGACTGTCGATCTAGCACTTCCGACTGCTTCTGTGTCACTTTGACCATCTATGACAGTGCACAGCAACTGGTGTGTCGTCGGTTCACTGACCAGTGTGCATGAATTCCTACGAGGCCTGCCGTTCTGGTGAATAAAGATTTCGCCATCTCCATTCTACTCCCACTTTCGACGAGATATTCATATAAAAAAAGTTGTTCAACTCAGTTGTTAATAAGATAAAGCTGTCCCGCTTAGAAGGCTTTGACCAAGAACTTTGCACTTTCAGTTGAAAGTTGCACTTTTAAATATCAAGATGAGTATAAATCATATGTTCGTTGAAACGAACTGTTATATGACACCAAATAGTCATTATTTACCAATTATAATATTCTAAATGTATGAAATATGTAAATACATGTATGATCATGATGTCACAACATATATGTAAATGTAAATATATGGGTATCGTTCTTATGTATATATAAGTTATATATATATATATATATATATATATATATATATATATATATATATATATATATATATATATATATATACAGGGCCGCCCCTAACAATTGCGGGGCCCAATGCGAAACGGATTGCGCGGGGCCCAGTTTGGGTAGGGAAGAGGATAATAAAATAAATTCTGATATGAATTTATGGGCCTATGAAGTGCGGGGCCCACTGCGGCGGCATAGGTTGCAATGGTCTACGAAGGCCCGCTGTATATATATAGTCATGTAAAATATAGGCATATATATAATAAAGGTCATGTTTGTTTTGCGTTCGCTCCATTGTAACCAGCACGGATATCCGTGCGAGTTCCGCCGGGAGCGTGATTACATTGTGCCACCGTTATGCGCCTTGTAGGCCTAGCACATCCAATTTCGGCATGCCTTGACAATTCGGGTGGGCTACCCTAGCATGTGACAGCCTCCCTATCTGTCGCCAGGCACGCGTGTGTGTGGTGACTCTTCGCCCAGACGATTTTTGCTCACGTCTGTCTCGCACGAGGTGTTCCACTGTCTATGAACTTGCCTCGTGTAATTGGACGTACTGTGCCGGTGCCCATCGGGTACTGAAATGTTTCTCATCCGTGAGCCTAGTTTCTTAAGAGGAAGAACTCAACCGAAGAGTTGGACCCTGGCTCTTTCGCCCTCTTAGATGAGGTGTCATTCACCGACATCGTGAACCCCTTGCCCAAGTTCGAGTCTCACACCACGCGTTTGTGAGCAAGGCGTTCTCGAGCTGATCGACCTTGTCCCAATAGCGCCTTAGCCCATCAGGTACTGAACACTTTCTCTCTGCAAGTGTATTTTCGGTATAGGAAAACCTGACAGTAGAGTTGGGTCAGGGCTAAACTCGTTGTCTATTTTGTGCCTGAGCCCATCGCGTACGGAACCCTTTCTCTCTGCAAGTGTATTTCCGGTATAGTAAAGCTTGACAGTGGAGTTGGGCCAGAACTGCCATCTTTGTCCCTTTCTTGCCTGAGCCTATCGGTTACGGCACCCTTTCTCTTTGCGAGCATGTTTCCGGTATAGGGAGACTCTTTTTTTCTTTGCTAGACGCCAATTATTGGGTATGGGTCTCTGCCTATAAGGATATCAAGTAACTAGAAGCTCGTCACGAGCTAAAAGAGCTTGTAGTTCCCATTTCCGTAATAGTTTTCACTATCTATTTGCAGTTGGCGCTGCCCTCTAACGCTTTTCTGCCATTTAATTTTTTTCCATTGTACTCAGTATGAAATCTATCTGTCTTTCACCGTGCATCCACCTTTTCGTGCTTTTTTCATTGGCCGCCCCTCCAATGTTCGGACTGGACTAACTAGCTTCACTGTATGTCGACGGTGTCGCTGTATGTGGTGTTGCTGGTGGTGTCGGAGATATTGTCTGTCTTTTATGCATTCAAATCTCTTTCCATCTGCTACCTCCACATTCTCGGACACGATCCCCAAATGATTTGGCCAGAATCAGCTCGAGCTGCTGTATTTCTGTTTCCAGGGCGCACCGCGAGGAGGTACATTTGGGATCTTGGTTATCTTCTAACCCTGGGTCCGCCGAGAGCAATGCGTTCCCTTTGCACCCCCATAAAGGTCATGTAAAATGTATGTATTCCATTCAATATATGTTGTATGTTTCTTACTTTTCGTGAGCCGAGGATTTCTGGGAAGAACTGTGGTGTGTCGTGGGTGAAAAAAATGTTAAGGAGCACTGATCTATGGATAGGGACAACTAATACTCCCCAACCCTTCTTAGTCTAAGCTTATGGCATGCATGGTAGGTGACAGAATCACTATTCGTAGCTCCCCTTTCGGTCTCCATGTATACACATATATTTTTCATCTTATTTTCGAAGCGTGTATATAAAAGTCCATATAAATGACTGAAATATGTAGTGTTATATCTACTATCTTCTTTTCCTTGCGTCCTCAAACTCCTGCAGATTGTTAGAATATAGTTCCTGCAGATTTTTAGAATTTAGTTCCTGCGGATTGTTGGAATACAATCCCTGCAGTTTGTTGGAATACAATCCCTGCAGTTTATTGGAATATAATTCTGCAGATTGTTGGAATACAATTCCTGCAGATAGTTAGAATATAGTTCATGCAGATTGTTAGAATATAGTTCCTGCAGTTTGTTGGAATATAATTCCTGCAGATTGTTGGAATACAATTCCTGCATATTGTTGGAATATAGTTCATGCAGATTGTTGGAATACAGTTCTAACAATCTCCATATTGCAGAATTTTTTCCAGACGATGATCCTGCATGCGAACTATGGGTCATGTCAACGTGTTTGTACCTTCATCAACATTGTGTGTATGCTTACATATTTATATTTCATCAGTAATTCACTGTCTGGTATTTTATCCCACCAATTGATGTTGAATATAAGGCAGCTTAGGTGGCAATTGTTTAGTCTTCTAGCTTATCTAGCATATACTGCCCATGTTTCCCAGACATAAAGAAGTTATGACAGCACTGCTGCCTGGTAAACTATGAGTTTGATGGTAGACATTATCCCCCTTCTACACATTGTGCGTAGTTTTCCATATGTATCATTTCGCTATTCTTTTGTTTACTTCAATGTCTTTGTTTACAGTTTGAGAGAGAGTACTGCCCAGGTAGGTGAAACTATTGACTGTTTGAGGTTCTTCTTCTTTGATTTGTATACTAGGATTAAAATGTGAATAATTTACTGTGGATTGATGGATGGTTTGTGTATTTTTTTATTTTATTTATGGTGAGTCAAAAGTTGTCGCAAGCTTCCGAAGATTCGTTTAGGGTGCTCTGCAGAATCATCTTAACGTGCGCAATCATCTACAAAAAGAGGAGTTCCCCGACCAGCATGTCTCGCACCATAGTTTTACAGAAAGGGACAGTACACTTTCTCCATCCCCGAAGGATGTGGTGAATGGATTACAAGAACCGCGATCTCTACTATTTTCATTGATAATGCCAATGATCTAACCAGAATGAATCATCTGCGGTTAAAGAGGCGTACCTCACTATTTTTTACTTAACCAAAAGACTTCCACAAGTCTTAAGACCAAAAAAAAGTAAGTGTTTTTTAATGGCACTCTTAAGACATCACTCGTTCACTTTGATGTAGAAGTGATTATTTGGGGAAGTTTGTGCAGAGGCCTGAATTACATCGCAGACTGTATTTTACTGCTTCTACAGAGAACTTGTGACACGCTGCAGCTAAAAAACATGCTAGTAGAAATGTATTTAGATGTCAAATGTATCTCTCATGTTGAGGTACGATATTTTCAACAATAACGTTAGTTCAAATTATATGTATATGGAGCTTTTTACCTTCAAAAAATAGTGGAGGTCGAGGTATTCCAGTCACCACGACCTCCGGAAAGAATGTCTAGACGAAAGGTATAAGTTGTTCAATGGTATGTAGTTAATTAGTTTACCTCTCTTTTGGAGACGCGCGCCTCTTTCAACCAGCGGACAACAAAGTCCAACTAGGTTACGGCAGTACGCCCTGCCATAAGATATTAGAGGTAACAAAGCCCCCAAGTTCATAATATGTTCAATGTCTTTATACTCCTTATACACATGTTTAAGTGTAAGAACATTCCAAAGACGCATTGAACTCCTTGGTCACCGTCGGACACATCGCAGTCATCATTACCTTCATCGTCATTTTCCTCCTATTTGAGCGCAAATGACTTTCGACTAAGAACAACATACTCATTTTAAAACAATAGATATACCCGCCGAAGACGGATGTGTCGGGCCATTTGCGCAAATAAAACGGCGACACAACGCATTTCCATTCTATGGACTACATTCTGCTGGAAATCTAGTAGGACATGTCCTGCTACAAGAGAATTCAGCAGGAGTTTGAGAATGTACGCTGAAGAAGAAGAAACAATAGATATACAATAAAGATGTCCTACAATGTTTGAAGGACATTAACAATATTTATTTCCCTTGAAATTGTTCAATGTCACAATGTATCTCCCATTCCTTTCAGGGGATTGAACAAACAAGGATATCAATGCCAAAGTAAGTTATATTTCTGTTATTTATTATATGTCTATTATCAGCTAACCAATTCGGCATCAAACTTTTCAACTCCTGCGTGATCCTTGTGCTAACCTCCGGATGTGAAATCTGGAAAAATCACTCAAGCCATAAAATAACTACTAGATCATTTTGAGATTTCTACGAAAAATCATGAACATAGATTGGAAAACTTTGTCACAAATGAATCAATAAGAGACATATCCAAACAAGAATATGTGTCAACTATTACTAGAAGAAGACGTTGACAGTATTTAGTCCATGTGCTTAGATCAAACAAGAATAGTCTTATCCACCAAGCTCTGTCATGGTCTGCGACAGGATAACGAAAACGTGAAAGACCCAGGACAACACTACGAAGAACAGTCAAGAACTAGGCAATGATAATGGGTATTAACACCACCCAAGAACTACAACAGCTTGCAGCGAACCCCACGACATGGAGAAACATGACTATTGCTCTATGTGCCCGCACTTGACACAAAAGGAACAAATTAACTAACTAATTCAGCATGTGACCACACAGTCTATATGACTGCATGGATTCAATACTTAAACATCCCTGTATTTAATCATGTTAGGTATATTTTTTTATTACAAAATCGATTAAATAGGTTTTACAGCGAGATTACAACAAAGTACAAATTGACGTTTCGACCACAAGGTCATACTCTCATTAATTCTAACGTTGAATTCAATACTGAGTTCTCTCTTTGGTGCTTTAGAGGAAGAAAATGTATAATTAGGGAAATTGTTCCAACATTCTTTCCATAGAAAACATAGATCATTCGCTAGTGGTGCTATAGTGTTCTGTGTGCTTCTTGCTAGAAAATTATGCTAGTAATTATATTGAATTTTGAAAAAGTGTTGTTAAATGGGAAATTCATCATTATTTTCTAACACTAATATTTATGTAAATTGCCAACAGCATACAATATCATCACTTATAGTATTGAACGTGTTCAGTTGTCAAATTATATATTTATAAATGTATTCGCTATAGATGTATTTTTATAGAGGTACCTATTCAAGAACGTATTAGCATTCTGAAACAAGTGTATTCTCCTCCACAGTTTGCAACTGTGCAGTACACAAGAAGTGTCATGATAAAATACTAGGTAAATGTCCAGGAAATGCAAAAGATAGCAGAGAAACCATGGTGAGTGAGCACGTAATGAAAATATTAGTTCAAGATTACATGAGAATGTATGATTATCCAAGTTTCACATTATTTCGTTTAATATTTCTTTTTTCCCTAAATCAGAAATAAAATTAAAGTATTATTCTCTGTTTTATATGCAAGTAATTATCACAGGAGAACGAGTAGAGTGCGAAGGAAATTATCAGGTTAAGACCCAGACTCCAGATGTGTTGACGATGCTATTATTAAAAAAAGAACATTATCTTCATGGACGAAGCAACCCAAATCCAATTTTTACTGACGCATATTACACATCACTGCCGTACAGGAAAAATTGGGATAGTCTCCCAGGAGACGGTAATTACATTGCCTTAGTACACTAAAAATGGAGCGATGACTGCGAAGTACCTCGTCCAAAGATAGGAACTCGGTGGATGAGCCAAGCAAAATACCAAATTCATTTCGTGACATAAACTCCCAAGGAGACTTTTTTGTCAAGGCATTATACATCCATATGGAGACTTCTCGTCTTCTGAGTATGATAGAGTTCTAGTTAGCATAAATAATTTCATGTGTCATGGGTAAGTCTTAGTTTGTAATAAGCTTCATTCAGTCACCATAAATATCAGAATATGCGCAAACAGTAATACAGTTAAATCATTATTCCACACAACTAGAAATTGGTGTTAGTTGATGAAAGTGTGGAATTGTTACTGCAGTTATGTGTAATTTGAACTGAAAGATACTGCTTCCACTTGGGGGCTCACTATAAAAGTATAGTGAGTTTTTTCTTCTTGAGCATTCATTCTCAATTTATTGGCTTTTTCTTGTGTGATTTGAGCCAGATAGTGCAAATATATTGTTCTGTAATAGCCTTCCATTGCAGGCGATGATGATAACATTTTATACTTCTGTTAATGCTTCTCTCTGGTGTGTGCCGATATGACATAAAAGTCAAATTCTGGAATAGTATCCCCTGCTGCATTTTGGTCACATTGGTCAGAGTTTGACTGCTTTTTTTTGGTTCTGCTCTTTCGTCAGCATATTTTCTGAGCCTCTTGAGATTGTATACTTCTCAGCGATGCGATAGCGTTTGCTGCTGTTGCTGTGCCACATTTGATGATTCTGAGCGAGATATTCTCAAAATGCTATGTCGATGTTGAAGGTTTTTTGGAGTCATTGAAGTGCTTCTTCTACCCACCAGCCAGTCGTTATCTCGTTAGGAGCTAACCATACATCTGCTATTTTAAGATGCATGCGTTAGACATGCACACATGTCATAACCGTTTTACTTAGGACTTTTTCAGCACTGTATGGATACTAAATATATTCGTTATAGTGATTACTTCAGCATCAGGGCTTCATCTTGCCTCTTTATTCTGAATAATCCGCGGATATAGCAGCTATAGAAGTGATTTAACATTCTGACATACCTGCTGCACTGTCCAGATCACATAGGCGTAAAACAAGGCAGTGAGCACAATATCTCGGTTAACGTTTAATCATGTAGCAAGGCTAGTGCCCTTCTATTTCCACACATTGTCCCACAGACTACCAAATGTAACATTCCATTTCGAGATTCTGTTTTTGACTTCTGCGTCGATTCTTTAAGCTCTGGAGAGGGTACTACCGAGATGAGTGAATATGTCAACGGGTGGGAGACGATTGTTGTTGACCTTGCTGACTGGGTCATGGCTCTGTTTACTGGGAGAAGATTAAACATTACCTATGTTTTCTTGGCGTTGATGGTCAGGACAAAGAATATCACACGCTGTAAAAAAAAACATGTCAACACCCATTGGCTTGTATATTTTTTCAGAGCTGGCAGTAATGCACAATCGTCATCGAATAGCTGATTTATTTTGGCTATCTCTTCCATCTTGGTGGATTCTTGCATTCTTTTGAGATTAAATAGCTTTCCATCTGCCTCATATTTAATTTTATTCTATTATTTACAAAATCCTGGAGTCGATCATGTGCAGGTTTATAAACATATGTTGAAAAGATTTAGTGTAAGAACATATTATTTGATCCTTATTGTAACTGGAAATGCGTCTGACAGTTCCCATCTCTTAAAACACAGGAGATCATGCCTTCATGAAACTGATGGATGATTTGATAAATGTATATGAGAATTCGAACTTTTCCGTGATCTTCCATTGTCCATTTCTGTTGACAGTATCAAATGTGGCTGTGTTAGTTCTATGAAAATCATGTAGTGATTACACTGTTGTTCCTGATATTAATCCTGAAGTTGAGGTGCAAATACCACATCAACTGTTAGCAGCCTACTCTAATTCACGCCGGCTGTGAGTAGATATTATCAATCGTTTGAGACTGTTAAGGAGGATTCCATTGAGGATTGACTTAATTGTACAGTGTCTACGCATTACGTTTATCTTCATGTGAGTCATTGTTGCTGTAAAGTTATATTTAGTTAGTTAAAGTTAATAAGGAATATTTACTACACTTGAAAACACACACATACACATGTACGCACAAAGACGTGGTCACAAAACTATAGTAAGCCTAGACACGATTCGTTCGCACAGTTGCCAAAAACATGCAATATCAGCGAGTGTAGTATTGAACGCGTCCAATTGTCAAATTATATAATTGTTAACGGTATTCGCTATAGAGATATATGAGTCATTCCCACTATTTCGCTGCAAAATTGAAAATCCATCGGTTCTGTTCTGATATGTGATACTCAGCAAAAACAAAAACAAAATCTAGAGATCGCTCAGTTATCGAGTTAATATTTGTTACAATTTTTCTCGTCTTTCAAAACACACTCTCAAACCAAGTTACTACGGTACGAGGTTTTACTACATTCTATATATGCATCTGTATATAATTATCATTTAACATTTAGTTATCTTAGCTTGAGTTGTGTTGTGTAGGTTTTAATACTCTTATTGTTTTGTTATTTTTAACATTCAGATGTTAACAGAGCGGTTTAACATAAATGTACCCCATCGACTGAAAATCAACAATTACATGTCACCCACATTCTGTGATCACTGTGGATCCATGTTGTTTGGGTTGTTCAGACAAGGTCTTAAATGTGAAGGTATGACTCGTTGTTGATGTGATCATGCACAACAATAAATATGGCAATCATGTTCGAATGGCATCATCATCATTGTGTACCATGCTAGGAAGAATAGTATGTCATTGATCTCAACAACAAAATATAGGTATAATCAATATTATGTTCCACAACTGACTTTCATCCATACCACGATATCAAACTACCAAATATCTACTCTCTTTAATCCCTTCTTGTCTCTTTTTTCCATCAGTTGTGTCTGTTGTTGCACTACATTTCAAACGTCATCTCCTGATATGGCCAAATAAATGTGGAAGTTTATTTCCATGTACCCCAGAAATGTTAGCAGCTCCCCATTATTCCACACCATAAACACTAGTTCCGCTCCGACTACGATTGACTTGGACTGTTTTCTGTTTGGCTGTCGTGCCCATAGACATATTTCCCAACAGGGCTAAGGTTTTATATGTATACTTCACCTTAACCACAAGAGCCATCAGCTATCAAAATATGCCCTGTCAGCACCTTTAATTCCTGTGTCCACACTGTAGTCTACGAGTAGGCAATACTCTACCACTTGCTGTAGATGTTAAGTGTATGACAGCCATTTAGGGGTCATCTTGCCTCCTCTTGTCAGCGGGATCGTCATGTCATCAAAACTTACTGTGGACTGCTTTTCTGATTTTAATAAGTAACGTCCTTTTAGCGTTTGTCTTCCTAGCATCAGTAGGTAAAGCGTGAAACGGGGTAATAAACTTTTGCTAATAATATGAAACAAACATAGGCACACACACTAATCGACGTTTCGACCGAAAAGCATTTATCAAGGATAACATACACATATAAATAAAAAACGACAAGTAGGGACGACTTTGCAAACTTGCGTTCACATGTCTAGTGAAATGGCAGAAAGGATAGAATTTTATCATTTCTATCTGTTCACTCATGTTAAAGTTGTTTTTCACCGATTAGAATTGTGTTGTTCCTTTATGTTTTTGCGAATGACATTCTCTCGATTTTTTTCTTTGATTATCTTCATGTTAAAGTCCTTACATTTTGTGGGGAGTCTATTTATATGTTGTTGTTGTTATCTTTTTGTTGATGTTATTGCTTGATCGTCTGCAAAAAAAGTTCGCTTAAGAGGTTGTTTGAGCTGTTTTCTTCGTTAATGTTGACAGTTTTACATTTACAATCGATATATGTGATGAATAACAAGAAAGATAGAACACATCATTTCTCACGCCGGAGTGTATGTGGAATTTATGTGAAAGCCCTACACTCATTCTAATTGCACATTTGACTGCCTGTGTGACTGACTACTTCTACACAAGTTGATTAATATCTGATTCTCATCACACCAATTTAATAAATTTGAAAATATAATCAGATTTACATATAACCAGACGTAATGCATATTATAAGTTTCACTGTTTAACCTGTAGGATAATTTTTGACATAAATATTATATTCTTTGGAAAATTAATAATACGGTTGAACTGATTTTAAATACATATTTCTCATTAATTATCTAAGGGTTAAGAAGTTTTTATTTAAATTAAAATAATAAATCCACACTGAGGCCAGCTCCTTAAATGAAGAGGTTGGCTTTGAATAGACTACCAGCAGCCGCAACTTAAGTCTGGTCAGGTCCAATACACGCAATCAAGACCATATCAACCCTAGAAAAGAAAGGTGATGAACACAGAGCCAAACAGGCAAGAGATGTACCACAGAAAGCAGAATGTCAATAACATAATGAAGAATAGTGGTGAAAAATGTAAGAAATTGTTAATTTATAATTTAGTCATTTTATGCTGTCAATTAATGATATAATTTAGTCATTTTATGCTGTAAATTAATGATATAATTTAGTCATTTTATGCTGTCAATTAATTATATATTTCAGAAATTTAATCAAAATAAATTTTAGATGTAAAACACTGAAAAGTGTATATAGTTAAACTTAATCTAAGATGTGCATTCTACAGTTTGTGGCATCAACTGTCACAGAAAGTGCAAAAGCTTCATGCCAAATCTTTGTGGAATCAATCAAAAGCTTCTAGCTGAGGCTCTTCAACAGGTCAAAGTATCAACAGCACCTGGTGATAAGAAAACAGCTCATTCTTCAACAGGCAGTGTAAGTTCTCACTAACATGAACAATATTTTTTAATACTGTGAATGTGAAAGTGCAACTAGATAAGCCTATACATATATGTCAACCTGTAAGATTTTCCCTTACAAGTTTAACCGTGTCAGTCGTATTTGATAGTGTAAACTTTGCATCAATGATGCAATCTTCTTTCACAGATCTCACATAGGAGGTGTTCCTTAAAGTACATATGTATTTGATGGCATAATTTATATACTAGTTTATTCTTCTTCTTCAGAGTTAGGGTTCATTCTCAAACTCCCGCTGGATCTCCCTTATCAGGTAGCAAAAGTTATGAACATCAGATGGCAAGACAAGATTCCAGATACCACTGTCCTTGATAGAGCTTGTATCCCAAGCATTGACACGATCCTGATGCAGACACAGATTCGTTGGGCAGGTCATTTGGTACGTATGCCAGACCATCGTCTGCCAAAGATACTTCTCTATGGTGAGCTAGAGAAGGGTATACGATCTCAAGGTGGTCAAAGGAAGCGCTACAAGGACTCGTTAAAGAACTCACTGAAAGCCTTTGAAATAGACCACGATACATGAGAAGAACTTGCACAAAATAGATCTACATGGCGTTCTAAAATAAAAAAGAGCGCATCATCTTGTGAAAAGAAAAGAAATGCAGCAGCTCAACAGCGGAGAGCAGCTAGAAAGTCACGGATAGACCAAGATCCGTCTACAGTCGTCATTCCATGTCCAAACTGTCCAAGGACATTTACAGCTCGAATAGGGCTCATTAGCCATCTACGAACTCATAATCAAGGACATAACTAAAATTGAATTTTCAAAAGTGGATGTAACAAATGGTCATCATCACTTGTGATGGACGAACAACAATCACGTAGCAAGACCATGGTCCTACTAGATTTCCAGCAGGATGTAGTCCAGAATGGAAATGCCTTGTGTCGCGTTTTATTTGCACCAATGACCCGACACATTCGTCTTCGGTGGAATACAAGTATATAATAATAATAACTGAAACATTCTGTATAAGACAATGCTATTCAAATATTGTTCATTTATTTTAGGCACCCTTAATACATCCACTCTTATCATCAGTGTATTGTGGATCATTGGCTTAGAACTACAAACAAATGTCAACAAGTTCGATTTGTAAGGAGGCTCATTATCTAATCTACCTACCAGTTGATAGGATCTACATACTTTGTTATAAACTTTTCAAAAACCATAAGAAAAATAGATGATTCTATGTTATCTTAAGGAACATTTCAAAACAAAACTAACTTAGAATAATGTGGCAGATAATTTTAATTATTGAATTGTAATTCTTGTATTACAATTATAACTTATAAATATGTTTGTATGCTTTGTAAGGTTTTTTCAGTTTGTTTTTTTAGGGTGGAAAAATATTCAAGTCTTTTATATTCTACAAAACCTCTAAAATAGCCACTTAAATCTACCCACACTGCCAATAAATTCTCCATTGTATAGTTATTTCTACTTATACTTACAAAAACGCAAGGAAACTCTTACGAAAGTAATGAGTTTGTGATGTTTCGTGTGTCTAAAGTTATATTTTTTGCACACAAAAAAATCATCAAACTATCTGCATTGTAACTTTGTTTTTTTGGTTCCCTTCTGTCACAAATTTCTATAAATATATATATAGCCACAGAATGTTCTTCAACTCGGAAGCAGCTTGCAAATATAAGACTGTTCGGTACATGATCGACAGATGTGACCAAATGACGTCATAACAGTTACGCTTGTAATGTTATGTGCAGAGCCATGTAAATATCTGTTATAATTTGCACATCTACCGTGGCTTCACAGAAATGGCACGTGACAAGCAGAACTAGCAGACGAGTGGATGATAAAATGTATAATGCAAACGCAAGATCTCTGTTACACTAGCTAACACTATCCTTAACATCACCCGTGTAACCACACCCCTCACAACAACTACACACATCCTACTCCACAATGCTAGAATTCTAACATCAATCCTAACCCCTTCTTCTCCCTTACAACAACTAATCTAAGCTGCTGTCTCCATTCCAAACTATATTTGCCAACTTCGCGATAAAACAGTTTCCAATACGCATCAAACAATAAGCATCAGATTGTACTATAACTTTAAAGAATCCTACAAGCATCAGATTGTACTATAACTTGAAAGAATCCTACAAGCATCAGATTGTACTATAACTTGAAAGAATCATACAAGCATCAGATTGTACTATAACTTGAAAAAATCCTACAAGCATCAGAATGTACTATAACTTAAAATAATCATACAAGCATCAGATTGTGCTATAACGTGAAAGAATCCTACAAGCAACAGATTGTATTATAACTTGAAAGAATCCTACAAGCATCAGATTGGACTATAACTTAAAAGAATCATATAAGCATCAGATTGTACTATAACTTGAAAGAATCCTACAAGCATCAGATTGTACTATAACTTGAAAGAATCCTACAAGCATCAGATTGTACTATAACTTGAAAGAATCCTACAAGCATCAGATTGTACTATAACTTGAAAGAATCCTACAAGCATCAGATTGTACTTTAATTTGAAAGAATCCTACAAGCATCAGATTGTATTTTAACTTGAAAGAATCCTACAATCATCAGATTGTACTATAACTCGAAAGAATCCTACAAGCATCAGATTGTACTTTAACTTGAAAGAATCCTACAAGCATCAGATTGTACTTTAACTTGAAAGAAGCCTACAAGCATCAGATTGTACTTTAACTTGAAAGAAGCCTACAAGCATCAGATTGTACTTTAACTTGAAAGAATCCTACAAGCATCAGATTGTACTTTAACTTGAAAGAAGCCTACAAGCATCAGATTGTACTTTAACGTGAAAGAATCCTACGAGCATCAGATTGTACTTTAACTTGAAAGAAGCCTACAAGCATCAGATTGTACTTAACGAAAGAAGCCTACAAGCATCAGATTGTTATTTTACTTGGAAAATGTGTAAGCTGTCTGTAAATTTAACTTTATATAACAATAACTCTCATATTCATATCTGTCAACTATAACATATTTTACAAATTTGTAAAGAAAATAGTGAAGTATCTTAACAAAAATATAGACATATTTGTGTTCAAAATACAGTTTTTTTATAGGTGTTTTAAGCTGAAGTGCGGATTGACCCTTCAGGTATGATATTGCTTTACTTGGTAAAGTATCTTGCAGCGATCGTAATCTGTTGCTTCTTGAAGATTATCTCATTATGTTTCTGTTTAACTTAGACAACTCTACTTGGTGATGAAGATGTTGACGATGATGGCGAACATAGCGATGAAAGTGGCAGTTACCATCAGGTTTGGGATCTTAATGAAGGTTCAACAAGTCCCGAAGCATCTGTTCCTGCTCCCATTGTTCCTGAAGTGCGGAAATTCAAGCCAGATGATTTTACCTTACTAAAGATACTAGGAAAGGGTAGCTTTGGTAAGGTCAGTCAGAGGATCATTTATAAATATTTAATTGTGTTTCTATTATGTTTCTTTGTTTGATGATTAAATAATTCATAAACTCATTTTGGTGATTAAATGTTTCGGTATGGAGTTTGTTTTGTTTTTTTTGTTGTTGTTTTTTTTAATTTTGTATCTGTCAGAACTAGTTTTATTTTACCACTATTTTAACTCGTAAACCCACACAATTATGGTCCTATATGTATATTTCAATTATGATATATATATATATAATATATATATATTAAAAGATGAAAGAGAAGAGAATACGATTATTTTTATTATGCTAACAATTATAATAATGATTATGTTTAAAACGTTCTTTTACCAATAAACTGTATTGTATCGTATACAAAAAAAATATTTTGTAAAAAGTAACGTGTACATACCACACTCTTGCAGCAATTCAAATGTGATATATGTAGTGGCACCACTATGTAAATTATCTAACTATCACCAGCGTTTGATGATTAAATAATCCTACAAAATCAATGTTTGATCATTTTAAAATCCCACAAAATCACCATTTGTTAATTAAGAATCCCACAAAAACCGTTTGTTCTTTTTATGCGTTACTTTTTAAACTTCTACAGATTGTTAAGACAGATTGTTTACTTCCTGGTTACGATGTGTGCCTCTCTGTCTGACCCACTCAATTTTAGCATGGCATTTGGGTCTCCTGTGGGGTGTTACAGGTATCTCCACCCCAAGCCTCCTTATTTCTTAGCCACCTCTTTTAAGCTCCTAGCACGGCAGGTAACAGTGCCACTATTTTGTACTTCCTTATTGCGCCCGACAACACACTGTTTCTGACATTCAGTCCAAGCATTACATTGGAAGGTCCAAAACGAATTACAAAACATGACCTTCTGATTGTTTTTGTCTAGTAACCCACATATTCAAGACGTTGGTTTGTATTGTGTTTTATTTTGTATTGTTTTGTTATGCTTCCAATAAGGGTTTGCGGTCCGTGAAAATTACTACATTGTATGGTGTTGAAAGATATATGGAGGTGAGAGCTCTCAGCGCCTGTAGGAGTGCCTTGGCTTCTGCTCTGAAGTTTGAGCATGTCTTTCCTGTTGCGAATGCTTTACTGGGGTTCTTTCCGTTGTTAAATCTTATAAAGACGTCATTTTTAGAGCTCCCTCTGCCGATCACTGTGTACACGTGTCCATATTTTAGGATCATGCTTATGTGCAATCATTTACTGTGCCAGAGATGTTAGCTTAGGTGACGTTATGTGTTCTCTGTTGATAGTTAGTCGTCGGATCATCATCACTGCAAACTGGACACGTCCATAGTTGCTCCATTTTCTCTCTGACTGTATCCGCTATTACATTTCTGCTGACAGTACCAGTCCTATGCTGGTTGACCATCATTCTTCTGCGCCCTCCAAAATGTTAGCTTCTAACAACACCCCATTTCAAATCCTGATCATTAATCCTGGCCATTGAAATGGAATCATCACTAGTCTCACTCTCGCGTGCTACTCGTATATATGTTAAGGAGTTCAAAACGTCAGCTCGATACATTGCTCCAACACCCTGTGCCATAATCGCGCATGACGTCAGTTGATCTGCTCTTTCATTGCCTCGAACACCCACATTCCCTGGAACGAAAATAAATGTAACCACTTTCAGCCTCGCCTTTCTCAAAGCCTCAATCCACTGTTCGCGAACGAGACCCGCTTGTACCTTCCTAATAATTCTCATAGAGCACTCAAGATGCAGACCTGCGTTACCTTCTGTGTTCATACCCACTCAATTGCCCTGGCCACCGCCATAATCTCCATGGTCATGGTACTCGTAGTAACCGCAAAGGCACCATTCTCCTCACTGATCGTTTTACCTGCGCACTGAGCTGTGAAGACCCAAGCACTACGAACATGTCTAATCACAGATCTATCGGTGTATATAATCACATCCCCCTCTTTGGCATTCTCACTGACCAAAACCTGCACTTCTTTCTCCACGGCTGTGGGACACCATTCTCTGCATTCCCTGCTAAGTGATATTACTACTCTAAAACAAGTTTCGAAATCTGGTCATGCTGGGGTTAGAGGAAACGAGAGAGCCGACTTATTGGCAGGCAATGCGGCGATTGACGGCACATTGCTGAGAAGAGATAAAACAGACTTAATGAAAGCAGTAATAAATTTATTTCAATATGAAGATAATGTCAATGAGGCTGAGAACGTACACATACAGAGAATGTTTGAAATGAGAGTATCTAGAGGTGAGGAAATAAAAAGTAATTTTTTTGGAAAGTCCCGAAGATCACACAATGAACACCTGACCGGGACGCTGAGTCTGCTGGAACGGAGGGCGGAGCACTTATGGAAATGTCCCACGTGCTGTGAAGCCAGTTTCTAATCAAGAATTGAAATATGTGGGTATATTTACCCATTACGCACCTGCTGCCACATCTTGCCATCTGCACACGCTTTGTATGACTTCCCTCTTTAAGTCCACTCCCCACAGGGGTGGGGCAATTTAATTGTTTAGGGGGAGGAGCAATTCAGGGGGAAATAATACAATTTGTTACTTTTTTTTAAATTTATAGTTTTACATGGGCATCAGAATTTTATAAAGAATTAAATGGGACATGGTAGAAAAATAGTTTGCGAAACACTTGACTAGAGTCTAGAGCAGACGTTGTAACCTTTACCAACGGCAAGTACCGGTCACGTATGCACAAGGAAGTTTCAATTTTAAAGCGAGTTTTTATGATCTTTAGTGTTTTCGCGTTGCACGCTCTTTTTAACTGGCATGGTACGAGCACCACTTGACATTACCAGATTACCATTGTGCTCGCCAGTTCCAAGTAGATAATGCCTGGTGTATAGTAATTGTTTTTGGGGAAATTTCATTTTTGCCTTCTATTTTAGTGTTGTCATTAGCAAGTCACGACCGTTACCAATATCTGCCCCATGAAAGATTTTGATATTAAACGTGGAACTACTACAGCTGGATGTTTACACGCTAACGTATTCAACCAAGGAGAAACAGGAACAATTATCATGCCGACATTCGCTGGGGGAGACTGAGGACCTATGTGTCTGCTTGGTGTACAATGATGTCAATTCAGAAATCGTAACACATGTAAGTTAATTTAAATTATCTGCTTTTATTCATCGACAGGTCATGCTAGCAGAGTTGAAAGAAACTGGCGTTTTCTATGCAGTCAAAGCTCTCAGGAAGGATGTTGTTTTAGAAGACGATGATGTTGAGTGTACTATAATAGAAAAGAGGGTGCTGGCTATTGGCTGCAAACATCCCTTCCTAACCCACCTCCACAGCACATTTCAAACTAAGGTAGGTCTATTGTCTATTGTCTGTCCCCAGGTAAATAATAAAGTAGGTGAAAAACTAAAACGAGAAAACATGACAAATCTATGAAATTTTAATTCTGAGGCAAAACAATTCATATTTGGTTAAGATATATCCCTATTTTTTTAGTTTACATTCATTATTGATTGTTGTCTTCTGAGCATTCATCATTGTTCTAATAGCGAGTTTGTTCTCCACTGTTGGTTCGCTAGACCCGTCACAGTGTTGTTTCAGTCTCTGAATGGTGACAGGATTTTTTTGGGGTGATCGGCCTCAACCCTCATAGGGTCTCTCGTGTAGCAAACAATGGTCATACTAGATGTCGCCAGGATGCGATCCAGATAATGGAATGTGCTGTGTCGTTATCGTATGTTCGCCAATGACCCGACACATCCTACTTCTGTGGTACACTGTGTTATAATCTTTCACATTTAGATTAGAAAGCACATGTTCCATTGGAAAGCTATGAAACGCTGAACTTTATTTTCTCTTGTCGGCAAACAGAAGAAACGCAACTGTTAACTCGGCCATCTGTCTGGAGACCGATCATGCAAAAGATGGATTACAGAAACAAAAGAAGCCACAGATATTTTTTTTTAAATACATGATTCACACGACGGCTCTCTCTCCCGGGAACTATTCTACTTCTACCGCTGCAGTGCACAAAAATAGTAAGTAGAAAAAGAATAAGAAAGTCTCCCTATTGCACAAACACATGAGAATGAGGTTGGAGATCAGAAGCATTGACTTAACTGACTCGAAAACAATCTGGCACAATGATTCAGACTTCTATAGCATGACGCATAGGATATGATTGAGTCAATGAAAAATACTAAGAAATGATTGAGTCATCGTTTGAGCAACTAGTGTACACAGTATTACTATCATCAGGCGCCTTAATCAATAATATAAGAAAAAGGCAATCTTCATTTTTTTTTGCCACTTCATGAGACAGGCAGGTTTGTAGAACATAGTCACAACAGGCAAAATTGAAGGCAACAGAGACAGAGAGCGACAACGTGAGAAAATATTAGACAGTTTGACAACCTGGCACGACAGGGAAACAACAACGACCTTGATACATAATACTGTGGACAGAGAGCTGTGGAGAGCCATGACCGCCTACGCCAGCCGGCATGGTATCTGATGATGATATTTGTTTTGTCGCTGAGAAGAACAATTTGTATAGCAAATTTACGATTTATAACTTATATAGGTTATCTATCTTTCTACATATGAAATCCATTCGGCAGCAAATAAACAAACATGCAGGTGATAAAGAACTACTTTTGGCTGTGGTAAAATGGCTTAAACTTGTTCATTTTATCAAAACACGATTTTCTAAACACATTTTGCAAGGAACTGCCTTGGGTAGAAAGGTAGGTATGAAAAGAAAACTTTGTATTAAAAGCATCAATTAATTTTCAGAACATGATTTTCCTACACTATCCGAATCATTGAAGACAGATATGTTTGTAGAGCTGTTTGTGCTGGTGTTTCCAATATGGAAACAACCCTGACGGAGCATGGGTCTTATTAGTATTATTTAATATAATATTTTTTTTAAATATTGACAAATTAGCATTCTACTAAGCTATGTCATTGTCTCTAAAAGACCTAAAACAGTTTTATTATGTTAGCATACACATTAGATAGTCTTGCGCATGTATGTTAGCATACACATTAGATAGTCTTGAGCATGTATGTTAGCATACACGGTAGGTAGTCTTGAACATGTATGTTAGCATACACATTATATATTTTTGAACATGTATGTTAGCATACACATTAGATAGTCTTGAGCATGTATGTTAGCCTACACGGTAGGTAGTCTTGAACATGTACTGATTTAGCATGAAATGAGTTAGTATTAAAGGTCCGTGCCCTTTGCGACAATCCTAGAAATAAATGCTCACTTTAGTGAACTTGTTTAACTTGGCACTTGCGTCATCAGCATCATATCACATGAACATTCTTATAAATGTTCCTGGTTCTAGCAGCCATAAAAAAATCATACAGCCTCAAATTCCCAATCTGATGGTGATGATGTAATATTCAGATATTTCCAAAGATGCTACAAATCTCCCTTTACCTCTGATTACTCCCAATATTATCATTCTTTGTACTACACGTTATCATATCCAGCATCGCCTTTCTCATTGTGTAGTAAATCTGACACAGCCTCTTATTAAGGCAGCCCTACTTCTTCTCAAAACCGAAGCATTTCCCAATAGTTAATCCGCCCTGTCGTTGACTCAGACCCCTGCATACTAAATGCAGTATATCCATGTAACACTCCAGACAACCAAAAATCATGACTCACTACTTCTTGGCATGCATCAAAGTTTATTCACCATATCGGAGTATCTTAGCAGCATCTTTTGACATCTATAACGTTGGAAAACAAGAAAATGGAATCACAAGCACAATACATAAATGTGCAGCTAGTCTTGTCTGAATCTGATTACTTTTGTACTAAGCAAACTAATTTGACTCTTACACATATACTGGAATGTTCTAAGACTGCATACAATACATGTAACTTATATGTTATATTTATAAGTTAGTTCCTCATTTGTCACGATGTACTGTATTGATGACTTGCGTTGCATATTGTGCTTTTTTTTTACGTAGAGTCATTTATTCTTTGTCATGGAGTACCTCAATGGTGGAGATCTCATGTTTCACATACAGCTGTCAGGAAAATTTGAATTTGCACGTGCTCAGTAAGTTTTTTTTTCTGGTTATTGAAACCATGAATGTGAACATCGTGTCTTTTTTATATGTCTAGCTCTCAATTCCGTAGATAAGTAGCTGGTGTCGATGTTCAACCAATAAATCAGAACATAACTTTTAGAACTACAAATTTAGCTAAAATGCTAGTAATAATTGAGTTTTTTCCACACAAAAATTAAAATGTCGCGAATTAAGAAATAACACACGAAAATTAGCGACCTTTTTCTTTATTATTTTTTTTTTTAGATACAACTCTTCCATACTGAAGACAAAATGGCGGACATATCGACTTGTGTTTTTGTGAGACACCGTCAACAGATGGTCCACACCGTCACAGGTGGTGTAGATCTATAACTCGGAAGTATACGCAAATAAAATAAGGTGTACGCCAGGGATGTGTATTGTCACCAGATTTATTTTCTCTTTACATCGAGAATATCTTGAGATCAATTAAGAATATGCCATGCATTAAAATAGGAGGACACAATATCAATAATCTACGAAATGCAGATGATACTACGATACTGTGTTGATAACAGATAGCCAATAACATCTCCAAGATCTGTTAAACATGACGGTTATAGAAAGTGAACAAAAGGTTTTAGTTTAAACATAAAAAAGGCAGAAACAATGATAATATCAGGAAACAGTACCCCACCAAATAGTAAAATAGTATTAAATGAGAAAAACGTAAACAGCTGAATAGTTTCAAATATTTAGGAACATTAATAACTTCATATGGTTAATGCAAGACCGAAATTATAAGCAGAATAGGACAAGCAAACGCAACATTCCATAAAATGAACAATATCCTATGCAACACGTCCATATCGATGGATACTAGAAAACATGTCCTCAAATGCTACATTGAACCAGTGTTACTCTATGAAAGTGAAGCATAGACAATAAATAAGACATCACAAAAATCATTGAAGGTAGCGGAAATGTGGTTTATTCGAAGAATGTTACGCATTCCCTGGACAGCGAAGATTACTAATGAAGAATGTCTTAGAAAGATGGATGTGAAAAGATGCATTATTGATAATATAAGAAAAAGACAGTCAACATTTATTGGGTACATAATGAGAAGAGGAGGCATTAAGAATATAGTGACAACAGGAAAGATAGAAGGGAACAGATCAAAGGGAGATGCAGAGAAAAGATATTGGACAGTTTGACTAAACGGCTTCGACTGACGACACTAACAGAGATGATGACATATATGAGAGATCGATGTGCATGGCGAAATATGATCGCCGATGCCATTCGGCACGGCACGTGATGTTGATGATGATGTCAACATCACTTGAAAGATGGATTGTTACATTCTTTCGTATAGGATGTGGTGTTAGTTATTTTGGCAAGAAGTCCACTCATCAAGATCTTGGTCGGTGCGACGGAGCACGTGCATCCGAGCTCAAATGTTCATAAGTGTAGCCGTTATTTCACGTGATTACACGGCCTAGTACATACAAAATGTCAAACGACAAGGTCGGCGCGCTTGAGTAGACGTCACAGATCAAAAGACATTCGATTGTCTATGAAATCGTTACGTGTTATGTTCTGGAATGTTGTTAGAGTCGAAAAGCGACATTTTGAACTAGATAAGTTGGTGTACAGCGCAGATGTTGTGGCTCTACAGGAATCGCGGTTGGGAATGAGAAACCGTCTCCAAGCCACCGGCGTTCATAGTTTCTACAGTAGCCCACACTTTGGGATAGTAACTCTTGTACGAGAAGGCATTGACGCGATCAGTACAAGAAGCCATTGGAGTCTTTACCGCAACAACAATCTATGAATAGAAGTATGTGCCACAACGCAGGCACATACCTTTACAGCACTCTCGGCGACTATAATCGAAAGATAGCATGTTTTCCGTATGTGTCCACGGCTATAGGCACCCATAGAGACCATACCTTTTTTAACAAAAATTTCGCGTTGTAAACAAGCGATATTCACCCGGTTCAACGAGGAAATGAAAGTAGACCTAACTAGCTTCCATTTCCTTTAGTTTTCAACTAGATACAACGTGTCACAGTTCAGTTGTGACTGTGTTCAACCACTGGTATAATCCGTCAGGTAGATCCAGGAAAAAGGTAACTTAGTTTTGCTAACACTAGATAATACACACAATAACACACACAAGTCAACGCTTCGACCAAAAGGCCTTTGTCAAGACAGACAGTAAACTTAAAACATATAATAGAAAGCGAACAGTAATAATATCAACGGTCACAAAAGGTATGGGAAGTCTGGATTGCGATAATCCTTCAACATTCTTTTAAATTGCAACCATTTTCGGAAATTCTTTTCTATCTTCAGATTTTGTGGGGGGTTTTTTGTTTGCTGTTTTTGTTTTTGGGGGAGGGGGTTGCGTAACCGATACTTTTAGTTCGATCGACATTGTTCGTTTGTTTACAAAGACGAATATTATATGAACAAGTAGTTTGATTATAAAATATCGGTGGAGTAATCTCAACCAAGTAAGTTGCAGTCGTCCTGGATTGAATGTGTATAAAGTTTTCACCAAAATTCTAGCCCTC
This sequence comes from Meghimatium bilineatum, assembly GCA_034231615.1. Taxonomy (NCBI): domain Eukaryota; kingdom Metazoa; phylum Mollusca; class Gastropoda; order Stylommatophora; family Philomycidae; genus Meghimatium; species Meghimatium bilineatum. Next base: position 31,012,022 of record CM067317.1, on the reverse strand, counting down.
GTCAGAGACCCTACTTCACAGTTTATCTCAGATATCACATGTACACCAACAAAACTTACATTATCACATTAGGTAACTATTTTTTTTATTTCCACACAGAAACATTATATACACATCTTTAAAAACGAACAAGTTATGCATTTTCCAAATACGCACAATAAATAGATGGTAAGGGCACAAAGAGAATGCAGTAGCAGACGGAAATTACCTTTTTTTAACGCAAAGTGGTAAAGGGCTAACTGGCTAGAAGCGCAATCCTATGCATGCATTCTGAATGATTCAATTAATATGATTCCGAAAGTCAAAACAAGAGATGTACGTAGGGGATGAGTGGCTTCATTAGAGAGAACCTCGCAAAATACGGACCTCACTGCGAAAATCATGCTTATCTTTATCCCCGGACACATGGGTGTGGAGGTAAGCGAACAGGCTGACCAATTATCTAGCCTCGCCACCACAACAGATGGTTAGCCTATGGACCGAGCAAACATGCTCATTGTCCTTCGTGAGTCTGCAAGATCGCATGATTTTGAGATAAATGGTCATGAATCAATATCGAGAATGCGCGAATTGGGAGTGAGGATGGGCGTGGACCGTAGAGAACCCCTGACGAAGATTTCCTAAAGAACAGTGAACCAACATAGAGATGGAACCATCAGTCGTTATGCCCTGAGAGATTTACTGGAGCGAAGATCTGAGTACCTATGGACATGTCCGGTGTGCAAAGATTATCAACATACCTAATACCTAATAGGCCTACCTGGTCAGTGTTTACAAAATTAAGTTTGATTATATACATATTTCTTACAAAGTAACAAAATGCAGTAGACTTATACAATTATATCAGCTTTCAGTCAGTTTAAAAATCATACATATTTTGTCAGTAGTACTATTTGAGTAATAACTAATAAGCACAGTGGGGAGGGGGTGAGAGAAAAAAAGGTGTTTCTATGACAAGTTATCATATTTTGTTTCTTCTTCTGCGGCTTATAACGTGCGTATGATAGCATACAATGAATATATTTGAGATTTGTTTCCAAAACAGAAGAGCTGATACGCTTTCTTAAATAAGAACTTTAAGCATTTGTGAAACCAGTTATTTGGTTGAAAGTCTCTCTGAATTTGGAAAGACGAGAGTGTAAACAGGTATATCGTCATCTTAATGTAGGCATATATAACCTAAAACGGTGTTAGGCATGCAAAGGTAAAAGGATGTCCTATGGCAGCAACCTGCCGTCCAGGATGAAGATAACTCTTCATGTACTAAGCCACAGCAACTATTAGGTGGGGTGGCCAGTTCCCTTCCTTGCTGTTTTTTTACCTTCCCTAACTCGTGCGTCAGGTACTCATTTACAGCTGAGTCGACTAGAGGAGTGGTCGTGTCAAAGGGAAATCACAACCTATAGGTAGGTTTCGAACCTGGCACACTGTAACCCGGTGATAGCAAGAAAGCTCACTATCAACTAGATTACCTGCGTTTGGCAGAGAGAAATGTAATTATGTTGTGGAAGATCTATTACTTGGTGTTGCTTATCTATTTTTTAGTGTCCTGAATTTCACAAATAAATTGAGGTAACTTATTTATTTTTTTTTTATTTTTTTTTTCATAGTGAATGTCCGCAAGTTTAGTTCATTGAATTCAAAACTATTAGTTTCAGGTTCAACTCGTTATGGAAGGGGAGAACAGTCTATAGACTTTGCCTTACATCTGTAAGCCCTATATTGTAAGCAAGAATAGCTCAGTGCCATAAAGCAAGTACTCCTAGATATATACAGATTATATGCAAGTATCTCGATATCAATGGATAAAGTCAACATGGTGTTGGGTTCCTTATTATTGCTTACAGATTATTGTTATGGAAGGTTATGGCTCGCCACTGGCGCCAGGTCTGAAATTTCATTCGTTAGTGTGGCGCATAGCCGAGAGGTTAGTACGTTGGTCTCACACCAGTGAGGTCTAGAGTTCGATTCCCGGTAATGACTGGCTTTTTTTCTGTTGAAGGGTAAATTAAAAAACCCATCCTGTACATGGCGTGGCGACAGCAAGAGCATGCAGCCTGTATCGTACAGCTATTCAATCCCCTCCCTGCAATTCCTTAACGGGAATAATGCAGTGTTGACAGTGTGACTCTTTTAGTAAAATTGTGCAGCTCACATTTTGTGTTGAGTAATCAGCGTTCATTCTCAAATTCCCACTTGATCTTTCTTGTAGCAGGGTGCAAGTAGAATTGTTGTACTAGATTTCCAGCAGCGTATACACTAAAGAATGGAAATGCGGTTCGTCACTGTTTTATTTGCGCCACTGGCCATATATACTGTCCTCGGTGGTGCTGATTAATTCAATTCACGAACTTTTTCTGTGAATAATGTTGTTATTAATTTTTGTATTTTAGGTTTTATGCAGCAGAAATAGTCTGTGGATTGCAGTTTCTCCATAAGAATGGTATCGTATACAGGTAAATTCACTTTATAATAACTTTTATTTTTAAAATTCCTGATAGCTTACATTTTCCATTAACTATTTGTATTTTTTATTATTAGTGTACTGTTGTTCACTAACATCTGCCTTTTTAGCATTTGTTTTCAAACTCTCATTGAAAATTTCGTGTGGATATTCTATAGATATTCTTCAACATTTTACTTCTATTTTTCATATATGCCACATCAATGGTGAAATGCCCTTTGCTCTATATTCTATATTGATTGTTTATAAAAGTATTTATTTTATTCCTCCAAAATATATTATCTTTAAGTATCTACATATTTAAATTGTTGCATGCAGATTATCTTCATGTTTGACCTGCATTTCTTATTTAAATTTAACCTGGGAGTAAACATCACCTATCGCATAGACGGAAAATTGTTCAACCTTCGGCGGCTTCGAGCAAAAACCACAGTTAAATCACACACAATCAGGGATCTTATATTTGCTGATGACTGTGCCCTAAATGCTAACTCTGAGGCTGATCTACAATGTATTATAGACAGATTCTCCAAAGCCTGTACCAACTTTGGGCTTACCATTAACACAGAGAAAACAGAAGTCATGTTACAACCAGCACTTGGCATAAGCTATCTCGAGCCCTGCATAAAGGTAAATGGTGTAGCACTGAAAGTTGTGAATAGATTCACATATCTAGGCAGTACGTTATCACAAAATGCCAACGTTGATGATGAAGTGTATACAAGGATCGCCAAAGCAAGAAGTACTTTCGGCAGATTGTACGCAAATGTTTGGCATAGAAATGGCATTAACCTACAGACTAAGCTGAAAGTTTACAGAGCAGTGGTACTTCCAGTGCTGCTATACGCTGGTGATACATTGACTGTGTATAGACGTCATGTGAAAAAACTCAATCATTTTCATACAAATTGTCTCAGAAAAGTTATGAACATCAGATGGCAAGACAAGATTCCAGATACCACTGTCCTTGATAGAGCTGGTTTCCCAAGCATTGACACGATCCTGATGCAGACACAGATTCGTTGGGCAGGTCATTTGGTACGTATGCCAGACCATCGTTTGCCAAAGATACTTCTCTATGGTGAGCTAGAGAAGAGTATACGATCTCAAGGTAACCAAAGGAAGCGCTACAAGGACTCGTTAAAGAACTCACTGAAAGCCTTTGAAATAGACCACGATACATGGGAAGAACTTGCACAAAATAGATCTACATGGCGTTCTAAAATAAAAAAAGAGCGCATCATCTTGTGAAAAGAAAAGAAATGCAGCAGCTCAACAGCAGAGAGCAGCTAGAACGTCACGGATAGACCAAGATCCGTCTACAGTCGTCATTCCATGTCCAAACTGTCCAAGGACATTTACAGCTCGAATAGGGCTCATTAGCCATCTACGAACTCATAATCAAGGACATAACTAAAATTGAATTTTCAAAAGTGGATGTAACAAATGGTCATCATCACTTGTGATGGACAAACAACATTTAAATTTAACATTATTTTTAATTATACATTGGCATCATAGCACATGGAACACTTATTTGCATCTGCGTTCTTCTCACCATTCCATGAGCCATTCAAGATTGGTCGTACAGAAAGTACCAATCAAATATTAATTGCAATCTTCACATCTTTTCTGATGACGCTCTTTCTCGTACTCCTCCCCCCCCCCCCCCTTAACACTAGTCACTTTCATTTCTATCATTCTTTCATGATATACATCATCATCATTTAAACGACCGTTGTTCAAGTGGATGCCAGAAAAAAAACACTTCAATGATTATATGAAGACATGTGTCAAGCATCGACAGGATTGATCGAAGCTCTTGGGAAACAGCCTGAAACAGTCGGATGAGAGCGAGTATTAACAATTTGTAACAGGGTGAAACACTGCAGGCAATTCAAAAGAGACAAAAACGAAATGAGAGATCAAACTATTTTTTTTTCATCTTAAGGTCTATTACATTCCTGTCACCACCACAATAGGTCTTTCAAAGCCCGGATTGGATTTACCAGATCTCTGAGGTCTCACAAATAATTAATCAATCCAAATGCGACTCTCTTAATGTCATGCCTATATTCGCTTGTGACGAAGAAACATCGCTACATTATCATTTCGAGTCTTACTTTATTAATTATACAGTAAATCTAAATCTTATCTAATTAAGTCAATCCTCCCTATAATTACTGCACCATCCATGATAATTTTTCCGCTATTGTCTACTCTCCTGTTTCATCTGACCACATCATGACCAGGGCAGAATATTTATGTAATAGCCTATACTTACTCTTAAACAAATTGATCAAGACGATTGCCCACTCCTTTCTAAGCATGAGCCTAAAAAGGTACATGCACCTTACACTGTCATGCTTGGGTAGGTTTGAGTCTGTTTATTGATAGTACAATGTAATATGATTATGAAAAATAATTGATCCTCTTTGTATTCGTTCAGTTTTGTAGTGATTAATCATGTAATTATTCACCATAATTGTTTTATTATTTACTCTCCAATTGGTAAGTCTAACCTTCTTTAGCTATCTGCAGAGACAGCAACCACTGAATCTGTCCAGATTCATAAGTGCTAGCCAGTAGTTCTACAGAAACCACATGAAAAATATCACCTTCAGAGCATAGACCTATTCCAAAACAATGGTGGCAAATTTTTAAGACCTGGTACAGATTTCTTGATGATTATGGTGATCACAATTCCTTTGTAAACCCCAACCACACACTGTTAATTGTAGTAGTAACAGTATTATTAGTAGCAGTATGAGTATTAGTAGTAGTAGTAGTGGCAGAAGTAGTAGCAATTATAGTAACATTTTTGCAATTGACAAAAATTGTCATCAAGTTTCATTATGTCTGCAGAGATCTCAAGCTAGATAATGTAATGCTAGACAAAGATGGACATATCAAAATTGCTGACTTTGGTATGTGCAAGGAAAATATCTTTGGTGAAAACCGAGCTAGCACTTTCTGTGGTACTCCAGATTACATTGCACCTGAGGTAAAAACTATGTGTAGTTTTCAGATATAATACGTTTCTTCATTGAGAGTTTGGAATTGTCCCACTCTAGGCCCTAATCATTTTTCTGTATAAATAGGTGTACAAATTTTACTTTCAATTAGCTACTTCATACCTATTTCATACCTATTTTTTGTCTATTTTCCTACATCAGAGTACGGATACTGCATTGGATTCATCAATACACAAAGTACTCCAATGATTCCTTTCTTCAGCAATGCTGATGAGAGTAGGAAATTCATGAATTATCCATTCTCTGATATTGTCTTAAAATGGCTCTCTTTGCTATTTATTACATACACTTTTCATTTGTTGGTTCTTTCCTAGGAGCCAGCCCTATATATTTTCTTTGATGTGAAGCGAAAGATAGCAAAATATAATAAAAATGGTAGAACAAAATTGTGTTCTTCATGTTTTTATTGATTTCTGGGCATTTTCATGACTAAATATTAAACACCAACCTGGTGTTTATTATTTATCCACCAGCTCAATCTGCTTTTTAACAGTGCAGCTCCAGCTAATCCTTCTCGCAGCATAGTAGACTAAGATCATAGCATGTCCCCGTGTATATCTTTGTATCTGGGAACACTACTTGCAACTGTAACAACAAATTTATTGGTAAAACCACAATTATAGCAGCCATTTTGAAGCTAGAAATACAGTGGTAGAGTGATATCACAAATTACAAATAATTTAAGATCTATGCAGATTTTTTTAAAGTGAGAAATATAGGTACACCTCCTAGGAGAGAAAACATTTATTTTATTACCTCTACAAGATATGCACAGAATAAATCTACAATACTTGCATTCAAAAGCCTGTATCCATCTCTCCATATCTGCACTAAATGTCCAACTCATACAACAATATAACATAATATACAGGAACCAGTGAGTCATCAGTGAGTTTTTATGTTTACTCTAACTTCAATATTGTTTTTCCATATTAAGTTTAGTCTGATGTCTGTCTAAGGCTATCTCCAACCTTATCTTTACTTCTATCTTGAATTTTCCCTCATTGAATAGGACTATGTAGGATCCTTTATTAAGTTTTACTTCTGTGCCTGATTTATTTTGCTCTTTATGCTTATATTTATCAGTAACAGAGATATGTTTAGATTTGCATTATTTTTATTAAGACAGTTATGTCTCAACTCTCACATATTTTTTATTAACATACTGCTTAATAACTTGTTTCATCTAATTGAATAATAAATATTATTTTATTTTATTTTGAACACATATTCAGCATTGTAGGAATGTTTCTTCTTTTACTTTCATAAATATTCATACAGTACATTCAAATTTGATATCTCAAAACCTTCTCAAGATCCTGAAAGGAGCAAAATACAATTCATCTGTTGATTGGTGGTCATTTGGTGTGCTGTTGTATGAAATGCTGACCGGTCAATCTCCTTTCCATGGTGATGATGAGGATGACTTATTTCACTCCATTTTACATGACACGCCAAGATATCCACATTCTCTACCAAAGGAAGCTGCTGTAATGATGAGTTTGGTATGCACAACTTTTATAAATAGAAATACAGTGGAATCCCTCTATAGCGCATTCTTTTATAACATATTTCCCTATATAACACTTTTCAAAATCCCCATTATATTTATTCTACATTGTTTGTACTTTTGTATTGTTTGTTAGCGAATTTCTGGTTATTGTATACACATTTTTCAGTCCAGACCTAGTTGTTATAGAGGGGATTCCACTGTATTATGTATATAACTCACCCAAGGTAAAGTTTCATAAAATCTATCTCATAAACAAATAGGCCTACTAATGATATAGGGCCTAGATACAATATGCTGGAAAGAAGACAGTGGTCCTATTCTTTGTACACTGAACTAGAAGTCAAGACCTGGTTGCCACATAGACGAGTTCACCTGAATATAAATGGATAAAACGGAATTAGTGCAATTGATCAACACACTGCCTTATATGTCACAAGTCTATAACTGACTTAAATACTGATCTTTATAATGTAGACTGCAAAATTATTATCACCAGTCTGATTGTCTACAGTTGCAGCTGCATTTGTGCATGATGATTTAGAGTAGTGGTTCTAAAAGTGGGCTATATGAATACCCTGGAAGCAACAAAGTTTGGAAGTGGGGGGGAGGTGGTCAACTCTGTTAAAACCTTTAAATTGTAGGGGATTGTACAGATCTGTATAGGGAGCAACAGACTTTAAATGAGAAAAAACATAAACGATATTGATAAACCGTAAACAATTTTTAGTGGGCATGTGCAGAAAGTCAATGGTTATTTTAGGCACCTGGGAGATCAGAGAAAAAAATTGTCTCAAAAGGGAGCCACAGGCAAAAAACATGTTTATAAAAAAAGGTCTGATTTAGAGAATATTTCATTTGTAGACTATTTGTTGTTTTTTTTTTGTATTTTATATTGTGTACATAGAGTATTATTTTTATCTCATTCCCAAAAGTTGTTTGAGAGAAACCCTCCTGAAAGATTAGGAATGCCTACAAGCTCAGCTGGACCAATCAACTCTCAACCATTCTTCCGCAACATTGACTGGGAGAAACTCGGGGCCAGACAGATACCACCACCTTTCAAACCCAAGATTGTAAGTTTAATACATGAGTATTCAAGCTGGTTTGTAAGTTTAAAACATAAGTTTAAAACTGGTTTGTTTAATACATTGGGCTCTGTGACAGTGTGGTTAGTGAAGTAGTCTCACAATTCTAACTAGAATGAGGTTCAATGTGAAAAGAGGTTGATCATTCATTGGCAATCCAATTGAACATATGCGTAGTGCCTAAAGTTTCTAAACAAAAAAAGGTGGTATATCCGTTTCGGGATCAACCCAGCATTTTATGTCTGTAATAATTTTCTAGACATAAATATGTTTGATTTGTTGTCATTGTTTTCTAAATGATCTAGATGCACATCTGCATGTTGCGGGGATTGAACCTGGTAACTTAGCCATCCGAGAAGTTCTCTACACAGTTTGCCATAGAGTCAGACATATTTTCAACAATAACTGAAAGCCACAGTCCTACACCGGATATGCTTCAATTCTTATTTTTATTTTGAAATATCAGCTTGTACATATTGTATCCTATATCACTAGAAAATTGACGGTACAGTGATAATACAAGTGGAAGAAGATTGCATCATGTGACATCTCTATATTGAAGATTGGCAGCAAAAGATCTTCAACACTTTCTGTCTCTTGCCTCTGTGGCACACTGATAAATTGTAATTTGTTGATCTCTTGATATTCCCCTCCCACATTTCATCTGCTCCTTGCTCAACATCCTTTAATTTTCCTTTCCTGTAATGTCTTTTGATTAGTTGCTGATCCAGTGATTGCTCGTGTTCTTTGACCCATCATGTTTTTTCTTCTTCTTCAGCATTCATTCTCAAACTCCTGTTGGATCTCCCTTGTAGCAGGAATATGGTCCTACTAGATTTCCAGCAGGATGTAGTCCAGAGAATGGAAATGCGTTGTGTCGCCGTTTTATTTGCGCCAATGGCCCGACACATCTGTCTTCGGCGGTATCATGTTTTTTAACTCTATATTACCAATAAGGCACTAAACTGCCACACCCATACTGCCAGAAAAAATGAAGATAAAATCGTCATTTTTATGACGACTCCTAAAATGTGTTAGTTAAGAGAAATAAACCCTTACGGAGATAATCCAAAACGTGTTTGAATTTTTTTCCAAATTTGTTTAGGGCATCAGTATTTGTTTTTCTCTTATTATAAGAATAAATTATATCATATCAAGTGACATATTCTTTCCAGGATGTTATCTTTGTCATGGATACTCTGAATGCTTCTATTTGATTAAACTCATCTTCCTCTAGCTATTCTCTTACATTTCTCATTATATTCTCTGCATAGATGTTAAAATGATAAAGGGATAGAGTGCACTCCTGTCTCACTCCACTTTGAACAGCGAACAGCAATCAGATATTTCTCCCTCCACTCTTACTGCTGCTTGTTGTTCGTGATATAGTGTTTCAATAAGATGTATTAGATGTTTGGGGAAGACCATGAGGACCATAGCTGGTGATGTTTAACACAATGAAACATATTGGTGTAGTCTATGATACACATATAAATACATTATGATGAAAATAATCATTTATATCAAAATGGATAACCATAAAAATAATGGAGATTGCGACTCAACAACTTCCTATACAAGTATAAGTAGACACATAACTTTTATCTGTAGCTGTTATTCACCATATATGCCGTATGTGACCTAGTTATCTATGCATGTGATGAAACTATGCCCATGTTATTAACACAGTATATTTTTACCCACAAATCCTTTCATTGTTTTCAATACAGAAAAGTGCAAGCGACAGCTCTAACTTTGACTCAGACTTTACATCAGAGAAACCACGTCTCACACTTCCAGATCAAGCACTACTCAAAACAATGAACCAGCACGTGTTCAAGCACTTTTCTTTTACAACACCAGATGTCTTACACTCATGATAAAATTTTATGTTAAATTGTCCACAAAATAGATGCCTATATTTTTTCATAGGATGGATAGAAAGTGTATTTCAAACATAGAATTTATTAACTTTTATGATATTTTAGTGTTTTTTTTATATTTTTAAAGCATATAATTAAGTTGTGGTAGATCTCACAAATTTTATAATACACATATTTTATGTGAAATTTAGAGAGATGAATTGTATTATATTTGCATGTGCATGCATCTTGTGTCCATCACAAGTTTCATTCAATTCATATGTTCAAAAATACACCAGTTATGCATTTCAGTTCAGTGAGAATGGAGTTCACAGACAAATGATAAGCCATTTTCAGGATTCAATCAATCAATGAAGTGCCATGCTGAATGGCATAGGCGATCATGTTTCTCCATGACTCTCTGTCTCTTGTGTTGTCAATAAGCTCAGTTGGTGAGCTTCTAATGAATAGTGCTACAATGCAAGTCCATCTAATAACTTTTTCTTTGTCGTCCCCTATCTCTTCTCCCATTGATCTTTCCAGTGGTTATTAAGTGTTCAAGCTGTTTTCTTCTCAGCACATGCCCTAGAAACCTTGACTGTCTGCCCCTAATATTTGATATTGATCTTTTTACGCCGAGAACCTCTGCATTAGTTTTCTTAGCTGTCCATGGTATTTTCATCATTATTCTCAGAAACCACATTTCTGTAGCCTCTAATTCGCTTTTAATTTTTTTACAGTCCATGCTTCACATCCATAGAAAATAATTGGTTCAATATATCATCTCAGCACTCAAATTCGTATCTGCATTGATAGTCTTCCATTGCATAAAATGGTTCTAATTTTTTTAATGCTGACTTGGCTTGTCCTGTTCAGCTCTTTATCTCACTTGAGCATCTACCTTCTGATGTTAACAGGGTGACAAGATATTTAACTTTTTCGACTTGTGCCAATTTTGTGTAATTAATTTATATGTTGCATCTTGGTGTAGAGCAGCTTTTCAGGATTACAAACCTGAAAAGCAGCCCTACACCACTGGCATAGTGCTTGGTTCACTGTGACATATCATATTCCTTTTTTTTCTTTGGGGGGGGGGGGGGGGCTGGTTGGAATGGAATACTAGAATCCTTAGATAAAAACTTTATTACTGTATCACTGTATCACCAATATTAGTTTTTCATAGTTTTCTGTTGTTTACTGTATTTCATTACTGTATCAACAGTAATCATTTTTCTTAGTTGCTAACTCAAAATATGATTATTATATTTATTAAATTCTAATATTTAGGAACAAAGATTACAAGTGATGGAAGAAGTTCAATAGAAATAAAAAGCAGAATATGGCAGGCAAAAAACAAAATTCAAAAAATTGAAAAATATATTGTGTAATGTGACCTTGCCATTAGAGGTGGAGAAGAAAGTTAAGTTTATTCTCAATCTTGCTGGTTTGAAAGGCTTGATGAAATCGCATCTTTTTTTGGAGATGCGGTTAGTCAAGTACAGAAGAACGCATGTTCAATAGTTGCTAGGCGATTTGGTGCCATTGAATGGACTGGTTCAATTCCCGTTAGTCTCAAGAATTTTTAAAAATTGTCCTCTGGCTTCCTACTTATATTTACTTGTATAAACAATTACTCGAAGCAAAATTGTATTGTCTATATATGTTATCCATGTTTACAAGAAGACCTATCGGCGCTTGTATAACTAATACGGATATTATGTTATATGTTTGTTGTTACTGAGGATATTTCAATACCTGTACGGGATGTTTATTGTTGTTGTAATAGTCCTTGTCTCGATCGGTCCGTTCTGGTAACTTTGTGTGCACGGTTTGAAAGGCTTGATGAAATCGCATCTTTTTTTGGAGATGCGGTTAGTCAAGTACGGAAGAACGTGTGTTCAATAGTTGCTAGGCGATTTGGTGCCGTTGAACGGACTGGTTCAATTCCCGTTAGTCTCAAGAAGAAAGTTAAGTAGTACTATATAACACCTATACTAACATATGTGTGTGAGTCTTGGGCAATAAACAAACAGGAAAGTGGGAAATTAGAGGCAGTAGGGATATGGTTCTACAGAAGAATGCTGAGAATACCATGCACTGCCAGAAAAACTAATGTAGAGGTGTTGAAAGAGTCAAATGCGAAACGGACCTTAATAATATAAGAAAAAGACAATCTTCATTTTTTTGGCCACTTCATGAGACAGGGAAGTTTGGAGAACATAGTCACAACGGACAAGATTGAAGGCAACAGAGATTAGGGTGACAATGTGAGAAAATATTAGATAGTTTGACATCCTGGCACAGCAGGGAAACAACAACAATCTTGATACATAATGCTGGAGATAGAGAGCTGTGGAGAGCCATGATCACCTATGCCAGCCAACATGGCACCTGATGATGATGATGCTGATATTTATGCTTTTACTATTCAGCATATTTGCAGAATGAGTATTTATAAAATGATCTCAACATCGCTGGGCATTAAAATAGAGTTACAGATAGATTTGTTGTACAAATATATTGTTTGTGCTCATTATAAGTATATGTTAATTCACTTACTAGTGCAGGTAAACAGTCTGCAAAATTGTATGTTTGATTTAACGCATTCTAACTATGTGGTTCCTGAGACAAAATTTGGATGTGAGAAATGGAAACAGAATACAGAATGATCCTTCTAACAGTATGTAATGTGCCTGGTAGGGTATGTAAAAATAAATTAATAAGATGTTTTGTGTGTGCGGAATAGTAGCACTGTCATAAGAGGCAACTAAGGAGGTTTGGAGGTGGAGTTGGCTGTCCTATTCCATAAGTGAAAGTGACCCAAGAGCCTAAATGAAGTTGGATGTCTCAGGCCAAAAAAATATTGCAGCCATTCTGCAAACCATGACACAAGAAATTCTGTTCTCTGGACTACATCCTGAGAACATATATTACATTTATATAATAAATTACATTTAACAATCAATAGTAGATCAACGAATCTTTGTTCTTTAACTAATTTTTGATAAGCTTCTAAAACAACCAGTTCAGCACAACCATATTCTGCCTGAAAGCCTTTAAAACTTCCTTTTTATAGTTAATTCTAAATACATTATGGCAGGACAGGAAAACCCCTGGGAAACAAAGAGTTAATGGTATAATATAATAATGCAATTACTGAAGTAGCATAATGGGTTTCCCTCCACACTTAATTTGCCTCATAAAACTGTTGTACCAAGAATAACAAGCAGCCATATCAATACAGATAAGTGGTGAAACATCTGATTCGTTCACTGTGGGAAAAGGAGCCAGACAAGGATGTGTATTATCACCATATCTCTTCAATGTTTATGCAGAGATCATCATGAGTAATGAAAGAAACAAACATAAATGAAACAATTTCAATCCACTCAATATCAAGGACAAAAGATACCAGAACTTAGATGTGATGATACAACACTTCTGTCTGTCTTACATAAAAGTCATACATTTGGTCTCAAATACTTCATAAATTCCATTTTTTTTAAAACTCAAAAACAAAATATATTTCTGACCATACAAAAAGACCAAGTTTATCATAAGTGACAAAACAACTTACAAGTTCTCAATCAATAACAGAGAACCAAAGTGAGTTATCAGTTTCAAATACCTTGATCTCTTATAAGCAATAATGGGGATTGCTATGAATACTTCAGATGAAGATTGGTCATTGCATCAAATAAACTGATACAAATGAAAAACATATGACTACTGAAACAAAAAACAAAACCCATAACTTTCCTTAAAGCTTGCATATTATCATTTTCAATAGTAAAAAAAAAGTAAAGTAACCCATAGCATTTATTAATGCTGTAGGGGTGTGAGATGTTAGCGATCTCACATTTCACAATCTCTGCAAATGAGGGCAGTAGCCATCTCCTCTCCCTCGCAGTCTTTACTTCCCGGATTAATCTGGTACCCATTTAAGGCTGGGTCGACCTGGGAGCCGTTGCGATCTGAAAACATTTCCGCCTCAACTGGGGAATGAACCCAGGACCACTCATATGCAAAGCCAGTGCGCTAACGTGGCTCCCAATATATGGATGTGAATCATGGACAATTAGGTCTACCACTGAAGCGAGAAACAAAATTGTTGCACTTAAAACAAAAGGTTACAAAAGAATACTCAGAATATCATGGACATTATGGGGAATTTGAAAGTAAAAGATAACTGAATAAACAATAAGAATCTCTCCTATAAAATTAAGATATTCTGACCATATCAAACAACATGATAACCTAGAATATACTATAATGAACAGGATGTCAAGAAAAAAGATGTAAACCACAAAGAAGAAAATATTAACATGAGATATTCAAGACCCCTGAACATAACACAGGATGAGGAAGATCTGATCAAGATCAGTAGGAATTTTGAAAGCAAACAGTTACATACTATCGAGGATATGCTACCCGATGATAATTGTCAAGCATAAGCTGTATAGGACATTGCTTTTCAACTATTGCTAGAGTTTAACATGTCACTAATACATTGATTTGCATTGTCAGTCCAATGAGGACCGTCAGCTTTCAGACAACAAGCAAGTTCAAGTGATTTGTTTGTGAATCAGGTTCACTAACCACAAAGTTAACTTTTTTTTTTGGTACCAAAAAATGAAGTCAAGCCACACATTCTAGCTCAGAATTAAATAAATTGTACAAGTTGTAATTTTAAGTCTTGTCTACTAAGAACTAACTCTTAATGTGATATGCTTAAGTCTTAATGCACAGAGACCATTTATAAATTTGGAAGCATATCCTATTCAGAAAGTAGCCATAAGCTCAGCATTTTTTGTGTGCTGTAGTGATTTTCTAGGCAATATAAATATCTTCAGTATTTTGCCATTTCTATCTGAACAGTCCATATTAACAAATGCCTGCAGTGGGATTTGAACTTTGTACTCTGCTATTGCATAAACACTCTGTTCTTCGCCACTGCAGAGCCAGATTTCAAGTACCATTTCCTTATACTTTTTTAAAACAATGTAAATAGCACTTTGCATTGTACAAAACATACACATATATCTCAATGTTTTAAAATTTACATTTGAAGAAATTAATGGATAAAACATGCACCATTGTCACATTGTTAGCATTAACCTTAGCTGTTACTTCCTTGGTGTTTAGGACAGTATCTTGAAACATATGTCTTGGCTTTTAGCTATCTTGTTCTGAAAACCAGTTTTTTTTTCATTTTATTTAGTTCCTGCTCCACTGTTCTCCCTCATGTAACTTTTGATTTACATAGACTGCCATTACAAGCATTAAAATAAGTACCAGATGGAAAGAATAAAGAGAGAAAGTCAAATAGATACTCTTTGCAGAATAGGGTATGACTATGTGCCTCAACAATATGCAAGAACAATACAAAGCAGCATCACATCACTCAAACTGGAGAGCACTAGTTTTTGCCCTGTTCAGTATTGGGTGCTCGCAGATAAATCCTTTGAGGACATCCATTTATGAAAGTTTCAAGTTCTTAATTGTCCCCTATGTTGTTCTCCATGATTCTTAACCATTTAACAGCACATATTTAACTCTTAAAGACTGGCAATTTTTTTAAACTAGTTTTGCCATAATTACTTTTTCCTTGATGAAGCTTCTTTGTGATTACACAATGCAGATTCATGTATAATACATGAAACTAAAGATAAATTAATATACAATTAATTATATTTTAATAAAACTGCATTTGTATTCTTGAAGTTAAAAAAGATTTATGATCAATTTTGCATGTATTTTTGTGTACAAAATGAAATTTATGAACAATAAATGTCATTACCAACTCATACTGAAAGTCTGAAACATATTCCTCCAATATCTATTTGAATAATGGTAATCCATTTTGGGAACATTAAAAACAACTTCAGCTTTTTGTATGATTTTGTTTTTGTGTTACAGCCCCTTCAGTAAACCATATTATATGCCTAAATTAAAGCATGTTTTACCCATGAAATTCATCTTCAGAACTAGACTATTTCTCTAAAAACTTATTTCTGGGTTTTTTTTTATCAACAGTGATTCATAAAGTATACATAGCCTATTCTACTAGTAAAAATACCTACTATTTAAACAACCCAATTGACTAGATTCACTTGACATTGCCAATGTTAGAACAAACACAAACAAATTATGTTATAATTTACACATTTTACAAACTTTTAACAGAGAAATTATATATTAAACAACATGTGTTGCATCCATTAACTCATAGCAGACTAAGTAACAACCTATTTGCTGGTTTTGTCTCTGGTCCACTAAGAGTTAAGGAAGTAGAGTATTTGAAAATTACATAAATGACTTCTAAATACTGAAATATATTGCAACTGTCCAACATATGATTGATGTATATTGTTATGGTGTTTTCAGATAGACAGGTTATATACACTGCCAGTGTGGTTTTAGTAGTTAAGAGACTTTAACATTTTAATTAATTATTCTTAGTTTTATATTTGATGTCATTTTCAATGATTTCCATATTTTCCTTAATGCACATTTTAACCTTGATATTTGTATTCCAATCCTGACATCCATCTCTGTTCCTAAATCTCTTGTCTAATTTTGCTGCACATTTATGTGCATGATGTCTATATGATCAGTAGCACAGGCCCCTATATTATCTTAAATGGACTGAGCATAGAAACAGACACTCTACATGCAGTGATGTCGGATCTAGTTGGTTTCAGATGGTTAAATCTGATTCAAATCTGATGCATTAAATCTAGGTCTGTGTAGATCACTATATTTATCCCCAAGGTGAAAAGAAAGCAAGACTACAGTAAAACTGTCAACTAGGTGGTAAATTTAACAATATTTTAAAAATGAAAAAGGTTAGAATCCAGTTTTGCAAATTAGACATAGGGCATATACACAGAATCAGCATTTTGACCACATGGACTTCATCAAATTAAAAAAATAAAAATAAAAATTGGAAATAGAATTGAACAAAACTACATTTAAGAAATGCATGTAGGCATCTATGTTACCATTACCATAGAAGAAGCACACAGAAGTACAGTTGAATACAACATAAATGTACTAAGCTAAATTTTTGGATCAATTAGTAGACAAAGTAACATGTAGTGTAAATTTATACTGTATCCTATTTCTCTACTTTAACATTCTACTTGTCCCGCTCTGTGGCATCGTGAAAAAGAGCATGTCTGTGACCACCAAGGTATCAGGTTCAAATCCTGCCACAGGCATACAGACCATTCAGAAAACAATGGCAAACTACCTAATGCTTTATATGCATTGAAAATTACTACAGTCTAAACATGCTGGGTTGATGACTGCATCCTGAATAAGATATGCTACTAAATTCTACTTTAAATCCATTTTGATTCTTTCATGGTAACATAGTTGCCACATACCTTCTTTAAATGTAATTTTGTTCAATTATACTTCCAATTTTTTTGTATTTGTCCTCTTTGTATTTTTTTAATCTGGATAAGTCTTGTGGTCAAACGGTTGATTTTGTGTATCTCTCTTATTTGTTAAATTTAATTATAAACATTTTTGTTCATTTATTTCCCAGAAAAAGCTTAGCTGTTTTCATACTTTATACTCACTCTAGTATAACCACTTAGACTTCTGTCATTATAAGTGTATGTATGTTGTGCTACTAGTTTTCAGAATTATGTTGTTTGTGTATTTCAACCCGGCAGATCCATTTTCTTCACAACTGCTTTCTGGTATTCCATAATCTTCAGACTGAGTTTAAATTTATTAATAAATGTCATATTAATTATCGGTTATGAACCGATGACTTCCCCTTTGAGTAAGCTTATAGGTGCTCAGTCTCCCACAGCAGATGTTGAAGGGTATGCTAGCTTAACGTTCCTATGACCCAATGGTTAAACACACTTCTTTCTTGACCATACATGAGTCTAGCATTACTTTTATCATATTTAATACTGAATTCTCCCAATCACTGAATAGTTTTGTCATCAATTACAATTTTCACTATATTACAGACACATCATTTGTACCAAACTTGTGCATGTCATTTATGTATATACTATCTTTAATATCCAAATTCCACTATAACTGTAGTATTGTATGTGTTACATTACAGTCATATGATAAAAAGATTTTTCTGGAGTTAACCTTCTCCTTTTGTATGTCGTGCACTGAATTTAGCAAAACTTTTTCTGTTTAAACTGAATGTAAATATCAAATTTATATTACTTTTTTCTGATGTAACACTATGATACATTACATTTTATGTTTGTTATTTTAAATCATTAATGATAATAATAGAAAACCAAAGGTAGTACGGGTTTGTCACTCTTATTTCCTATGCCAAGTGGTGGAATTTGATATTCAGATCCAAATATTGTTGCTCCTCAAGATTTCTTATATTCAGTTCCAGATTGTTGATTTTTCGAGAATTGTACATTCTAATTCCAGATATTGGTGCTCCTCAAGCATTGTATATTCAGGTCCAGATATTATTACTCCTCAAGAATTGTATATTCAGGTCCAGATATTTATTGGTGCTTCTCAAGAATTGTATATTCGGGTCCAGATCTTAGTAACTTTCGTTACTGCATGTTTTCCTGTGAAGGAGTGCAGGGAGGCTTTCTATGTGCTGTAGAAGTAAGGCAGCTTTGCCATATCAGACGCTGCAACATGTACAGGAAGGGTTTTGATTGTACCTCTGAAAGATAAAATCCTGTACCAACTGTGGATTGAATACGGGACCTCAAGGGTCTGAGAACAGCGTTCTAACCACACTGCCATGCACTCCACCTTAGTGCATGATCTTAGTGCTCCTCAAAAATTGTATATTCAGGTGCAGATATTTGTGCTCCTCTAGAATTGTATATTCTAATTCCAGATATTTGTGCTCCTCAAGAATTCTTTTTCGTGGGGATATTTTCCAGAGTTTAAAAAAGTCCCAGATGTACATACCGTAAGGTGTAATGTAATCTGTAGGCCATAAGGTGCAATAGAATGTTACTTTTGTAAAAGGTGATAAGATGCTGTCAGAAGCAATAGAATCTGCAGGCTGTAAGGTGAAATAAAATGTACAGATTGTAAGTACAATAGAATGTGCAGGCTATAAGGGACAATAGAATGTGCAGGCTGTAAGGGAAAACAGAATGTGCAGGTTGTAAGGTACAATAGAACGTGCATGTGTAAGGTACAATAGAACTACTCTAGAGGGTAATCATGACTTTCTTGCAATCTTGAGCTATAAACAAAAAATTCAAAGCATATTCTATTCAAGTTGTAGTCATCAACCCAGCATTTTTTGGCTGTAGTGATTTTCTTAACTGTATTTATATTCAGTAGTTTGCCAATTACTTTCTGGACAGTCCAGCTATACAATTGGTGGGAATTGAACCAAGTATATTGACTGTCGCAGATGCATGCTGTCCCTGGAAAGCCTAGCATACTCATGAGGTATAATGCAGAGAAAAGGCTTGATTCCCTCCCAGTACAGATATGGGTCATTAGCTGACTTCATCACAGTGGAGATCATGGGCGTGAGATAGATCAAACCATCATGGTCACCTCATACAACATTCATAACATGGTGGTAGTAGTACTATTCTTTGTTCCCTTTGCTCACCCTGATAACACACAAGTGAAATCATTCATAAACAGTAGACAGTTATACAGTTTGTTGATTCACTATCAATACGTAAGTCACAAATGCCTTGAAAAAAAATATATAATAAGACCATGAGAACTACATATTAGATGGACACAGTTCCTTTATTTCTCCACATAATTCCACCAACATTGATGCACTTATCCAATTTATTTATCAGTCCATCAATACCTGCTGCATACATATTTTTCATAAGCCTATTCTCTGGGTACTCATTGCGAGCACACTATCTGTAATTTTAACTGGTCATGAATTGTACTGTAATCTGAAATATTATTGCAATTGCTGCCCTATCTATTGTTAATCATCTCAAATAATTTTCTCCAATGCTACACAGTTGCTTGTGTTGCAATTTCAACCAGATGACTAGGTCACACTTCTGCAAGTGATGCTTGTCCTTGTTAAAATTGATTTACCCAGTTATGAACCGCTTTGCGTGATAAAGAGTTCTAGGTTTTAATAGACATCTCCTTTTGACTGTTATTGAAAGAATTTTTGTCCCCGAAAATTGCATGGTGTTCATTACTTGTACACTCTTGGAGCATGGTTGCCATTTCTTGTGTGAAATGTGCATAGCAGCTACAGGTGCAACTATCATCTGTTTCACACACTGATCACTAACTGGATGTTGTAAATCTAACCTTTAAAATTCACCTGGTTCTTTCCCAGGAGAAGGGCCTACCTTTTACACTTTTTAATAAATCTACGCTGATCCAAAATATTTATTATTTTGTGATTTCACTGTCAGTTCATTTCTAGTTAAAAAATGGCAACCATAACTATGCTGAATTTCAATGGATAAAGATGCAGTGCGCTAGTTGCAGCTGCAAGGATGAGGATGTGCTGCTGGATGTACTGCCTAACAACAACTGTTGTCACTCATAACCCCAGTTTGTTCCTACCCAGACCACCATACAACCCTCCTAAATAAATTTCCTCCAATTTCTGGATTTTAAATAATTAAAATTAAACATCCGCCAGCCCATCGTATGATTAATAACCATGGGAAATAACCAGAAAATAATGAGGACTACAGTTTTATCCTCTATTTCATTTCACTTTCCATAAAAAAGGTAGACACTTCCATTAGCTTATAATTTACTTATTCCCCTCCTACTATGATAAAAAATGAGGTCTTTAAATGTACTTAGTCAATTACTAATCATAAAGTATAATTATGTAATATAAAATGTCTTAAAATGCATCCATTTTGTATCTGAGATTGTTTGCAAGAACCAAGAACTCTTTACAACAGTAAACATCAGTGAAGATTATTCCAGAACTCCTCTGTGTTTTTTGTTTTATGTTTACACCAATTAAAGTGTAGAAATAGGTGAGAGAAAATATATCATTGTGTGTGTGTGTGTGTGCATACATGTGGAGAGAGAGAGAGATTCATGTTCATAATTACGACAAAATCTGATCAGAAAAATTGAAAACATTTGATTTATTTATTATAATATAATATATACATTTAACAAATTGTGTGTTTACAATGATAAATTACACAGTTACAAAAATTATGTACGTCATTTGTGAGTGACCGTGTATGTCTATTCGTATTCATTTCTTCTATTGTAAGATATGTACTTGTGTGTGTATAAATTTACTCAATTCAGCACATCCCAAACAGAGATCATCACCAACATGTATCCATGGCTTAGTTAACTATCTGATGACCAGAATTAGCAGCAAACACAGAATTGTGGAAGTTAATAAAGATAGCTGAGTTCAGTTGATGTTTAGAGAAACTGATGATGGTGATACAACACACACTAAGTACTATACTGCAAAAGACAGCACCACATTTTGTTCAATTACTAAAATCTTGGAGCTAGATAAGAGATAATGCAAAAAGTAGACCCTTATCATTACCTTGGATACACAATAACAAATGATGATAGATGTGAAACTGAAGTTAAAAGGAGAGTAGGAAAGGTTAAAATTACTCTCATTGACATGAGAAAAATATTAACATCGAAACAAATTACAAACTAAATCTGATAATTATAAAATGCTACAGCTACCCTACATTAATTACCCATGTGGCAACAGGTGACTGAACTTCTAGTTCAGCTTGTAAAGAATAGGGCCACTGTTTTCTTTCAAGGCATATTGCATGAGGCAACTAAAGAATTCTTGGGTGATAAGCTGACAACCAGTTGTCTGTAAAAGAATCATCGTTGTCACATTATGTCCCAATTTCTTACTTTTATCTTCTATAAACTAATCCCCATGGATGGATGACAAAGAGATGCAGACTAGCAGACATTGTATCTTTATCCGTCTCTGGCAGACTCTTAGGTGACTGGGAATAATAGATGTGCCATCAATGCAGATGGGGCAACAAGAAATTTTACAGAAAAATTATGAGATAGTTGACCCAGATGTGTGTGCTGTGCCTCTCCCAGGCCTTGGTAATCCTAGGATATTGACACACTGAAATAACTTCCATCGGGGACTAAACATGCATCTGTAAACTGCCTTTACACACCCGTGCCTTTGAGACCTTATATGAGTCTAAGTATCATCTCAGTTACACAAAAAGAAGAATCTGTGCTTTTGTCTGAAAAGCTATGGGCTGTCCAGAGCACCTTGCTCACAGCTAAAGGGATTATTTCATCATCATCGTCATTCTACATTAATATATGGCTTGTAACATGGATAATAAACAAATAGATGAAAGACATGTCTTTGAGATGGGGACATGTTAAAGAATATGGAGAATTTCATGGATAAGAAGAAAATTAACAAAGAGGTCCTGGCTACACTTATCATCAACGTGTGCCACGCTAACTGACATAGGCAATCATGGATGTCCACAAGTCTCTATTTCATGTATCTTTTACCAGGATCGTTGTTGACTCTTGCCATGCCACGATGTCAGACAGACTATCTCATATTTTCTCACATTGTCATCCTTGATCTCTTTATCTTGCCTGCTGTAACTATGTTCTCCAGACCTCCCTATCTCATAACATGTACAAAAAATAAATATTCTCTTTTTCTTATATCATTTGTTCTTCTTCTGCAATCAGTTTCCTGTGCTCATGAATCTATACAGGAGGTTGGGCACCTCCATGAATTCAGTCATCAGCAGGAGGTCTTCATGGACCTTATATTATTTAATAACTCCCATTTCACATTTGACTCTTTCAGCACCTATTCATTAGTCTTTCTAGCTGTCCATGATACTATCAGTATTCTTCTATAGAACCACATCCATGTTTCCTCTAATTTTCCACTATCCTGCTTATTTATTGTCTAAGACTTGCATCCATATATTAGGATCCAATGTGTGACTCACCTGAAACTTTGTGGACTTTTAGGTTTTCACCAGATGTCAATAAACCCCTAGGTCATGAATAAATGCTCTTGGTCAGCTTTACAATAAACTGGCAGGAGGTGTGTTGCTTTCATGCCCACTGACCATTTAAGTACCATTAGCGAATCATGGGTGATAAGCAAGACCGCTCAATTGCCCTTCCACTAATCAAGGAGCACAACAATAAATTCCACAGGTACAAAGTTAACCCTAATATTTATTAACACTGTAGGGGTGATTGCAAGAGTAGACAAGAACTGACAAAATAAATACACTGTCACAGCAGAAACATATAGGTATATTAATTAAAATATAACTATTAAATGCATGTAATCATTGATCCTCATTGCATCGTGTGGTGGCTCTTAGCAGAATAATAATGACAATAATTTCCAATCGCGATTGATAATTTATCATCACACAAAACAAGTTTGTTGAATGTATGCTAACAAAACATTAATTTGTTTACTATCTAAATATGTTACATTAAAAATTATAATCATTTTAGAACAACTAAAATTAGATCTACCTATAGGTTATTGCTACATTATTATAAATTGTGAGATAATAGTTTATTTTGCACATTTATTTTGTCAACTATACTAACAAATTAGAAACTATAAAGCCTACTGAATTAAGCTTTACCACACTTCCAGCAGAAACTTCTGCATAGGCTTTACAAGATTTCCAGCGCTTTCGGTGGAAACTTCTGTCTGTTGCTATGAAGTGCTTTTGGGGCCAAAAGCAACATGATGATGATGTTAATATGACCGAAATCAATAAATCGTAGATAGCTATTTTATTAGACTTCCTTTCCGGCTATTCTAAAGTATGATAGATAACAAGAACGTTTTACTTTTACATCCAAAGTCATCTATACATAATGGCACATCAGCGCAGCGACATAGGGTCAAAGCATGAATCATGTTTTATAGACTTTGATTTTATTGTATTTTCAGTAAAATCATTATGGATTGTGATTCTGATGATAAATCTTGGAAGGTAGTTAGTTTACACAGTAGAATATACAGTAGAACATGATGGATTAGTTATGTAGAGGCCAATATCTAATATTTTGTCATGATTCAAAATGCAACTAGGTCTAGCCCTAAAGAACAATTTACAGCAAATCTACATGATTGGTTCATTTTCCCAGTAATATTATGATAATTTGATAATGATACAACATAAATACTATAGTATTAAATGTGTTATATACTGTTCCCACTTCAGAAAAAAAAAAGTTACCGGTAAGTAATTTTTTTAATATTTTTTTTTAAATTATTTTTTTCATTATAATTTGCGGAAAACATCTTTACCACTTTCTCACACATCTGGTACCACATACACACAAACAAAACTTACACCAATATATGCAGTATTCAATACTTTATTTCGAGAACGCCTTGCTCTCAAACGCGTGGTGTGAGACTCGAACTTGGACAAGGGGTACACGATGTCGGTGAATGACACCTCGGCTAAGAGGGCGAAAGAGCCAGGGTCCAACTCCTCTGTTGAGTTCTTCCCCTTAAGGAACCAGGCTCACGGATGAGAAACGGTTCAGTACCCAATGGGCACAGGCACAGCATGTCCAATTACACGAGGCAAGTTCATAGACAGTGGAACACCTCGTGTGAGTCAGACAAGAGCAAAAATCGTCTGGGCGAAGAGTCGCCACTACGCGTGCTTGGAGACAGATATAGAGGCTGTCACAGGCTAAGGGTAGCCCACCCGAATTGTCAAGGCATGCCGAAATCGGATGTGCTAGGCCTACAAGGCGCATAATGGTGGCACAACATAATCACGCTCCTGGCGGAAATCGCACGGATATCCGTGATGGTTACAATGGAGCGAACGCAAAACAAACAACGCTTTATTTACATGTACAAATATTATTTCAACATCTCTAACAACAAAAAAGTATTGCATTTTCAAAACAGCCACCAACAATAACACAAATTTTCAAAAAATAATCCGGTAGCAGAGGAAATATTGCATTATTTTAATCCAGCTTCCTAAAGGTTTACATGAAAAATAACCTTACCTGTATAAATATTAAAAGTGTGCAACAATCAACAGCAATCCAAATTGAATTTTGCTGGGTTTTTTTTTTTTAAATACTGCACTAAGATTAATATAGTTAGTTGAAAGTTATAACAATTACCCCTGTCTGTAATATGTAGAAGAATTTTCAGTTATTTCACTTCACCGATGTCCAAATCAGAATTCCCCTAGCATACACCAGGTAATTAAATCAGCACTGGGTAATAAATATGTCAGGTCAGTTATACCCGCTGACCGATCAACTGTGATAATAGTAAAGGGATTGCCCTCAGGACAGCAATAATTGTCTGGTTCAGACTGTTACTAAAAGTCTAACCTTTTATATAGAAATTTTAGGTGTGATGAAATTCTGAAGAACTCTCTTCCTCACTTATTTTGACAGGGACATATTACACAGTATACTCTACCTTGTTATGGCTACACTACTTATTAAAAACCTACTACTAAAGAAAATAAGACTCATACAGAAGAAATTAGGTTTGGGATCTAGGGACACAAAGGGTGGTAATGGAACGGTCTTCCTACACAAGGAACATCTAGTTGGCTGCGAAGCACAGATATCTTTCCTTGTCAGAGGAAAGCTAAACAATAGGCATTGCACCAAGCTGAAAAATGAAGTCTCATGGGTATGAAAGAAAGCTGGGAGAAACCTCCCCATTGCACATAGGAAGCAAGAGCTAAATGCTCATAATTCCTAGGGTTCGAAAGAAAGATTAAAGGAAATAAAATCAACAAGTAAAATATTTTGAACATATTAAGAGACCGTGTCGAAGATCTTACTTGAAGGTAGAGTTGGAAGAAGAAGAAGAAGAAGAAGTGGGAGAGGACCATGATGAAATAGACAAGATACAGTCTGATGAGAGTGCACAATCAAGGCAAGAGCGACACAATGTTGAAGGTCCATTGCAGCCAACCTTCATTGTTGAGGTGTCATTTGATGATGAAATAATGCACAAACTAGACTTCAAATGATTATGATTATTGTGAAACAAGAGACATTATCTCAGTTGTAACCTAGTCACTAAAAATACTTGCACACAGATTAAAAATCGTATATTTCTGTTATAAATCTGTGTTAATGTTTGTTTATTTTCTCATGTCATCCCTTGGGGTTTATATATATGTGTCACCCAAGGGGTTCACATGACTGTGCTATCATAGGGGTTCACATGTATGTGTCACCACTGTTATTTCATATCCATGTCATTGAGGGTTCATATTTATGTGTAAATCATGATATCCTGGGGGGGGGGGGGGAGAGAATTTTTGTGTCAGCCATTTCAATCCCTGAGGGTTCACATGTATGTGTTAGGCATGTCAAGTTGAACTTTTTCACATTATTAAGAGAATTTAAGAAGTCACATCAAAATAAGTCCATAGTGATTTCTATCATTTTATATGTGACATATCTGTAAAACTGTCCTCACTGCAACTCTGGAAGTCTAAATCTCACAGTTCTGTACAAGCTATCAAATTCTATCTAACCATTCGCTAAACCTTTTGTTGCCTTCAGCATCAGGGGTAGAAGAGTTTTCTGGAAATGGCCCTCATGTGTGCTGAGTATATTGTGGAATTTGCTGCCTCTTTTATTTTGGTGGTCCATCGTTTTCTTAGTTAGCTTCTAGATCTGCCTTCACTGTATCTGTGTAGTATAATTTATCTATAAAAATTAAATAAATGTACACTTGTTTGATCTACACAGTGAGTGCTCTTGGATAATACCATATTTGTTGTATTCTGTTCACAAGAGCATTATCAGTTTCTAACTCTCCATGGCATCTAGACTTCCTGGTTCACTACTAAAATCATCATCATCACTAAGACCCCATATCTGAAAAAATAATGTTCAAATACATGTTAAATTTTTGGTATACATATTGTTACACTTAAATATTGAGAATACATATTTTTATACTTACATATTCAAAGAGTCAAATGCAAGACGGATTTTAATCAATAATATAGTAAAGTAAAGTAACCCATAGCATTTATTAATGCTGTAGGGGTTTGAGATATTAGCGATCTCACATTTCAGAGGCTCTGCAAATGAGGGTGGTAGCCATCTCCTCTCCCTCGCAGTCTTTACTTCCCGGATTAATCCAGTACCCATTTAAGACTGGGTCGACCTGGGAGCCGTTGCGATCTCAGAAACATTTCTGCCTCAACTGGGGAATGAACCCAGGACCACTCATATGCGAAGCCAGTGCGCTAACCACTAATTTTTTTACATAATGTTTTGGCAACATAAGTAGATATTTTAATCTAACTTCCTGTTTCTATTACTAAAATGGCAATAGATGATGTCGTGTGATTATGAAATTGAAATCTGAGCAATCTGTAGACATCAGCATTGCGGCGAAGCGACATGACAGTGAATCAAGTTTTATATACATTTTGTTCATCGTTTACTGATTGTAAAGTGAAAAACTTGAGAGGTAAGTTCTTCAAATACATTATATAAAATATACCACGAGGTTTCCATTATGCAAAATATATAATATTCAATAGATTTCACAGCTTTCGATCAATAAAAAATACGGTACTCCTAGATCTACATAGGTATAAATCTGTCTTAATCACTTTCTCAGACGTCTTGTATCACACACACAAACAAAACTTAACCAATACATGCAGAATTTAATTCTTTATTTATATGTGCAAATATTATTTAAATATCTGTAACAACACAAAAGTTATTGCGATTTCAAAACAGTCATCAACGATTGCATAACATTTCCAAAAACGAATTCCGCTGCAGTCAGCAGCAGGAGAGAAATTATGTAATTGTAAACACAACGTGCTAAAGGTTAAAGAAGCAAAAAACACTGACAACAAAATTTCAACCAGCCACATGAGCTATTGAAAACATGTCGGGAAACACACTAACAGAAAATAAAGACATTCTGCAGAGATGGTTGGAATACTGTAGGAAAATGTACAAAGATCCTACTGCCATATTTTCCCATATAAACATCGGTGCTTTGGTCTCTGCAACTTAACACTAATTACATTTTCCTGATTTTTTATAAATTAGGTAACTAGGGATGGACTTAATTTTGAAACAATAGAAGTATATGGGGAAACTTGAGGGTCTACTGATAAAACCCAATGTCTAACACTGAAAGCTATGATAGAAATGTTTAGAATAATGCAGACAAATTGCAGAGACTAAAGTAATTTCAATTGTTAGAGTTAATAGAAAAATTATATATGCACGCCCACAATGTGTCAGTGCTGATTTCTATTACATAACTATAGAGCAGAGAGAAAGAAAAAAGAGAGAGAGAGAGAGAAATATCGGGAATAAGAGTAATGTTAAACTGTGCGAAGTTTAATGATGAAATAGAGATAATGACAACACACAAAAATATTGACAATTATAGAATGAAGTTATTACAGATTTGATTTTATCTTCATTATATATTTATCTCAAGGTTTATGAATGTATCAGATTTAAATTCAGCTGCAAGCAGTTGTGCATTTGAACAGTTCAGAGCATAATAGCAACATACTGAACATAATATATTGTCTAGACATTCACTGCATCCAAAAGCTTGCTGACTTGATCCTAAATCTTAAATAAGAAATACCACTATTTTAATATGTGTATTAATATGAGTTCATGCCTGTATTTTGCCATGGTCTGAAAGTGGAACAAATAATGGCAACACAATGTAACTTTCATGCATGTCGCAGGGGCAACGGGGTGGTGTTGCCTAATTATATATATATATATATATATATATATATATATATATATCCCTCTCCCTCATATATATAATTTCTCTCATAATTTTCTATATCAAAATTTCCAGGAATTCCTACATACAAGTGGTTCCACTATCCAATCACAAAACCATAAGTCACATAAAACACATTCACAAAGAAGGAAATAAAACAACACTGACCTCTAAATCTGCTGTGGCATTATGCATTGCTGAGAGACCTGTGAGATCTTCTAAATATCCTGACTCATTGAATACCTTCAGCAAAAAGTCAAAACCATCCTTCTCATACTTTTCTATTACCTGTAAATTAAACAAAATATAATGGCA
Source organism: Meghimatium bilineatum (assembly GCA_034231615.1). Classification (NCBI taxonomy): domain Eukaryota; kingdom Metazoa; phylum Mollusca; class Gastropoda; order Stylommatophora; family Philomycidae; genus Meghimatium; species Meghimatium bilineatum. The sequence continues at coordinate 30,982,979 of CM067317.1, read as the reverse complement.
AAATATAACACAAAAACAAATTCTGGTTTTACTCACTTTATTGTTTATTTCTTTTGCATTTCTTTCTTGTTCATATTTTGTTTTGACCAAATATAATAATGATTTCATTTCAAATTAGATCAGAAGATTTATAGGAAAAACAGTTAGGACCAATGGTATTAACTCCTAGTGTACCAAACAACAACCTATTTGTCATTTTTTCCTATTTACTCGTTTTGTCCGTGGTCCACTCAGAGTTACGTGTGACAAATACAATTACAGAATGTTATAGATAGCATGACATGAGGAAATGATAGGCCAGTAATAATAGTCTTCTTCTTTTGTCTTCATCCATCAACACAATGACATCAGTGTTATCAGCTATTCGCTGATTAATTTATATTTTTTGTCTTCATCTGTCAATACAATGACATCAACTGATTAATTTCTAGGTGGTTTTTAATTTCACCAATTTCTACATTCTTTTGCATGAAAACTCTGACAATATGAAAGTGTTCCATAGTCTCATCAATCGCATGTCATATTTTTAAGTTTGGTTTGATCAAGAATGATGTAAACTTACATAGTCTCTCTTCATCCTTCTATTAATTTTATGTCATAATTGATACTATATATATATATATATATAGCATGTTTTTATAACGTGTAAAAAATATTTTAGATTACTGTTTGTGTATATAATTTTACTGCAGTCTTTTCTATTCTTGCAACACCACACCTCACTTCCAGGTCCTGCATTCGAGTCATAGATACTGAAGTAGAAATACACCCCATATCTTCCAACTTGTCTAACTCCATGATTGCATTCAAAATATCAGAATAGTCCATTGAATTGCCATTAGCCACATAATGACAAATCTGCTTTTCCATTTCCTGCAACACCCATGTGCATAGACTTTATCATCAACTCCAAACACCGACAGCGTAAATAGTGGAATCTTTTGAAGCATATTCATAGAACCAGTCTGAAAACAGACATCTGCAGTACCCTGATTCTCCAGTCATATCATTGTCCTGGTCACAGGCATCACCTCTATTGTCATATTTACTAGTGGTTGCATAGAAAGCACCATTATCTTCTCTAATACACTTCCCTCTGTATTCAACTGTGAATTCCGCCAATGCTGACAATAATATCTCCATCTGAGCAATTCTCACTGATTAGAGCCTAGACTTCTGAATCTGTAGAGGATTTATGTAATATAGGTCACTAGAACTCTAATGAGAATGAGACATGAATGGATGATATATATTGTGAATTAACACCTGCAGAAAATTGTGTTGATCTACTGACCTGGTCATGCTGGGGTATGGGACAATTTGAAAACCGATAGACTGGCTTCAAGACAACTTGTGGTTGGTTCTATGACTATGGGTTGAAGAGACATTGCATTCCCTCTATGAGTACCGGATAAGGATAGAAATACTGAGACTTTTTATCTGATTTCACAAACTAGGAATTATACTCAGAGATAGGAAGAGTGTACAATCACAAAAACACAGAAAGTAAAAGTGTGCATAAGATCACCATTTAATGAAAGACACTGAACAGTTGGTTCAACTAATGATTAATCAAATTTCAGCTTAAATATTTGTATTGCATCATCCACTGATAATTAGAAATTAGAATGTCATTAACTACAGAATTAGGAAGTATATCCATAACTTACCATGCGGGAACAAGCTGTACACATCTCAAATGCACGACTTGCTGGCAATATCTGATGAAAGCGAGACAGGAACCCACGAATCTATGAAGTATAAATTATAACTAGATGATTATTTCTACACGACATTGATGTATCTACATCATCCAATATTTGCTCTCTTAATACAGTTAACATCTATGCACACACGTTTCACATGTGCACAGCCCCTTTAACTAGATTAAAGTGTCATCATATCAGAGTACTTATACCTCTCAACTCAGAAAATTAGCGTTCATTCCTCATTGGTTGGTTGGATGGTTGCTGATCCAGTGGTCCATGGGATCATGCCCTTTGACCCAATGCCATAAAAATGGCATTATATTGCTGGGACTCTGTGGATATTTGGCCCACTCTGGGCCAGAGCCAGAGAATAACTATCACATCACCAGAACGGTAGATTTCAACCTATGCACTGCTCCAAGCAACTGCAACCAAGATAGGGTCACTGTGCTCATTGCCCACCACAATTGACTACTAGTTATGCTGAACTTCTCTATTGCTCCAGGCATGCAACCAAATGTTCAAATCAAAAGGATTGTCACTGTGCCTCTATGATGGGCCTCAGCCATAGGAAAAAACTGATGTCAGTTTCTTCCTCCCTTGTGCTGTGCAGTATATCTCTGGCTCCCTCCTAACCACAGAGGGTGCATACATATATAAAAATAACAAAGCATAAACAAAATAAATTTCATTGCAACAAGATAAAAGCATGAGAAGCATAATTGTATAGATGACGTGCCATGAAGCTTCTATAAGATAACCCCAATATAATGGCATGTCATCTACTAAGGTTTTCTGTTGCATGGGTGGTTTGTCTAGTGGGCCATTGGTGATACTCACAGATGCAACCGCATGCATAAATCCTCCCTTATTCAGAAGTTCAACTCGAAGAACCCAATTTCAGCTGGTGACTGGAGACCAAACTTACCAAGAAATTGTCATAACTGTATGTTGGTTCTAAAAATCCAGTTAGATGTCAATGTTCTATGTTCACTTCTTAGTTGTTTATTAATAAATAATCATTCATATTGCCAAATGTGTTTTTCTGGCACCACAAGGGAGCAAATAGTAGTAACACTATGACATTTCATGCATGCTGTAAGGGAGGCTTGCCATATTGTTGGTTACCCCATCTCATAGAAAATCAAAATTATCCAACAAAAATATAATAATGAAGGCAGATGTGTTGGGACGAAAGGAACACATATAAGCCAAACTGTAAAGCACAACACAATACATTCTGTTCTTTTGAATACATCTGGCTAACTAACAGAAGTTTGAGAATGAACAAAAAAAGGAAGATTCATATTGGTTAGCGGTTGTGTATTTCCTGTGTAACATAAGACTGCTCACGATTGATTGGTGTGTCTAACCAACCATGTGATAGATTTTCATATTTGTGACACATTGTTACTATTGTTTAACAACCTCAAGGGAGAGCAAATTTGTCCCTTTTTTCCCTGTTCCAAGCAATGGAGTTTTACTTTCAGTCCCAGATCAGTGTTTCTACTGGTATTATTTTCTGACAGCAGGGAGACCATCCCTGTGACTGTTTTAAAATGTAACTGTTTGAAAATGTAACTATTTGACATTGACTGACATTGTGAGTGTTTGAAAATGTGGTTGTTTTAAATGTGATTGTATGACAATGTGACTGAAGACTGTTTGAAAATGTAATACCTTGACATTGTGACCAGAAGACAAATATATTGTGCCCCCCCCCCCGCTCCTGTGTGCACTGTCTTTCTCTATCCTTTCCCCTTTTGTCTCCCGTCGCCCACTTGGCCCACCATTTGTCTCATTGGTCTTTTATCATATAGTTTCCTCTTAGACTTTACTGTCTGCTGTATTTTTCATATGAACCCTGTGGCAAGATAGTTAGGTAGTAATTACTATCCACTAGCACAGTTCCACATCAGAACGCCCGGACACCAAACACAAACAATTCGTTCAGGAAAGTATGGTCTATTGTTCCAAAGTCGTGCCACATATGATAAGCCGTCTACAGACATGGTTAGGGAAGGCTGCGTTGTATATCTTTGGATGTATTGTTCCCAGAATACAGTGGCCCTATTCATTCTTTTATTTCATTCATTCAGGTAATATGAGTGGGGCAAATGAAAGGAATGCCCTTGCATCTTAAGCTTGCTAAAGTTTATGTTAATTTTTAGCATGTCCATTCATTCTTATGATAACGAAGTTCCACAGTATTATTACTGGCATGGATGCGTTTTTCCTATGTCGGTCTATATATAGATTTTAGATTTTGGACACTTTCAGGATGCCAAATCACCTCAAATTATTATCGGATGGGCTTATACACTGTAATTTATGATACAATAAACTGGGATGCAAAGGGATATACATTGCTTATGCAATCCCTGGGTTAGCAGAAACTAAGATCCCAAAATCACCCTAAACATAGTAAACCCTAAACTCTTGCAAAGTTTGGCGAACGCTTTATGGATCGTGTCCGGGACTGAGATGGAATGAGAACTATTTGCACAAATCAAATAATATCTCGGAATATAACCTATCAACCCCCAAAGCCAATACACTGTCGCAGCACAATGCAAGACAAAGACAGGCCTAGATAGCCAGATTAACAAGTCTTAAAGTTCACTAAGAATAAACAGTGAAAAAAGTACTGTATGTCGACAATAAAGGCAGTTCTATTGAGTACATGCAAAGGTAGCATAATGCTTTAAGGCAGCCCCATTGTGCAATGTGCAATGTGGCAATATGCAAGAATAAGTGAGAAAATTTAAACCAAAATGAAAGCAATATTTATGCTCAAGATCAAGCGTTAACCTGTCTTCTGGCAGCAGGTTGTGTGGAAAGGTTAAGGCAGGATACCATATCGTCCGGGTACAAAGAAAAATGTGAGTAGTAGACAAGGTGTTCAAAGTGTCAGTGAATGAAGCCTCAGCTAAGAGGGTGATCCAACCCTAGTCCAACTTTACTGATTGAGCAATTTCCTATACTGGAACCAAACTCACAGTAGAGATAAGGGACCCGAGGACACAGGGAACAGTTCACTGGTAGAGGAACACCTCATGTGAGATAGATGTAGTTCAATCCAAGTTTAAATCCCTGCTCACCAGGAAATTGTAAATTGCCACCCAGGGACATATTTTGGCCTGCAAAGTCCGAGGGCATAGTAGGTGGTAAACCATCACAATGTAGATCAGATATTAACTTCTTTGTCTGGTGGCATATAGGAAGGCTGTCACAGGCTAGAAAAGTTCACCTGAAATAAAGCATGCCAAAATCAGATGTGCTGGGCTGGAAGACGCAAATAACTGCAGTTCCACTTTAAACCAGCAGGACAATGTACTTTATGCTCCCCTTCAAAAATTATACAAAATATTTTGTTGTTTATCAGAGAGCAAACTCAGAAGAAGAATAAAAAGGTAATGAACTAAAAGTTTTAGGGCAAAATCATTATTTTGCTAACAGCAATTAAAGATACCTGCTGTTTAAGAAGTTAGCAGCATTGCAATTGTGAATTATAATATCCTAAAGTAATGAAAAATGCAAGACCATATGCACAAATTAATTGTGATACATGTATTCTTGAGGTATTTGATGAAATCAGACTGCAAGAGTATTAAATACATTATAACAATGAATAAGCAGGTCATACTTGGTGAGGTACTATCCCAAGAGAAGAGCCAGAATCCTTTGCTAAGTAATCCTCCTCAGGACCTGTTTCTGCAGGTGCATTTGCTCTGTCAACAGATACAGATACCATTATGAACTAAACCTACAATATATCATAAATGTGGAATATTTCAATGTTCACAAGAGGAAAGGTTGGGCATCTATATACCATACCTGAAGTTTCAATTGCATGAACCCCAATCGATTTCATAGCACACATCCATTTAATTAACACTCGTAACACATTTTCTTCCTATAATCCACATCACAATAATGCCTTTGATCACAACTGTCTTCATAATCACATTGAGATACTTTTCTAATAACTTCCCATAATGTTTTCATCAGTTCATTCTCAGCACACATATTCCTTCACCCTAACATAATGAATCACATCAATTTATTTTACTTCACTTTAGGTTGAATTCCCAGAACAAAGTGCTTAAATGGGTAACAAAGAACCATGAAGTCCTACAGAAAGCATACCCAAAGAATATATTTACACATGTACACAGATGGATCAACAAAAGAGGCAGTATCAGGATCTAAGAGGCAGGGATATTCTGTATATCAACACCAGATGGAAAAGAAATAAAAAAATCAATATCCACAGGTAAATATTCCACAAAATTTGATGCAGAAATGGAAGCTGTAACAAAGGTGTCCATAATGCCCACAAATTGCTGACAGACCCACAATTAACATGTATATTTTATAGATGCAAAGTCAGTGCTATATGCATTTAAAACCCTTAGAATCTGGATATCCTGAAATTCTGGGAATTTCCCACACTTTTTGTTATCCTGGAGTACCAATTTTGTTGTATTTAAACTTTACAAAGTCATACCTCATATTAATTATTATTTATAAATCAATTTACACATTTTACTGACATCATAATGTATGCATTCCATTGTGGAACAGCTGCTTTACAAAATGGCATAAATGTGTTGACAATGTAATTAGTATTATTAGTATTTTTACTCTTTCTGCCCGTAAAAAAGATATATCATTGCAGATAGACATCCATTTGGGACGTATCCACGACTATTCTTTCTTTCAGTTACAGTGATTAACAGTAATGCAGTGAATCCTTGGTCACAATGGCAGGCATACTTGGAGATGAAAAGGCTGATCTCTTGGCAATAGAAGGAGAATCATTAGAACATATAGAAAGTTAAATCTTATATCATAAATGTACAACTGTGATAAAATCAGAATTGAAGAAAATAGGAAGCAGGAGCATCCAACTGCAGAACCTAATTGTCATGCACAGAACAAATCATTATCTTAAAACTACAAACTGGCTACAACAAACTAAGAAGTTACATGTACAGAAAGCTCACAATTGGTGAGACAGACATGTGCAACTGTGGACTACAGAATACATTCTTCATGCATGTAAACTCTATCAAGAAGAAAAGGAGACAATTTGGCCTACTGAGATGGCACTTCTTATGAACCTGAGGAGTTATATGGATGTTCTGACATAAATCACATAGTTCATTGAAGCTATTTGTGCTTTCACAAAATCACAAAATCATGGCATCTGCAGAGATGCCGCAGCGACCCCTTTTTCAGATGATGCAGGCAGTGGTATTATCTGTGTTAGACTATGTTTTGGGTTTACTGACACTGTTGCAAACACAATTTGATTGATTGGAGAGAGTTCAAAATGAGACCATGAGAGCTGTCCTAGAATGCACAAGAGATACACCTATCATGACCATGACGTTTCTTCTAGACCTACCGAGCATCAAATCAAGACATAAAATAGCTCAAGTTAAAGAATACTTCAAGGTCACCAATAATGATCATCATGTCTTACACAAATCTGGATGGCAGAAGCAGAAGATACCCTAGTCAGGAGTTTGTGAGTTGGAGCAAGTTTGATGGGTGAAGAGGCTGTGAATGGGCGACATTTGGCAAAGAGAAAATGTTATTGACAACAGTTGTAATACAGATGGGAAGAGAGTGCCGTGACCGGGCTGCCAACAGAACAGAGGGAATGATCCAAAAAATAATACGGCAACACTCAAAGCCACACGATACGATAATTTACACAGACGGCTCAGTAACACAAGAAACAAACAGGTGTGGTTGGGGTTTTGTGGCCTATCAAAATGGCAAGAAATTAGCTAAGAAGTCATTTGCATACCCCACTACAACATCGAGTATGAGAATGGAAATAGAAGCAGTGGTTGCGTCGCCAGCCAAATGAGAGCTGCTCAGTGATTCTATCGGACTTTCAAAGTATACTGCGCAAGATAGAAAAGTGTATGATCAGAACTGAATGAGTCACACTTCTCAACATCGCGCAGAGCATTACATGGATCTACTGTCCAGGTCATGCTGGGGACAGGGGAAAGAGCTGATGTGTTGGCTGGTAAAGCCTTGGTGAACGGCACCGAGATAAGAAGAGACAGGATTTAATTGATTAGAGCAGTCATGGATACCCTACAAGAAGACAAGGAGGAAGTCAAATGAGACAATATACATATTCAGAGAATGGTAGAAATGGGAGTGAATAGAGACAATGGGAGAAAGTGCTCCCTCACCAGAAAGATTAGAAGAATGCGTAATCAGCAACTGACTGGAACACTGAGCTTATACATATATAGGAATGTCCCCAGTGCTGTAATGCTTGTTCCTAATCAAGAATCAAGCTATTTGTGCTGTAACCTTATGACTGTCTGAAGAACGATAAAAAAAGAAGACTTTAGTTTTGTCCGCAATCTTTCCTCACATCCTATTGTCTTATTTTACTTCTTCCAATTCCTCAAACTTTAGTTTTGTCCACAATCTTTCCTCACATCCTATCGTCTTAGTTCAATCCTTCCAATTCCTCAAACTTTAGTTTTGTCCACAATCTTTCCTCACATCCTATCGTCTTATTTCACTCCTTCCAATTCCTCAAACTTTAGTTTTGTCCACAATCTTTCCTCACATCCTATCGTCTTATTTCACTCCTTCCAATTCCTCAAACTTTAGTTTTGTCCACAATCTTTCCTCACATCCTATCGTCTTAGTTCACTCCTTCCAATTCCTCAAACTTTAGTTTTGTCCACAATCTTTCCTCACATCCTATCAATGTCTTATTTCACTTCTTAAAATGCCTCAAATCTATAAACAAAATGTGTTTGTATTTGTTCTCAAACTCCCACCGGATCTCTTTTTAGCAGGACAATGGACTTACATGATTTCCAGCAGGATGTAGTCCAGAGAATAAAAATATGGTGAGTCTCCATTTTATTTGTGCTAATGGCCAGACACATTCAACTTTAGTGTTGGTAACTAATACATTCAGTGTTTTTATCACTTCCCCTGACTGATGGCCATCTGTAACCATATCAATAGTATAATCGACCAGCCATACAACAGAACTGGCTCCTGTATCTAACGGCTGCTCACAACGCTTAAAGCTAAACATGGTCATGGATATTTGACCCTTTGTCACTGTCTTGTGTTTCTATCATCATAACCACATACGCTCACACTCACACATTTAAACATTTAGCAAAATAATACTGTATAAACAGATGAAGAAAAGCAAATACTATATAAACTATCAAGCAAAAATTATATAACTAATTTTTTGGGTAAATTGACCATCTTTGAAATTAAATTATCCATTGAGACCAAATATTTACTGATTTTGTTGAATAGCTGCAACTGTTGTATTTATTATTCTTATTGTTTTTTCTATGGTACTATTACCATTAAGTGAAAAACTGAAGATACATAGAAATCATTAAAAATTGACAAACATTTCATCCAAAAGATCAAAATCAAGAAGAATCCAAAACACACAACTCATGAAATGCAGCGCTGGTTAGGAACACGACAAAAGCAACAGTTAGTAACTGATATTGTAAAATATCATTTTTATATAAATCAATATACAGAATTGTTGTTTTGACCAAGAGGTTTTATCAAGATAAGGACAAACAAACACAAAATGGAACAACAAAATCAACTGACAATTATATGTCAGCAATGTAGTAAAAATACATTTGGGTATGCAGCAAAAGACAAATAGAGAATGATAGAAATATGAGTGATTACATGTTGAGAAACTATTGTCTATCCTTAGGTGGTGTTGTCATAGCTTCCACACTTGCCATTGAGTGTAGGGGTTTGTGGAGGAGATTTAGTCTACATTCCAGAGTCAAATGTGTTGCTCTGGTTAAGGTGTAATCATGTTTATTCAGGATGGTCTTGATGTTTTCTATCCATAATTTCCTCTCTGCACTTGGCTCTGTATCCTGATTCCATCTTGTTATAAGCTTTTATGGGAAGTTGATCGTGCATCCACAAAAGATGTCCAAACCATTTTATCTGTTGTTTCTCTATATATTTGATGCATGATGTGACACATTATTTTTCTGATGTTCTTACTGCGAATTTTGTCATCTGGTGACTCCAATAGCCTTCCTTAGAGATTTCGCAAGTCGTGATCTTTCTCTTATGTATAGATATCAAAACTAACCTCACTATATTGTTAAATTATAGGAAACTGTTGATGGCACTTACCCCAAGGGATGTTGAAGTACAGAAACCAGAAGTTCAACAGCCAGAGCAGATGCTATCATGGATATACCAGGTCTTGTTACTGTGCACTGTTGGTCTAGGGTGCGATCTCTAGTGGACTGTTGTTACAAATAATTTAAATAGTTATAGAAGGATTTAACTTATGATGACGTAATAGCAAACTGTTAACATATTGCAGAACTGACATAAATACATTCTATACAGACCCATTTTCTTCTTATAGTCCATGATACATGGCTTCTGTCTTGTGCACTATAACACACAAGCCACAACCACAATATACCGGTAATTAAATTATATATACAATAGATTATATAAGTTAAGAGCGTCCTAGGTAAAGGCATCAAGATGTGGATAACTTAATCCATATTTATCATATTCCAAAATATTATTACACTCTATTGATCACTTCTATGTATCTTATTTTGTCTTTTTATAAACATTTTTATAGTATATTTGTAATTTTTTTAATGAAAGATACAGGAGTAATACATCATGCCTTTTCCTATCTCAAACCACCTGAATCACAGGATTAAGTCTTTTTCTTCTTCTCCATTCATTCTCAAACTCCTGCTGATTATCAGGATGTAGTCCAGAAAACAAAATGCATTGTGCTCTGGTTTGGTTTACAGCTTAGCTGTGATATCTGCATCTTTAAGCCTGACATATCCAACTTCAGCATGGCTTCTGCATCATTTTGGCCCTCTATGGGGGTCAGATAGGCAAACAACCTCAAAAAACTCCTTTGTCTTCTTTTAAAATATGCTGGTAGGTACCAGTGTTGATATCCTTTTCAGGCATGAGCAATACATGATACAAAGGAATAACAATTAGTTTGATCATTTCTTCTTATAGCTCATGTATCATTTGTTATAATGTCTGTGCACAGCATTCTGTCTCATGAGAAAATTATTATAAATGTATCTATTATATGGTGTATTTTTTACTATTTTGTAGGGTTGTTTGGATGCTATGATCTCTTGTGCTGATTTTAATCTCAGTAGGTTTAATCAACTTTAAAAATGGATGGTTGTCAAAAGACAAGTATATCATCTTTATCCAAGATGAAAGGGTTAAATACAGGTTTACTAATTAAAAAGAGAGCTGCTCACAAGCATCAGAAGCAGACAGTCAACTTTCTTTAAACAAGTAATGAGAAGAGGAAAGATGGAGCACATCATGATTACATGCAAGTTGGTGAGCATGAGGGGTAGGGAAGACCAATACTGAGATTATGCTGAGCAGTTTAGCATTGTGGCATGAGAAACACTAGTATAAAAATGATTTCCAGTAAACATGACTAATGGTTGTGGACCGACACGATAACCAATGTCATATGACATGATTATCTATAAGAAGAATTTATTTTATGATCACATTAATGTTACTATTTTTTCTATAACATAACTTAAACCAACTCATGCCTACTTGATTTTAATTTAAATATCTACTTACATTGCCAGGAGCAACAACATCATTGCAGAAGTAACAGCCAAGATGGCTCCCTGGTATCACATTAATATCCTGTATGGGTGTTCTAGGCTCATAACTTTGATCATTCTTTATACCATGGCGCAAGACTAGGAATGTGTCAAAACCCAATGCTGCATTGATTACAATCTGATCACACACACAAATAAAAATATAAACACATTAATAATCAAAAACGTTGTGTATGATTGAATGATTAAAATTCTGGCATCAAAATTGTGATAGTCTATCTATCTATCTATTTTCTAAACCCTTTATTACTTTTCAGCGTCAGGGGTAGAAGAGTTTTCTGGAGACGACCCTCTTGTGTGCTGAGTATATTGTGGATTTTGTCGCCTCTATTATTTCAGTGGTCCATCATTTTCATGATTGGACTCTAGGTCTGCCTTCACTGTATCTGTGTAGCATAGCTTACTGTGGTATGCTGTCTGATGGTAGTCTGCTGGTGTGTGCAAAACATTTGATCTGTTGTCTCTTAATACATTTCAAGATTGGGGTGGTGCCGGTGCTTTTGTCTAATGTCTAATTTCTCACTCTGTCTCTTAGCGATACTCCTAGGATTCTGCATAAGCATGCCAGTTCAGCTGTCACAAGTTTATGTTTCTCTTGTACTGTCATTATCCATGTTTGGCATTGGTAGCACAACATTGGCATAATAATAGTTTTTAATAGTGTTATTTTGGTATTTAAATCTACATTTTGTTTCTGAAGACTGGTGTCATTTGCCATACTGCTTGTTATGCTTTACTACATCTATTTTGTATTTCTTTACTGCTCTTGTCGTCTGTTGTTATATTACTTCCTAGGTATATGAATTCTGTCACCTGGTTAAGTCTGTTATTTCCAATATAAATATAAAATATATATATAGTAATGAAGATAGGAATAACAGAAAGAAACACCAATCTTTATTACTTCATTACTTTGGACCTTTCTATATTTGTCTTGACGTTAAAGGTTTGGCATGTTTGATGTAATCTATTTATTTGTCCTTGTAGTTCTTCTTCTAATGATGTCACTGGTGCTTGGTCATCTGCAAATAGCAGTTTGTTTAAGTTATCCTTCCAGATTATTTTTGTATGTTGTCTTTGCTACTTTGCAGATGTGATCTATGTATGTTATGAACAATAGGGGGGATAGTACACATCCCTGTCTCACTCCCGAGTGAATTTGAAAATTATCAGATGTACCTGTGCTCATTCTTACTGAGCATTAACTATTGGTATATATGCTCTGACATAGGCTTATCAAATGTTAAGGAACTCCATATGTCTGTAGTGTTATCCATAGTTGTGCTCTATCAACTCTGTCAAATGCCTTCTTCTTGGTCTATGAAAGCCAAATATAAATCTTGGTTATGTTCAATCACTCTTTCTGAAAGTTGTTTGAAGGAAAAGATTGCATCTGTACATCTTTTATTTTTCTGAAAGCCCATTTGTGTGTTGTTGAGCTGTGGTTCTATATATGCGTGCATTATCTTCTCTAGTATCTTGCTAACGATTTTTCCTATTTGGCTTAAGAGTGATATGCCTCTATACTTAGTGCAGTCCCTCTTACTGACTTTTTTCGTTCATATGGGAAAAATCACTGTTGTATTCCACTCCTGTGGTGTCTTTTGTGTCTTCCATATCACATTGAACAATCTGTGTAGTCACTTTATACCTGTCACTGTTAGCATTTTTATTAGTAATTTAACTCTTAAATACGAGATGCCACTTAAAGTGGCTTTTAGTTATCCCAAATTTTACTAAAAATCATATAAGTGATTTTAAATAGTAACACAGCAGCTTACAGAAATTTGGTTTCAGATTACATCCTAGATAGGCAACCATTTTGGTCAGTAGACTGGATTGAACATTTCTTGCAAGGACTAAGGCCAATAAGCTATATTTATTTGAAGTTCTAAAGGGACATGAAAGTACCTGTAGCTCAGATGTTTGTCCTTTTTTTTTATTTTCTGAGATCAGGGGCCTAATGTATATAAAAATTGGTAGCATATCCTATTCAGGACGTAGCCATCAACCCATAATTTTTGATTGTAGTGATTTTCTAGGCAATAAAAGTATCTCAATTGTACTAACTACATGTTTTTTACCTTCTTTTTTGCTGCAGATATCAAAGATGGCAACCATCTACTTTCTCTTGTATCCATCAAAAGAAATATTGCATCATGGGAATCAATGAGTATTTCAAGCTTCTTCACTTGATCTTTCGTTTGATTAAGTATTGAGTCTGCAACAATAAAACTAAAATCAAATGTGACACAGACACCACAACACATAAACTCTATACAAATAGTAAACAAGAAGTGTATTCATTATCATCATTACAGGCCATAACATACTCAAACAACATATGTATAGAAGATTTGGAGTTGGTGACACTGATATACCCATGCAGACAGTCTGCACTATAAACATTTTTGGCACATGTGTGGCATAGAAATGGCATTAACCTAAAGATTAAGCTAAAAGTTTATAGTGCAGTGGTACTCCCAGTGTTGCTATATGCTGGTAAAACATGGACTGTGTATAGACGAAATTTGAGGAAGGTGAATCATTCCCACAACTTGTCTTAGAAAAGTTATGAATAACAAATGACAAGACAAGATTCTAGATACCACTGTCCTTGACAAATTTGATATCTTTAGCATTTACACTATTCTGATGCAGCCATAGAATTCTTAGGCAGGTCATGTGGTACCTTAGCCAGATCATTGCTTGCCAAAGATACTTCTCTATGGTGAGTTGCAAAAGGGCATATGTTTTCAAGGTAGTCAAAAGAAGCACCACAAGCATTTTTAAGACATCACTGAAAGCCTTTGAACTAGACCAAGATACATGGGAAAAACTTGCACAAAATATAGTTCTCTGCAGTCAAACAAGGTGCAGCATCTTGTAAAAAGGGAGAAATGCAGCAGCTCAATCGATGAGAGAAGCTAGAAAGTCACGGGTAGACTAAAAACCATCTACAGTTGTTATTCCATGCACGAACTATCCAAGGACATTTGCGGCCAGAATAGGGCTTATTAGCCATCACCTAACCCATGGTCAAGGACACAACTCTAACAGAATTTCAAAAGTGGAAATAACAAATGGTTATCATCACTTGTGATGAATGAATAATTAAACTAGTATGATGACGCATGTCTGCAAACCAACAAGTGTATGAGTAGGTTATCAAGTTGCAAAATGGCATCAGTTCACAACCAGGTTAGGCACACAGAGTAGTAACCCCGGAATCAATTGCAATCATTGAATGCCTTCAGCGGGTCCATCGCAGATGATTATGACAACAATCTCATACATGTATTGTTGCATCTCTTTTTTATGAGCAGAGATGACTGTAAAATACAATTCTGACATACATTCCACTGCCACTTCTTCTTTTGTTCACTTGAAACATTGTCTATATCTGTAATTCTGTCTCCTGAATAGACTCACTGTCTTTTGTAGTTCATACAGTGTCCCATAGAGCTTTGATTCCAGTGTTGTTTCCTCTGGCCAATATGTCTGCCTCAGCGTTTCATGCTCAGAACCCTCTTGAAGTATATGTTTGGCACTCTGTGCTGCCTGTCCACATGTACACATGGCAGTATTGCTAATCTTGAACTTTGTATACATGTGACTGCGGAGTCGGTTGTGTCCTGTTCTGAGATGTAGAATTATAACTTGTTCTGATCTGTTCATAATGTGATAGTCATCTTGTGTTGGTGTTTGTGGCTTTCTTATTGACCTGATCATCTGTTTTTTCTGATGATTGTAGGTGATTGGTATATCTGGTTGGTCCTTGGCAGCACCTTCCTTAGCCAGTTGGTCTGCTTTTTCATTTCCTGGTATTCCACAGTGAGAGGGTATCCACTGCATTGTTACCATATACTGATAAGACAATTCACTAAGTAGTTTTTTCAAGTCTGTTAGTTTTCCAGACTGGAGAGCTTGAAGCACTGACCTTGCATCTGTCAGGAATACCACAGGCTGTAGGTCAGAGTTGGAGTTCAGCAGTTTTTTTTAGCTGCCACACTAATTGCCTGGATTTCTGCATCATAATTATTGCAGAATTTCCCTGTCGGTGTTCTGATTGTATCTCTAGGCTTGTGTGAATATTCTATATATACACCTGCACCTCCATTCCTCACAGCATTCTGTGCTGACCCACCTGTGTATACTCTGACATACATATCTTGTGGATATTCCTCATCCAGGAAACTGAGGATGACTGTCCTTCGCTGCACACTATTCTGTTCGTGCTCGCTTAGTATTCCTTCCACATGGGTCTGAATATATATTGGCATTCCATGCCTTTCACTCCACAGGATTTGTTCTGGTACAGACCTTAAGGGGCTGTCAACTTCAGGTAGGCCTGTAAGTTGTCTACGGAGTTGTTTAGCTTGATGGATAAAGCTGCTTCTCTTCAGTCACCCCATTGCTAGATTTTGGAATCTTTCCTTCATTGGATGACTTGGCATACACTGAAACTTTTCTGCTTGAATTAGTACTTTTGTGTCTTGCGTTCGCCAAGTGTTTGCATTCTTCCTATTTTCTGCATCTCTGCTATGGGTGTTGACTTCATTACTCCCAAATTTATTCTAAGTGCCTGGTTTTGCACTTTACCTAGATCTTGTAATGTGGTGTTTGATGCAGGACACCATGAGCTGAACCATATTCCAGGTGTGGTCTTATGCCTTGCTGGTAAACTTTACTGAGTATATTTCCATCGGCTCCCCATGTGGTTCCACTTAGTTTTCTCAAGATAGCTAACTTCCTCCTGGTTTTTGTTGTTGCTTTGTTTATGTGCTGCTTCCATGTCAGTCCACTGCCACAATTGGAATCAGCAGTCAGAATTGTGTGCTCGCTTTTTTGTACGTTTTCTCTGTACCTTTGGCATGTGATGTTTCTCAGAGATACCCACAGTTCTTCTCTTGTAGGGATGGGGGTGGTTAATTATATGTAACATTGGTACACATTTGTTGTTTGTTCCTGTATTTTCCATTATATTTTAATCTATTTTATCTAATTTTTTTTTTTAATTAGTCTGTGATATTTCAGCACAACGCTTAATAAAATGTGTAGATAAAGAGAACTTTATCAATTTCAATATTCAAAATTGAAAAATTGGAGCACGCATGCAATTACAATAAAGAAATGCATATTTTTGTAATCCCCAATAACAAAATTTAATGAAACGACTATGAAATTCTTGCAAGTATATATTCAAATTTCAAGAGCAACCACAACATTGGGAAATTTCTCTCAATAAACTGACACATATAGAGCCATTCAGATTTGCTTCTATTATTGCTTACATGCACTAACCTGTGACTGTGTGACCAGGCATGGGGATAGATAAACTCACACCTGTTGATTTCTGTCAAGAATTTTATTTGAAATCAGTCATTATAACATTTATGGCTAATATTCAATAGTGGAAATCTTATTATTTTTTGTCTAATTTCAGGCAGATGATATAGCTACATGTTATTCACACTTTTCATTTAGTGTATTCACCATCTGAGTGTTGCCATGACCCAAAATGGGAGCACATAAAAATTACACTGTTACTTGCCATGCACATCATAAGAGGCAACTAAAGAGGTTTTGGCAAGTAGAGTTGGCTATCCCATCCCATTAGAGAGGCAAAATGACCCAGAAGTCATGCTGAAGGCAGATGTGTCAGGTTGAAAGTTACAGATACCATAGCCAAGCTGTAAACCATTACACAACGCATTCCATTCTCAGAAGTACATCCTGCTAATCTGCAGAAGTTTGTGAACAAACACAAAAGAAATAGTGTTTACGTTAGAGTATTAATGTATGCTTCAATGCCAGATGAGTCAAAATGGTTGTCCTTGGTCTTCTCTTGGATTTATAACTGAAGCTGATTGTACTACAAGTTTTTGTAGGTATCTAACTGTAATTTATTCTCATAAATTGTATAAAAACCACTGTATATAATGTGTCTCCACAAATTTAATGCAATATGATGCACCTATGCTGACTCTAGTGTTCTAACTTCATTGTCTATCTTAAATGGTGATAACATTCTTTTTTATTCTTTCTCTTCTTCGTTCTTCAGTCGGAGTCTGACGATTACATTGATTTTTTTCAATTAGTTGTGATGTGGTAACCAGCCCTGTGACAGGACCACATAGCTAGTCCGTCAGAGTTGTGTCAGATGTTACCTGTACATTTCTTTCACAGTTGACACTATCAAGTGAATCCTATAAATTTTATATGAAAGCAATGAAAAGCAAGAGTTTGAGAAACACTCAGATTTAGACCATTACAGATTGCCATGGACCAAGCAAAACAGATAATTTGCAGCTGCCCTTCAAAGCATGATGTTATTAGTCTCTAAAGCTCACTTGGTTCTCCAAGGAAACTAGAAAGATCAACAATGAAATGAAAAAATATGTAAGGAAAGATATTGGGAAGACATGATTGCATGAGACATTCACATATCTGTCAACTTATTTCTTAATAAATCCATATTTTTTATAATTTATTTTTGTATCTCAATAAAAACATCAGCATTTAGCACCAAAAGACCAATCAATATGCACATGCAAAATATAAACGTCTGCATTAGTAATATTTACTGAAATTTAACACCAAATTACATTTATTTTTGGTTTTTTTGTTTTGTTTTTAGCCAATTTACGTTACTAGTTTTCAATGCAATCAAAAAAGACACTATAATAAGGAAAATTAAATAACAATGCATCTAATACAATATAAGCCTAGAAATAAAAATACTTTTATCATTTATCACACAAGCAAGTATGCACTCACCATCCCTGGAAAAATATTCCTCAATGAGTCAGCTGCAGCTTTGGCTTTACATTGTCCTCCTTCAAGACAGTGTTCAAATGTAAATAAAGTTTGACGAACTGGATTAGAATATGATACTTTTGAGTTGTCCACCATAGTAATGTGTCGTATGCCCCAGCTCTACAGTAAAAGATGTGAACATCTTAGATCACTCATTATTTTTTTCACTATGAAAATAATCAAAAGTATTTATTCTTTTTTCAATCAAATTACAAATGCTCACTTATAGGTTCTAAATCAGATTTATTATAGTAATCTGCAATATGTTTTTAATCATTTGTTTAAATAATTAAATGATTTCACATAGGAAGCAAAAACTTCATTGCCTGCTATTCCTGGGGGCTGCAATGTACAAAACAATTTCTGCAATAATTACTAACCATTAGCAGCCTGGCTACATTACATCCCAGAGTGCCAGATCCTAAGACAAGGCAACGTGTTGATGAAATTTTATCAAGGTCAAGATCTGGTAGCAATCGCCATCTCATTAGCTTCAAGTTGAGGTCCACAGCTGATTCTGCTAATCTGGTAACAGAAAGTAATGACAATGTACATGTGGTTTTTTATCCTATCAGCTTCTTAAGGAGCATTGAGTGGTAAATAAGTTGACTTTCTTGCACAGGTGTCCTTATTTTTTCATAAATCTATATTTTTAACAATTTATTTCCATATTTCAATAAAAATGTTTGTATTTAGCACCCAAAAAAAACTCCAAAAAAACCAACAAATTAAAATCACACACATTTTTTTAAACGTTTTTTGGTTTGCCTGTCAATATGTAATTTTGTGAAATTTAAAAAAAAATTTTGCATCAGTAATAATTACTTGGAAATTTAACACCAAGTGACCTTTTTAAAAAAAAAACTGTTTAAAAAAATTAAATAGGGGTTTTTTTTTTTGGTTTTTTTGTGGGGATTGGGGGGGGGGCGAAATCCATATTAATACGGAAAATCTGTACTAATTTACACCAATGATCTTGTATGACAAATGTTTCAAAGTTCTTCAAGAATAATTATTCTTAAGACCTGTAGCATAAACCTAAAGACAGTGTAGACAAGAGAAAACTGGCATGGTTGTCCTAAATAATGAATGTCATTCAGAAGTGAAATTATCAAGACATTTGCCTTGTGTTCCCATTATTTTGGTTCAAAATCAGGCCCATATTTAATTAAAATGCATTATTTTAAAAAAGTTCAATAGGAGTTATATTTTGAGCCATGAGTTGCTCCATGTGATACTCTTGGCAGGTAATTTGCTACTCTATTGAGAGGGATGGGGTATATATGGGGAAACACATACAAATGATGTAAATCTATGAGCCCTTTTACATTCTATTAAAGTTAGAGATCTAAAAAATATGGAACTGACCATGGCATTCTGACATTTCTGGCATTTTTAACATCGTCAAAAATATTAACCATCTGAAATTTCAATAACAAACCAAAAATATTACCATACGATTGTCAAAATTACTGAGAATTAAATCACTGTCATTACTTTCATTTATTAAATAATTTCCATTACTGTCAATCCCTACCTTATTGGATCCATAGAATTACTCAAGTTGACCATTCTTGGTCCCATTTTCTGCCGCTCATTCTTTTCCCATCCTACACATTCTGGAACAACTGAGAGAACAAAATAACAGTACATTATGTTGCTGATTAATCTTTACCACCTCAGCTTCTAGACTTCATCCTGTTCACATTTTTAAAAAAATGCAATTAATGAAGTAGAAAGCATAAATATTAATTAGCACTGAGCTTGGCTTCTCGCAAGTTGAAGAAAGTGACTCCACAAAGTCCACTTTCTAAATTCAATGTAAAAGTAGAAAGGTATGAACCAGAACACAGTTTCCCATAAGTGCTTAGCTGTCTCGTCAGTAGTTGACCAGAAACAACTTGACTAGTATCACCTTTGCACTTACTTAGAAACTATAATACCATTCCTCAACCTTCCCAGAGCATGGATCCTGGTACCCTACTTGCTTCCTTATGGCTGGGTGAACAATGGTAGTAATTTATTTCATACAACATATACTGAGTAAACCCAAAACTCATGTATGCTGGTTGGCAGATAAATTACTCAACATTACAAAACTGTGGCTCCCTAGTTCTATATGATAATCATGACTTCAAATCAAAGAAACACTCTAGAAACACCAAATAGTGAGCCCTACTTTCTTTGAACATATTCAACATGTCTTTGTGTGCATAAAGAAGAGAAGAAGAGAAACAACTTTCTGAAGTTCTCTGACATCTAAAAATACCCTTTTAATTTAAATGGCTAAATTTTAAGGAAATCAAAAGAATAACAGAATCTCACAATACCCAGTATGTGCAGATTTGACAGATAAACTACTTTGTGTATTCTGGAAAAAAAAATATATATTTACCTGTTAACTCTTTCTCCTGTAGTTCAGGTAACTCAATTCGGACAACAAGGCTACTACCAAAATCTCTGGCCCCACCATGTGTCCTGTCTCTGATGCACAATACAGTGACAGTGTGTAGCTTACCAACTCTGAAAATTAATACACAATTTTCAGTAATACTTCACTCATTCTCTGATGTATGGAGACCATGCACTTATTGAATGTTAAGTAGTTCTGTTGATTTCCCGATTTCCTCAGAGCACAAATTTATTTCTCTGTGTCTTTATAACACATAAATTCATGGTTTCTAGAGACTACATAGATATTTTAAAATAAAAACCATATATTATATATATATTCTATTGTACATAAGCCAGTCCATATATAAAATGAGTATAGTACTTGTTTAAAAACAAATTTATTCAGTCTTGAGTCTGAATGCATTCATTAACAGCAACAAAGTGTACATCACATGGATGAAGTAAGAAAACAATGCAGTGAAATGAAGTCCTCTGCTGGCTCTAATTGATAACAAAAGGGTTGACTGTAACTATTAAGGAGAGGATTCACACTTTCATTTCCACACCTTTTTTAATCCAAGTGTTTCCCACTTGAGACCTTTATCACACAACTACAAAATTCCTCCCTGCAATTCCCTAACATGAAACATGAAGTATTTGGTGTTTCCCATTGTCACACAATTTTTTTTAGAAATAACAAGTTTTTTGAGTGATTGATTTAATAAATAATTTTTTTAAATCAACCAATAAAATGAGAGCTTTGAAACTTTCAGAAGATGTTCAGATAAGAATAATCTTTCCAAAAATCATTTATTGCAAGCTTTTATCAAAAAGTTTCATTTCCAAGCATTTTATGACTGATTCTGTAAAGAAATGGTGTTTCCACTCTTTTGTTATTGAAGAGGGTGTCCATCACTCACTGCTGGACTCTTATAACTATCTCATATCAACCTATAACCATCATTACTTGAATCATAGTCCAGTTCTGTATTTGTTGTTTGTTTGTTTGTTGTTGTGCATTCTCAAACTCCCACTGTATCTCTCTTATTGCAAAACAATGGTCCTGCCAGATTTCCGCAGGACATTGTCCTTCAGAATGAAAGTGCACTGTGTCTTCCGCAGTTTGAATGTACACAAGTGGCAAGGCACATCGATCTTCGACGTGCCAATTCGGGTGGGCTTCCATAGCCTGTGACAGTCTTATTATCAACTGCGCATGCGGTTGTGTCTATGGGTCTCACCAATGGCTCACTAGACAAACCAACCATGCAACACAAAACCTTAGTAGATGACATGCCTTTATATTAAGGTTATCTTCTTATAGAAGCTTCATGGCAAGTCATCTATACAATCCCGTAGTCGTAACCTTCGATAACAGTTACCATGTTGTTCTGATTGAACGACATTGTGCTTGAACTAGTTACAGGCACGGTGTGAGTGGGCGGAACAACAAAGAAACCTGTCGCAAGGGCTAGAGTGTGCCCTGATGTCGACGTCTGTTTCGGTGGCATTGGACTCGAATGTGTCGAATGGCTGCTGGAACAGAGGACAGAGCACTTATGGGAATGCCACATGTGCTGTGAGGCCAGTTTTCTAATCAAGAATCAGTCTTATTAACTGTCTTGAGGAAGCGAGCGTTTATTGACTCTACATCAAGACGGTTGTAGTTCACATCCATCTCGCATGAGGTGTTCCGCAGCCAGTGAACTTGTCTCATGTAATTAGACATATTGTGCATGTGTCCATCAGGTAGTGAACCTTTCTCATCCACAAGCCTGGTTCTGGCTTAAGAAGAACTCGATAAAAGAGTTGGACCCAGGCTCGTTCACCATCTTAGCCGAGGTGACATCACTGACATCGTGAAACCCTCGTCCAAGTCTGAGTCTCAACACATATTTAGGAGCACCAGGAACTAGAAGCTTGTTCTCGAGCTGAATAATTTTGTCCCAATTGACATATTGTGCCTGTGCTCATTGGACACTGAACCCTTTCTCTCTGAGAGCACGATTGCAGTATAAGAAAAACTCGACAGTAGAGTTGGGCCATGGCTGCCTTTATAGCCGAGCTTCCACGATTGGTTTTCTACCCATTAAGAGCACCAGTAACTAGAATTTTGTATCAGGCTAGCAGAACTTTAGTTCCAATTTCCTTGAAATGTTTTCCCATTCTATTTGCACTTCTTTGTTGTTGGAGATTTGTAAATAATATTTGTACATGTAAATAAAGAACTTAATACTGCATGTATTGATGTAAGTTTTGTTTGTGTGGTACCAGACATATGAGAAAGTGGTAAAGATATTTTTTTCACACAAAAAAAACAACAAATAAATTATAACAAACATAATGAAAATAAAATAATTAAAAATTACCTTTTTTCTTTTTTCCCTTCCCCTCCCCCTGTGAAATGGAAACACTGTAAAACATACTGAATTCTACAGTATTTATGTTGACAAATTATTGTAAATATTGACAAATTTTCATAATATCGCTGGGGAAAATAAATAGAACATGTACATTTGGCATAAATCATTCTCTAAAGCTAGACTTAGTCGTATTTTGAATTGCTACAAAACATTTGATGTTTGGCATCTACATAAAAAAAACCAACGTGGTCTACAGTATATTCTACTGTGAAAACTAACTACCTCCCAAGAATTCATTATCAGAATCACAATCCATAATGATTTTACTGAAATTACAATAAAACAAAAGTCTATAAAACCTGATTCACTTTCATTGCTTGTATCCATGCCGGTTTGCTGATATGGACAGATGTGTATTTCGATATTATAATGCCATAGAACATCTGTCCTGTTCACTAAATTATAGGAAAATGAAGTTAAATGGAATAGCTTAGCTAGGATTCATCTACTATGGTCAGTTGACTATTAAATATTTCACTATTTTTTATCTATTAGAGCCATAGCAACTGGCTTTTGGATTCAACAACAGCACACAGAAACATGGAAACTTTGGTCGAACACACTAGACACAAGAGTGGTTAAGGTTAACAGGTTTGTGAAGATTACAAAGTAAAATTTTACATAAAAATTATGACAACAAAAGACAGACGTAAATGGTGACCAAGAACTTACAGTTTGTATGTCAATAAGGTTACAAGGTTTCTTACAGGCCAACCAGGGTAACCTTGAACTGAACTGGGATCACAAGCAGCAAACATTATCTGAAATCAAATTAAGTAGATGATATCACTATTCTATGCTTCCCAGTCATGAAGAGCTACTCCTAGTAATTTAAAAAAAAAAAAATAGCAACAATGAAAACAACAACAATGAAAATAATATGATTTCTTGTGTCATTGTCACTTAATCACTCACATCATCATTAAATTCTTTAATTACTGTAATGGTGGAAAATCTGTAAAAAAAATTACTTACATTCTGTGGATGTGATAGACATGTATCTATTTCTACCAAATCATGAATGCTGTAGCTGTCTCCCTTGTCACAGATAATAAAATATGCACTATAGCTGGGTCTGCTGGCTTGATACTTGTCATAGGCAGATATAACAGACAATAGCTGTTGAAATAAAAATAGTTCTGTCAATACACATCAGCAGAGAGAAGTTGATAAATCAAGTAAAAAATATGAACTGAATATAAACATCCACAAAAAAAACCATGATAATCAGCAAAGCCACAGAAGAACAGGTGCTAAACATAAAATTACATGGAGAGAAATTACTACAAGTAGCACATTATCAATATCTTGGACATATAGAACAAAACTCAGAACATAGTTTGAATGTTTTAGTCTGATCTATATGTATGCAGAGCCATTCAGCTTGTTGGAAACAGCTGGAAGTAAAACCATCACTGGCATAGCTCTGGTGATATATGTTGCAGTTCACTAACTAATAGGGAGTACAAGTTTGTTATCTATACAAGACAGTGGAGTTTTAGTTTTAGCTCAATCTTGGTGTGTCTCACATGACTCCTTTTTTTATTGATGAAGTCAGATGAGTCGGGTAATTGGCACAAATAAAATGGTGACACATCACATTTCAGTTCTCTGGACTACATCCTACTAAATCTAGTAGAACCATTGTCCTGCTACAAGATAGAGTCGGTGGGAGTTTGAGAATGAACACCAGAAAAAATGATTTTTTTAAATAAATCTCCAGAGTATTTTAAGTTCTAAATGACTGACTCAATATGGCTTTAGGATACAATGCTGTAAGCTGGGCAGTCCAGATAGGACATTGACACTTTTTTTGAAACCTTGTCGTGCAGAACCACAGACTCATAAGTGTAGACAGTCATATAGAACTGTTTTAAACAGTCCTGTCCAGTCTATCAATCTTCATTGGACTAAGGGTTGTAGGTATTGATATCAGCTGTGTAGCAATCTTCATGGGCAATATCTTTCTTTTAAGGTGCTGTTAAATAAACATGCTAATTCTTTGATCTTGTTATCCTGGAGCTTACCAATGCCATCATATATTATGCCATCAGGTCCTGGTGCAGTATTTTATGAATGTTAAAGTGTAGATAAAATTTCTTCTCACAAAACATAAAAGGCACCCTCAGTGTTTAGAATGACACATAATTTAATTCAAATATCTTTGTATACATTTTCAGATATGCTACTATATATATATATATCTACATTGTTCTAAATAATGTGTGAGGAAAGCAATGCTCTTATGCTCATCTGTTCTCTGCTAGTTGAGATATATAGTTTAGAAGTCAAAGATGCTTCTACAATCTGTTGACCTGCTCATGGATTTATGCATATGCCAGAAGATCTTCAATGATTTCTCTCTTGCAACTCTTTCACAGAATACTTCCCATCTTGCAGCTTTTGCTTTGTTTGCAATGGATTTGAACATTTGTTTTGTCATCGCCTCAAGTTCAGAATCACTTTAGTGGTGTGTTTCTGATCTTTCTTTCTTTCTGCCACCAATACTTAGCATTCCTTTCACCCAACCATGCACTTTGAACCTCCACATTCCACCATGGGGGCTGTTCCCCCTGGGGTAGTCTGCAAGTAGACTAGTGGTGTTCAAAATATCATCACAAAAACATCACAAACAACCACCCTAGAGGTTGGAAGTATCTATGGTTGTAATTCACTCATACTACCCCAATTATTCTGAACATTTTGAAGCATGAAATGAGAGTCAAACATGATAATTGCCCCAGTGAATGAAATCACTGTCAGCCATTGGATGGCAATGTTCTGCTCTGCACATTCACACAAACCTGATATGTGTTTCCTAGAAAACCCTAGTTGAAATTTTCATCAAGACAAAAATTAATCTGTTAATACATTATAATGTTATAAGTGAATGAACCAGTGACATAACACTCTAGGCAAACCAATAGGTGTTTGGTCTATCTCAGCAGATGCTGATATGCTCTAACACTACTCTTCTGAATAGAGGTCCAAAAAATTGACTGTTACAACTGATGTGGTGTGTGATAAACTTTTCTTATAAAATGTTCTCCCTCAGAACCTCACAATTTTCAGAATATCACAATTCAAACTTGGTACAGGCCACAACATAAAATATCTTCAGGAAAATGATAGGAATAATTTCTTAAAGATTCGATAGAAGACAGATGTGATGAGTCATTGGCGCAAATAAAATGGTGAAATAGCGCATTTCCATCATTTGGAATACATTCTTCTGGAAATCTAGTAGAACCATTGTCATGCTACAAGAAAGATCCAGCAGAAGTTTGAAAATGAATGCAGAAGAAGAAGAAAATTTCTTAAAGATAGGAATTTCTAAGTTGTGTAAATAGTTGAATTTTGGTACATCTGTTATAAAATAGTCAAAAATATACGGATTGCAAAAAATGAACAAATCAATTAACAGAACGATTCTAGGACAATATCTAAGGAAATAGGCCTATAATAGGCAGTTTTTAAAACTATTAAATGTGTCATATTATGTATTATAGAAAGTGTTATCTATATTTAATAATTTTGTATTATATGCACAAAGTACAGTTTAGCACAAAAGACATTTTTCAGTGTCTTCTTACTTGTTCTGAAGACAACTTCTGTTGCAGTAAAACTGGAGGTTCAACATAACTACTATTTTCAGGAAGCTTTAGTGCTGGAAAGGCAAACCAATAATAGTAGTGGTATTTCTTTAGGTCCTGTTTGAAATAGTATGAAATGAGACTATGATACACCATACAAATAAACTTAAGAAACAAAATACTTATGACAAATAATGAAAACAACATTGAAATACACATCTCAGAATTAAAAGGGATGTAGGTAACAATGTCTGAGATGATACTTTGCACTTTGAGCATGTTCCCTGCCAAAGTTCTCAGGGGCAACACACATCTAAAGAAATGAGATGTCGAACATCTGAAGTGATGTCTCCTGCCTGGAATGTCTTTCATAACTAATGGCTCAGTAATGGGAACAGCATATATATATATATATATAAATGTATGTATGTATGCTGCAAGAAATCCAAGTCCCATTAGCAAAAGTGATGTTCCCTGACAAACATATTCACAACTAAAAAGAACTTAGTTGTTGGTGTTCAACATGACTGTAATATGTCTCATAACAACAGAACATGTATATGAAAGAAAGCTCTGAAATCATTCCCCATTAAAGTTGGCAGAAAATAAATTCTAAATTCTAGGTATAAACAACAAAATTCTCAACCCTTAATTCTGGTACAGGAGCTTTTTTTTTAAATATTTCTCCTGAATATACAATCAAAGAAATAAAATATATTGTATTTTAAATATTTTTCTAATACTGCTTTGTTTCTTTCATTATTTTTTTCATTTTATATCATTTATTTAAAACAAATGACTCACAGCAAAAGTTAGTAAGACAAATCTGATCAATCTTGCAGAATCTTGCAAAATAATGCCACTTTGCAGCTCCTCCCACATCTGAAAAATGTACAATATCAGTGGGGTTTTTTTAAGTGACATACAGTAAAACATTATTTACAAATATTACAGAACAGAAGAAGTTGTGGCAACTCTGTGGTTAGTGCACTCACTGGCTTCTCACTGGCATCTAATCTCTGGTGACTTACAAGAATCATTTGCCTTGGACATGCCTGCATTTAATGATAGAGCAGACAGTCATAATTCTAGAGATCTAAAGCCAAGAAGCTTAATGATGATTGGTTGGATCTGCTTAAGTCACTTAACAACCTGCAATTAGTGCCATATCTGTGTTGTGCATGACAGAATTCACACCAATTGTGATACACATAAGATTGTGCACTAAATACCAGCAAAAATTTGAGAAGACATAGAATAGGACTTTTCCCAAAACAAAAGAGTGAAATATTTAAAATACCCATATATTAATATACCATAATAAAAATTAATCACAAATCAAATTAAATTATGTTTATATGTTTAGCACTATTTGTGTCTTGCATCGTCAAAGTATTTACTGATTGGAGCAGGGGAATGGTCATTTTTGTTTGGATCATAGGATCTAATGTTTTAGAGTCTTAAGGTATCATTACTCTTAATCTACATTTGTCCCTGTTAGTTTCTAGTTTCAAAGTCATAAACTCTTGCAGCTGAAAATGTTGAACCCATTTTAAGAACAATTTTCCGTGCTACCAGCATTCCTACTTGGAGGTGCTTTAGAATATCCAAAACAAAAGAGTGAAGTATTTAAAATGCCAAATATATTAATTTACCATAATAAAAATTAATCACAAATCAAATTAAATTAGCACATGGAAACTAGGACATGGAATCTTTTTTATAATTTAGGTCACTGATGACATCACACTATTCATGACTTAATTTGAATCTCTTGAACACACATTTATTTGTTGAAAAAGGCCAAATTGATTTCCTACTCTTATTGCTGCTGTTTGTTGCCAGTACATGTTCTTGATGATTCTTAAATCCTTGCTATCAATGTTCAAATTCCCTAGCATGTGTATAATTTTGCTATGTTTAACTTTATCAAATGATTTCGTGTAGTCCGTAAAACAGTGGTACAGATCTGTTTTTACCTCTATAGACCTCTCTATTAGTGTTCTCAACATAATAAATAGCATTGTTGGTACCTTTGCCTTCTACAAAGCCACATTGTTCTGGACTAATTTCTGATTTTATTTTGTTTCTCACTCTCTTCATGATGATTCTGAGAAGTATTTTGGTTATTTGGCTCATGAGGCTGATTGTACGGTGTTCTTCACATTCGGTGGTCCCTGGTTTCTTAGATAAGGCTATAAATATGGATCTCATTAAGTTATCGGGTATGTTTCCACTGTTATATATGTCATTCAGCAATTTTGTGATTATTTCAACTCCAAAGTCATCTAAAGCTGCTAATTCTTCTAATGTGATATTGTCTGGACCTGGGGCTTTGCCATATTCTATGTGTCTTAGTGCCTCCCTTACTTCACAAGGCAAAATTGAAGGCAACAGAGACAGAGGGCGACAACGTGAGAAAATATTAGACATTTGACAACCTGGCACGGCAAGGAAACAACAATGACTTTGATACATAATACTGTGGACAGAGAGCTGTGGAGAGCCATGACCGCCTACACCAAATGGCATGGCACCTGATGATGATGATGAACACACATTGACTAATGTTGTGAGGTGAGTAGGTGCCATCTGAGCAGACCTGATTCAAATTCTGTTTGCAGCATTATGATTTTTCATCAATAATTATTTAACAAGTAGTTATCCTGAGTACAAATAATAAAGTTTGAATAACACAGTGACTAGTTTGGTGTGATAACTGCTGACATTTTATTTAACTAATTTGGGACGATTTTTTTTTTAGATTTGACAAAATTAATTTTCAGTTGCAAAAAAATGTCAATATATTTCTTTTTCATTTTATGCCAATATTGTGGTAAATCGGGTACATACTGTATATCATTGTATATGAAAATGGTTACAGAAACAGAACATATTAAATTGTTGAAATTTTGTTATTGGAAAGAATAATTACAATTTGTAAAACATAAAATTAATTATGTGCCTATCTTTCTTTCTTTTGTTCGCTACTTGATGTCTACACCATCAAATAAGTCTTATGTTTGCTACTTGAAGTCTACACCATCAAACAAGTCTTATGGATTAATTCTTCCATTGTCTGAAGCTCTTCCTTGGTTCCATTTATCTTTGCTTGTAGGTTTTAGCCATTGGGTCAGTATTTCTCTCAGTTGTTCCTGTATGAGCAGTTCTGTAGAATATGTTCTGAGACTGTTTGTCCGTTCCACGGGTGCATGGTGGTGTAGCATGGCATACAGTCACATCCTGTGCATGTGTTTGTTCAGTCTGTTGAGACTTATCCCTGCCGATTTAGGTAGTGGACAGCTTTTGTCATGTTATTTTCATTTCTGATGATCTAAAGTTCTCTTCTTTTCTTGACCCGTAGTCATAACCTTCGATAACAGTTACCATGTTGTTCCGACAGGCCGACGTTGTGCTTGAACTAGTTACGGACATGACGTGGGTGGGCGGAGCAGCAAAGAAACCTGTTGATTGTGCCCTGATGCCGACGTCTGTTTCAGCGGCATTAGACTCTAAACAACATCGAATCGGATGCTGGAACAGAGGGCGGAGCACTTATGGGAATGCCCCATGTACTGTGAGGCCAGTTTCTAATCAAGAATTCTTTTCATGATGTGAACTTCATTGTATTCCTGCATATATTCACCTTCCTTTTTGGCCAACACACAGGCCTATTTAATTTCCTGGGACATGACAGTCTCATTGTACACACTGGTGTGTATAATTTTGTAATAAAAATATTACAACTAACTTAATTTGTTTATGTTTTGATGTATGGTACTCCATTTTATGGTATTTTACATCCATCTATTTAGTTATTGCCAATCATCATCATGTAACATATTCTTTCCAGAACATGGTCTTCCTTATGGATTCTCTGAACACTCTGAAAATCTGGGCGAGTTGATCTACCATAGCTAGAGACATTTTTAAGCAATCTGATATATCACAGCACATAATATAATAGGATGACAGACAAAATATCGGAGGATGACAGACAAAAAGGAAATGCTGCAGTAACCATACAAATAGAGGTGAATGCAAATAAAGTAAATAGGTTACTATATCAATATAAAGCAAGTTATATATATATATATATATATATATAAATTTATATTGATATAGTAACCTATTTACTTTATATCACAGCGCCATCATCGTCTTGTGCGTCCTCTTCCCTGTTGCCACTAACTCTGCCTTCAGCTATTAATCTTTCCATGCTGCTATGTCTCTTTATATTATAAAAAAATCCAGCTTTCTTGTTAAGACCAAAATAGAATTACGAGGCACATTACTTCTGTAGTTTGCCAGTGCTTTCAGGAGGAAATTCATTTAAAGAAAACACATTCATTTTCTACACCATTTTTTAGCGGATGTTGTTATTGTCAATACACAACTTATTTGATATATTTAACCCCCCCCCCCCTCCCCCCCAAAAAAAAATTAGGGTCAAAGGGCATGAGCCCATGGACCGCTGGATCAGCAACCAAACCCAAAAATTGTTGTTATGTACATTCTTCTCAATGATAACACAAGCAGAAAAAATATATAACATATCTATATCCTTGCTACTTCACTAATTATAAGCTTTAGTCTATTTACTAAAACAAACCTTATTTTGTATCCTCTTCCATTAAGTAGGTATCCAGAAATATCACTTCTTCTAGTTTGAAATCAAGTAGTTATTCTATCATCTGAATTAGTTGTCTTATCATTGCTCTTTGATTTTTCAGAATCATTGATGACTACTGGCTGTAAGCAACCAGCACAAAATTACTGAAATCTAATCCAAACCTCTTTGATCTTTTTTGTTATTGATCAGGGCTTACTTATAATTATAACTGTGACAGCAATCTTCTGTATCCAAACAAGCTATGAATAAGAACAATAGTTTATTTTATACTGCCATTAGAGCAATTATTATTCCTCAGAAATAATGCAAGGAAAACATGCTTATTTTAATGAAATAGTAGTGGAAGTGTTTTTGTAAGTAGCAGAAAAGAATTGGGCTACTATAAAAACATGTATTAGTGGCGCACGAAATATAAACTGATCAAAGTATGAGTGATGGAAACTCACATATCGGTTATCAGTCCCATAGAGTGTATTTATATAGTCGATATGCAAGTGATTGTATGGAAAGAGTTAACATAATTTTCTTTAACATACCTGCTTTCCTACTGAGTTAAGAAGTTCCTTCTTGTCTATGTCTTTGAATTTCTCAATTGTGTTTGTATTATAAAGTGTACCAACTGCTGACAGGCTGCGTGCTGGAGGTTTCCATTCACTAAAGATATTAATAAAAGATGCCTAGTTAATGTATGTGCTATAAATATCACAAAAAGCTTATGGTAGATGTTTCCATCCATCCATAAATCCATAACTTTTTTCTACTTGTTCATCACATTTATTGTTTTTCATGCCATATCTTCGCTTGCAAAGGAGGAACATCATCATTACATATGATTTAGCATAATTAAAATAAGTAGAGCTTTTGTAGAATAACAAACAATATAGGATGTCTATATAGGGTGCTCTGATGTCACACAGATCAACACTAAATACTCACAATTCATATGGCATAGTGTTACCACCAACGTAAATGAGTGCACAGTGACTTTATAGACATTCAGTATATGTCTGAACTGATTTTTAAGACAAATAATACACCTAAACCTTGTAGCTATATTTAAATATACATTACAGTTTTCATTTTGGACAAATGTTTTTGGAGATGCCCATGGATCTAAAACAGACGGTGTCCCACATCACGATGATGATAGTAATTATGATGAAAGTTGGAGTGCTGGAAGTTGTGGTGGTAAGGTGATGATGATGATAGCAACAATGGCAATAATAATGGTGGTGATGACGACAAAAATTTTATATATTGTTACCATGCTGTATAATGTAATTACACTGGTCTGATTATCCAAAATATTTACTGTTCTACAAGTAAACACCTTTCTTTCTATCCAGACAATAGTATTATTGTTATGCTATAAGATGCTGAAATCAAGGCAATTAGTGTAGCAGCTAAAAAACTGCTGAACTCCAACTCTGACCTACAGCCTGTGGTATTCCTGACAGATGCAAGGTCAGTGCTTCAAGCTCTCCAGTCTAGAAAACTAACAGACTTGAAAAAACTACTTAGTGAATTGTCTTACCAGTATAGAGTAACCATGCAGTGGATACCCTCTCACTGTGGAATACCTGGAAATGAAAAAGCAGACCAACTGGCTAAGGAAGGTGCTGCCGAAGACCAACCAGATATACCAATCACCTACCATCAGAAAAAACAGATGATCAAGTCAATAAGAAAGCCACAAACACCAACACAAGATGACTATCATATTATGAACAGACCAGAACAAGTTATAATTCTACGTCTCAGAACAGGACACAACCGACTCCGCAGTCACATGTATACAAAGTTCAAGATTGGCAACACGGCCATGTGTACATGTGGACAGGCAGCACAGAGTGCCAAACATATACTTCAAGAGTGTTCTGAGCATGAAACGCTGAGGCAGACATATTGGCCAGAGGAAACAACACTGGAATCAAAACTCTATGGGACACTGTATGAACTAAAAAAAACAGTGAGTTTTATTAAGGAGACAGAATTACAGATATAGACATGTTTCAAGTGAACAAAAGAAGAAGAAGAAGTTATGCTATAAGAAACATAATCAACTATCCATGACGATGATGGACGTGACTCACAAGATCAATCTGAGATACAAAGAGTCTTCCACATTATGTACAAGGAATCACAGGACCTCTTGTATCATCATGTGTTGTGTCTTTTTAAATGTGCAGCTCTTGAACTATTTGCTATCACATTCTCCTTTGTCTTTATACCATTTCTGATCTTTCCCCTTCATGCAACACGATCAATGACATCCTTTTCCCGCAACATGATCTATGGCATCCTGTTTCCATGATTCTGTGTCAATGTCTATATCATCCATAAATATATGCATGTGGTTGTGTCTGTGGGTCTCACCAATGGCCATTCATTCAACAGAAAACCTTAGTGGATGACATGCTGTTATATTGAGGTTATCTTCTTATAGAAGCTACATGGCATATCATCTATACAGTTATGATTTTGTTTTGTTGTTGAAATGTTTTTCATGTTTGCCTGAATATATTTGTATGCACCCTCTGTGGTTGGGAGGGAGCCAGAGATGTACTGTGCAGCACTGAGGAGGAGGAAACTGACATCACTGTTATGGCTGAGGCCCATCATAGAGGCACAGTGACTCAGGACGTGACAATCCTTTTGACTTGAACATTTGGTTGCATGCCTGGAGCTATAGAGAAGTTCGGCATAACCAGTAGTCAATTGGTGGCGGGGAATGAGCACAGTGAACCTTATCTTAGCTACAGTGGCTAGGCGCAGTGCATAGGTTGAAACCTACCTTCCTGGAGGTGTGATGTTATTCTCTGGCTCTGTCCCGGGGTAAGCCGAAAATCCACAGACTTCCCAGCAATATAATGCCATCTAATGGCATTAGGTCAAAGGACATGAGCCCATGGACCGCTGGATCAGCAAAAAAACCATCCATAAATATACCTTGTGTGTGTGTGTGTGTGTGTGTATATATGCGTATGTATGTGCGTATATATATATATATATATATATATATATATATATATATATATATATATATATATATATCTCGTTTGTGACATATTTTTTCATAATGTTATCTTCATCGAGAATATTATGAACACTGCTCTGTACCAAGCAAGCAGGCCTGCATTGCGCAGAGATATGCATACATTCTTCGATGTCACTGATCCATCGTCTTCTTCTCTTCCCGGCCCTTCAGAATCAGTCTTTTGATACCATCATGTATTTTAAGTGTTCAAAATACTGTAGCTTCCTTCTTATGATGGTATTTAGAAGTCATTTAGTTTTAGCAATTTCAAAATTTCAATGTTCTTTTTTTCTGTCCATGATATTTGTAAGATCTTTCTGTAGCACTTCAATTCAAATTAATTTATTCTTTTAGATATTGTCTTGTTTAAAGTTCAAGTCTTGCGTCCATATGTTGCCACTGGGAAAATACATGATGTTAAAAGGGTTACTTCAGTGTCATTATCACTACTTTGCCACAGCTTTCTCATTTGTGTTAATTTTAGTGTTGCAATTGTGAGTCTTCTCCTAATCTCAACTGCAAAATATATTATATAGATAGATAGTCCTATATATACTGCAAACACTAACCTATTAAATGCAGAGTAATCCAGTGTAAGTTGTGGTGCAATCCCTGGTGCAGTATCTGCAAACAAATAATAGACAATTCAGTACTGATAATACCACAAAAAAACTGTTTACCAATAGAATAGGAGATAAATACTATATAAAGTACTACGGTTACTGTTAAAGCCTAAATTACCAATAGGAGTATATATGAAAAGAAGTATAGGCCCTATATGGAGTAAGGTTACAGTTCATGGTGGAAAAAAAATACATTTTACAGCCTACAAAACAGGATATATGGATATTTCAATAGTAAGGTATTTATCAATAAAATATATAGGATAAATGTGGGTATGACTTTTTTTGTGGAGTATTTTGCAGACTCAACACAAGTAGTATCCTGTGTAGTATTTCTTATTTATTACAAAGGTCCCTCAAAAATGGCAAAGTCAGTGATAACATGGATTTATAACTTTTAACTTATAAACCTAAAATTGTCAGGGTTCTAATGATTTTATTGCATTTTTTTCAATAAACACTTCATACCAGAATGACAATATCAAATAATGATAACAAAAATGACTGTGATTATGACTTCTTATCAAGTAATAGTGATAAAATGTACTCAGAATCAGATGCTAAAATTAACTACATAGAAAAAAACAAAAATTATGTCATGAGATGAGGTCATCTGTGGCTCTTATTCCTAGGGGGATTTATTTAATTCTATATATGATTATCAAAAAAGCCAGAAAAATCTGGAGATCAAGTTTGACCCATAATACTCACTGGAATAGTGGCTCAATGTCTTAAAAAAACTGATTAAGGACAGTTTTAGAGCAAACTGAATTGAATGGAATGTGTCTTATGATCAATCAATCAAGTGCCATGCCAAATGGCATTGGCGATCATGTTTCTCCATGACTTTCTGTCTTGTGTTATCAATAAGCTCGATTAGTAAACTTCTATCATGCCAGAATATATGCTACAATGTCTTATGATACAGCAGAGATAAAAGGTGGAAACGATCACAAAGAGGGTGAAATATGTGTTACTGGGCGATTCCACCACAAGTGATCATAGAATCTTTCACCAAAAAAACACTATCAGTAATGTGATAGATAGAAGTAAGGATGATGAAATCTATGAGGACTGAAAAAAACTTAGTGAAGTGGAATATGATAACAATACATACATTGATATTCCCATGGCAGAAGATGAATTATGTGAAACATATAGAAACTCAGGCACTAATAAGAGATTTGAAAGATTTCTTATTTTTGTGAAGAATTCTCAATTTCAATACAAGAGAAGCCAAAATGTACCAATATTCCTATTTCTACCATGTTTGCATATTTTTGTGTGTGTTCAATTTTTTTAATTTACGTTTAACCTTTACATAATAGGCCAATTCCCCAACTTCAGTCGAGAAAAAAAATATCATCTTATGCATAATAATAACCAGTAAATTACTTTCTTCCAGCACTATTTCTGTCTTGCATCATCAAAGTTTTTACTGATTCATTTTTTGGAAGGACACATTCTAAAACTGTCCTTAATCAGTTTTTTAAGACATTAAGCCACTATTCCTGATTCGAGCACAGAAATTGTCATTTTTGTTTGGCTCATATGATCTAATGTTGTAGAGTCTTACAGTATTATCACTCTTAATCTACATTTGTCTTGATGTTTTTCTGTCCCTGTTACTTTCTAGGTTCAAAGTCATAAACTCTTGCAGCTGAAAATGTTGAACCCATTTAAGAACAATTTTCCATGCTACCAGCATGCCTGCTTGGAGGTGCTTTAGAATATTGGTTGGTAATCCTATGATTCACACAAAGCAATGTGCATCCTTTTTTATCCACTTTTACTTCATTGAAACAAAAACATCACATAACCAACTTCATGCTGTTCCTGTAGGCAACAAAACCCCAACCGCTTTTATTTGTATTTCTGTTAACTGAGCCATCTGTGTATATAATTATGTCTTATGGTTTCAAGTGTAGCTGGGAGAGTTCATGTACTGTAACCTGGGCCCTGACACCCATTCATTTCCAACACACTTTATCTAGTAGTATTATTATTTTAGTCTGTGATTTTTTTCTCAATGTCTATTTCCACCGATTCACTGCCATTTCTTCCAATTCACATACTCTTTGTAGTGTATCTTCAGCCTCTGCCATCTATGATTCATTTTTACTTTGACTCATCTAGACATTGGTCTAATGGGTGGTGGTTGAATTCTGTTATTTTAAGGTATGACCTAACCTGTGCTACCTGAAGTTGCACTTTAATACTGAGGAGATCAAGCAGAAATCTCATTGCAGAGATGGGTGTTTCCCTAGTACACCCAAGTACGGCTCTCACTGCCTCATTTTGAACTTTTTTCAATCTACTGACTTGTGTATGTGACAATGTTAGTAGGCCAAGGCCATAATCTATGATAGACAGCATCATCACTTGTAGGAGCAGAAACAGTACCCATTGCTGTATGTCTTAGGGATTGCTGTAGAAGCTACTGTCTCTACTGTAGGGCTGATAATAAGTTTCTTGTATAAAATACTCACAGACTCTCAAAGTATGCTGCACATACTAGAAAAATTCATGCTGAGAAAGGAATGGTGGAATTTATTTAATTTCCAGAGATTACA
The DNA here is from genome assembly GCA_034231615.1 of Meghimatium bilineatum. Taxonomy (NCBI): domain Eukaryota; kingdom Metazoa; phylum Mollusca; class Gastropoda; order Stylommatophora; family Philomycidae; genus Meghimatium; species Meghimatium bilineatum. Next base: position 30,945,459 of record CM067317.1, on the reverse strand, counting down.
TGTATATGCTGCCCTGGTCATGTTGGGGTCAGAGGAAACAAGAGAGCTGACTTATTGGCAGGCAATGCGGCGATAGACGGCACAATGCTGAGAAGAGATAAAGCAGACTTGATAAAGGCAGCAATAAATGCATTTCAAGATGAAAATGATGCCAATAGGCTGAGAATGTACACATATAGAGAATGTTAGAAATGGGAGTGTCTAGAGGGGAAGGAAAGAAAAGTAATTTTTTGGGAAAGTCCCGAAGACCACACAATCAATGCCTGACCAGGACTCTGAGTCTACATACACTGAGATGGCTGCTGGAACAGAGAGCTGAGCACTTATCGGAGTACCCCACGTGCTGTGATGCTAATTTTTAATCAAGAAGAAAACATCACAGTCCTACATTGGTCACTATGTCTATACTATGTCATTATGTGCTGCCAGCCAATAAGAAAAGTTTATTCTTATGTTTTTTAATGCAATTTTACTGCACTATATATATATATTAAATATGAACAAAAGTTTCAAAATTGAGCTTGTATAGGCCTACATAATCTCTTATGTAGAACTGTTTACTACAGTAAACAGAAGTTAAATTAATATTGTAAAACATATTGTATATACATAGGCCTAGGTTTAGACCTATAGTTAGTTATATTGTCTGAAAATTAAAGAACTGGGATCAACAGATGCATTGTGTCTTCGCAAACACAAAAATGTATAGTTTGTGTGTTGTTTTATTTAAAATAACAGAGATCATTCAGAAATTATCAACTCAACACTATTTTGTGGTCACAAGTTTCATTTAAATTTTTTATATCTTTCATGTAAATTATTTTTATGCAACTTAATTCTAAAATAATTTATAACATTTTTTCAGGATTGACATACAGACTTGTTTGAGGTATTATTGAATTGCAATTTTCAAGGGCTATCTAACTATATTATTTGTAATTATGTAGCATTATTTTGAAAAGTTTATCAAAGTACCTAATATATTTATTTTCTCAGTTCTTATTTCTAATTAAACTTACAACTTCATAAACGTGATGACAAACAAGAGGTCGATACAATAGATGATCTGAGGGCACATGCAAGCCCGTAGATTGGGGGGAGGAGGTTTCAAACACCTTATCGGGGTTCCAAAGTAATTACTAGAAATAGAATTAACTACGTAAGACAAGAAATAAATTATGTTACTTTAGTTACTACTTTTTATTAGTTAGTAGTATGATGTTTTAGTTACTAAGTTACTGACTCTGAGTGTTACCATTTGAGAAAAAGCCGTGAATCACTTTTGAACTTTCATCAAGACCGTACTCATTCAGTTTTCTATCTGTAAGTTGATGCCAGAATCCATGATCGACTGCACTAGCAAAAGGCGCGTACAGAACATCTGACATTGTACACGCATGCAGCACAATTAAGATACAAAAAAAACTTGTTTTAGCTTCAATACAATGATACCTGCCCCTTTTTTTTTACTTTTCCTGTGTTTTGATCATGTGATTTGTATGCTATTTCCTGCATTCTCAAAACATATTTTATTGGTTCTAAGAAAGCTTTTAAAAACTGTAACTTTAAAATGTAACCATTGCAAGGGTTAAATTAACTTAAATACATTCAAGTCCCAATATAACTGACTGGATGGGCGAAATATGTATGCAATAATAGAAATTCACTACATGCAGTAGTAACACAAAGAATAAATATAATTGGGGATTTTGAAATTGTTGTTAAAGAGGGAAATTTGTTATAAAAAGATGTGCTATAGAGGAATTCGGTTCAATACAAGAAGAGGGACTTTGGGCACAAACATAAGTAGCTCAGGAAACTGCGCTGTAGAAGTCAACAGAAGAATTCCAATGGCGACATTGAAACTTGCCCAAATAAAAAATCTTTGGCAAGGTACCGGCAGTATAGCCAGACTATGTATGATCAGAACATGTGTATTTCAAGTGGCAATATACGGTTATATATCAGGGAAAGAATATGTATAATACCTTGTATAAATGACCAAAATATCGGAGGATGTCCGACAAAATGGAAAGTGCCGAAGTAACCAGACAAATAAGAGGTAAATACGAAGTTACGTACAAATGTTACTGAAGATAACTAACTATCAATATAAAATAATCAGAAATAACAATAAAATATAGACATCCCAGAACAAAGACAGTTATTGACGTGTCATTCCTATTATGACCTTTATCAAGAAACAAAAACCAAGACAACAAAACTATATTTTTTTTTAAACTATAGAAAAAACTATTTTAAAAAACAGCCAAGACCTAGACAATGCCCTCCAAAAAACCGCGATTTGTGCGATGTCCTTTTGTAAGGAGAGCATTGTTTATGTCTTGTTTGTTTTTTACAGTTTGTTTATATAGTTTTGTGGTCTTAGTTGGTTTTTGTTTCTTGATAAGGTACCAATAGGACCAACACGTCGAAAACTGTCTTTGTTCTATGTTTTATTGTTATTTCTGATTATTTTAGACTGATAGTTATCTTCAGTAACCTGTGTACTTAACTTCGTATTTACCTCGTATAATACCTTGTACATATTACATAGAAAGACAGCAGATTACGTGGTTTGGCCACATTATGAGAATGCATCACGACAAGTTTCCCGTACAGGCATATAACCAAATGAGATCAGGGTACAAATCCAGAGGAAGACCACGGAAAAGATGGATAGAAAACGTCAGGGACATCCTGAACAGACACGGTCATAGCACAGCCGAGGCCATACATCTGGTTTTAGAACGCAAGCTCGAGCTCCAATCATCTCTACGCTTAACGGCGAGAGTGGATAACAAACCACCTGGGTATAAGCAATAGATATACGGTTATGGTGCATGGACATTAAACAAAACAACAGCAAAGATAATCGCTACTTTCGAAATGAGATGCTACAGAAGAATTTTATGTATACCATGGACAGCTAAAAAGATAAATCAAGAAATGTTAAGATTAATAAACGTCGATGAGTGCTGACTCATTAACAACATCCTAACAAGAAAGCTTTTTTCATATAACGAGACATAACAGCATATAAATATTAATAGCTGAAGGCAGAATTAACTACATCGGGGAGAAGAGGACGCCCAAGACGACGATGGTACAGTGTATGTCAGATTGCTTAAATATGTCTCCAGCTGCGACATGTCAACTCGTCCAGAATCGCGTTCAGAGAATCCATAAGGAACACCACGTTCTGGAAAGAATATGTTACATGATGATGACACGAAGCAGTGCCTACATTTTAACGAAACAAATCTTAAACTTAAATAGAACTGATCCTACATTAGTTAACGAAGAGAAATATCGATAAAAACGCATTTTGAGTTGCTAAATGTATAAATCTTCTGTCTGATGCATCGATCTGCGCGCCATACACATAGCGTCCCCTGCCCCATTGAATGACCCTGTGGGCGAGGGGGGCATCTCAATATCGATTCATCCGGCAGCAGTCCTAGTGACTTTTTAATCTCCGATTAAATTAACCATTTTGACAACAAGGATTACTAGTGGCGTGTTACAGTGACGTCACGAAAGCTGCGCGTACTATATTAAAGTTGGAATGGAACTGCGCATAATTTAAAGGAATTTGAATGTATGCACTTTTTCTTGTACTGTACTAGGAATTATACTGTAGGCCTATTATAATTTATATTAGTTCATAAACACATAACATGTCAGGGTCGTAGGTTTACTAAATTGGAAACGTCAACAAACGGGTACTCTATCGATTTATATCTGCTATGTCAAAACTGGACTCACAATGCCGACACGGAAAGAGTGATTTCTGCTAGTTTTTTAATACAAGTGTGCAGTCATTTGTTAACACTTAGTTATATAAAACACAAGTAAATATATTCATTCGTCCTGCAGCAAATAAACAAACTAGCAGGCTATCAATATTCACTTTTGACAGTGATGAAACGGCGTAAAAATGTTTGGTTTGTACATGTAACGAGGTGCGACTCACTTTCTTAGAATTATTTTGCAAGGAACAATCAAAGGTAGAAGGAGGAGATGCAGTTATGAATATCCTGGATTGATAACGTCGAGGAATGATTTTTCTAATCTTTTCCGAAAAGCTGAGGACAGTGGTGTTGGGGGGGGGGGGGCTTTTTGTGCAGATGTCTACGGCGTGGCACATTAAAGGGTTATTGGTCTTGTTATATTATTTTATCTTCAGCTATGCCGATAAGTGTGAACAAATCTAGAACTATCCAGTCTTTCGTGTTTTCTTCCCACGTCCTATTGCATCTTTAACTCTAACGGTTTCCTATAATATCGTTTTTGTCGAAATCATATCATATGGAATCATGTCAGCATACTTCTCCAAACCATGAAAGTTTTCATCGTTTCACTATTGAAAGTAGTAGTTTTTGTAAACCTACGAGATTCTCTAATTCATTTATTGCGTACACATTTGTCTTTATAAGACAATTTGACATAACAACATGGAACAACTAATAATGTAAATTGAGGTTACTGGTAGCAGAGGTAAGAACCGTCCGAGACGACAATGAATAGGAGATTTCTCAGAATGTATGCCCCTCACTATGGCAAGTCAACTAACCAAGAATCGTGAGGAGCTAAGAAGATCTATCAACAAAACTATAGATATGTATGGAAATAATATGTCACCTCAAGAAGAGAACAGCTTGTCTGACTTTTGTTTAAGACTCTAGACCAGTGTTTCCAAACCTATTTTACCATGCCCCACCCAGGTCTTTCTAAAGTCCTGATGCCCCCCTATGTAACATATAGGTACTTTTGTCTATTCACAAATTGAATTATTCCCTAAATGAAACATACTTATAACTTGTTCTAATTGCCCCCCTGGACAATCAAATTGCCCCTCTGTGGGCCCCACGTTGGGAAACACTGCTCTAGACAATTTGTATTTGAAGGAACTGCGCAAAATTCCTCTATAATACTGGTATTCTAAAGCCTGTACTTGTCTCACACGTCTGCATTGCGCGTTTAAGGTCAACTTAAACTACCCAAATAAAAATAGATTGCATATTCTGGAGGCAGTGCTTTCAGTGGGTAGAGACTTTGTTAAAGATTCAGGAAAACTGTATTTTTGGGGTAAAATGAACATATTTTTGGACATTTCGCTGAAAGGTACAAGGAACAAAATAATGACTATCCACATAAAATACTTATTGGTACTTGGAAACAAACAAAAAGACTAAAACAACTGTCTCTACTGTATATATTCGGAAATGAAGACAAGCACCCTCTACAGCAAGAGAGAGATCTAGAAAACAAATTCTGTACCTCGGACCACTCCCTTGGGAGAACTTGCACCAACGAATTATCCAAACAAAATTACTAGATGAAACAGCCAATAAGGGAACACTACCAAAAATCCTGAGGACATGTGCCCTAGAAACCATAAACAGCTACCCATCATCAGCAATCGGAGCCTACACTGAAGGATCGGCTTTCATATTAATGTATGGTTCACTGGCAAAAGCTAGTGCTGTATTTGGCAGATTACGCAAAAATGTATGGGACAGAAGAGGTATAAGAACAACCACCAAACTACAAGTATATCATGCTGCTGTTATACCAACCTTACTATACGCCTGCGAAACGTGGACAGTGTATGCTAGACATGCAAGAAAGTTAAATCATTTCCATCTTACCTGCCTACGTAAATTACTAAACATCCATTGGTGGGACAAAGTACCAGACTACGAGGTCTTGGAAAAATCAACCTCAATAAGCATCCACACAATACTTATGAAGGCTCAGGCACGCTGGGCAGGCCATCTTGTGCGTATGGAGAACTCGCGTTTGCCAAAACAAATATATTATGGAGAACTCAAGGCAGGATTTCGAAAAGCTGGTGGACAGAAAAAGCGTTTCAAAGACACGCTCAAGTCATCCTTGAAACATCTTAACATTGACGTAGGCGCTTGGGAGAGCCTCGCTCAGGATAGAACAGCATGGCGTTACAGCATTAGAACGGGAGCACTAGCGGCAGAAGAATTCAGACAAGAAACTGCAAGACAGAAGCGGACACGTAGAAAAGAAAAAACATCTCAACCTCACACAGATACCTTCTATTGTTGTCAATTCTGTAAAAGAACATTTTGTGCGCGCATTGGACTTGCTAGTCATTTAAAAACGCACTATTAACTTTATTATTTTATTATTTATTGTTATTATTATTATGGTTGAGTTTTTGGTCATCGTTGATCACGACGGACGAACATCATCATGGTTCAAAAACATGGACAATAAATAATAATTTAAAGACCTAATTGATGCCTTTGAGATGTGGATATAGAAGAATAGAGAGAACATCATGGAAAGAGAAATCCAACAAAAATATTCTAACAACATTTCATATGAAGAAATAATTATTAAAGGAAATAACGGTCAAATAAAATATTTTAACGACACATTATAGTGGAGCGTATTTCTTTCTTCATGATTTTTTATTTCGGAGGTACAATCAAAATCCTTCCTGTAGACCTAAATGTCGCGGCATCTGCTATGATAAAATTACCTTTATTTCCACAGTCCATAGAAAGCATCCCGCACTCCTTCAAAGGAAAACATGCAGCAACGAAAGCTGACATATTGTTGAATACCTTATTAGAAGGTTGAAGCAGATATAGGCCTACAAGTGGGAGAGTAACACCGCGAGATGGACATATTACATTTTAGCAGAGTGCACCAGCAACCAGGCCCGTAGGGGGGGGGGGTTATGTGAAAGCAAACCGGAAAATGATTTTAGCAAATCTTAGCCCCCCCCCCCCCCCCCACCCATAAATCTGAACATGACTTTTAGTACTAGGTACTAACCAAAAGGTCGGTAAAAACATCCCCCATAGGGATTTTTTCTAACCATAAAGTCTTCACATTTTCCATCAAATAGTGAAATTTGCACACGAAAATCTTACCAAAGACCCCTTTCTAATGATTTTTTTTTTAAGGTTTTTGTTTTGTTGCGTTTGCTCCATTGTAATCAGCCGGGAGCGTGGTTACGTTGTGTCACCGTTATGCGCCTTGTAGGCCTAGAACATCCGGATTTCGGCATGTTTTTAAAGTAAAATCGCACCCTTAAGGTAATCATATCTACAGTCATGCACCAGACAAGAGACAGGGAATGCTGAAGGTCTGTTGCAGTCAACCTCCGTTGCGGAGACGGTTCCTAATGCTTATGATTGTAGTACCCGCAGTGAGCAGTCACGTGACTGTCAACTAGACTTTTGCAACGCAATGTTACTATAATGGCTTCTTTAACAAGTAGGACCTTATACCGTCGCGAGTCACTATAAAAAAGGACTTAATATGAACAGTTGTATTTTGTTACGCTATACCAAAAATGGTTTTGTGTAAGTTTATACTTATATTTATAATATTTGTAATCTACAGTGAATATTTGTCTCGATAAATATTGATAACCCTTTTGATGTGTTTTTTATGTGGTTGTTTCAATCATAATACGAACATTAGTCAATTAGTGGAGAGGGGAATAGAAGTGCAGAATGGCATGCACTTGTAACAAGTCTTGTGCATCATAGATTATATGAATTATAGTAAAGCATTTTAGAAGTTGACGCATTCAGAAATGATAAAAATGTTACAAAAACTTAATGTTGATGGGAAAGATCTAAAGATAGTAAGAAACTAGAAACATGTATTTGGAAACAACAGCTGCGATGATGAGGGTTGAATGTCCATAAATTTTTAGAAAAAGATATAGATGGGCGTCAGACACGATGTGTAATCATGTCACTAGATCTTTTCCCCCTATATAACGAGGGTATTATGCGAAACATACCGGTAGAAGGCATGCCAGGAATAACATTTGGTAGGAGGTTACAATCTAAGATCTGCTGACGATACAGTTCTGTTTGTAGAGAGTTTCAAGCCCTGTTAGACATGGTAGTACAAGAAACTTTCTTTTAAAGTGAAAAAAAGGCCTCCGTCTAAACAAGAAGAAAGCAGAATTAATAGTTGTTTCAAAGAAATACTGCCAAAATGCAGTAATACTATTATTATCAATGATGCAAAATTAAATCAAGGGGAGAAAGTCAAGTATTTTGGCACCATTTTAACATCAGATGGGCGGTGCTCTGGTGAGATCAAGAACAGGATAGCACAAGTCAAATCAACATTTCAAAAAATGAGAAACATTCTATGAAATAAAGTAATATCAATACATATGTGAGTTTGAGTGCTAGGATGTTATAGGACCTAATGAGTCAATCCTTCTCCATGGAAGTGAAGCATGGACAGTAAACAGAAGCGTCCAAGGTAAGCTGGAGGCAACTCAGATGTGGTTTTCAAGATAAATTAGGAATATTCCATGAACAGTCAAGAAACCGAATGTAGAAGTTCTCAAAGATGCTGGAGTAATACAACAAATTATACCAAAAATTAGAAACAATCAAGATTTTTAGGGCATGTGATGAGAAAAACAAATCTTGAATGTTTAGTAACCACCAGAAAAATTAAAGGGAGAAAATTTCTGAATGGGTTCAGAATGGCCACAGTTGGTGGCATAAAAGAAGTCACCAACTCAGCTTATTAAAAACACAAGAGACAGAGTTGTGGAGAAACATGATCTCATACTCTACTCACATGGCACTTGGTTGATTTATTATAGATGCCATCAGTGTTGCCACTCCTGGACTTTTCCCCCCAAATCTGGTCTTATTACATAAAAATAGTACTTACATAGGAAACAGGTAATTAAATCTTACTGAACGACAACTAACACACTATCACTGTCAGATGCTCACATGAAATAGTACACACAACAAAACACAGGATATATTCATACAAATAATAGCACACAGGACATAATCAACATTTCGAACAAAAGGCCTTATTAACATAAGCATATGAAAAGAGGACAAATAGAAATGACCACATCACACAAACCTGTCCAAACGAAATATGGATGTGAGATGCCGGAAGGATAGGAACAGGAAGTACATAAAACATAAATATAGGTGGAAACAAAATGAACAAAAAGGTGATGTAAATGACATATAAAATGAACAAAGACCACACTGACTAAGAAGTAGACAAACGTGTGGTCAGAATTGAGTCCAAATAGCTTGAGGGTACCCAACTAAAAAATAAGACGATTTTCTAAAGCGTACCTAGATCTATCATCAGTGGTGCAGGATCTGATGGCAGTGACCTAAATATCAAGAACATCATGGCGGCCATCGCGAAGAGATGTGGGGCAACAGGAGTAGGTGTTCTGTGCTTGATGGCATGAAAATGGTACCAGAAGCTGTCGCTCAATCTTAAGTCGGTTTTTCCGATATACTGCTTGCCACAGAATTTACATATGATCATGTAAATTGCATTACTCCGTAAAGTTTACCAGTAAGACATAAGACCACACCTGGAATATTCTTTAGCTGTGTGGTGTCCTGCATCAAACACCATATTACAAGATCTAAATAAATTGCAAAACCAAACACTTGGATAATGTTGGGAGCAATGAAATCAACACCCATAGTAGAGATGCAGAAAATGAGAAGAATTCAAACACTTGGCGAATGCAGAAACACATAGGTACTAATACAAGGAGAAAAGTTTCAGTGTATGTCAAATCATCCAATGAAGGAAAGATTCCAAAACCTAGCAATGGGACGACTGAAAAGAAGCGGCTTTATCCACCAAGATAAACGACTATGTAGACAACTTACAGACCTACCTGAAGTTGACAGCTCCTTAAGGTCTGTACCAGAACAAACCCATTGGAGTGAAAGGTATGGGATACCAATATACATTCAGACCCACGTGAAAGGAATACTAAGCGAGGACGAACAGAACAGTGTGCAGCAAAGAACAGTCACCCTCAGTTTCCTGGATGAGTAATATCGACAAGATATATGGGTCAGAGTATACACAGATGTGTCAGCACAGAATGTAGTGAGTAATTGAGAACAGGTGTATATATAGAATATCCACACAAGTCTATAAATATGATCGGAATACCAATAGTGAAATACTGCAATAATTACGATGCAGAAATCAAGGCAATTATGGTGACAATTGAAATACTGCTGAACTCCAACTCTGACCCACAGCCCGTAGTATTCCTGATAGATGCAAGGTCAAGCTCTCCAGTCTAGAAAACTAACATACTTACAAAAACTACTTAATGAACTGTCTTATCAGTATAGAGTAACCATGCAGTGGATACCCTCTCACTGTGGAATACCAGGAAATGAAAAAGCAGACCAACTGGCTAAGGAAGGTGCTGCCGAAGACCAACCAGATCACCTACCATCAGAAAAAACAGATGATCAAGTCAATAAGAAAGCCACAAACACCAACACAGGATGACTATCACATTATGAACAGATCAGAACAAGTTATAATTCTATGCCTTAGAATGGGACACAACCGACTCCGCAATCACATGTACACAAAGTTCAAGATTGCAATGTGTACATGTGGACAGGCAGCACAGAGTGCCAAGCATATATACTTCAAAAGTGTTCTGAGTATGAAATTCTGAGGCAGACATATTGACCAGAGAAAGTAACACTGGATTCAAAGCTCTATGGTACACTGTATGAACTACAAAAGACAGTGAGTTTTATTCGGGAGGCAGAATTACAGATATAGACATGTTTCAAGTGAACGAAAGAAGAAGAATGTCTTGCTTTGATGCTCAGTAGGTCTAGGAGAAACCTCATGGCCACAATAGGTGTATCTCTTGTGCATCCTAAGACAGCTCTCATGACCTCGTTTTGAGCTCTCTCCGTCTATCCACCAGTGTTTTCGACAGTAAGGAAACCTAAACCATAGTCCAACACAGATTATACCACTGCCTGCATCATTTGAAAAAGGGTTTGCTGCGACATCTCTACAGACACCATGATTTTAACTGCACTGACACCATTCCTAGCTTTCTAAATAACATTGTCCACATTGCAAGAAAGGTAGACTTCTATCAAAAGTGATTCCTAGATATTTCATAGTCTGCTCCCTGTCAATGTTGATGCTCATGCGGGTGGCTGCTGGTACAGTGTCTGTGATTATGTTGTTGTTCAGCGAGAACCAGACAATCTTTGCCTTGGACCCCTTCAGGGTCCCCTCCCCTAGCTTAAGTATGACCGTTGCCCTTTGACCCAATGCCATTGTGTGATATATGCATGTATTTGTGACCTGTTGTTTTATTCCATATAATGTGTTCCATTTATCTCGTCTTGGAGAAACATTTTCCTGACATTATCATCCAGCGCTGGAAAGTGAAGACTTGGTTTTATGACAGTCTTGCCTCTGCTGGTTCTCCCAAGGTTTTCGTGGTTTAATGTTTTGGTGCTTGTGTAGATGATGTTGTGTTGTGTATGTCAGTGTTTACATGTTTGGATTTTCTACCTAGGCCAGAGCCAGAAAATAACTTATCACACCATCAGGTATTTATGTTTCTACTTATGCACTGCTTCGAACCACTGCAGCCAAGATAGGATTCACTGTGCTCATTCCCGACCACCAATTGCAGATAGGATTCACTGTGCTCATTCCCCACCACCAATTGCCTACTGGTTATGCCATACTTCTTTATGGCTCCAGGCATTGAACCAAATGTTCAAGGCAAAAGGCTTGTTATGTTCTGAGTCACTGTGCCTTTATGATGGGACTCAGCAAAACTGTGTAGTCAGTTTCCCTCACCCCAGTGCTGCACAGTATGTCTCTGGCTCCCTTCCAACCACAGAGGGTGCATGCATATATACTAAAAGCAATGCATATTAAAAAAAAAAAAAACAATGCAACAACAAATGAAAAGTATAATGGTATGGATGATAGTTTGTTGTTTACTGCAGTTTGTATGGTTCTGTCACTTAGGTAGTTCTTAATCCATTTGTACCTTTTCCCACAAATGTCCATGTTTTGCATTTTTAGCAAGTCCCTTTCTTAAAACCTTGTCATATGCTTGCAATGGGTCTACAAAGACAGCACCTGTACTCTTCCCTTGCTGAAAATTGTCCTTCACATTTTTGTTGAAGAAATAGAGTTGGTATTCAGTCCTTGATCCTCTTTGGAAGCATGCTTGTGAGATGTTGAGGGATGCTGCAGCTTCCAACCACCAGTATAATCTGTTGTTCAGCTTTCGTTCTGCAAGTTTACTAATTTTAAAGTCAAAGATATTGGTCAAAAGCTTTTTATGTCCTTCAGGCTTATCCTTCTTTAATATTTGCTTAACAATGGTGGTCTTCCAGGCTGTTGGTAGGGTTCCACTTTGCCAAGTTGTATTGATGAAGTTTAGGAGCTCCATTTTTCCTTTTGTTCCTAGGTTGTGGATCATCTCATTGGATATTTCATCAGGACCTGGTGCTTTTTCTTGGCTGTAATTTCTTTAGAGCAGTTGGAAGTTCTTGAATGGTGAAGTTTTCATCAAAGAATCTAGTGTTTGCTGGTTTTGATTTTTCTTTAGATTTTAGAATCGTGTCAATAGTATTGTCTTGCGGGAGGTTTTTGTGATGCTTGATAAGTATTTGTTGAAACTGTTTGCTTTGTCTGTGTCTTCTGCTATTACCTGATTTGCATTTCGCAGTAGTTTTGGGTTTGTGTTTTTGTTTTACCCTGATAGGTTATTTAATATCTTCGAGGCCCTCCTGCCTTCAGTGCGAAGGTTGAACTTAGTACAAGTGTCTGATGATTTTGGTTGTTTTGCATCTTTTGTTTCTAGTTAAGCTATATGTATGACACTATTCTAATGGCTAAAAGTGAGGAAAATCTTCAGGAATTTATTAGTAGTGGCAGAAAGTAAAGATAAAGGCTTCTTCTTAAATATAAAGAAGACAGAACTAATGGTTATTTCACAGAAACAAAATACCACAGCTTGTAAGATCAAAGTGAACGACATATTATTAAAACAGGTCCACCAAGTCAAGTATTTAAGTACAACGATAACATCAGATGGAAGAAGTTCAACAGAAATAGTAAGCAGAATAGGGCAGGCAAAAACAACATTAAGAAAAATGGAAAATATATTGTGTAATATGATCCTGTCAGTAGAGGTGAGGAAAAGAGCTCAGCAGTGCTATATAACTCCTATACTAACATATGGATGTGTGTCTTGGACAATGAACAAACAAAATAGTGGGAAAGTAGAGGTGGCTTAGATGTGGTTTCTTTAGAAGAATGCTAAGAATATCATGGACTGCCAGGAAAACTAATGTAAAGACGTTGAAATAGTCAAATGTGAGACAGAGCTTAATAACATAAGAAAAAGTTAATCTTCATTATTTGACCACGTTCTGAGACAAGGAAGTTTGGAGAAAATAGCTACAAGATTGAAGGCAAGGAGACAGAGGGTGACAACATGAGAAAATATTAAACAGTTTAATAACCTGTCATGACAGGGAAACAACATCGATCCTGATACATAATACTGGAGATAGAGAACCATGATCACCTATGCCAGCCGTCATGGCACCTGATGATGATGTTTCTAGCAGGATCAGTGCAGTTAGTTTATTATATTCTGTTCTGTTAGCATATGTAGGGAGCTTCTCTTCTTTCTTTCTTGCTTCTCTTCTCTTTTTGACAAGTTCTTCAAGTTCCTTTGTCCAGAATGGGCTATATTTCTTTCTGCATCCTCAGGGGATTGTTCTGTAGGCTGCATTAAGTATGGTTGCAGTTATGTTTTTGTATAAGGTGTTTATATCTGTATTTTCAATCTTTGCTAGGTTTTCATCTGCAAAAGTTTTGAATTGTTCCCAGTCTGCTCATTTGTAGTCCCAGCGAGGTTTCTCATGTTGATTGGTTTTTGTTCATGAGATTTCGAGGAGTATGGGGCGGTGGTCACTTCCTATGACACCAAGAACTCAGCGTAGTCATTTTAGAAGATATGATGGTAAGTTCAGGTCTGAATGCTAATCAACTGGCTCTGTGGAGGAGTGTGGTTGTGGATGAGAAATCTTGTAATGTTATTAGGTTGCTGGTGTTGTATAGTTCCTCTATGTTATTTCCCATGGTGTTTCTGTCCTTGTATCCTGTGACCGATATGAATATCTGTACATTGAAATCTCCCAAAATGATAGTTCTCTTGGCATCTGTTGTGCTGATGTCTATATGTTTCTTGGAGTTGGGTGAGAAGTATGCATTGAACAGTATACCGAAGACCACTGTACCATATATTTATTTCTTGCATATCATTTTCGTTGTTTTTCATGTTTATGATTTCTTCTTGCATATCATTTCTTATGAGTGTTACAATGTCTCTGCACTTCTGATATTTACATTTGTGTATGATGTAACCTGGTATTGAGTGTTATTTCTTTAGTGTTTCCTGCAGTAGTGTGATGTGGGTATCATGTTTGTGTACTGTTCTACTCAGCTCTAGGATCTTATTTCTTAGTTCAGATATGTTGAGTTATAGTATGTTCAGTGTGCCCCTCGTGCCTGATTTTTCTCTCAGGGAAGCCGGGGGGTGAACTGTCTGGCACGAACCTTTAATGGCTGTGCTAATATATTTTGTTTATACACTTTCGTGTTGGGGTTATTTTTCTGAACTTGCTTTCAAACCCGAGGGCTGATCCAACAAAGTAGGGCCTGTGATCAGGAACACCATTTTCCAACTGGCATAATGCTGCTTTGACTTGGTTCTTCCCATAATTCCACCTATGGGTAGCGGATCTGAGGCGTGCTTCATTCCCTGCCACCTGCAGTCTGTGGATCCACCTCAGGATCCTATACATTAGAATGTCATCATCATATGACATAGTTCTACCAGTCTCTGTGATCTGTAGTTTTAGTTATTTATTTTTAATTTCTCCATGTTCCGATTCTTGCACATGTCTGTAATTTTTTTGATGTGTTTCCAAGTACCTTTGACAAATAGTACTGTGTAATGTGCATGCAGAGTTGCTCCATTCATTTCATCTGTCTTATGCCAGGTCAGATCTGTACTCTTGTAATTGGGAATGAATCTGCATTTTTCTGGGCCATTCATGGACTAATACAAGTACCAAAATAGCTTTAGTGAGGTATCATTTGCAATTATTTGGCAAAAATCCTCCTATCTTGTCACCTTAGTAGATTTAGCAATCTCTTAACTTTGTCATATTTGACCTGCTTCAGTTGTAAGATAAGATTAGGTTGGACAGGTTCAATGCTATTTTGATGTACCGTTTTATTGGTCTACTTTTGGACTTATGCCCAGATATTCTTTTGTTATATGCTCTTATTCGTATTTTGTTTGAATTAGGTGTTAGTTACATTCTCATAAGGTGACCGAACCATTTTCCTTGCTGTCTTTAAATATGTTCAATACATGATATTATACCAATTCTTTTCCTAATGTCTTATTTTATCAAGTTTAGTAACCATTGCAGCTTTTCTCAGACACTTCATTTCACATGTAATGATTTTCCTCTTCTGGGATGTTGTTAATGACCATGTTTGACATTGGTAGCAGAGTCATTAAAAAAAAACTATTTAGCAGAATGTTGGTATAACAATTGTAGATATTATATTTAAAAAAAATTTAATATTAGACCCTTTAAACTAACATTACAAAATTTGATGTTAAATCGTAAAACGTTTAAAGAAAAATTGCTCATTTTGAAGGGAAAAATTGATTAAACTAGAGCTAAAAATTATATAACTCTATTTTGAATAATAACATTTTGTTTCAGAAATAGTTTTTTTTTAATTCTAAAAATGTATCTTATTTGCATTGCAAAAATTAATTTTTATTCCTTACTTTTTTTTTAGCTAAAATTCCCAGCTTCAGATATAATACTGGTCAATAAAAATGCATCATGACAATAAAGAGCATCCTTCACATATTTCTATTTTGGACATTGGTAGTACTACAATATGCATTACACTGCTTCAGTAAGTTGCTGTACTAGTTTACAATTCCATAAGGCGTACAATGGGCAATTTATTAAAAACTAAAGGAAAAGATGAAACATGGAAACAGCAGAACAAAGAAATGCTGGAGAATCCTGCCTACAAGTTTGCAAACTTGGCAAAAGGGGGTTCACTGGTAGATGCCTACAATAAAGAAGGTCCTTTAAAAGTTATGGAGATTGCTGAAAAAGAGATGTCCAGTTTTTTTTACAATAGAAATGGGAAAAGTCACCGTATTACAGAGATTGAGTTTTTAAGGTACAAGTGGAAATATTCACAACGTGTTGCGGTGAGTAAATATTTCATTTTGCTTTGTGCTTTTATTGAACTTAACAGTGACTCTTGATTAGAAACCATTTTCACAGCTATCAGGACATTACCATATGTGCTCTGATCTCCTTTCCAACAGCTATCCAAGACTTTGCAGACTCATAGTCCCAGTCAGATGTTAATTATGTTATCTTTGGCACTTTTCAAAGAGGAAACACTTTTTCCCCTCACACCTAGTCATCCCCATTTCTGTCATTCTTTGTATGTGCATGTTATCAGCTCCAGTAAGTCTGTTATTTCATTGCCTCTAACTTCTACATGACCATAATTTTTACAGTGAACTTCTTAAGAATTTAGAATTAAAATCATTTTCCATAATTCACATAATTCTTCTTCAGTGTTCTGTCTTAAATTCTCACTAGATCTCTCTTGTAGTAGTACAAAGTTGCTACTAAATTTTCAGCAGTATGTTGTCTCGAGAACGAAAATGTGTTGTCACAGTATAATTGTGACAGTGTCCTGATACATTGAACTTCTGTGGTTCATATAATTACCCCGGTAATTCTTCACATTATTTCTAATGTTTAATTGATTTTGTATGCCCTTTTGATCATTAGTTTTCCAGGAGGCTTAAGCCCTATGTTTACTCTTTTTACAGAGGTAGCCTAATTTATTTCCAACATAATTCATGCTGTCTTACTCAGGTGTATAGATTTTTTTGCATCACAGATGAAATGGAATTCATGTTCACATTTTAGGAAATCTCCAGTCAAATCAACTTAAAATAGTTTCTTACAAAATTAGAGGCTTACAAAATGGTAGAAAGAAGTTAGAAACAAAGTATACAGACAACTTCATACTTCTAATACTTCTGTGACTAATTACACAATGCATCTGTTGAAATTTTGATCCTGAATAGAGTGGTTTGTTTTACATCTTTGCAGGCTCTCCACAACTTGTTTTGTTGAGATGTACCTATATGCCAGATGGCCATTCTGTGAACAGCAAAGCTTGTACAGTTCTGTAGTATGAGCTCTGGTTGTCTGCATTGTTGCACCAAATAATACAATCTAGTTTTGTAATTAAGAGTTCTAAGACTTTATACCTTCATACTCCTTCCTACTCATTATATTCTATGGAATTACTTTTACCTTTTTTTATAAAAAAATTCATCACAGTGCATTTTTTTTGTATGATATACTAAAACTTATATTGGACATCAAATCTTTTTATTAGCTAAATCTAATGTTAAACTGTGCAGAATCATCTGTCACTTTTCTAATTCAGTGATATTTAATTGGCACCTATGACACATCAAATATCACAGTTTATTGTTGGGAGAGGGAGGTCAGAAAGAAAAAATGGACAGTTGGTTTGCACTGATTTGTCTAATGGGAAAGGACACTTAATTCTCTAGAAGAGCTATATTGAAGAAAAATATTGAAACACGATTTTTATGTTCATAGGACAGATAATAAGGTAAATCACCTAGCATTACCAATTTGGTGTTCACTAGCTCATTAAATAAGTGCACTCACTTTCAAGTCCAATAATCTGAGGTTCAATTTTTAGTTCAATTGAAAATATATTTTTCTATAATCAATGATGCTTAGGTCAACCCAGCCTAAAGAAATGGGAACCAGGTCTCCTGAGAAAATAAAGGCAGCATTTGTTAAACTGACCACATAGTCTAAAATTATATTTTCCCAATAAGCCTTAAAGGCATAAAAAGAGAAATTTATCTTTTTATGACTAGTTTTTTGTTACAGTTAGTGTGCTAGTGTGTAAAAGTGAAAATTCCCTATGACATATAGTTTCAGTCATTTTGAGAACCACTTTCCTAATTAATCTCTGTGTCCAGGGATTTACCTTTTGTTTCATTTCATTATACTCTCATTAAAAGACATTTTGATAAGCTTTTGCTAAATGTTGGCATACCTAAGAGCATAATTTAACTATCATTCATGAAAGACTAACCAAGATGTGCTAAGAAAAATCACAAAGTTCAAGATGGTTGGCTTTTAAACACCATATTAAGAAAAAAGTTGTTTTTTTTCTGCCATGTGTAGAGACACCATAGCATGGAAAGAGTGTTGTTTAAGGGGGCGATAGAAGGCACTAGAGGCAGAGGCAGACGAAGATGTCATTGGACACAAGATATTCAGAAATGCATGCACATGGCGCTAGATGAAGCAGGACAACTTGCCAAATACTGCAGGGATTTCAATTTACATAAGGAAGACTATGTTCTGGAAAAAATATGTCACATGACAACATCATTCATATTATGGGTTTATAAACCTGTCTCGCTGTATCCATCTATGCATCTTCATCTAGAATAAATTTCAGACATAATTTTGTTCTTTCATATTCATTGGCTACTTTAGAAAATTCTTTATATTTCTGCTTTTTTTAAAGTCAACTTTTAATGTAATAATTAGTGTTGACTGTTTCTCAAATCGTGCTGTATGACAGCTGTTGCACTTGACAGAGTAAGGGTGTGTGTGTTTCAATTCACTAATTGTGTTAAATTTTCTGTGAGTACATTATTACATTGGTGAAAAGAACATAACACTTATTGCAGGGTGTGATTGATACAGAGAAGGTATCAGATGAACTGCTAAAAGAAGAATATGTGGAAGACTATTTTAACAAATTCACCCCACATGATGCCTGCTGGGATCTAGATAAGCGTGGAGGTGTTGGTGAAACACCATTTCACCTTCTGTATTTAATGGACACGCCTGTTCATTTTGAAGTGGCCAAAATTCTTCTTGAGATGTATCCAAAACTGTCTTTGGATGTCTATGAGGGAGAGGAATATTATGGTATGTATTTCTTTTATTTCATTTCAACTATTTTTCTCAAACTGGACGTACCGGTATGTTTTTTTTTACTTTTAATAGTGAGTTCCATAATGTGATATCAACTCCAAGGGGTAAATAATATCTGAATAAGACATTGCTATTGAAAATTGTTAATACAGAATGATACCAATATTCTATTTTATATTTGAATTGAAATTGTTTGTCTACACGGCATAATATACACAATAACAATTGACCTGGCAGATGTTCTTAAAGTAATTGGTGATGTTCGAAAGACCATCATCAATAATGAATGGACAATGCTGCAGATTGACATAACTACTCTTCATGACATAAACTACCTGAGTGTGTATTCTTCAGGAAAAAATAACTGCATATTCCTAAGTCAAGAGACTAAGTGACCATTTCTGCCAGCATCTTCATTGCATTAACCATAGATTTCTTACTCCTGTTCTTATATATTTTAATGGTGTGGATCATCTTTATGCCTAGGACATTCAGAACACTGAAATAAAATTCAATCTTGCTATAGTCACAATAGAACTTGAAAATCATTATATATTGCAGTATGGTGCTTGTAAGCATTTGCATTTGGTTTTAATACAAATAATTTATTTAATTAGAGTGGGGGGATTAATGTTGTATTTCTTGTTGCTTTTCATTCCATTTGTTTTAAGTTCTAGTTATTTCATTGTGTTTTCACTTCTATGAGTTTGGTTTAAATTTGCATATATATGATAATTTGTGAGGTATGTATATATATATATATACTTCATTGTTACTTTGGATTTATCTGCTGTTAAATATCTGCAGTCTAGTATGTAATATTACTATTATTGTTCATGTTTGATGGCCTGCATTTTTTCTCGATAGAGGCTTTATGTTTGAAACTTTCATTTTATCTGTCTTGTATACTGTTATATATATTTTTTGGTACCAGCTACATTTTTAAACCCAATTTTTGGTACCCGGCTCACATGTTCTCCTGAACGATTCATGTTATAATAAATGACACACACCTCACGTGTTCTTCTAAATTATACAGACCTCACATATTCTCCTAAACGACACACATCTAACATGTTCACTTAAACGAAACACGTGCAACGTGTTCTCCTAAAAACACGTCCAACATGCTCTCCTAAACGACACACATCAAACATGGTCTAGTAAATGATACAAAAAACATGGTAGAGTAGACAACATACACTAAACTTTGTGTAGTAAACGACACACATCAAACGTGGTATAGTAAACGACACACATCAAACGTGGTATAGTAAACGACACACATCAAACGTGGTATAGTAAGCGACACACATCAAACGTGGTATAGTAAGCGACACACATCAAACGTGGTATAGTAAACGACACACATCAAACGTGGTGTAGTAAACGACACACATCAAACGTGGTGTAGTAAACGACACACATCAAACGTGATATAGTAAACGACACACATCAAACGTGATATAGTAAGCGACACACATCAAATGTGGTATAGTAAGCGACACACACATCAACGTGGTATAGTAAGCGACACACATCAAACGTGATATAGGAATCGATACACAACAAACATGGTTTAGTAAACGACACACAACAAACGTGATATAGTAAACGACACACATCAACACATAGTTAATTATAATAGTTCACATACGAATTGAAGAATTTAAAGAATACACTTTTAGAGAGAATACGTGTATTTCATTGAGAAATGCTGTCTCAAAGTACACAATAGGAATATGTGTAGTATCCCTCCCCCAACTAGGAAATCGAACATTATATTGAACTCTGCTTGGGAACAAATATATTGAAAACTGTGAATGTGACGCGGGACTGATAACACAGAATCAAGAGACTTACAGAATGGCAGCTTGGACAACGTTCTCTAATGGGCAAGTCACATACGATATTGGAGAAAGATAGAAGAAAAGAACACAAAACATGAAATAAAGGATAGTGGAACTAAAACTTAAAATGTACCCCCCCCCCCCCAGTTCTCCGAAATCGTTATATCTAGGAATAAGCTCCCCTCCTCCCCTATGCAAAGTCGTAAAGTTCTGTTCCCATTCCTGTGAAGTCTAATTAGTTCTAGGAGATGAAAACATTGTTGACTATTTGTGTCCTGGAAAATCGAAGCTTGGTGATTTGTTGCCGTAATTATACGTTGCTGCCAGAAGCGTATGGCAGAGACATGAACTGTGGAAATCAAAATTCCTGTCCAAAGAAAACTTGTCTATTGCTACTATTCCCTACGTTGTGATAATATTGAGACACGACACTGGCAAGGACATTTCAGAGGCGGATTATTTCTAGATGTTCTTTAGTGGTATAAATTGTGGTATAGAAGTGTATTTATAGACACATTTATACATTAAATTGATTTCGGAGGTCTTGTCCTCTTGCTAATGTGTATTCCTCTTGCTGATCATAATATCGACATATGTGCGCATCATTCAATAGATAGCAACAGTGCTCATGTCTAGACCAGTTGCTGTGAAGTTGGAGTCCTGTACCTCCAGATCAGCACTGTTTTATAACGACCGTGCTCAAGTCACGACCTGTATACTGATGACCTAGATGGCCGGTTGCGATTATTGTCCTCAGTTTCATTGGTCGGCCATGGTTATTTTTGGCGAGCGACTCCAATTATATCAATAGTGTTAAATGAATAGCCAGACAATCAAAAACGTACCGAATGAATTCCTGTTTACTTTTTGCGGTTAGGTCTTTAGTATTGTCGCTGGTCATGGTTGTACCGGATTACCACAGGGATCACCACTGTTATCTGTGCGTTTCAGTCTACATGTACACAATTGCACACATGTGCAAGCTGTTGGGCCAGGTAGAATCTTTACTTATGTGAATGACCTCTTGTAAAATCTGAGCAGAAACAGATTTTACATTACTGAGGGCGTGCAGAGGAAACTAGAAAACACCAGCTACAAAAATTCAACCTTCCAAGACAAAGATTGTCTGGTTCTCTGTGAACAAAAAGACAGTTACAGACACATCCAGCAAATTACTATCTACATTGGCATTAACAATGAAGAGGCAGACCATGAAATACCCTGCAACCACGTTCTATAGAAACCTTTGTTTTGAGAGACATCGGCGATGTCATTCAGAAAGCTAAGGAGGGTATCAGTACAATTATATTCATGGCATCCACAGAGATGCAATAGCCGGCCCTTTTAGTTTTGCTGATGTAGGCAGTGGTAATATGTGTGATGGGCTGAGGGCTAGAATTACTCACAAACATAGGTTGACAGGCTGGAAAATAAAAAATTAGACCATGACGGTAGTTCTGTGTGTGATGCACAAGAGATATACCCATCGCTGCCATGAGATTTATTCTAGACATGCCCAGCATCAAAGTAAGATATCGAGTAGTTGCAGGTGAAATAATTTTTTTAGTTCCCCAACAATGAGCACTTCAACTTCTAGACATCACAGAAGGAAGGGGAATTAAACCAGGAAGGTATTGGAATGCGGAGACCGAAGATACCTTACCCAGTGTCTGCAAGCTGGAAGACGTAGGAAGAATATGCGAATGAGTGGAAATAAACATAGTCCTTGACAAATGTACTACATCTAGGAAGAGTTCGCGATTGGAATAGAATCAAGATGGTGGATTAATACAAAAGCTAGTTCATTAGTACTCAAAACCAAAAGATACACATATATACTTATTGAAACAGATGGCTCAGTAATAAGAGAAACAAATAGATGCAATTGGGTGTCTGTCGTCAACAAAAATGACAAGAAAGTGATGAAGAAATCTGCTGCATATCCCATATCAACATCGGATATGGGAATGTAAATAGGGATAATTACAGTGGCTCTCACTTAGCTGACAATGCAACCACCAAAACCTACTGTGGTTCTATCAGACTCACAGGGTATGCAGTATAAGATTGAAAAGTGCATTCAATGGCCCCCAGATCTTACTATGAATCTTCTCAGTTGTGTGACTGAGGCGACACCCTCACATCAATGTTTGTGTGTGTGTGTGTGTGTATATATATATATATAATAGAAAGAGCACAATTTATACATATATTCATACGTGACGTATATATATATATATATATATATATATATATATATATATATATATATATATATATATATATATATATATATATATATATCCAGAACTGGGGTATCTTCAAAGATGTCTCAAAGGCATGGTTCTATAAGGGGGGGGGGTTATGGATGCACGTTTAGTCCCATTAGATGACAGATTGTCAGCATATCCCCCAACTTTTATATTTTCATGTTTCCGCCCATACAGAAACATGTCGCTAGCATATCATGATGATGATGTTCGTCCGTCGTGTTCGACGATGACCAAAAACTCAACCATAATAATAATAACAATAAATAATAACGTTAATAGTGCGTTTTTAAATGACTAGCAAGTCCAATGCATGCACAAAATGTTCTTTTACAGAATTGACAACAATAGAAGATATCTGTGTGAGGTTGAGATGTTTTTTCTTTTCTACGTGTCCGCTTCTGTCTTGCAGTTTCTTGTCTGAATTCTTCCGCAGCTAGTGCTCCCGTTCTAATGCTGTAACGCCATGCTGTTTTATCCTGAGCGAGGCTCTCCCAAGCGCCTACGTCAATGTTAAGATGTTTCAATGATAACTTGAGCGTGTCTTTGAAACGCTTTTTCTGTCCACCAGCTTTTCGAAATCATGCCTTGAGTTCTCCATAATATATTTGTTTTGGCAAACGCGAGTTCTCCATACGCACAAGATGGCCTGCCCAGCGTGCCTGCGCCTTCATAAGTATTGTGTGGATGCTTATTGAGGTTGATTTTTCCAAGACCTCGTAGTCTGGTACTTTGTCCCACCAATGGATGTTTAGTAATTTACGTAGGCAGGTAAGATGGAAATGATTTAACTTTCTTGCATGTCTAGCATACACTGTCCACGTTTCGCAGGCGTATAGTAAGGTTGGTATAACAGCAGCATGATATACTTGTAGTTTGGTGGTTGTTCTTATACCTCTTCTGTCCCATACATTGTTGCGTAATCTGCCAAATACAGCACTAGCTTTTGCCAGTCTATTGTTAATTTCCACATCAATGTTGACATCGCGAGAGAGAGTGCTTCCAAGGTAAGTAAAATTGTGGACTACCTGCAGTTTTTCCTGGTTGACGATGATGGAAGTGGCAGTATGTTGGCTATTTGATGTTGCTTGGTGCATGACTTCTGTTTTTTTGGTGTTAATAGTGAGACCAAAGTTGTTGCAGGCCTTTGAGAAGCGGTCTATGGTGCTCTGCATGTTTACGACAGAGTCAGCATACAATGCACAGTCGTCAGCATAAAGTAATTCTCTAACAGTACTAGATTTAGTTTTCGTGTTTGCTTTTAGACGACGTAAATTGAAAAGACCACCATCCGTTCTGTAATTGATCATTATGCCTGCTGTGTCATTACTATTGTGTGTTTCCGTTAACATGGCCGTAAATAACAGGCTGAAAAGAGTAGGGGTCAGCACACATCCCTGCTTTACACCATTTGTGACAGGGAATGCAGGAGATACTCCTTCGTCGCAGATAATACTAGCCATCATACCGTCATGAAATTGTCGTATCACAGTGACAAGTTTTGGGGGGCATCCGAACTTTGTAAGCACCTTCCACAGTCCTTCTCTGTTAACGGTATCGAATGCTTTAGTTAAGTCCACAAATGTTGCTAAGAGTTCACTATGTTGCTCTTGTGACTTTTCCTGAATTTGTCGTGCAGAGAATATCATATCAACTGTACCACGACCTGCACGAAAACCGCACTGACTCTCTGGGGGTAGCTCGTTTAGTAGTGAATTATTTAATCTGTTGAGTATGACACGAGCGAGAATTTTACCAGCTATAAACAAAAGTGATATGCCCCTATGATTATCGCAAGACTGTTTGGTACCTTTGCCTTTATATAGGTGCACTATAGAAGCATCTTTTAGATCTTGAGGCAATGTTCCTGAGTTCCAGAAAATACCAAAAATGTCAGTTAGTTTTTTAATCAGCAGTGGTCCGCCATTTTTATAAATTTCAGCAGGTAAGGCATCCAAATGGAGCTTTATCATTTGACATTTGTTTAATCGCTATCATAAACTCTTGACTCTTGGAGGTATATCGAGTTCTTCTCTTATCCTAAGTTGTGGTATTCTGTTTATGACTTATTCATTTATTACTGATGGTTTGTTTAGGATTTCTTCAAAATGTTCAGCCCAACGATTTAAGATGTCATTTTTATCAGTGATTTAAGATGTCATTTTTAAAAGCTTCGACGAATCGGCATTGAATAGTGGTGGTGATCCCGATGAGTGTGGGCCATAGATAGTTCTTATAGCCTCATAGAATCGCTTATAGTCCTTTCTGTCTGCAAACATTTGAATTTCTTCAGCTTTTCGACGTAGCCATTTATCCTTTATCTCTCT
Organism: Meghimatium bilineatum; assembly: GCA_034231615.1. NCBI lineage: Eukaryota > Metazoa > Mollusca > Gastropoda > Stylommatophora > Philomycidae > Meghimatium > Meghimatium bilineatum. The sequence continues at coordinate 30,920,047 of CM067317.1, read as the reverse complement.
AAGCTTCTTTTGACAAGTGTTACGGATCTTGTTATAGGCTACTTTCTTGGACGGTGAAGATGCTGCCCCTTGTAGTTTCTTGAAAGCTTTGTGTTTTTCTTCTAACAAGGATGTTATCTCAAAGTTATTATCATCAAACCAGTCTTGGTGTCTATGTACCTTCACACCCAAATGTTCCTTCGCTTTGGCGTAAATAATTCCTTTAAACGAAGCCCAGCTATCTTCAGATGTGGTATTAAGAAGATCTAAGTCTCCCAAGGCTACGTCGAGATCCTTGGAGAGATTATTTTTCATATCGTGGTTACTCAACCGATCAGTGTTTAGGCGTTTTTCTATCTTTTGTCCCTGTGGACGTCTTTTTCTTGCAATGGTGAAATTTAGTTTATCATACAGCACGACGTAGCTATCAACTCAGCATTTATGAATGTAGTAATTTTTCAGGGTTTATAAATACGTTTAGTAGGTTGCCATTGCTTTGTGAACGTCCGTGTGCAAAATTGCCTGCGGCGCAGATTGAACCCGGTACTGTGGATGTCGGAGAGTCCGCTCTGTACTCCTACCATACAGAAAGCATCCGACAAATTCTTGCCTTATTTATAATAAGTAAGTGCTGTAAAACTGTATAACATTAACTCTTACGTAGAACACAAATTTTGTTGGAGTTTTACATTGACTCACGGACATTGGGGTATTGGTACGAAAACATACAAATAACAGCACACAAGACATTTTCAACGTTTCAACCTTAAGATCTTTTTCAAGAAAATACAAAACAAATAGTGAACAAACAATAAAAAGCAACGAGAACACTAAAAAGAAATGCACTATCACAGAAGCACTGTCTTCCGTGCAGTTTCCAGACCATTGCTTGCCGTATACTAGCTCTATTTATTGGACCAAGACCGTACTTCAGTGTTAATACGAACTCAAATTAAAAGCCAACCCGCGTCATTCTTTTTGATGATTAAACTGATCTGAATTCTGTAATTAGCCACCTGCGTATACTTTGTGACTCCAATCAATACCATAACAGCGGAATCATTTATAAGCCAATTGGTCTGACCAATTGTAAGACCCTATGATTAATGTATCTAACGTCAGTATGTATATTTCGCACTCTTCTGTATTTGTCCGAGACAAAAAAACTGAATTTTCAGGTCGACAGAAACTACTGTTGATATTGATGAAACGGTGTAAGCTTGCGTAGTGTGAATATCATTATGATTATTGCTTAATTATCTTGATGTGTTCTTGGTTAGTCACATTGTAATGGGTTCAGCTATTGTGTTCTACATGAGCATCTATTATATGTTTTTGTTTTGCGCTTCCTCTGATCCCTGGGAAAAACTCATTATTCTTCTTCTTCTTCAGCGTTCGCTCTCAAATAACCACAACGAATATTTCGTGTGATTTTCGCCAGGGAGCGTGAAGTACGTTGTGCTGCAAGTTCCACAGTAAAACTGATTATTTGCACCCCGGTTGGACACTTGTGGTCAGGACGTCGGAGGTCCAGCACATCCGTTTTCGCCATTTCTTTATTTCGGGTTTGGTCCCTAGTCCGTGACAACCTGTGTATCTGTCGCCGGGAACGCTGGTGTGTAGTGCCTCTTCGCCAATACCCTTGTCGAGCGCGTCTATCTGGCACGAGGTGCTCCACCGTCTATAAACCCATCTCGTGCAATTGGACGAACTCTGCCTGTGTCCATCGGGTACTGAACCTTTTCTCATCCGCGAGCCTGGCCAGAAGAGTTGGACCCTGGCTCGTTCGCTCTCCTACCCGAGGCGTCGTTCACAGACATCGTGAACCCCTCGCACAAGTTTGAGTCTCACACCACGCGTTTGAGAGCAAGGCGTTCTCGAGCTGAGCGGCCTTGTCCCAATAGCGCATGAACCCATCAGGTACTGAACCCTTTCTCTCTGCAAGTGTATTTCCGGTATAAGAAATCTTGGCAGTAGAGTTGGGCCAGGACTGCAATTGTTGCCCCCTTCTTGCCTAAGTCCATCGGGTTCGGAACCCTTTCTCTTCTCAAGCATATTTCCGGTATAGGAAGGCTCGACATTAGAGTTGGTTTAGGTCTTCTTGCTTTTCCGAGCGCCCACAATTGGGTCTGGGTCTCTGCTTATAAGGATCACAGGTAACTAGAAGCTCGTCTCGAGCTAACAGAGTTTATAGTTCCCCTTTCCTATGAACTTTTCATTTGCAGTTCGCGCTGCCCTCTGGCGCTGTTCTACCCTTTCATTGTGTCATTGTACTCATTATGACATATATTTGTTTCTCTCCATGCAACCACCTTTACGTGCCTTATACATTGGCCGCCCCTCCAATGTTCTGACTGGACTAACAGGCGTCACTGTATGTCGACAGTGTCGCTGTATGTGGTGATGCAAATGGTGTCGGAGATATTGTATGTCTCTTTTGCTGTCAAATCTATTTCCATCTGCTTCCTCCACATTCTCGGACACGATCCCCAAATGATTTGGCTAGAATCAGCTCGAGCTGCTGTTTTCTGTTACCAGGGTGCACCGCGATGAGGTGCATTTGGGATCTTAGTTATCTGCTAACACTGGGTCCGCCTAGAGCATTGCGTTCCCTTTGCACCCCGATCAACTCATAATATGGTGTTTTGTTCCGGAGCGTTATTTCATACCAAGAAGACTCAGTCGCATGCATTGCTTTGGGATTAAAACTCCTCATATTAGGACTGTGGATGTAGAAAATATATAACACAATCGATAGGGATTTATCCCATATAACCATTATAATGTGAATATAGAGAGCAAGCTTCGTACTCGTGTTGTATTCTTGAAAAGTCCCTTTGGTCTTAGCGTCGATTTGTTTGTGTTATCATGTATGTTACCAGTGATTAGCAAAAAATCATCAACTTTTTCCAAGTTTCTCGTGTATATTCCATTATTTTGTATGTGGACATCCATTCACAATAAATCCTGCAACCATTTGGAAGTATTAATGTTAACATTTTTTGACCACACAGCCACTATGACTTCGTGGATTTAACACGGCCAAAACATCTATTCAGCCTATATGAAAGTTTGTATGTATCTATAGGGCATGTGATGAGAAGAACAAAACTGAAACATTTAGTAGCCACTGGAAAGATCAATGGGAGATGAGACAGAAGAAGATAAATTATATTTTTGGATAGGTTGTCTCTGTGACACGAGACAATGTCTCCAATTTTTTTTAACAACACAAGAGACAGAGAGTTGTGGAGAAACGCCGCTGTATAGAACTTGATTGATTGATATGAAAGTGTATATCTTATTGGAATTCATTGCTGTTATCTCTTAATTAAGTCATGCAATAGACATGGTTTTACATTTAATCTAAATAAAGGCCCTTCTTCGTTTATTGTTGGATCTTACCAAATGTTATTTCCGTGCGTTTCTCATACATCTTCGAGTGTTGTACATTTATTCTAATCTGTCCCTCAATCCTTTCGTTTCAATGTGGGTCTATCCTTTTTGGTTTTACAATTTGTGTCTTTGTTTTACGAGTTGTGTACGTAAATGGTAAGTAGATAGGTTAATGAGTTTGCCTCTCTTTTGGAGAGGCGTGCCCCTTTCAACCAGCGGACAAAGTCAAATTAGGCTATATCAGGACACACTACTAAAAAATATTAGAGGTAACAAAGACCCCCAATAGATAAGTTTGTTTGTTTGTTTGCTGGTGGATTTGTCTGTCTAGAGTCAGACACGCCCCTTTCAACTGTGGAATGGTTTTCCTTTAGTTATATCAGGGCGTATATTGTGGCCCAATGGCCTGGGTTGTCCTGTTAGGGACTGGTGATTTGACCTGGGTTCTGGTCTGCGTGTCCTTATATGGACAAAAGGAATATTGGGGGTCAATAGATAAGTTATATGCTTCCAATGTTTTTATAAGTGTGGGGCGCATGTAATGTCCGTCTAGAAATGCATAATATTAATGGGGGAACTTCGGTAAATTATTGGTGGGATAAAAAGAAAGTGGATCATAATCGTGTTCTATTATGTAACCGGATTGGTTGAGTTAAAGTGTTAAGTAATCACTGAATAAACAAGTTGCGTGCGAATTGGGTCGGTCATGCTTGGTGATCACACACAGTGTTACTCATCTTAGTTGATCCGACTGCTCCATGTTTCCTTCCGTTGGTCACTTTATGTATACTTTGTGTCGCCTCTATACGCTGTGTCCCTTGTTTGCCTTCCGGCGTCAGGGGTGGAAGAGTTCTCTGGAGATGGCCTTGTTGTGCGCTGTTTGTAAGCTTGTTTCTGTGGCTTCTTTGATTTCTGTGATCCATATTTTACATGGTCTGCCTCTGGCTTTATAACCGTCATGTCTATGTGTCATTGCTATTTTTGGCATGCTATATGCCGGTAGTCTGGAAGCATGTGAAAACCACTTGATCTGTCCAATGAAAAGTCGAATCAACCAAGATGAACGAGGCTGTGCGTGACCAGCACCAAACGTCACCTAGAGATAGGTATGGATGTTAGGTACTTTTTCCGTCTTTCCAGACGACAGTATTATTGTTGTTATAAGAAATATAATATGCAATTCATGTAGCGGTGATGGATTTCACTCACAAGACCAAACACAGCCAAAAGGTTTTCCATGATATGTACAAGGAACCACAGACGCGCTTGTACAATTGTTTGCTTGTGTGTGTTTACTAGAAGTGTAACCTTAGAACTAACTTCTATCACTTTCTCCTTTGTCTTTATACCATTACGGATCACTCATTTCCATGCAACACGATCCATGGCATCCTGTTCCAATGATTCCGAATCAATATCTGTATCATTTTTAGTACCAAGCATCCATTGAAGAAGACATGATGTGTGTGAGTTAAGGATATGGGTGAATAGATGGCCTGGGTATCGAATAATGCCTGCTACATTTTTGCCATATATAATTACCAGAGAATCAGAGAAGATTCGACGATCGTGTGTGTGTGTGTAGTAACAAATACGAAATTACCGATACATGTTATAAATAAGGAAATACGTGATGATGATGTTCCTCCTTCGCAAGCGAAAATGAGCATGGCATGAAGAACAATAAATGCGATGAGAAAATTTGTTTGTCTAATTTGGTTTGTGAGTTCGTAGGTATCCGATGAGTCCGATTCGAGCACGGAAAGTTCTGTTGCAGTGCATGCAGGAGTGCTGACGGTTCGGGGTATGAGAATTTTCGGATTTGTCATTCCGCTTCTTGCGCTTGTGGATTGCCCGCGGTGTTCTTTCTTTTTAAATTTCGTGATGCCAGCAGTGATCTGGGTGTGTCAATCTGAGCGATCAAGTGCTGTCAGTGCTTGAGAGAGTTTTTTAGGTGATCCTTAAAGCGCTGTTTCTTCCCCCCGCTTAAACGTTTACCTTCGCACAGCTCCCTATAGAATAATCTCTTTGGAAGGCGCTTGTCTGGCATACGGACGATGTGGCCAGTCCAGCGTAGTTGGGACCTAGTCAGCAGTGCATGGGTGCTTTGCATACGGGACTTCTGAAGGATTTTCATGTCTAGTACTCGATCCTGCCAGCGTACTCCCATGAGATTTTGTAGGTACCGATGGTGAAAATAGTTTAGCTGTCGAGCGTGTCTCGCATAGATAGTCCAACAAGACGAAGCATAAAGCAGTGTTGGTAGAACCACTGCGCGGTACACGTCCAACTTAGTTGTCAGACTACCGCCAAAGACGGATGCGTCGGGCCATTGGCGTAAATAAAACGGTGACAACAACGCATCTCCATTCTCTGGACTACATCCTGCTGGAAATCTATTAGGATCATGGTCCTGCTACAAGGGAGATCCAGCGGGAGTTTGAGAATGAACGCTGAAAAAGAAGAAGTTGTCAGACTGAGACCACGCCTGATCCAGACATTGGCACGAAGGCTCCCGAATGCTGCACCGGCACGAGCAATACGCAGGGCAACATCATCGTCAATTGTCGCTGGTTGTGATAGGGTGCTGCCGAGATATACAAACCTATTGGCAGTATTAAGTTTTTATCCCTTTACTGTGATCACTGGTTTTGTGTAGGGGACACCTGACGCTGGTTAATACATTACTAAAGTCTTCGCTGTGCTGATGGTGAGATCGAACGCATCACATGCCAAAGAAAAGAGGTCCATGCTGTCCTGCATGTCTTTCAGACTAGTAGCATTTAGTGCACAATCGTCGGCGAACAATGTCCGTCTTAGTTTTGGTCTTGGCCTTCAATATACTAAGATAGAATAGTCAGCTCGATAGCGAAAACAAATTCCTGCAATGCTTTTCCGTAAGGCATCATTTAACATGGCAGATAACACCATGCTGAAGAGCGTCGGAGCCAGGACGTAACCCTGTTTGACACCGTTAGTCACTGGAAAGTGGTTTAAATGTGCGCCGTCATCTTGCACACAGGCTGTCATTCCATCATGGAACTGGCGAACCATGTTGGTAAATTTTTCGGGACATCCAAATTTGGCCATGATATTCCATAGTCCTTCGCGATTTACAGTGTTGAATGCCTTAGTTAGGTCGTCAAATGTCGTATAGAGACAATGTTCTGTTCGCTACACTTTTCTTGTAGTTGTCTGGTAGTGAATATCATGTCAACAGTACCTCTACCCTGTCGGAAGCCACATTGGCTCTCTGGGAGGAGACCTGTCTCAAGATGGTCTAGCAGTCTGTTTAACAGGATCATAACCAAGATCTTGCCTGCTATAGAGAGCAGAGATATGCCTCGATCGTTGTCGCAAGCTAGACCATTTCCTTTTCTCTTGTATAGATGGTGTTAGATAGGCCTACTACTACTAATAAAAAGATAATAGAAGTAATGCAAAAATAGAATGACAAAATCGCATGGCGCTTCGATCTAAGAACGTCTTCCGAAAATAAACATATAATAAAAAGAAATAAAACAGAATAGTACGAGAGAAAAAAAGGGGGGGGGGGTGAATAACATATAGACTTATGTAGTCCGTGAAACGGTCGATTAAAGGACGGTTGAATGATGACGTATTGCACAAGTTCAATGAAATTTACTATGCGTGACAGATGCCTCAAAGCAAACTGAGATACGGTATGTTTGAATTGTCCACACTTTGTTTGATGAAAAAATGAAATAGTTTGGCTAAGAGAAGCAGTTGAATGGTTTCAGATAAAACAATTTTTTATTTATGTGAAAATAATGGAGATAGTGCTCATATAAATGCTACTAAAATGTATTTGAAATATGTTTTATAGACGTTAAAATCGGTTGAGTATATATTTGAACTATGTTTTATAGACGTTAAAATCGGTTGAGTATATGAGAGCACAGGGAAGCCACTTTATACGAAGTGTTGTTAGAACCTCTTTGTTGGTTTTCTTATCAGTTCATGGTGTTCTTCTTATTCTTCTATGCATCCACGTATCAAAGGCATCAATTCTGTCTTTTAATTGTTTATTCATTGTCCATGTTTCTGAGTCATACATTAATATAGAATAGATGTAACATTTTATAATTCTCATTTCAGCTTGTTTGTAATTTGTTTAGATGTTAATATTTTACTCATGTCATTGAAAGTATTTTCAGCCATTCCATTTATCATTTTAACTTCTGTTTCACATCTACCATCATTTGTGATTATGTGTCCAAGATATTGATAATGTTCTATTTGTTGTAGTTCATCTCCATGTATTTTTATATTTAGCATCTGTTATCTGTAACTTTGCTGATTATCATGGTTGGTTTTTTTTATGATTATACCCAGTCTATATTCTTTACTTGATTTTATCTACTTGATATATTAATCTGTGTAGTTCCTGTACACTATCTGCTAAAAGTACAGTGTCATCTGCATATCTCAGGTTGTTTATTAATTTTTAGCTGATCTTGAGTCCTGGCATTCATTCTATATGTTTAACAATATTCTCTGTGTCGATATTAAATAGGCTTGTTGATAAAATACATTCTTATCTTATCCCACTTTTTATTTTTATGTATGAGTAACTGTTTTCATTCCTTATTGATGCAGTTTGTTCCCAGTATATATTTCTAATCAGCATGTAGTCTTTTCCATCTATGCTTATTTCTTGAAGACATTCATAATTTGTCATGCTATACTTTATACTCTGTGTAATATGACCTTGTCATTAGAGGTGAGAAAGAGAGTTCTGCAGTGCTATATAACCCCTATACTAACATATGGGTGCGAGTCTTGGACAATAAACAGACTGGAAAGTGGGAGATTAGAGGCAACAGAGATGTGGTTCTACAGAAGAATGCTGAGAATACCATGGACTGCCAGAAAAACTAATGTAGAGGTGTTGAGGGAGTCAAATGCGAAGCGGACCTTGATCAACAATCTAAGAAAAAGGCAATCTTCTTTTTTGGGCACTTCATGAGACAGGCAGGTTTAGAGAACATAGTCACAACAGTCAAAATTGAAGGCAGCAGAGACAGAGGGGACAACGTGAGAAAATATTAGACAGTTTGACAACCTGGCACGGCAGGGAAACAACAACGACTTTGATACATAATACTGTGGACAGAGAGCTGTGGAGAGCCATGACCGCCTACGCCAGCCGGCATGACACCTGATGATGATGATACTCTATCAATGGCCTTCCTGTAGTCTTTATAAGCAAATATAGATACTCTTTTGGACTACTATATATTTATCTATCAATAGTTGGATACTAAGTATAGCTTCTCTGGTTCTTTAGTTCTTCATAAAACCAAATTACTCTTCACCGACTTCACTGTCTATCTTGTTTTTAATTCTTTCATGTATTATCTTGAGTAGTTTTTTGTTCATGTGGCTAATCAAACATAATGTTCAAACCAGATCCCCAGGTCGGATCTAAAAAGACCAGATCTAGGGGGAAAAAGCCTAGGAATGGTAATGCTGGTACTGAGTTACAATGTAATTATTCTTTATTTCCTGTTCAAAAATTGGTATATTCTATGTGTTTGCCGACCCCAAAAGGGGAGCAAAGAATAGCAACACTGTTGCATGTTGTAAGAGACGACTAAGAGGGTTTCTGGGAAGTTGTCTAGTCCATATCACACATTAAAGTAACCCGAAAGCCATGTTGAAATCAGGTTTGTCAAGTTGAAACTTGCAGATATCAAGGCCAAGTTGTAAACCATGACACCAGTTCCGTAGCTGAAGGAGAGGTAATCAGGACATGACATTTAGTACTATGAGACAAGGTAGTCAGAACATGACATTTAGCACTATGAGACAAGGTAGTCAGAACATGACATTTAGTACTATGAAGTAAGGAAGTCAGAACATGACATTTAGTACTACGAGGTAAGGAAGTCAGAACATGACATTTAGTACTACGAAGTAAGGAAGTCAGAACATGACATTTAGTACAATGAAGCAAGGAAGTTAGAACATGCTATTTAGTAATAGGAACAAGCCAAAAAAGAATCAAGTATGTCTTCCCCCCCCCCCCCCCATTTTAACGGATTCCCTAGGAAAATAGCCACAAAAGGCCCACGAAAACCAAGAAATGACCATTTTTAAATGTGTACTGTAGAAGTTAACTATTCCATATCATCATCTGCTGATATCGATATTGGTCATCAATCTTAATGGTAACCCCACTTCCCTCCCTTATTTTCTTTACCTAACACGTTTTTACGACCCTGTATGACATAGTGCTTTCCGTTCTCCGAATTCATCATTATCATGTGTGCCATCTCCGCAACGAAGGTTGACTAAAATGGACCTCCAACTTGCCTTGCCAAGGTGGTGCACTCTGTCAAACTGTAACCTGTCCATCTTGTGATATTTCTCTCCCACTTGTATATCTGCATATCTCTTGCTCGTCTCCCCTCGACTTCACCATCAAGTAAGATTAAACAAGTCTTTTAATATGTCCAAAATGCCTTATTTATTTGATCTTTGTATCTTTTAATTGTTTTTTTTTCATGCGAAGTGTTGTTATAACCGCTTTATTCAATTTCTTCTCTATCATCTCCCTTTTTATCTCTCTGGATTCTGCTAACAAGCCTTAGTTTTAAAACGAAAATAAAAGAATAATTGTTTATAGGTAAGTTCAGTATCTTGTATCTCTGTTCTCTCCATACATCTCTTTCTCTCCATACATGTATTGACTTTGTGCATTAACTGTGCTCGTTTGTAGCAACATTACTGTATTTGTCTTGCGTTCCATGCATGTTAGTTTGGAACTTGGATCGAAGCGACTTCATTAATTTACAGCTATCGTATTCTGATACTAGATTGACATTGCCAGGAGTAATTTGATTCCTATTGGATTACTTTGTTACCATCTGTCGTCAACGATAAAAACGGAAATGGGTTTGGGATACAATTACAGTGATTGTGCAGTGTTTAATGATTTGTTGTCAACCGCTGTCTCTTGCAATACGGTACGTGTTAAACACTATATAAACCTATGCCACACAGCGCATGGACATCATCTCGCGTATTTGAAGGGATGTTGTGTGAAACATTAATGACGGTTCACCGAACAGTTGGATAAGTACTAAACTGTGAATTGTTGGGGCGTGATCCTGCTGATAGGAGTGAACTTTTGAGTTGTGATTAGACACTGGACATGATAATGTTAACCATAGATATGTTTTTCTTTAATTAATTCAATACCCGGGGGCATTGTAAAATAAAGTAAAGGTATGTACCATGGCTTCAACCTGCCGTCGGAGATGAAGATAACTTCTTGAGACTAACGGGAATTGAACCAGTCCGTTCTACGGCACCAAATCGCCTAGCAACAATTGCACACGCGTTTTTCCGTGCTTGACTAACCGCATCTCCAAAAAAAAGATGCGATTTCATCAAGCCATTCAAATCGTGCACACAAAGTCACCCGAACGGACCAATCGAGACAAGGACTATAACAACAAACATCCCGTACAGGTATTGAAATACCTCAGTAACAACAAACACATAACATAATATCCGTATTAGTTTAAAACAATTACGAAGATAACTTCATGTACTAAGCCGCAGCAACTATTAGTTAGAGTGGCTAATTCACTTCCTTGCTTGTGTTCGTACAAATGTGTGAAGTAATACAGTCCTGCATATTGTTATGTGTGTATGTATATAAGGAACTTGTACAAATATATCAGAATTTATGTTTAATGCATTTTGATGTGTGTTCGTGCGCACTTTGTTCCCCCCTCATTTCCTGAACGCGTGCCTACCGCATATTTCGCATGTTTACAGGATGTGAACTGAGTTATGTATGCACACGTTCATTCCCAGTGTGTTATTGCGCCTACAGTTTTCGTGCCGTCAATGAAATTACTTCAGTAGAATTACATGTGGCCAGATAAAACAAAGAGGCTAATGTTCGCGGAAATAAAATTATGCCGCGATTTAGTGCCACGAATGCGCATGAGAGTAGAAGGGGTGATCATGAAGTTTATGAGGGCAGGGGGGGGGATTTAGGGGTAGATATAATTCTAACTGATCTGGCCATTATACAAACTTATGCACCGACTACAGATTACACTGAAGAAGAAATAGAACAGTACTACGAAGATCTACAACAACTACTCAAACCAGTAAAATCAACAGATATTTTAATAGTCATGGGAGACATGAATGCAAAAATAGGAAAAGGAAGACATAAGAACATTGTAGGGCAATTCGGACTAGGGACAAGAAATGACAGAGGAGAAAGACTTATACAGTTCTGTGAGGAGAACAATATGATCATATGTAATACATTCTTTCAACAGGAAAATAGAAGATTATATACATGGAAAAGTCCTGGAGACAGAAAGAGGAACCAAATAGATTATATTATGATTAACAATAGATTTAGAAATAGTGTCAAAAACATCAAAACATACCCAGGTGCAGATATCAACTCTGACCATAATCCAGTGATGTGCAAAATAAATGTCAAACTTAAAAAGATAGTAAATAGAGGAATCCAAGAACCACAGATAGACGCATCAGCACTAAAACAACCAGACATACAACAAAAATACCTTGTAGATGTAAGGAATAGATATGAACATCTAATGATAGAATGCATGGAACAATACAGAAGGGAAAATCCAGAAGAGAAAATAGACAATAAATGGGAAAGCCTAAAGAAAAGTATTCAAACATCAAGTAAAAATTTACCAACAAGAAATACCAAGAACAAACAAACATGGATGACAGATGAAATATTAGAGAAAATGACAGAAAGAAAGAAAGCTAAAAATACACCAAAATACTCAAGTATAGACAAGGAGATACGTAACGTGCAGAACAGCGAAAAAACAATGGCTAGAAACAAAATGCAATGAAATAGAGGAGATGTCCATACAACAGAAGACAAAATTAATGCATAAGGAGATAAGGCTGATCACAAATAAGAAAAATCCTATTAATGGCGGTGGCTGCATAAAAGATAAAAATGGTAAAATAATATTTGATAAAACAGAAGCACTCACAAGATGGGCAGATTATGTAACAGAACTGTTTGACGACCAACGGAACAAAAAAACCAACAATACACAACAATGATGGACCAGCAATACTGAAATCAGAAGTAGAACATGCAATAAATTCAATAAAATGTGGAAAAGCTCCAGGCTCTGACAACATAACAGCAGACATAATAAAAACTCTAAATGAATTTGGTGTAGATAATATCACAGAAATTTGCAATGACATATACGAAACAGGACATATACCTAAAGACCTAACATCATCAATATTCATACCACTACCTAAGAAGCCCAGGGCTGTGGACTGTACAGAATATAGAACAATAAGTCTAATGAGCCATCTAACTAAAATACTTCTCAAGATAATACATGAAAGAATTAAGAACAAGATAGACATGGAGGTCGGTGAAGAACAATTCGGTTTTAGGAAAAACAAAGGAACCAGAGAAGCTATACTGAGTATCCGGCTAGTGATAGATAAATATATAGAAGTCCAAAAAAGTATCTATATTTGCTTCATAGACTACAGCAAGGCCTTTGACAGAGTCCAACATGAAAAATTAATCAAATGTCTTCAAGAAATAGGCATAGATGGAAAAGACATCAGGCTGATTAGAAATATATATTGGGAACAAACTGCATCAATAAGGTGTGAAAACAGCTACTCACCGTACATAGAAATAAGAAGAGGGGTAAGACAAGGATGCATTTTATCACCAAGCCTATTTAATATCTACACAGAGAATATCTTTAAAAATATAGAAGAAATACCAGGACTCAAGATCAATGGGAAAATAATAAACAACATTAGATATGCAGATGACACTGTTCTTTTAGCAGAAAGTGAACATGAACTACAAAGACTAATAGATCAAGTCAATAAATCAAGTAATGAATATGGACTGGATATAAACATTCAAAAAACAAAAACCATGATAATCAGCAAAAACACAGAAGAACAGGAGGTAAACATAAACATACAGGGAGAGAAACTACAACAAGTAAAACAGTATCAATATCTTGGACACATAGTCACAAATGATGGCAGATGTGAAACAGAAGTTAAAAGGAGAATAGGAATGGCTAAAAGTACCTTCAATGACATGAGGAAATTATTAATATCTAAACAAATTACAAACAAGTTAAAAATGAGAATTATAAAATGCTACATCTATTCCATATTAATGTATGGCTCAGAAACATGGACACTAAATAAACAATTAGAAGACAAAATTGATGCCTTTGAGATGTGGGTATATAGAAGAATAGGGAGAACATCATGGAAAGAGAAGAAAACAAATAAAGAGGTGCTAAAAACACTTAATATGAAGAAAGAACTACTAAGAGAAATAAAGATCAGGCAAATAAAATACTTTGGACACATTAAAAGACATGACACCCTATTGAAGACCTTACTTGAGGGTAAAGTCAAAGGGAAGCGAGCAAGAGGTAGGCAGAGATACAAGTGGGAGAGTAACATTACACGATGGACAGGTTACAGTCTAGCAGAGTGCACCACCAAGACAAGAGACAGGAGATGTTGGAGATACGTTGCAGCCAACCTTCGTTGCGGAGACGGCACTTGATGATGATGATAATTCTAACCCTAGCACAACCTCCCCCAAACTTTATACATCTGTATCTCAAGGGAGACAGAAGCTGTGTTACTTCCTTATCATTCGAAGATAGCGATACAACCTACTAAAAAATTATCGCTTGACAATTAATTAAAAACTATTAACTAAAAGACAGGCCTACATATAATATTATAATTATATTATAATAATATTATATTATATATGGCCTATAGACCTATTGTATTTATTATATTATATGTATACTTTATTACGTATCAAGATTGCAACCTGGAACATTCGGACACTGACAGACTTAGGAAAAGTAGATAACATAAAACAGGAAATAAAGAGCCGAACAGCACAAGTCAAATCAGCACCATTTTTTGCAATGGAAGTCTATCAATGCAGACCCGAATTCGGGTGCTGAGATGTTATATTGAACCAATTCTTTTTTATGGATGTGAAGCATGGACTATAAACAAGAAAATTCAAAGTGAATTGGAGGCTACAGAAATGTGGTTTCTGAGAAGAATGATGAAAATACCATTTACAGCCAAGAAAATTAATGCAGAGGTTCTCATTGATGCTGGCGTAAAAAGATCAATCATATCAAACATTAGAGGCAGAGTCATGGTTTCTAGGGCATGTGCTGAGAAGAACACAGCTTGAACACTTAATAACCACTGGAAAGATCAAAGGGAGAAGAGATAGAGGTCGACAAAGAGAAAAGTTACTAGATGGGCTTGTATCGTGGCACGGTAGAAGCTCACCAACCGAGCTTATTGACAACACAAGAGACAGAGAGTCGTGGAGAAACATGATCGCCTACGCCAGTCGGTATGGCACTTGATTGATTGATTATTACATATATTATATTAGGCCTTCCCATCTAGGCCAGCACCATGATGTGGTAATGGGGATTAGTTCAGCCGTCAGGGGCTGAAAACTAAGACTGGTCGGGCAGTCCTACTCGAGTAGGACCATAGTCCTGCCCAAGTAAGCAATGTGCTGAAGACGGAGGCAACCAGCCAAAAGACGCACAACTAATCAGGATACCACGCATAAAACACAATGGGAACATGTTTATATCTATTAATAGTCATGGTGCCTGCCCTGTGGCAGACTTTCAGGCAGGTACAGTGCCGGCCCTATACCTCGAAAGGGTTCAACCTCAATTTCTGGAGGTTCTTCTCAATTGCCTCGAGGAGGCAAGAGAATAGAGCTACTGGCCAAACAAACCAACAACCAATAAAAATAATGCACTGGAATGCTGAGAGTGTCAACAACAAAAGAGATGGATACAGTAAAAAGTTGGAACTTGAAAAAATTATATATGAAGAACAAGTTAATGTATGCTGTATTCAAGAAACATACCTCAGCAGCGATATAACCTTTAAAATCAGAGGCTACCAGTGCTACAGATCAGATCGAAAGGACAGACGAATGGGTGGAATTCTGACACTTGTTAAAAACAATATAAGTGCATGCCAGCTGGAAGTCTATATGGAAGGGGCAGAATACCAGATGCTCCACCTAAGACAGACAGTACATAATTATATCTCCTGAACTACTACTGCCCAAATGATAGACCATTGGCACTAGATACAGTCCCAGAAAAAGAGAGACTTACAGTGTGTGGTGACTTCAACAGCCACTCACAGAGCTGGAGCTACGATCACATGGACAAGAGAGGTGAGAAACTTGAGAGCTAGCAGGATAAAAATAATCTCATACTTATCAACCAGCCAGCAGACTCTCCAACCTTCTACTCGAGAGCATGGCACACCACCTCTATACCAGACCTGGCATTCCACTCACCAGGCCTTGAATGGAACATCACACATGTCGTTGGAAAACAGCTTGGGGGTAGTGACCACAGACCAGTATTTTGGAAATCAAATCCACAATGCATTTACTAAGGATAGCAGCACACTCACTAAATGGAACTATAAGAGGGCTGACTAGAAAATGTACCAGCATTTAATCAGCATTCTAGCTAAGGACATAAGTGTGGATAAAGACATCAATAGAGCAGTGAGTGAATTTAATAGATGCATACTACATGCTGCTAGCAAAACCATACCCAGGAGGCCACGTAAAAACTACAAACTCTACTGGAATGATGAACTGGATAGCTGCAAAATGAGATGGATGGAAACATCTAGACAGCAGGCAGAGAACAGACCTAGCCAAGAACACCACAAAAAATATCAGCAAACAAAGGCTAGATTTCAAGGAGCCAAGTTACAAGCCAGACAGAGCAGCTGAAAAAAAAAACAGTCACTGAACCTTAAAAGAGACACTGGGAAATTATGAAAACTGGTGAAACAACTAAATGATGAAGGTACAAGGAGAAATACAAGGATCACACTTTATAAAGATAGAAACATTTTAATATGTAAACATGTAGCTGATTACTTTGCAATTTCCTTTGTAGAAAATAACATCAAAGTTAGCCCAGACAAATAACAGGAGGTTCGAGAGAATCAGAAAAACATTGGGCAAGACAAACCTATACCTGAAGTCATGGAGGCACCAATCACATTGAAAGAACTGAAGCATGTAATATCCAAATTGAAAATGAAAAAGTCCCCAGAAGCTGATGGAGTGTCCAGTGGAATTATTAAAAACCTGGGAACTGCAGCAAGAGCAAAGCTGCTGCAGATCTTCAACACACGCTGGACCATAGGTAATGTTCCGCAGGCATGGAGGGAAGCAATAATGATACCACTTCTCAAATCAGGAAAAGATGGCAACACAGTCTCCAATTACAGACCAATCAGCCTCACAAGCTGTATATGCAAAACAATGGAACATATTGTCAATCTTAGTATGCAGTGGTACCTTGAAAGTGAAAACCTTCTGGTATCCTGGTATCGCAGCAAAAAGGCTTCAGACAGTGCTACTCTACTGAAGATCTGGCAACCTAACTCTCCCAAGAGATTGAGAACTCTTTCCAAGATAAGAGACTGGTACTAGCAACATGGATAGACCTCAGGAAAACATTTGACAAGCTTTGGAACGAAGGACTCTTAAAGAAATTGTGAAACTACAGGGTTAACTCAAGAATTTACAAATTGGTAAAAGCATACCTGCATAATAAAAGAGCCAGGGTAAAATTAGATGGTCGCAAGAGCAAGACAGCCCTACTGCGTCATGGTTTTCCCCAGGGAGGAGTCCTTTCACCCACACTTTTTTTGGTTTACATCAGTGACCTAGTTGCTGAACTACCACACTGGATCAAAGTGGCAATGTATGCTGATGACCTGGTGAACGGAAGAACATGCAACAGTGGCCACTAAACAAATACAAAGAGCTATTGATGCCTTAACTTTATGGGCAAATAGATGGTGCATCAGCATTAACGCAGATAAGTACAGCACTGCAATCTTTACTCTCTCACCAAAACAAAAAGCCGGTGATATCAAGATAGATAGAGAACTTTTGAAAGAAGACAAACAACCCACATACCTCGGAGTTACTTTTGATGATAAGCTGACGTGGAAGCAACAAATAAACAAAGCAAGAAAAAAATCCAGGAGGAAGCTAGCTATCTTGAGAAAACTAAGTGGAACTTCATGGGGAGCCAGTGGGAATATACTCCGTAACGTGTACCAGCAAGGCATAAGACCACACCTGGAATATGGTTCAACTGCGTGGTGTCCTGCATCAAACACATTACAAGATATAGATAAAGTGCAAAACCAGGCGCTCAGGATAATGTTGGGAGCAATAAAATCAATACCCATAGTAGAGATGCAGAAAATGGGAAGATTGCAAACACTTGACGAACGCAGAGACACAAAGATACTGATACAAGCAGAAAAGTTTCAATGCATGCCAAATCACTCAATGAAGGAAAGATTCCAAAATCTAGCAATGGGACGATTGAAAAGAAGCAGCTTTATCCACCATTCTAAATGACTCTGTAGACAACTTACAGACCTACCTGAAGGAAGTTGGCAGCCCCTTAAGGTCTGTACCAGAACAAACCCTGTGGAGTGAAAGGTATGGAATACCAATATACATTCAGACCCACGTGAAAGGAGTACTAAGTGGGGACGAACAGAACATACACCGGTACATTATATGGGAAAACTTAGCAAACCACATTAATGAACTGTTAGAAAAATATAAATAAAAATAACCACAATTTTTGGTAGAAGTATTATAGCTAACACTTTCATTATACCAAAGGTTATATATATATTTAAATGTGTTTTATCCAGTACACACAGAGATCTACTCATGAATTATAAAATTTGTTTTTGGACACACCATGTATGCCATTCAGATGAAAACTTTAACACAGGATAAGAAGAGAGGTGTGATTTCTTTACACAATATCAAAACTAAAACTCATACATAGAGAATCAAATTTGTAGCAGAAATAATTAAACACCCAGACAGCTTACCCATTAGCACATTACTATGTAGGACTTAGAATATTAAAACTCTTCATAGTTAGAAACAATATATCTCACTGTCTTGAAACTTTACCACCATTTTACCAACAGTGTATTAAATACTTAACTGAAAATGAACAATTACTTTAATTGTTACTAATAACAATAACCCAAAAAAAATAAAATATATCAACATTTAATAGCAGCACAAGAACCACCCTACACACTAGGTTTAAAAGAGGTTACAGATATTTCATAACATATTACTCAGAGATATTTACAAATTTAGACATCTCCAAAGACAAAAAAGTGACATATAGATTATTATTATTTGACATTACACCAGTGAAGTTTATTATAATATACAGATTAAAAAAACAAGAAAACCTAGATACAGACTTTGTGGACTCAGTACATGGGGAACAGATTATCACATATTTTTTTCAATGTAAGACAATAGCTTTAGCACTGAAAACAGTGCAACAGAAAATAACTACCGGGTACACACACAAAGACAAAAGTAGACATGTACAAAACAATTATGCTAAATGTAATCCCACAAACAGACACACAATTTCAAAACACTTTTCTTAGACTGCTAGCAGAATTCAGAAACCTTATATGAATATGTAAAAATAAAGCAGACACCGAGGAAATACAATGACCAACTTTTCCTAATGATATTTATACAAATAAAACACATAAATACTCACCTAATTTGATTATATCTATATTTAATATTGTAATATAATTCATAAATATATAGTTTGAGTTTTTAACTAGATGAAAAATAAGTGGGTAGTTTTTTTTAATGTTTTTGGTGTGCTATTATTTATTCTTTATATTTTGTAAGCAAGAATGATGTGTTTGTTTTTTCATTAATAAAAATTTCAATTTTATTTTTTTTTAATTTAAAAAAGTGAATGGAAATATTTGGTGTAAATTAAGTTTTAAATTAATTCTTCAAAACCACCAAACTCCCATCTCTCAAAATATAAATATTGTAAACCATTAATCATAGCACACACATAGTTTTGACATTCTGTTCTGTTTTAAAAATTGTTATGTTCAGAATTTAAATTAAAAATTTTTTTAAAAAGGAGCTATTTAGCTCTCCAAACACAAATAAACATGCCACGATATGTAGGCCTGTACTTTACGAATCACCAGTTAGTGTCAATAAGTAGCAAACACATTTTTTTAAGAACAATCCAGTTCTGAAGATGAAGGGATGTAGTCTAAATGAATTTATAATAATTATAAAATATTGTTTACTGGATTGGCCATAAAACAAAAAGAAAATAACACAAGAAACTGATACTTGTTTATAAATATTCACAAAACGATGACCATTACTCTAATGTATATTAGAGCACCTCAGAAATATTTTCAGTCTTTCTACATGAGTTGGTGAGTAGTTTTTTTTTCATTCATTAAATTTTTTACACAAACATGAATGCACAATTAATCACAAATTCTGTAAAGTTTAGTAAATTAATATAATTGTATCCAAATATAATTGTATATTCATTTATCTTTAGTTCCATGTAACATCTACTATCTCATTAATTTAACAATCTGTTTATTCACTTTAAACAGGAGAGAGTGCCTTGCATATAGCCATTGTCATTGGAGATTTTGAATTAGTACAGATGTTGGTGAAAGCTGGAGCTAATGTCAACCAGAGGGCTACTGGAAGATTTTTTCTACCAGAGGATCAGAAAAAGGGATATACTGATCACACTAATTATGAAGGTAACCAATATCATAGTATGGTTGTGTTGTAAAAGTGAAATGAAAATATGAACAAACCTATTAAATTTAATGTAGTTTAACTAAACACAAAATAAATCAGGCAAAATCATGTTTTTAACCAAAAGGCCTTTATCTAACAAAGGATACAAACAAAATAGACAAAATACAGAACTATAATGATATTTGACAAATGTTAGCTTAGATGGGTAGAACATTTTTATAAGTTTTCATTCTTGAACTGACACTGGATCTCTCTTGTAGTAGTAGAACAATTATCCAACTAGATTTCTAGCAGAGTGTAGTCTAGAGAACGGAGATGTACTTTGTCCCCATTTTATTGGCATCACTGGCCTAAGACATCTAACTTTGATGGTAATTAGGAATAATTTTCCTGACATGTATTCTGAACTGGTGTGTGGATTCTGAACCTATCTTTTTCTCATATGGCATCTGTTGCCAGTGTGGCAACTGAGGCTTGGACTTCTAGATCATGGTGCAAAGAAAAGGGCTACTGTCTTCTCTTCTTTTCAGGCATGGAAATAACCAAACTTTGCTATATACAATAATAATTAAACTAATTGGGAATTGTGAAAAGTTTTGTTAAGTAGAATTTTTGTTATAAACATATGCACAATTGAGGAATTCCTCTGTACTCACTTGGGGTTTGTGATCAGTTAGCTAGTCAAGAATCATCACTGAACACAGGACACATCCATAGGTGTTCTGATCTCCCCTTAAGTAAATACACAATTACTAACAGTTCCAGTTCCTGTTGGTTGAAAAACATTCTTTACCTACCATAATAATGTTCATTTCTTGCCATGCCACATTTCAAGCTTATCTCTTTTCTTCTGGATATGGAAAAGGAATCATTATCTTCATTTATTTTGTTTGATCATGCACTTTCTCACAAGGAATTAGCAGTTTCTCAATATGTTGTTACGGAGAGTTTCCATTGTCCTGGCACTCGAAACAGTGACCAATCTATTTGCTATTTCATTGCCTTGAACACTGAATGACCAGACACAAAAATGTGACTTCTCCCCCAGCATCAATTCACTGTTTACGAGTACAGTTGTATTTTTAACCCATTTGTATTTTTCTAATCATCCTTGTTGAGTTGATACAGATGCAGACATGAGTTGTACTATGTGTGCCTATCCAATTCAAGGCTCTGGTCACTGCCATAATTTCCATTGTCATGCTACTTGTAGTTACAGCGAAAGCTCCACTCTCCTCTCTAATAGTCGTCACACTGCACTGTAATAATTCATGATTATGCACACGTCTAACAAAGAAATATCAGTGTACTGTATATCCTTCTTCTTCTTCTGCATTCGTTCTCAAACTCCTGCATATTAGCAGGATGTAGTCCGGAGAACGGAATGCGTTGTGTCATGGTTTACAGCATTGCTGCGATATCTGCGCCTTTTGGCCTGGCACATCCGACTTAGCATGGCTTTGGGTCACTGACCCTATATGGGATGGGACAGCCAAATCCATCCCATAACCTCCTTAGTCGCCTTTTATGACATGTGTGGAAGGTAAACAGTGTTGCTATTCTTTGCTCCCCTTTCGGGCCCTGGCAACATCGGGCGGTGTACTGTATATAAGTATATCACCATCCTTGGAGTTTTCATTGATCAATGACTGCACCTCAGATTCAACAGCAATGGGACACCTTTCTACATTCTCTATCAGGAGTTATCACTACTCAAAATAAGTATGGCAATCTACTGGAACATTTATCCATTCTGCACCATGTGCCACTTCTTGCAGTGAGCACACACTTTGTATAACTTCCTCGGCATGTCCCCATCCATGATGTTCCTCTCTTTAGTCTACCGCCTTCCACACAATGTATTTTATTATGCAATGGATGCTCTTTATCAGCGCTGATTTGGAGATAAGCTCTTGCTTGGCACAAATGTAATCTATGTTCTATAGTTAGACAGTCAAGTAAAAATCACATTGCTCATACAGATGTGTCTCTCATGCACCCAGGAATGATACTCATCACCTCATTCTCTATCTTATCCAACCTTTCAATGTGTCTGGCTGAGAGTCATAATTGTCAATACATATTCCATCACAGAAATAACCAATCCTTGGTATGGAAGAAATAGTAACCTCTGTTCACGTTTAGCAGCAGCCATACTTTCATTGCTGAAAGACCTTTTCTTTCCCTTAAAATGATGTGATCAACATAATCATTGAAGCTCAGACTCCTGTTGTAAAGCACACATCCAAATATTTCCATGTTCTCGTTCTTTAAAGAAAGTTCCCATATAATGTAACAATTGGAATTATTGATGTATTTACAATGTGATTTCTTAGAGAGAACCAAGTTACAGATGTGTTAGATGTATTAACTAATGTACCTGGGTGACTACACCAATCCCCTATGCGATTTAGCTCAAATTGTAATTCCTTGACAAATAACTTTATTTCTACTTTGCCTATACATCAAAATGTCATCAGCACATGACATAGTTCCACCTGGCCCTGTGATCTGTTCACCTATAATTTGTACTGTGTGTACATTTAACAATATTAGTGATAATGGAGTACCCTAGGAAGTCCAGGGCTTGTGAATGTTGGTGTGGATGCTCAGCTACCACATTTAAGAACAACTTGTCTCTGAAGCAGGTCAGCAGCAGCCCAATAAACAATAAAGGGGCTTACTTCAAGTTTAAAAAGTTGATTCATTAGATAGTCTAATGGCACTCTGTTGTTCATGTCTTCTAGATCAATTTCTGCAGCATGTCTCTATCTGTGAGTCGAAACCTTTTATATACTTCCTGTGCAATGCATCAGGCCTGCTTGTTTGGAAGATATTTGCTGAGCATTGGTGGTAACAACTTGTTACTCTCTCTAGATGACAAGACAATTTCCATGCAGCAACCTTATCCATTAATTTGCCAATTGTGTTCGGCATGGTTATCATCTGGTATCTCTACACCTCGTGTGATCTTTATTAGGCTTGAGTAATGGAATAAGTAGCCATGGAATCAGTCCTGTTCGAAATTGCTGTTCAATAAACTATTGTTAAACATATTTTCTAGCTCATCTCCTAGTCCTCATCCGTTCTTCTGCTTAGGTCCTTGAATCCAATGACATCTGGTCCTGTATTTTTTTATCTTTCAAGTGCAGCTTTGATCTCTTAAACAGTAATTGTTGTTTCTTCATCCATTGTATGATCCATGCACTTTTCTGTAACCTTATTCTTAAAATTAAAATAGTTTCCTGTGTTCCTCTGACCAATTTGTGACATATAATGTGCAAGCACGGCTACCCTCTTAATTTCATCTGTTTTGTGCCACGCCAGGTCTGTGCTCTGAAAGTTAGGAATACTCTGGCACTTTTCATAACCATTCATTGATTTATGCAAGTGCCAGAACAGCTTTAGTGACCTCTCATTTTAAATTTTTTACAAAATTCCTCTGATTTTGCATCCTTTACAGCTTTAGCAGTCTCTTTGAACTTATGCATTTTTTCATCTCTGATTTGCTTCAGTTGTAAGACAAGATTAATTATGTTTGTGTGATTCTATCTGGATCTGATATTTGTAATTAATTTACAATAAGGAGAGGATATATCCTGACATGACATCCAGTCAGTGAACAAAATCTCAACTGCAACAGACCTGGCAAGTCGGCAGTGTGTATTCATTGCTAAGAAATTAATGTACTTAAAGCGACAATGAAGACCAGAACAGCAACACTAAATGTGTGCGGACTAAGCCCAAAATTCCACAGAATTAAATAGCGACATATCAGCTATCACCATTAATTTTCAATCGAAAAAACCAGGATGGAAGTCAAGAGACTGGTGATAAACAGTATTTATATGTCATCACTTTTCTATCAATGCCAGACATAGGGCTGACAGTAGCCAAGCAGAGAAAACGTTCAGTGTGCAAGATGAAATGCCTGAGAAAAGCTGCAAGAGTGACCAAACTAGACAAAATAATAAATGAAATCAGGAGAATAATCGGTATAAGACCATGCATAGAATACATCAAGCAACAACAAATAGAGTGGCTTGGTCACCTTATAAGAATGAACCACCAACTACCAACAAGAACATATAACATGAGAAGATCCGGATACAAATGTCAGAGGAAGACCTAGAAAAAGATGGATAGATAATATTAAGACAATCCTGAACAAATATAGATTCAGCACAGCCAAGGTGACACATCTGATGTTGGATAGACAACTAAAGCTCCTAGTCACCACCACTATGCTTAATGGTAAGTGTGGCTATTCTGACCATCATCCACCTGGGGATAGACAATAGTAAGACAAGATCAGGTGCACAATACTGCTTTTCTTGCCTTCTACCACTTTGCCAGTGCTTGTGGAGTATGTGTATCTGAGCTCAAATTTCCATGAGTGTTTCTATTATTACACTAATTGATGATGACAGTTCTTACATATATGGCGGCCACATTAAAACATTGTAGACGTGGAGGAAGGAAATGTAAAAATAGGAGTAGTGGCCTTAGAAGAAAACGAGCAAAGTATTCTCATCTCTGTATCAATCAATCAATCAATAAAACCCATAACCCTTCAGGGTCGTAGGGGTACCACATTGGAAGCTTCAGCACACAGAGTCCTCCAGCGAATTCTATCCTCAGCGATGCGGATGAGTGTGGAAATATCTAGCCCTGTCCATTCCTTGATGTTGTCTGTCCATGTCTTTATTTGTCCTCCTCTGCTTCTTCCACCCTCGACAGTTCCCTGCAGTATTGTTTTTGACAAGGAATCGTGCCTGCATACATGTCCGAACCATGCTAGTTATGGTTCGGACATGCATCTCTGTATAAAGAATCTTAATAATTTTATTCTGGAATTGTGCGAGCTCAACTAAAAGCCAACCAGAGTTGAACAAGCGTATTTATAGCGCTGATACTGTGGCACTACAGGAAACGCAATCAGGCACGCATGGTATGTTGAGGTTCACCAGCTTTCAAAATTTCTATAACGGGTGACACATTGGGCAGGCTATTCTTGTGAGATAAGGCGTTTATGTGCTGCAGATAGATATGTCCAGATGGAATAATGATGTTCTCCAACTGCAGACAATAAAAATACTTAGAGAAAACTTCTGGTTGCACCAAGGTGGTGACAGTCAACAAATTTGTGACGTTACAATACATTTTCCATCTTAAAACAAAAAGCTAATCTGCAGTTAAGTCCCCTAAAACCAGCTTTCGGGTAAGTATCCTAAGATACTTCCCCACCGTTGAAGTCAGAAAATGCTGGCACATGAGACACAACTTGAAAGAGGGCATTTAAATTGAACACAATTGAACCCATTCATACAGAAAGCAGTAAAAATGTCATTCCAGAGCATGGACACAAAGTAAACAACAGGGACCGAATGCATCTGTGGAGCAGCAGCTTCTGAGAACACTAGAACACATATTACAGAATAACGTCAGTTTCACTGTTTACTGAATGACACCACAGGAGCTTCTCTGCAAAACAAGTTGTGGGGAGCTCAAGATGAAGTAAAATAAAATGCTCTATGCATGACCAATATTGGGCAGGATGTTTAATAATTGATCACAGAAATAGAAGCAAAAGAAACATCCATTTATTATGTCTATGCAGGATCTATCAACAAATTATTATGCTCTGGTGTTGACACTCTCAACATACAGAAAAGGATTGGTAACCTTTTAGTGCAACATTGCCAGATTGGGCCTATAACCAGACATTTTTTTTCTATTGTTTATAGAGTTTGAGTCCATCATTGTGCCTGTGTTAACAGGTTTAAAACAAGTGAACATGTCAAGATACCAATATATGTGACCATAAATAGTGATGTCTCCTCATGTGACCACTTTTCTCAAGGTTATGCCTACTATGGTGAATATCCTCTGGCCTTTGCTGCTTGCCTTGGCAACAAGGACATCTATGACTACCTTCTGGATCATGGTGCCAATCCAGACCTACAGGACTCCTTTGGTAACACTGTTCTCCATATGGTGGTTGTCTCCAACCAAAATGTAAGTCTCATAGAGTATATTTTTATACCTTGATACTGTGCAGCCTAGACAAGCTTAAATACATTGAACGAATACTCTGCAGAAAAATTAGAATGTTATCTATTTGAGCATTTAAGAAAGTATACTCAGGGCCATTGATATGCCCTGGGAGGGGGGGGGGGAGAATCGCTAAAATTAAAAAAGAAGCTAATAATTTTTTCGGATATTTTTTATCTTTTTTGTGGAAAGACTGCTGAGGGAAAAGGAAGGAGGTGGTTACCTGCTGGTTAATTCGTATTTTAGTATTAATTGTCATATGCTATTTTCCTAAGCAGCTTTGAAACCCTCAAACCCTGAATTATAATCCATTTATTTTGAAATAAAACACATCTGCATATATTCTGAACCATTTTGTAATGCATACAAGTATTTATTTATATATAATTGCTTATAAATGTTACCTGATCTTGTAATCAGCAAATGAGTACAAAATATACATTTTCCATAAAATATTATATTCTTTAGGCCTACATTTTAGTGCTCAGGACTTATTTACATAATCTTAGATATATATAATACAAATTACTGTGCCTTATATAAAGGTATGAGTATTCACATCCAAATGTAATGTTCCAAAAATAATGTTTTTAAATGTACATAATGATAATAGTCATATATATTGCATTGGAAACACCTCCTTAGCTTCATCAACACTCAACTCTGAATTAGAATTTCCATCAAAGTCCGATCATAATAATTCCATAGTAAGACTACAATCGCCATCTAAGCTAATATCAGAATTATTATCTAACGTATTTTGGTTCATTTCCAAAGCTTAACTATCAGTAAAATATCGAGGACGTCTAGATTTCATTACTTCAAATATAAGTAGCAATAAGTTATACAAATTAAAATGTAAACACACTTGTTTATATGAAATTATTGCTCAAAGTCAACCATTATTATTTCTAAAGTTGCATGCCTATCTAGATCAATTGTTTGTGGAATGGTACCGCAAATGGGAACAGTTTGTTTGATTTTACAGACATTGTGGTGTTTATAATTTGAGATAGTAAATTTGTATGAAAATGTAGATTTTAGCGACTTTTGGCATATGGGGCCTCCAAAATGTAGGTAGATTTTAGCGGCTCAGTGAAAACCCTTTAGTAAAAGTTTGGGTTCAATATGGGAAAAGGTACTTACATTTCAACTTTTTTAATATTCTGCTCATTTTCATTCCAAATCTTTCATAGTATGCGCAGCTTTTATGACATCAATATAATCACGCCACAAGTAAATCCTGTTATCAAAATCTTCTTCTTCTTTCGTTCACTTGAAACGTCTATATCTGTAATTCTTTCTCCTTAATAAAACTCACTGTCTTTTGTAGTTCATACAGTGTCCCATAGAGATCAAAATCGTTAATTTAATGTGAGTAAAAAAGTCGCTCTGGATGAATCGATCTACGCACTGAAAGTCCCACTAACCCCCCATCCATGGCGGGGGGCTCTCAGTAATTAGTGCACATATCAATTCATCCGGCAGAAGATCGATACATCTGGTGACTAAAATGCATCTTTATCAATATTTTGTTTTGTTAAATAATGTAAGATCAGTTCTATTACAGTTTAAGATTTGTTTCATTAAAATGTAGGTACTTCTCCCCGTATTGTACCAAAGTTTATTGCAATTACCTATTTAAATAATACTAGAAATAGAGAAATTGATTCTTGTGATCATGATATAATTTCTAAACAAATACAGTGGAATCCCTCGATAGAACATCCTTTTATATAACATTTCTCTATTTATCATCGCTTCTCACAATCTCATATTATATTTATTCTTTATTGTCATCCATGTGTTGCCAGCGCCCAACAGGGGAGCAAAGAAGAATGAGACTATTACCTGCAAGGCACGTTGTAAGAGATGACTAAGGAGGTTTGGGGATGGTGTTGGTTTTCTCAACCTATAAAGGGTCAAAGTGTCCCATATGCCATGCTGAAGTCAGATGTGTCAGACCAAAAATTTCAGATATTGCAGCTAAGCTGTAAACCACGACACAGCACATTCCATTCTCTGGACTACATTTTGCTAACCTGCAGGAGTTCTGAAAGAGAACATAGAAGAAGACTACAAAGATTCTTGTTTATACTGCATATAGCGAATGTCTGTTATTACATACATATTTTGTCAGTCCAGATCGCAATGTTAATAATGGGATTTGACTATTTTTTTTTTAGATACTTTTAGTTTATGTGCAGTCTCTATTGGTTAAATTTGTTTTGTCCTTAGTTGTATTCCATATGGTTTCTATATTACTCTTTCAGGACATGTACAAGTATGCAGTGCGTCACCACAAATATCAAGCCAGTAGAACTATTAAGAATAAACAGAAATTGACACCACTTACTCTGGCTTGCAAACTTGGGAGACATTCTATATTTAAGGAGATGCTTGACATAGATAGTATTGTAAGTAAGAAATAATTGTTTTGTTCAATCTTATATTATTACAAATTACAACTATACACAGAGTGAATGATGACTCGTGAAAATATATGTACTCAAAAATGTATCCTTCTAGAGAATGTGAAGAAGTGAGATGCAAGTAGAATGCAGACAATGAATGTCAACAAATACATTCTGATAATGCTAGTGCTACTGTTAGGTAAAGTGATTGGTCTTTGTTGCATTGGAAGAATTTGACAGTGTTGGAATTAAGGAATACCATGTGTGGGTGCAATGATGTTTAATCTCGCAGGGTTTTTAAGGGCAACAACCTTCAGCATATACTGAATCACATGTCCACTTAGCTTTCCAGGACTTACAACTGGTGGCATATAGGCGCGACAAAAATCTGAAGGACATCTTGGTCCATAGCCACCTTAAGTCTTCTTATCCCAACCATTTTGGTACTGTTTGTTGCTCACGTGCTCATTGCTATACATGTTCTTATGTGGTTCAGATGCGCTCCATTTCATTTCCCAAAGCCACTTTCTCCATCAATGAGGCCTTTACATGTGAATCCCGTAATGTTATTTACGTGATCATATGTAAACGCTGCGGCAAGCAGTACATCAGGGAAACCGGCTTAAGATTGAGCGACCACTTCTGAAACCATCTTCATGCCATCAAGCACAGAACACCTACTCCTGTTACTACACACTTCAACGGTGATGGCCATCATGGGATATTCAGGTCACTGCCATCAGATCCTGCACCACAGATGATAGATTTAGGTACGCTCTAGAAAATTGTCGTATTTTTAAGTTAGGTATCCTTTAGTCTTTTGGACTAAATTCTGACCACTCTTTTGTCTAGTTCTTGATTGTTGTGGTCTTTGTCTTTATTAATTTTGTTCGGTCATTTACATCATCTTTTTTTCTCGTTTTGTTTCCACCTATTTTTACATTTTTATGTACTTCCTGTTCCTGTCCTTTCGGCATCTCACTTCCATATTTCAGTTGGACAAGTTTGTGTGTTGCAATCATTTCTGTTTGTCGTCTTTTGATGTTTTGTATGTATCTTGATAAAGGCCTTGTGGTAGAAACGTTGAATTTGTTTTATGTATTGTAATTTGTATGTTCTCTTGTTTGCATATCATAACCCCCTAGTTTTAGTGATAGTTTGTCGTGTCTAAGTGGGACGTTCTAAAAACCTGTGTTTTATGTAAGTACAACTTATGTAGCAAATGGGATTCATCCGTTAGTGGGTGACATCTTGGTGCCATCGGAGTGGACCCGATCAAATCCAGTTTGTGGGTGACATCTTGGTGCCATCAGAGTGGACCCAGTCATATCCAGATTGTGGGTGACATCTTGGGGCCATCAGTGCGGACCTGGTCAAATCCAGTTTGTGGGTTGCATCTTGGTGCCATCAGAGTGAACCCAGTCAAATCCAGTTTGCTGCATTAGAAGTTTTCTTTATGTATAAAATACAAATGAATGTGTGTGTGTGTGAACTGTATTTTTATTTTTTATTTTTTAAAAGAAACTGAAACAACATTCATCATCTTATTTATTTCAACTAAGATGTAACATTATAGCATTGTTCTGTAGGAGTTTTGGAGATTCAGTACTACAATGTGCTCTGCCCACCCTCTCCGAACTCTGGATTCTATAGGACCGGATGGAAGTACTAGTAAGTGTGCAGTACAAATGTATAATTTTGTCTAATGCCAGTTTGTAATTAACTAGTACTCAAAGCTGAAGCCTTTGCTTGTTGATTTATAGAAAAGTAAATAAATATTATTAATGAGAAATTTTGATCAATATTGAAAAATCAGTAGGTAAAGTCAGATGAGATTCGGTCATATTCTGTTCAACTAATAATAATTCATCATTCAACTTGAAACAACACATTTTCTAAGTCAATCCACATGCGACCACACTAAGAAAAGATGTCATTTTAACAAAGTTGTCTCGTCTCTGGGTCTTACCAATGGCCGACTAGACATACCACCCATGCAACAGAAAACCTTAGTGGATGATATGCCGTTATATTGAGGTTATCTTCTTAGAGAAGCTTCATGGAATGTCATCTATACAATTATGCCTCTCATACTTTCATTTTTTTGTTACAAAGTATTTTATGTATTTTTATGTATGCACCCTCTGTGGTTGGGAGGAAGCCAGAGATTTGCTTCGCAGCAGTGGGGAGGAGGAAACTGACAGCACTGTTCTTTCCTATGGCTGAAACCCATCATAGAGGCACAGTGACTCAGGACGTGACAATTCTTTTGACTTGAACATTTGGTTGCATGCCTGGAGCAATAGAGAATTTCGGCATAACCAGTAGTCAATTGGTGGCGGGGAATGAGCACAGTGAACCCTATCTTGGCTACAGTGGCTAGGAGCAGTGCATAGGTTGAAACCTACCTTCCTGGAGGTGTGATAGTTGTTCTCTGGCTCTGTCCCGGGTGGGCTGAAAATCCACAGACTTCCCAGCAATATAATGCCATTTAATGGCATTAGGTCAAAGGGCATGAGCTCATGGACCGCTGGATCAGCAACCAACCAACAAAGTTGTCTTAACATGTGTATTATATTGTCAATGTGAAGTGTTGATTGAAACTCTGCAACAACAACACATGAATTTCCTAAAGATACATGTATCAGATAACATAAATTTTGTGTTGGACTTTACTTGTCTGCTTCTAAATTGAATAAATGGATAGAATATTTTTAAACAAAGTACACAAATTTTGTACCAAAATTAGGTCTACCGTAGTTTGCATTTTAACTGCTTTAAAAAAAAAATGTTGTGATGCATTGTTAAATTTAAATGCTAGCTTTACAGTTGACTTTAGTTTGCACACTGACAATTACTCAAATTAGCTCAGCTGTAATTTAGTATCAAAATCTCTGGCAAATATAAATCTATATATAAGTGTATGGACACATGATCATTAGTGACTCAGTGGCAAAAAAGGTCAAGCAATGGTGAGTACTACCACAGTTCAGATGAGTGGCAAAAAGGTTAGCATAATGTGCAAACAATGATGATAAACAGTTTGTGATACTAACAATTTAGCAATGCACATCAACCATTCAGAGGAGTTGGTAAAACGCTGAATTTACACATACCACTGTCAAAGTCAGATGTGTCGGGCCATTGACACAAATAAATACAGTACTTGTCCATTCTCTTCACTACATCCTTTTAAAAATCTAGTAGGGCCACTGTCCTCCTAAAAGAGAGATTGAACAGGAGTTTGAAAACAAATTCTAATAAGAATATATACATGTGTACACCAGTGGCACACCTGTACAGTGACTTTGTTCAGTCTGCTTACTATGTGTAGCAACTCAGCAAGTGATGTCTTCCCTACCGTGCATACATTAACTGGTGGAGAAGGCAGAAGAGCATATCAATGAGAGTGACTTTAAATGCAGGAAGATAAACAAATAGCTATGTGACCTCTGAATTTCAACATATGATACTGTTAGTTAGTTTGTCAGTCACTCACTCACTCAGTTAGTTAGTTAGTTAGTTAGTTAGTTAGTTAGTTAGTTAGTTAGTTAGTTAGTTAGTTAGTTAGTTAGTTAGTTAGTTAGTTAGAGCATGTTTCACTAGCTGTGCCCAAGTTCATAATGATGTATCTCAGCAAATATATAATGCATATAATTGAAATTTTATGACCCTATTCAACTCAGAATCTGTCTGAAGTGGTAACATTTCTTTTCTCAATACACAATAATTAGTATGCCGACAAAGATCAATGGATTTCATTCATTTATAAAATCTGGACATGGTGCACAAATATAAAGCATATATTTATTGGGTCTAACCAAATATGTCCGGCTCTGTGGCACCGTGGTGCAGTGTTTGTCTATGATGGTCAAATTACTGGCTTCAAATCCCTCTGCAGGCAATTGTGCACAGTGGCAAACTACTGAATGTATTTATCTTGCCTAGAAAATCACTCCAGCCAAAAAAATACTGGGTTAATGGCTACATCCTTAATAGAATATGCTACCAAACCAAATATAACGTCCATGCATAAAATGGCATTAATATATTAAATGTGATCAATTTATAATCAGATAAGTACATTTGTTTGAGGCCAAAGTTAGTCAAATGTTCTATGATTAGTAGAACATTTATTATTTTCCATTAGTTTTGTTTTGTTATATGTACCATATTTACATCCGTTAGTGATAGTGTGTAGTGTTTTAGTTGTCATTCAGTAGGACTTCATTACCTGTCTTACACGTGAGTATTATTTTCCATTATGTTCTACTAGCAGTACCACCTTCTATGATTAGTAGAAAGAATATCCCCACTGTGTATCGAATGATCTGTCTATAAATGCTCAGATCTCTTCCTCAAGAAATACCTCAGCAAGTAATTACTGACCACACCTACTCTGCTGGTTTACCATTCTCCTCTATTTTCCTACATAATAATCCTGTTTAGCCGCACCCCTCTTGACATGATTTTCCTGTAGACTGCTCAATGTTGAGGATTCAAAAGAATTTGTCACTCATCCTATCTCCCTAAGGGCATTTAGAAAGTCTTCTTGGTCTTTTGCTTGTCAGGTCCCCATGATTGCCATACCAATAAGCCTGTCAGAGTACATTTCCGTGGACACTGTCCAAATATGAATTCACAAATGAATTAATTCGTGTTAGTTTAGACCACTTCACAGACTTCAACCTCTGCATGCCTGTCAAGCCATTCTCAATTTTTCTTATCATGCTCATTGAGTCGCTACGAAAGCATACATGAGTGTATTACATGATACATTGAAGACTTTTTACACCTCCATTACATTACCCACTTACTACTGCTATAGTAGTCTATATGTCATTATCAATGCTAGGTCACAAAAGCCTAGATTGCACAAAAATATTTGTTGGTGTATGTGATGATATCTTGACATGAAAACTCATAACAGTATAAATTCAGTATTAAATTAATTTCTTTGTGACAATTTCAGACTGGAACTCTGCACTTATGATTATTGTGAATGGAGAAAAAGATGATCATCTTGAGATGCTAGAAGGGGGTGTGATGAGACAATTGTTGATAGAAAAGTGGAAAACTTTTGCTAAGGTAATCTTTTACATATTTTATCAGGTTCTCTACTGCTATCAATGTTTCTTAAAGTTTAGACTGTTAAATCCTATTATTTGTGACTTGGACAGTGCACTGCCACAACCTAAATAAGATGATGATGAAATAATCCCTTTAGATATGACCAGGCAACTCTTAACAGCCCTTAGTCTTTCTGAAAAAATCACAGGTTCCCTCAGTTGAGTAATTGAGGTAATACCCAGACCTGTATGAGGTTTGTTGTCTCAAAATCAAAAGGGGGGGGGGAATCCTTTTTTTTTTTTAGTCCCTAATGGTAGGCATTCCAGTGCAACAGTATCCCAAGATCATCAAGGCCAGGAGAGCAGCATACATTTCTTGGCCAACTATCTCATCATTCTTCTGTTAGATTTGTTGGTCATTTGCAATGATTGCACATCTAGCATTCCCTGCCACAAAAAAGCAAAGGTGCACTGTCTGCTGGCCTGCGTCTCTTCATGATTCATGAGGGTCATTTTATAGAAGACAAAAGTTGGAAATTGAGACAAGATATTCAGTGGAGGTGATGATTTTTTCACAGGTAGATTGTCAGTCTGTCACCCATTTTTTCTTATTCTTCTTATTTGATATGCCTGGAAAGAAGACAGTGGCCCTATTCTTTGCACTCTGGACTAGAAGTTCATGCCCCTATTGTCACACCTAATGAAAAAAGTAACTAAGTAGAGGACTTTTGTGGCAGAGATGAACGTGATAAACACATCACTAGCGTATGTGAACTTGGTCATAGTTTGTACACAAAAGTCAGCCATTTTTCAGATATTTACAAGTTGCTAAAACATTTTATTAATATCTTAACACTCACCAGAAGTTTTATACAGGATATGCATCAGTTATTTACATATTAGCCAAAGAAGAATCACATAAAAATTAAAAATAAACTATACTTTGTTCTTAAAGTAGTTTTCAGAAAAACTCATGCATATCTGTCAACTTCCAGAATGATATTTATTTTATTTCAGCTCAAAATACCCCAAACTTTTTATATTTGTATTTTGTATAAAGAGTAGGCCTACTTCACTGTAGGTAAATACTAAAAGTCAGTTTGGGCATTTTGAATGAAACCTGAGTATCTTCTTCTCAAATACAATCTACAATATAGCCTACCTGTTGAAGTTATGCTTATGTTCAAGATATGAGCTTGACTAGGGAGAAGGAATCCTGTAATGAGTGTAATATGAAATTATTAATAACTTTATTACATTAGACTCTTGGTACATAATATAATTCAAAATATTGTTCCAGCTGACAACATTACTGCATATTACTTTCAGAGTCGGTTCATGATCCGTCTCATACTAGCAATCATCCACCTGGCCTTGTTCAGTATATCCATTTATACTCGACCAACTGGAAGTGATTTGCTTGGATACAAGGGACCTATAGATGCAGTGAGTATTGTTTTGTATTTCTGAAGTGAAGTGAATTTTGAAAACCTATTTGTTTAAGCTGTTGAAAATTCTCTTTTTTTGCTCTTTATTTTTTTCAATACATTTTTTACACAAGGGGTTTCCAAATACAAGAAATGTGTTATGTAAAGCATATTGGTTGCTGTAGGCTTGTGTGTTAAACTGTGGTTACGAAATTTAATTCTCATGAAACATAAAAACAAATGTAATATTTTCCTGTCTACAAATTCAGTACAAAGTGTCGTTCCTACAATTTTCTGTCTATATATTCTGACCAAGTGTCATTCCTACAATTTTTCTATCCAATATATTCAGTACAAAGTGTCATTCCTACAATTTTCCTGAAGACATAATTTTTCCTTTCTTTCTAAAACATTTACGGTATAGTGGCCTTATAAGTTAAGCAAATGTGGCCTCATCATGTAATAAGTCCAACTTTTTAATATTACACATAGTTTCATTTAGATTTCATGACAACAGAGAGCACTCAGTGTGTAACGGGCAGATAAATGGATCCGCAAGTAGACTTAGTTTCTGTGAAATGTGCCTTTATTGATATTTCATTTCATTAAATAATGTACATATTTGTTTCATTAAAAAAAGAAGCCAGATTTGCTTAACCTGTACCACATTTAATTTATGATTTTTTTGTGTAAAATAGCATATTTTGTTTATTATGACTTTACTTATTTGTGCCTTATACATTAACCATGTTTGACACTTTTAGATGGAGGTTGGTGTAAATATAAGATATGGTCATGTAGGCTACAGGGCTTACATGAGAGGGGGAACCATAAAAAAACTTCAATTCCTTTAAACTTTTTTAGAAAAGAAATAGTTTATCTTAAGCCTAGTATAGTAAGGGTAGAAGCGAGGGGTAGAAGTGATTTTCTCACTTCAGATTTGTATTGTCTTTGTAGCTGTAATTTATTTTAATGTTATTTTTTCTAAATAATCTTTGAGATCTTTAAATATTCCACCCTACATCTACAGGACTGTATTCTTTTCATCCATCAGTTATTGTTTGGTTAAAATACTAATTATAGAATAGTAAAATTTATAGTAAAATAGTAAAACTTTGGAATAGTAAAATAGTAAAACTTAAGAATAGTCAAATATATATTAATTATTGGATGTTTAAAATATTAGGTAGCTAATGAGTTGCCTAGATATTTGCAAAGGATATCCTGAAAAAAGACACAATGGCATGGAAAGCCTATATTAGAGGGCAGAATTCCGGGAAGTAGAAGAAAAGGTAGACCTAGAAGGAGATGGACAGATGACATCAAAGACTTATGAAGATATCACTGCAGGACGTGGGCAGATTGGCACAGGAAAGAGTCGGGTTCAGGACATCAATTGCAAAGACAACATTCTGGAAAGAATATGTCAAGTGATGATGATGAATCAGTTGCTATATTTGCTTTTTGACATTTTGTTCAATGATGTCCTTTTCTCCACATTCAATTTATCTTGTATTTGGAAACATTTAAGCCTATGTTATTTTTTATACAATAATGTAGGTGAGATATGCTTCAGAGATCATAGTGTGTTTAAGCTGCTTCTCTACTGTGTTTTATGAAATCAAAGAATTCAGTACACAGGGCATCACAAATTTCTTCTGGAACTGTGTAAGTACTCCACAATTATTAAGACTTTTACATAAAATAGGGAAGATTTTTTAAACAACTGTTTTAGAATAGTAAAATATACAAGTCTGTTAAGGTTAAATGCTGGTCTCCATGTCAGGAGAGTTAGTAAGAAAGTCAAATAGCTTTGCCATGGTTCTGACACTCAACATAGGTCATGCTGTTACACATAGCTCTGGCAAGTTTAATGAAGATATATGTGGTAGGACTATATAAAATTTGAAGTTAAAAAACATTGTCCTGCAGAATTTACTGCTATTAACCCATTTGCTGATACATTGTTTTCAGCAACTGATCCCAGCTTTGCTAAATTTTTTCCAAAAAGACTTTCCCCCTGTGCTAATTCGTTTTCTCAGTCTTATAAAATAGAATGTTCCAACTTATAAAGTATGTGTTTATATGGGCATTAGCAATGAAAGTTTATATACACTAAGAAAATAAAAACATTACAGTAATATGAAGTCTGTGGCTCTAATTTCTGGCAGCTATGCCTATAATCGCTTCTACAATCGCTATATGTTTGACTTAACAAAGCATTTAAGGAGAGACAAAGATAAAATAGATTGAAATGATGTTGTGAGGAGTATTTTAGCAGTGTCGTAATAGATGCCGAAAGTGGA
Source organism: Meghimatium bilineatum (assembly GCA_034231615.1). Classification (NCBI taxonomy): domain Eukaryota; kingdom Metazoa; phylum Mollusca; class Gastropoda; order Stylommatophora; family Philomycidae; genus Meghimatium; species Meghimatium bilineatum. The sequence continues at coordinate 30,882,628 of CM067317.1, read as the reverse complement.
GGATGGTGATAATATGCATTTTGATTTTCCCATCACATTGAATTAACTGGATATTCAGACCTTAGTTCTAGTTTTTAAGGATTTGAGTAATTTTATGTAAAATTGTGTTTACATATAGAAGCCACTGAAATTTACCCATAAGTGTATTTCTATCATGTCTACATATTTTTTGGTGTGTTGAATTTTTCAAAATATTATGTATATCCTAAGATTTATTATAAGCCATTTCCTCCAACTTCAGGAAAAAAGTTTGAAACATTTGATATATGTGCTTATAATATGTAATAATATATGGTAGATATACTGTGCTATCTTGAATATCCGATGTTGTAATACACAGTGTCAAAAAATAATTCATTTGAATGAAAAAGAATTGGAATGAAATAACTTCTGTTACACAAATCGGTCTGGACTTTATGATGTTAGTTGATTAATCCAACGATCGAATAGGCATAGCTATTCAATATCGCAATTGATTGGGCTATGAGAAAAAGCACATCCAATGTAAATTTAGGAATTAAATGGATAAAAACATTAGAAGACCTTGATTTTGCTGATGATCTTGCACTTTTGAATGAAAACCATCAGGATGCACAAACAAAATCTGATCGCAGGCCAAATAGGTCTCCAAATAAATTCATCAAAACCAAAAATTATGAACTTCACCAATTCACCTAATGCAATTAGTTTAAATAGACAACAACTTGAAAAAATACACAAATTTTCCTGTCTAGGAAGCAAATGAACACTCGACTGTGATGTCATGGCAGAAATTACAACTTGCATTGCATTAGCTTCAAATTCCTTTAACAAACTGTCTAATATCTGGAAGTCAAAGTCAATCAGCACACGCATGAAAATGCGCTTATTTAATTCCTGCATTATTCCTGTGCTATCATATGGATGTGAGAGCTGGAAAAGTTCTTTATCTTCAGAAAAGAAACTACTGAGTTTCGAGAACAAATGTCTTTGTAGGATAACTAACACCCATTGGAATGAATTCAAATCGAATGATAAAATCAGAGAAGAGACGAATTAAAACGTCATCACAGATGTTATCAGAAAATGTTGTTGGTCCTACATCGGGCATGTCTTATGCGCAGAGATCAACAGAATACACCACCAATCTCTTGAATGGATACCTACAGGCAAAAGAGCCAGGGGTAGACCAAAAGAAACACTCAGAAGAACAATACTTAGAGAAAGTAAACAATCAATATACACACTATTCAAGAACTGCACAGAATAGCTTTGAACAGACAGAATTGGAGAGATCTGACCTCCACTCTATGTGCTAACTTCAGCATTAAAGGAAAATGAATAAATGAATACTTTTCATCTTATTTTTGTTTCATTGTATGATGTACAGTATTATTTAACTTAACGATTTCATGCTCATCCTGTGCTCTTTTAATTCTCTGGTCGTTTCAGCCTCAGCATTTTCTCAAGGTAGCATGTAAAGATTTAAGCTGTACTTTGAATTTCCTTGTGTTTTATTCAATGCACGCAATTATTTCTATGTTTTTCTTGTGTATTTATTTGTGTCTAAGGCATGGAAGACTTAAATACTCACCCCTTTTTATTTGTGTCTAAGGCATGGAAGACTTAAATACTCACCCCTTTTTGTTTGTATTATGTGACAAATGGCCCTCCCATTATTCTCACATGTTGTATCATAACTCTTGCTTGATCCATTTTGTATTTATAATTTTTTATTTACATGAGTTTCATATATTTTAGATATAAAGTTCACTTTTAGAATTATTTTAAATAGTTTGATTTTAGAAATACATGCACTAGCATTGATTTCTGCCTGCACCCTCATTATTAAATTTTGCTAGCTTCCAGCTTCCTAGTTCTTTCAATTCTCAGTGACTGTTTTCTCCTTCCATGTCCTCCATTTGTTTTATACCTTGACTATTTGAAATTTGGCCTTGGTTTTTATGGTGTTCTTGGCATGGACAGGTCTCTGCCATTCTGTTCATGATCTTTCAATGTCATTTTGTAGTTCTAAAATTTACAACTGACTGTTATTGATCCAATGCCTAGATTAGGGGGAAGGATTATGAAGCAAACTTTGGCCGTAGTTAGAGAGCTTGAACTTTTGTACACGCTCTCTTCAAACACCATTTATTGTGTTCAGTAATAATGGATGCAAAAGTGAACCAATCTCCCCTGATAAAGGATATTTGCAGTATTGATTTGTCATTGATTTCTCAACTTTATCAATTTTCTCACACTACTTTTTTTAATCATGTTTCTTGCTCTCCGTTTTACTTCAAGCTTCTCTGCTCTGTTTCCTACTTTTCTCTTTGTTCATTTTACTTTCTTCAAATTCCCCTCACATGATTCATTTGATTTTTCATGCACTGTATTTGTTTATTTATATTTCAGTCTTTCATTTATTATAATCATGTGCTGTGCTGGTCTGGGTGGCATTGGTAGTTATTGATCTCTACAACACTCATTTTTGCTCAGACAATATATTAATAGTATTTCAGTAACACTGTTTTGTTTGTATCATTACGTGGTCACTTGTATGTATTAAATAGTCATAGTTTTAAGTTACAATAGGCTATTTCTATAAACATATGTGCTATTTTTTCCTTTGTTTTATCAATTGTACTTACGTAAAACACAGGTTTTTAAAATTGTTCCACTAAGACATGATGGAATATCACAAAAACTAGGGGTAATAATGAGCAAACAAGAAAACATACAAACTACAATACACAAAACATTTTCAACGTTTCAACCAAAAGGTCTTTATCAAGATACGCACAAAACATCAAAAGACAACGAATGGAAATTATTACAACACACACAAAAAAACGTGTCCAACCGAAATATGGAAGTGAGATGTGGGAAGGACAGGAAGTACATAAAAAACGTAAATATAAGTGGAAACAACAAAAACAAAAAGATGACGTAAATCACCAAACAAAATGAATAAAGACAAAGACCATACCAACCCAGTACTAGACAAAAGAGTGGTCGGAATTTAGTCCACAAGGCTTGAGGGTACACAATTCAAAAATAAGACGATTTTCTAGAGCGTACCTAGATCTATCGTCGGTGGTACAGGATCTGATGGCAGTGACCTGAATATCAAAAGCACCATGATGGCCATCGCCGCAGAAGTGTGTGGCAACAGGAGTATGTATCAGCACATCTCAATTTAATAATTTAATTTAGTTGAGTTGAGTTTATTGAACTGATGTTGATACATGATCCTCTGATTTACCCAGCACATGAGGGAAAATATGCATGCCAATAGCTCTTGTTACCCATTACTTGCACACACTCCTTAGTCACATCCTCTAAATATTCCATTGTGGTTGTGTCAGGGGTACTTTAAATTCTTTGAGTCACAATATAATTTCTTCTTTCAGTCTTGCATCTTTATTTAGATAATGTTCATATTGTAATTTTATAATCTTGCATTTGTTCAGAATTAATTAAGTATTGGTATCGTCGAAGCCAACATGCTCTCTCTTTCATTGCCACATAATTGTGTATATCCAGCAGAATAGATCTACAGAAGTATCCACAGATTACAAGAAACAATGCATTACACCTACTCATTATCTGAATGAACTATACTTAATCTTTTGAAGCATTCATTTCACTTAAAGTATTTTTTCAGAGTACATCATCAAGACAAGACACATACAAACTTTGGAGAGTCAATATTATAATATTTTTCTATTATGACAGCATTGTTTCTGATCAGATATTTGACTTTTGTGTGCAGAGTTGTTTCATAGCTCAACTTAAAGATGAAATTATAACATATAAAGTTCTTCTAGATGACATTGTGGTATAGTCCTAATAGAAAATGTACTTCTCACTATTGGCATTCCAATGCTGAGTTATTAGTGTTTTGTTTTAATCCCCATGAAGTATGATCTATGAAACTTTTTCTTATGTGCAGAGGATGTTATTCTTCATAAATGTTTTTCGTTTTCAAAAAACTTTAGCTCATAGTCCAAATCTGGGTCTCAACATTTTGCAAGTAATATATATATATATATATATATATATATATATATATATATATATATATATATATATATATATATATATATATATATATATATATATATATATATATATAGAGAGAGAGAGAGAGAGATAGGCCTATGTTACCAAGTGTAGTATTAAAATAAGGAAGAAGAGATAGTCATCGAGCTAAATACCCCACTGCTGCTTGACCACAAATAATGCAGACTTCTTTAAAGGAAGTGTATATAAATATATCTCATTTTTCATCTTGACTATCTTCTTCTTCTTCTTCTTCTGCGTTCGTTCTCAAACTCCTACAGATTATCAGGATGTAGTCCGGAGAACAGAATGCGTTGTGTCATAGTTTACAGCACTGCTGCGATATCTGCGCCTTTCAGCCTGACACATCCGGCTTCAGCATGACTTTGGGTCACTGACCCTATATGGAATGGGACAGCCAACTCCATCCCATAACCTCCTTAGTCGCCTTTTACGACATGCGTGGAAGGTAAACAGTGTTGCTATTCTTTCCTCCCCTTTCAGGCCCCGCAACACACAGGCGATCTTGACTATTATAGACAATTATTTAGCAGGTTTTGGGGTGCTTAGAGGTACTTTTTGTGACTTAAGTTATTTATAGAATGAATCAAGTCACTGCTATTTTACAGTGTCCTTTATTTTTACATGTATCATTTGTGTGCCAGGTTGTTATGCCTGAGCAACTGGTGTTAGGAATATGCCTTGTCCATGTTGCACAAATTCTCTCCACCCTACTGTTTTACTCAAAATTAAAGACAAGCCCTTACTTTTGAAATTGAACAGTTATTTCTGGAGTATACCAGAAGTTGTGTTGAAACATGCCTGATAAATAACTTTTTTTCTCTGAAATTGCAATAGAGATTTATTCCTCTATTCTTTTGTAGTATCATATATACTCATAGAACGGGAACCATATATTTACAAATATAAGCCAATCCATTTATAAGATGTGGATATAACTTTAATTTCCAAAATGTGACCAAAATCAGAAACACGTGTATAAACCGAAGTATAAAAAATAATACTGCGGGATCCTGTTATTGAAATGAGTCAATGGGACAAGTGAAATATTGTTAACAGGAAAATAACACAAACTTTAGCAACTGAAAGATGCAATGTCATTTCTTCCATTTGCCCCAGTCTATATGTACTCACATTAAATACAATATCGAGTTTAATACAGAGCAAGCTTTATCCAGAGGCTTTGCCAGCCTCATAAAACCTGTGACCAGAAGGTACCAGAGTGTTCCAAGATATCAGATTCTGTATCTGAAATTTCCAAGTGTTGTGTTGTGTGTGTATCCACATGAAAGGTTGAATGGTGACAGTCACACTCTGGAATGGCTGTATAATATGTGGGACAGAGGAAGGAGGCTGCTATAATAAAAAAACATCCATGCTAATCTGGGACTCGTTTCCGACACATCTCACCAAGAAAGTGGAAAAATGATGCCATGAGATGGGGCTATCTGTATCTAATTCCTGGACACGTACCTCCCTTCTGCAGTCACTAGATGTCTCCCTTTCTAATCATTTAAGGACAGACTTTCTGCAAAATGGAATTAATACTGTCATCCGATTTAGCTGCAACGAAGGGTGGCAACATAAACTAATAAACCGAACCTCCTACATCAATAGCAGAAAAAATAACAAAAATTCATGACTTATATTCAAAAATATATGGTACATGAGTAGACCTATGACATTTACTATTATTGTGAATGAAATTTTATTGCTATAATACAACTACTTACATCTATTGTTTTGCCTTTTATTATTTCCTTAATTTGCCATATTCACAATCATATTGATTTAAGTATTTGTGACATTTTATACTTCAGCTTCCACTGACTTTTTTGCTACTGGTTTTTTTTTTGTTATGGTGCCATAAATTACATTGCTATTTTAATCATAGTCTATTTTTAAGTTTTTTGCTGGAGAAACATTTTTTAAAGACATGGAATATAATAATAAAAGTATTAATAAATTATTACAGAAGAAAACAGCTACTTTATGGTATTTTATTTATAATTTTGTAATTATTTGTCTATTTTAAGAAATATTTGTTTTTTAATCTTGTATATTAAAAATGATAATAAAATAAGGGTATTTTTAAAGCCTGTAATAAATACACATTTGTCATGTACTTTGGTTCAAAATATTACTTTTGACAGTCATAACTAATAATATCCTTGCTAATTACATAGTATTTTAATGGATAATAATAATAATATGCTCTGAAGGAAATTAATATTAAATTAATTTCTTTGTTAAAATTTCTTTGTTTTGCATAACTGTTGGACATCCATTATAAAATTATTTATGTAGAAGTTTATATATTTGTTTTGAATCATTTATTATCAACAGGCACATGCTCCAGCCCAAACAGTTTACCTTATCTCCTGTCTCCTTATACTGGCCTGCATTCCATTTCGCATCACTGGGAAATACAATGTTGAGGATGTTCTGTTGATACTAGCTGCACCGTGTGTATGGTTCTTTCTTCTGTTCTTTGCCAGGTAAAACTGTGGAAAATTTTCAAGACATTAACTCATTATAATTGCATAAAATTAGAAATGTGAAGTGGCTCACTTTGAATATACACATTCACTCATTTTAAGTCATGTCCACACATTGATTCACTTTGATGACATGTCTATGCAGTGACTTACTTTAAAACATGTTTATAATTACTTGATTTTAAGATGTCTACACATAATCTTAAGCATGTGTCCATATTTACAGATAATTAGTATTGCCTTACTGTCATATGTTCTCCTCAGGGGTTACATTCTTACAGGTCCCTTCGTCACAATGATATACAAAATGATAGTAGGTGACCTCCTCCGTTTTGGTATCATTTACATCATTTTCCTCTCTGGGTTTACTCAAGGTTAGTAATTTTATCTTTAAAAGTAAATCCATATGTTTGTTTAGTTATGTAAATAATAAAAGTAAGACCATATGTTTGTTTAGCTTTGACAGTAATAAAAGTAAGTCCATATGTTTGTTTAGTTTTGTAAGTATTGAAAGTTTGTAAGTCCATTGTTCAGTTTTATGAGTCTCATTCTTTTAATCCATATGATACATTAAATTTCAATAAGAATATTTCATGTTCCTATTCTTTGTGCCACACTTTTCACAGTGTTTCTTGTGAAAATACTAAAATGACCTCAAACATAATCCGGTGGACACATTTGGATGTGATGATAGAGATGCAAGACAGCTGACCATACTAGCAATATGGTTAAAGATGTCCACCATTCAGTGGGAGTAGTAAAAACACTGAATGTATTAGTTACTAATGCCAAAATCAGATGTGTTCGGCCTTGGGTGCAAATAAAACAGATACACAGCACATTTATGTTCTCTGGACTACATCCTGCTGGAAATCTTGTATGACCATTGTCCTATTATAAGAGAGATCTGATGGAAGTTTGAGAATGAATGCAAAAATAAAAACGAAAAACCCTTGGGTAATTGCCAACTGTCCAGAGTAGGCCAGGTTGTCATATTTCACATCAAAACACATCAAAAGAGACAACACTTCTATATCAAGAACAGTACAGACACCAAAGATCTATGTCGTTCTTCAGTCAGATATCAGGTTACAGCACCAATAGCTTCAATGAATTGTGTGATTCGCTTCAGGTCATCCATGGAACCCCTCAAGTCTGGAAGCAGTGCCGTCAATCTATGTCTTTGATTCCTGGTATATTTGATTGCACATGTCATGCAAAACTGTTCCCAGCATGCAACCTACAGCCATTACTTCAAAAAATAAATTGTTTAGTGGAACTGAGATCCTGGCACATGCAGTACACTTTATATTTAAAAATAATATCCTAGTCTAAATTTAGAGGTGATTAATCAATCAAGTGCCATGCCGAGTGGTGTAGGCAATCATGCTTCTCCACAACTATCTGCCTCTTGTGTTGATAATAGTTCAGTTGGTGACATCTTTTTGTTCCACAGTGACAACCCATCCAGAAATTTCTTAAAAACTACATCTCAATTGCCTCCAGCTTATCTTGTGCACTTTTGTTTACCGCCCATTCTTCGCATCCATAAAGAAGGATTGGCTCAATATAACATTCTAGCACTAAAACTCATGTATACATTGATATTACTCCATTGCATAGATTGTTTCTTATTTTTTTAAACGTTATTTCGCTTGTGCTATCCTGCTCTTGATTTCTTTGGAGATTCAGCCATTTCATGTTAAAATTGTGCCAAAATACTTGACTTTATCTGCTTGATTTAATTTTGCATCATTGATATTAATATTGCATTTTTACGGTGTGTATTTCTTTGAAACAACCATTACCTACTTCTGTTTTCTTATGAGGCATTTTTGTTTTCACTTTCTTGTACTACCATGTTTAACAGGGCTTGAAGTTCTTGTTAATTCCCTTCAATTAGAACTGTATCATCAGCATATCTTAGATTATTCAGATTGTAACCAACTGCTATTCCTGGCATGTTTTCTATGTTTTGCATAATATCCTGTGTATACAGGGAGAACAGATCTTGTGACATTACACATCCTTGTCTGACGTCCATTTCTATCTTTTGGAATTCTCCTACATTACTGTCAACCCTCATTGCATCTGTTTGTTTCCAATACGTATTTCTTACTATCATTAGATCTTTCCCATTAACATTGAGTTTTTTAATCATTTATGAATGTTTGACCTTGTGAAATGTTTTACTATAATCTATGAAGCACAAGTACGGGAAATTTTGTATTTCTATTGCCCTCTTCATCAATGTTTGTATTATATATAGGGGATTTCTTGTGCCTTTTCTTTCCACAAATCCATATACCGGTAGCTCTTCTGCAATTTATGGTTTTATTTTTCCTCTTATGTGTCTCATGATTATACGTACTAGGATATTGGTCATCTGGCTCATGAGGCTTATTATTCGGTGGTCTTCACATTCTACTACACCAAGTTTCTTCGATAAGGCTATGAATATTGATTGCAATAAATCAGATGGAATATCTTCACTGTTGTAGATGTAATTTAGCATTTTTTGGTGATTATTTCTATGCCGTACTCCCTCAGTACTTCTAATTCTTCCTTTGTAATATTATCTGGTTCAGGAGATTTATTTTATTTCAAGTGTTGTATGGCTTCTTTCACCTCTGCAGTTAATATACGGGGCCTTTGTTGTTGTACTGTACGTTTTACTGTATGTTGTACTATCCTTATAATGTTCCACGCCCATGTGTTGTCGGGGCCCGAAAGGGGAGCAAAGAATAGCAACACTGTTTACCTTCCATGCATGTCGTACGGGGCGACTAAGGAGGTTATGGGATGAAGTTGGCTGCGCCATCTCATATAGGGTCAGTGACCCAAAGCCATGCTGAAGTCGGATGTGTCAGGCCGAAAGGCGCAGATATCATAGCAATGCTGTAAACCATGACACAACGCATTCCGTTCTCCGGACTACATCCTGCTGATCTGCAGGAGTTTGAGAACGAGCGCAGAAGAAGAAGATAATGTTCCTTATTGTATTCTTGCCATCTTTGCATAATTTCATTTTCTCTTATTAACATATACCCCTTCTTTGGCGTCAAGATTAATTGGATATGTGTATCAATGTTGGTGGAAATTATATGAAAAAATAAATAATCATCAGACTACAATTATATAATTTTCAAGTTTGTATCCTATTTAATTTTTGTTCCAGTCATTTTTGACATATTTATTGAATCTCCCCACCCCCTCATAGTCATTGGTTATAAATTATTGAGCTCCAGGCAGCTCCACAGGCACTCAGTCTCTCCCAGCAGATGTCAAAAGTTAACATACTGATGGTTCCTGTAGCTTACTGATTCATCATCATCATCAAGTGCCGTCTCCGCAACGAAGGTTGGCTGCAACGTATCTCCAACATCTCCTGTCTCTTGTCTTGGTGGTGCACTCTGCTAGACTGTAACCTGTCCATCGTGTAATGTTACTCTCCCACTTGTATCTCTGCCTACCTCTTGCTCGCTTCCCTTTGACTTTACCCTCAAGTAAGGTCTTCAATAGGGTGTCATGTCTTTTAATGTGTCCAAAGTATTTTATTTGCCTAATCTTTATTTCTCTTAGTAGTTCTTTCTTCATATTAAGTGTCTTTAGTACCTCTTTATTTGTTTTCTTCTCTTTCCATGATGTTCTCCCTATTCTTCTATATACCCACATCTCAAAGGCATCAATTTTGTCTTCTAATTGTTTATTTAGTGTCCATGTTTCTGAGCCATACATTAATATGGAATAGATGTAGCATTTTATAATTCTCATTTTTAACTTGTTTGTAATTTGTTTAGATATTAATAATTTCCTCATGCCATTGAAGGTACTTTTAGCCATTCCTATTCTCCTTTTAACTTCTGTTTCACATCTTCCATCATTTGTGACTATGTGTCCAAGATATTGATACTGTTTTACTTGTTGTAGTTTCTCTCCCTGTATGTTTATGTTTATCTCCTGTTCTTCTGTGTCTTTGCTGATTATCATGGTTTTTGTTTTTTGAATGTTTATATCCAGTCCATATTCATTACTTGATTTATTGACTTGATCTAGTAGTCTTTGTAGTTCATGTTCACTTTCTGCTAAAAGAACAGTGTCATCTGCATATCTAATGTTGTTTATTATTTTCCCATTGATCTTGAGTCCTGGTATTTCTTCTATATTTTTAAAGATATTCTCTGTGTAGATATTAAATAGGCTTGGTGATAAAATGCATCCTTGTCTTACCCCTCTTCTTATTTCTATGTATGGAGAGTAGCTGTTTTCACACCTTATTGATGCAGTTTGTTCCCAATATATATTTCTAATCAGCCTGATGTCTTTTCCATCTATGCCTATTTCTTGAAGACATTTGATTAATTTTTCATGTTGGACTCTGTCAAAGGCCTTGCTGTAGTCTATGAAGCAAATATAGATACTTTTTTGGACTTCTATATATTTATCTATCACTATATTTATCTATTCAATACTCTCCTAATTCTATCTCATAAGCTTCTCCTAGTGCCATATTTGTAAACATAATTTACCTTTTTGTTGTCTAATTGTTAGCATATTCTATTCAGGACATAACTATCAACACTGCATTTTTTGGCTGTATTAATTCTTCAGGCAATATAAACATGATGCACAATTGCCTGCTGTGGATCCAGTACCTTGGTCATCAAAGACGTGCATTGTACCACATCACCACAAAGCCTGATTGTTGCCTAGATGTATAAAGCTATAAATCACATGTCCACCTTCAATAAGCACTAATGACGCAGCTTCATCACAACCCCCCCCCCCCCATATCCAATGTAAATTCTCCTGACTATACAAGTAATAAAAATATTCCACCATTGTTGTAAACTGCCTATTGCAAACATAATTTTAACCTTTCCTTTTAATTTAGCAAATAAGAATATTTTTTATTATCTCCTTTCAAGGTTTCTACTTCCTGTTTCAAGAAGTTTCAACGCATACTGATAACCCTGATTTGGCCAAGTTCTCTACTTTGCCAGAAACTATTCTTAACTTATTCCAAATGACCTTAGGAGAGTTCAAGGTAAAAATGTGTTCAGATTTTGTTTCCCTTTATTATATTTTGTCAGCATTTAGTACTTTACCCATGGGTGAAAACAAAGGACACAATAATTTAGTTTACAATTTAAAAAACAGATTATATAAATATTTCTACAAAAAGACCTTTAACTAGAAAATAATACAAGACAAATGACAACTAAAAATGAATTACCACATATTTCCATATATAAGGTGAGAAGTTTTGAATTTTTCTCCGCTCTCAATGTAAGGGGCTTATATAAATGTACAACATAATTTATTTATAAAAATTAGCCATATAAATAGCAAAATAGTAGAAATAGTGAAATATAGGCCTAATCAAAACAGAGTAATCTGGATCAATGTCATTTGCAGGACCTGATTTCTCATGAAATTTATCAATATTGACGTAGATCAACTGTGTTGACTATTCTCTATAATTACTAGGTCTAGGGTGTGACAGTTGTAAGGGGGAGCACATAATCAATTAGGCCTACAACACCACAGATAGTAGCTACTTTCATCTCCTAAATCCTGAACTAATTCCCCATCAACATCTGATTCATTCTTGTTCTCTAAAATTCCATTTAAAAATTACCCTCATCTGAATCATAAGTAGGTCCATTCTGACCACGTTTTGAAGAAAATTATAGGTCATAATAAACATTCGGCAGCTCAGAAACCACAGCTGTTAGAAACAATCTGAAAATGGCAATGTGCTCTCATGCAACTAAAATAAACAGTGAAAATATGTGTCTTCTGTGTCCAGTCACCTCTACAAACCTGTCTTCGCACCTTTTCAATCACCATACGATTTGAAGGCAAATCTAAAAGACAAGATAAAAGTTCACATCTTCTATTCATTGACTAGGCTTGAATTTACTGTAATGTCTGATGCTTTCACAAGTGTTACAGCATTGAATGAATGAATGAATTCGATATTGGGAAACATTCTGGTGGCTGGCAATGTCTCCGAGCAAAAACCGCACTGTATTATTCTCATTGTTGTATTTTATGTGAATACAGTTAGGGTAGGTTGCAGTTATAGAAATGACCATGCATCTTAAATGATGCAATCTCATCTAAAGATGTTCTAGAGGAAGGCTTACCACAGGCTCTGCTTTCAGCTGCCTCCCTCTTTCTCATTTAGATTAATGACCTAGCCAAACATATCAAAGCTGAAAAAGCCATAGGACCCCCTATATGCTGAAGGCCTAATAATATAGCAGAGACATGAGAATGTTTAAAGTTCAGCCAAAAGACTAAATGAATATTTAAGAAGACTACTCAAGTACTATCAAAGATGGACGCCGGAAATAAACTGTGAGAAAACAGTCTATATCATCTTTATCAAGAGTCATAAAGTAGCCAAAGAAAATATTAGTCTATTGGTGGATACACAGAAATTGACAAGAGAAGAACATCCGACATATCTTGGAGTTACCCTTGATTGGCATTTCACCCTTAAGAACCACATATAAAATGTCAAAAATAAAGCACTGAAACAGTTACAGCTACTGAAAAGGCTCACTTGCACTTCTTGGGGATCAGACAAAGATGCCCTCAGAGGACTATATCTTGGTTACATACGTTCTGCTTTAGAATACAACAGTGCACTCCTGACAACATGTTCTAAGACAAATGTAGAATCTCTAAACAGAACAATGCCCTACACCTTGATTTATTAGTGGAGCAATGAGATCTACATCAATGGCTGCATGTGAAATACATACAACTGTAGAATCCCTTGAGATACAGAGATATGGCTGCAATGTAGGTTTATGAAAGAAGCATAAGAATGAACAAAGACCACCCAAATAAACAACTTGTAAAAAACAGGTAACTTAACCACAGAATAAAACAAGTCAGTCCTCAGCCATGTCAATGAAATAAAAGATGGCTATCACCTCCCAGAGATGAGACAAGAACTGCAAAATGTAGGCGGAGGGGTACATATCAAATAGTTTATCCCCGCCACAGACAATTGTGCATCCAAACCGTTCAGAAAGCAATGGCAAACTAAAGAAAGTATTATGTTGCCTAGAAAATCACTACAGCCAAAAAATGCTGAGTTGATGGCTATGTACTGAATAGGATACACTACCAATTAAAATTGCAACCACACACATGTTTTAAATTGCCAGAAATCATCACACAATAAAGAGATAATGCAATGAAAAGTTCTGACCCTGTAAGTTTTATGAAAACAATAGACATCTACCGAGAACAATGGATTCATGTCTGTACTGACGGGTCTGCTTTCAAAGCCACCATCAAAGCTGGTTATGGTGTCTATATAAAATATCTGAGGAGTTGTTTGATGCCTGTGGGGAGATATGTTCTAACTATGAAGCTGAAATAACAGCACTAGAAGTTGCCTTGTACCACATGAAGTCCATATTTGATGCCTTTCCATCAAAATTCCAAAACATTGTGATTATTATAGACTCTATGTCCACTCTTCAAGCACTAGAATGTGATGGACATTGTAAACCTGAACTAGTTGAAATATATCACCATGCCAACCAGCTGCTAACATCTTATGAAGTCAGCATTGTTATACAGTGGATTTCTGGTCACTCAAACACACCTGGCAATGACAAGGCAGACATACTAGCAAAGAAGGGAGCTCAACAAGAGCAGCCATATATACAAACAACCATGCTTGTGAACAAAGAGAATTGGATAAACAGTTGGGCCATGGGAAACACTGGGAGGGAAATCTATAAATATATGACCAGTCCAAATTCAAAAGACAACATTAACCTTCTGGGAAGGAAAGACCATAGTGTCATTTTCTGACTGCACACACAACATGCACAACTTAACAATCATCTGAACCGAATACAACCACAACACACTCCAGTGTGCCGGCTGTGCACTCATCCTTATGAAACTGTTGACCACCACCTTTTTGAATGTCCAGCACTGGATGACATTAGGAAAATGCTTCTTCCTCCAAGGTCATAAATTGAACACATTCAATGAAACAAAACAACAGCTCACATATACATGCATATATCACACAATGGCATTAGGTCAAAGAGCATGAGCCTATGGTCCACTGGATCAGCAACCAACCAACCATGCGTCTTACCATTGCTAAAGTTTTCCTTTTAACATTCTGTCGCTTGTCCCCTTCATTCTTATAACAAGATTCCACAGTATTATTACCTGTATTATTATTTTGTTCCATAGGTTTTCAACTTTTGCCACATTTTCTAGTGTGATCATCAAACAACTCTAGAGATGTTATAGGCAAATTGCCCGTGTTGTCAGGGCCTGAAAGGGGATCAAAGAGTAGCAATTACTGTTTACCTTCCATGCATGTCGTAAGAGGCAACTAAGACTAAGGAGGTTATGGGATGGAGATGGTTATCTCATCCCATACAGGGTCAAAGTGAAACCATGCTGATGTCGGATTTATCAGGCCAAAGGCTCAGATATTGCAGCACAGCTGTAAACCATGGCCCACCACATTCCATTTTTCTGATTACATCCTACTAGTCTTCAGGAAATAACACGTAAAGAACATTCATCTACAGGGAACTCTTCTACCTGTCACACTGCAAGTCATAAAGGGGTATAATTATTATCATTATAAGTGAAAATAAAATAATCTAGCAAGATAAAAAATGTTTATAAAGTGGATGAGGCAAGACCAATCAAAATCAGGCTTAGGCATCATGATGACATTATCATTAATTGAAATATATAACAAGATTAAAATAGTTTATAAAGTGGATGAGGCAAGACCAATCAAAATCATGCTTAGCCACCATAATGACGCTATTTACAACTTATCTGCAATATCTGCACCTTTCAACCTGACACATCCGATTTTGGCATGATGTCTGGGTCAGAGAAATAGAAGATAAGAATATATAATGTAGTTGTCTAGTGACTGTTGATTGGTAAATTCAGCAATAACTTCAAATGTATGACATCAGTGAAAGAGATGTCAGTTAACAACAATGACAGGCTTGACGCTAATCTATCTTATTAATTTGTAGTTTTAAAACATTCTAAATGAGGATTAAAACTATAGACCATCAAGTTACGTAGTCAGTGCACTGACCACTATGTGATTGTAGTTTAATTTGTTTAAATATTAATTATCCATAAATGCTTGTGCCGTTAAAATAGTGGACCTCCTGATACTACTAAATTAACTTCATTATATTTGTGTAAAATTATTTTCAATTGCTATGTCGATTAACTGTTTTTACATTTTTTGCAGTACGAAATATTCAGCTCTGCAAATTATGCACCACTGACAAAGATCATATTTGCCTTCTTCATGATTCTAGTGCCTATACTTCTACTAAACATGTTAATTGCCATGATGGGTAACACATACACTCAAGTCATCTCCAAGTCCACCAAGGAATGGTGGAAGCAGGTACAAATGTGTCACATACACTGTGTATGTTTTTTAGTCATGTGTAGTGTAACATTGTTTATAATTTATTGCCATGGGCTAGACCATTGGGAATCTTGTATTTCTGGCAAGTTTAAAGAGTGTATTTTGTACTTTTGTTTTATGTAAATCTTTTTTGTATACAACAGTGTTTCTTAACTCCATCTCAACTCCTTTTTTTACAACAAATATTTCTCAGTGCTTCCCTTTCCCAGAACAATTATACCTCTCATGTGCATATTAGTTAGAATCATAATATTCTCTTCAAAGTTATATATACCCAGTGTATATATATATATATTTATTACAATTGTCTCAAGTACAATTAATGTTTGTTCTGTCTAGCATTGTACACTAAACAAATATATTTCATCCCACATATAGAATGATGGTAATGTTGTTAGTTTTTGATAGTGTTAGTTTTAGATATTCAGGATTGAGCTATCAACCTAGCTTTTTTTTGGATGTAGTAATTTTCTAGGCTATATAAGTATGTTCAGTAGTTTGCCATTGCTTTCTGAACGGTCCAAATGCAAAAATGCATGTGGCGGTGATTGATCTCTGTACTTTGGCTATCACAGACGTGCTCTGTACCACTTCACCACACAGCCAGATTGTGTTGTTAGTATGTTTAGTAGCATACCAGTATATCATTCAGGACTTAGCAATCAACCTAGCATTTTTCGCTATAGTGAATTCTAGATAATATATGTTCAGTAGTTTGCTATTGCTTTCTGAACAGCTCAGCTGCATAACCGCCTGTGGTGGAAATTTAACATGGCCTTCAGAGATGCCCTCTGTACCTCTCTGCCACAATGAGACACAATAAATATAGCTATCATTAAAAACCACTTACAAATTTTAATTTAATCTATTCACTTCATGTGACTCATTGTACTATAAGAAATATATTCTATTATCCGTGGTGAGGATGGATGTTACTCAAAAGACCAATTTTATCCACAGTCTTCCACAGTATGTACAAGGAATCACAGGGCCACTTATACCATCATGTGCTGTTGTGTGTCTTCTTAGACATGCAGCCCTGGTACTAACTGCTATTACTTTCTCCTTTGTCTTTAACCATTTCTGATCTTTCTCCTCCATTCAACATGATCCATAGCATCCTGTTCCCATGATCCCCTATCAAGACTCATTTCATCTATATGATGTTTGCAGACGTCCTTGTACCGAAGTAGAGATCGACCCTGAGATATTTTCCCAGACTGTAGTTCTCCATAAAGTATATCTTTCAGTATTTTGCCATCTTCCATCCTCCTAGTGTGTTCTAGCCCTCTGAGTCTGCACAGAGCATAGAAGATACTGTGGTATTGCATGTTTTTTCCAATGTATCAGTGTTAGTGACTTTGTCCTGCCACATAACTCCGCCTGGGAAAACTGTTTACTCATCTCTCCTGGTGCATTCAGTTACATTCAGGTTACACCCATTAAATCGTGCTTCTCTGACGACCGGACCCATCTTGCATTTGAGAACCACTACATAAACCAATTTGACACTCTTAAAGCATTCTGGAACAATGAGCGCTTGTCTCATGGATGATATCTAGTTGTTCCATCATCTCTTTATTTTTTTCCGTGTCACATGTATATAGCTATATTTTTTAAAATTTGTATATATTCCTTGTCCAGTGCAGACTCACCTCTGACCTATTTACAACTCTTCCGGTACAATTTTCACATTACTGTTAACTGGGCCATGTGAACATCTATAGTTCTTACTTGTAATTTTCTGTTGTGTACCGTAGGAATCCATGTATAAACCAAGAATTGTTTGACACTTATCTGAAATCGATTTAGGGTGCCTATAAACGAGTATAACACAATTTTTATTTAAATATTATGTCAAATCCTGGTAACGGAAAAAAATTACCGGTTTAAAAAAACGTCAAAAACCCATGACTTGCACATTTTTGTTGGTATATTCAAGCCAGGATAAAGTGCCTAGGGCTATAATATATCAGCATCTGATGTTATTTATTAACCGAAATGCAGTAACGGTCTGTGGAAAAAGAAACCAAATGAAATAGCCTATACCGATTTACCAGTAACTAACATTTATCATCTAGACCTAGTGTAATGTTTACCGGGTAAATGCTATAAACACACATTTATCATCTAGGCCTAGTCTACCAGGTAGTGTTTTGATAGACACTTCTATAGGAACAGACAAAATTAAAGTGGATTTGACTTGCATACAACAAAATGTTCAGCCCTGTGGCGAAGTGGTACTAAACACATCTGTGATGGCCAAAGTACTGAGTTTGATCCTCACCACATGCAATTGTACATTTGGACCATTCAGAAAGCAATGGCAAACTACTGAATGTATTTATATTGCCTAGAAAATCACCACAGCAAATAAATTCTGGGTTGATAGCTATGTCCTGAATAGGATATGCTACCAAAAAAACTACAAAATGTTAAACAAAGTTAGCTTTAGAAACGTAACAGAGGAATTTAACAGTAGTTAAATAAAGCTACAGTTAACTTCGACTGCTAAAAACTTCCAACGGAATACAGCATAGAAATTAGAAACAGATTCGAAGCCTTATTAGAGGAACAGGAGATAATATCAATGGAAGAGTTAGCTAACAGGATTAAAGAAATTTACATACAGGGTGCACAAAAACATATACCCAAGACAACATAGAAAAGACAAACATATATAACGGACACTACCATGAAGCTAGTGGAAGAAAGAAGGAAATTCAAGCCTAACAACAATAACAACAGCAATGCATTGTACAAACAATTCATGAGAGAAATAAAAGGATATATAAGAAAAGATAAACAACAGTTTATCAAGGACTTCTGCAAAAACATAGAGGACTTGTTTGAAGAAGGAAAAATTAAAGAATTGTTTCTCGCAGCAAATACTGCAAAGAGCAAAACATATATGCAAGTCATCAAAGACAAATCAGGAAATACAGAGCAATGTGACATTCTAGAAAGGTGGAAAGAATATTGTAAACATTCTAGAAAGGTGGAAAGAATATTGTAAAGAAATGTACCCAGAGCCACCCCAAAATGACCTAGGGAATCAAATAAACACAGATAGAAATACACAAGAACCAGAGCTTATAGTAGAAGAAATTAGATCAGAAATTCAGTTTGAAGAGAGGAAAAGCAGAAGGTTGTGACAACATAACAGCTGAAATGATTCAAGCCTGGGGCAGAAGCAGCGTTAGTTTCTTTTATCAGCTATGCAGTAAGATCTGGAAAACAGAAACTTGACTAAGAGACTGGAAACGTTCAGTATATATACCAATACCCAAAAATAGTGATATGCAAATATGCTCAAATTATAGAAAAATTGCCTTAATCAGCCAAGCCAGTAAAATACTACTGCACATTATAATGAAAAGAACACATAACAAAATGGAAGATGAGATTCATGAAGCGCAAGCAGGGTTCAAAACTAGTACGGACATGAGAATCATATATTTAACAGATGATCATAGAGAAATGTAGAGAGTATAACATCAAATTGCATGCATGCTTCATAGACTACACCAAAGCATTTGACTGTGACAATCACCATCAATTATGGGAAATAATGAACGATATGGGTTTCCCAAATCACATTACACGACTAATAGCAGAGCTGTATAAAGACCAAGAAGCAGCGGTAAAAGTTGAAGGTGCAAGATCAGAGTGGTTCAATGTACAGAAAGGAGTACGACAAGGCTGTACCTTGTCTCCATACTTGTTAAACATCTATGCTAAAAATCTAATGAGAAACATGAGGCAAGAAAACTTATGAAACAATGAAAACAAAGAAACAATGAAAACTTATTTCAGACCTGTAAATATAGGAAGGCTGCAGATACCAGAAATTAGATATGCAGATGACACAGTGCTATTAACAACAAACATGACCTACTGAATATAATTACGTCAACCCAAAAATTAAGCGAACAGCAAAACGTGTTCTTTAATATGAAAAAGACAAAAATAATGACAAAATGAAATCAAGACCCAAAATTAATATAGAGAACTGCAATTTAGAAGAAGTACACATTTTGATTATTTAGGAACTAATATAAACAATGCGGGTGACTGCGCAGTTGAGATTAAGAGTACAGCAATGGCGCTGTCAAAATTAAAACAGCGCGAAAGAAACTATGGCAGTGTGCTAACATAAGAACCAAGTTGCGCTTACCAATTTGTGTATTTCCTGTGGCGACATGTGGATGTGAAGCATGAACACTAAATAAAACAGTGGCCAAGAGAATAACATCATTTGAATTAAAGTGCTATAGAAGAGTTCTGAGAATACCATAGACAGCAAGGAAAACAAACTAGGAGGTGTTAAGAACAATTAACGTCCAGGAAGAATGGCTTCTAAACACCATATTTAAGAAAAAGCTAGTTTTTTTTTAGTCACATTAAGAAATATGATGGCATGGAGATAGTGTTACTGGAAGAGATGATAGAAGGCAACAGGGACAAAGACTGCCCAAGACGCCATTGGACGAAAGACAGAATGCCTGCACATGTCGCAAAAGGAGGTGGGACAACTTGCTCAAGACTGTGGAGAATTCAAGAGAAGACTACATTCTGTAAAGAATATGTCACCTGATGATGATAATGATATGCAAGGGAGTATCCCACCATCTACAGGGGATATTTGCCTCACCCACTATATTCTCTCACATCTACAAGGCAGTGTCCCACCATCTACAGAGCATTATCCCACCATCTACAGGGCAGTACCAAATTGCATACAGTGATGGTGACATCTATTGCACTTATCCCTCATGTACAGAACCCTTTTCTTTGGAGAAGTGATTCTAGATGAGTAAACCACTCGAGCCACATTGTTGTCTTCCTTACAAAGATTATTTTCCATTAATGTTTGGCATAAGTTATTATTTGATACATTTTGGTATGGTGTAATTTCCTGGCTTCTGAAGTGGTATGAAGTAACAGTGCAGCCAATCCTATGAAGTGGCACCTGCTTTGATTGGTAAAAATATATGCTAGTTGATCCATCTCTCTATCCATTAGTCTGCATATGCTCGTGTACATAATACCATATGGTAGAGACACATCGAGAGAGTCCTTGAAGTATTGTTTCTGTACACTGGCCAGTCATTTTTATGGTGCATTTGTCAGGCATGAGCACACCATGTCTAGTCCATCTCAGTAAGACCTTCTTCTGCAATGTTTGGAGGCTATGAGTATTGGCTCTAGTTAGACTATAGGCTCAGATATGCTCTCTTGTCATTTTATTAGGAGAAGCCTATAGATACAGCATGTGTGGAAGTGATTTGGCATGCCTGCTGTACACTCTATCTCACAGGTGGTATAGGCAGTGAGTACAATGACACAATAGACTTTCAGTTATGTATTGAGACTAATTCACTTTTGTTCCCACACATTGTCACACAATCTCTGCTGTTAGCTTGTGCATGAATTCCTTCTGTTATGGAGAGACTGCTACTAAGATAAGTGAATCTGTCAAAGACAATGCAATATACACCACCATTGCAAGTGCACACAAATATTTTTCTGCAGGAAAGCCAACACAATGGTGCCATGTTTTTTTCTAGTCAAAAAAAAGATGCCATTATGTTGAATGCTGTTAGGTTATTGTCTGAATGTACTAGTCTCATTGATTTCTTATTTTTCTAAATTAGACCTCACTAAAAATATTAATATATTTCTTTAAATAAATTAGATTGATAAAAATGACTTGCTGCATTCCGTTCTCAAGACCAGTGCTACTCAACTGCTGCCAACATGTCTACTGGGCTGTTAGAACTCCTTGAATTGTAGAGTTATTTATGAGTATGTAAATGTGTATAACAGCCCATTGACTCTGGTCTATAATAAAAGAAAATTTTTTAACTGGGACTCACAAAGGTTGAGAAGCACTGCTTTAGACAACATCTTGCTAACCAATAAAAGTTTGAGAATAAAGGCAGAAGAAGATTTAACCTTTAGGGCGCTGGATTAAAATTATGTAATGTTTTTCCTGCGCCTGGATTCTTTTTGGAAAATTTGTGTTATTTATGGTGAATGTTTGGTAAATGCGATAACTTTTTTGTTTGTAAAGATATAAAAATAATTTGTACAAATGTAAATAAAGAAGTGAATAATGAATATAATCATGTTTTTGTTGCTGTATGTGTGATATGACAATTGTGAGCAAGTCATGAAGTTGAAAATTGAGGGGGAAATCTCAAAATACCATTTTAAAAAATCTCAAATGTAATTTCTTGATGACCCTATTACTTGAGCAATGTGTGGTAACATTGATAAAATCCTCATAAATATCTATTCCTGTAGTACATGTGTTGTTTTATATCCAAACTTATATAATATGGACTGAACAAATTAATAAAATGTGAAGAAATCGCATACAATGTTCGTTCGTTCAAGACTAGGCCTAGCCGGACATACAACATTTCTATTTTAAATGTCGACATGTTGAATCCCTGATACATATTGTTTTTTGTGTTTTTCAATGAATGAATTAACATTCTTATAATATAACAACAACTAAAACACAAAAACAACAATTAAAACATGTAGATATTACTTTCCATGACGATCACATACCATGACATGCTGTACTCCATTTGATAATAAAATATGGAATCTGAAATAGACAAATCGTTCCAGAAATTTCTTGACAAAATCAGCCTGCTTTCTGCCTTCTTGCAATTGTAATGTGTAACGGAATTTCACCTTTAGGCTGTGACGTATTCCTAGCTATGTTTGACGGGAATTCTACGTCATATAAGCTTAACTTCATATGATTCTGTAGTGATGAATCGGAACATAGCAACAGGGGGGATTGGAGATGCCTACGGGCCCTAGTTACACAATGATATCAGTGGCTATGGTCGCCTATAGAGCACATAAGGTTAATAGAGCTATTCAAACTGTGGCATTCATTAATTCAACTTTATATTTTTTATATTTCTGCGATTATTGTAATAAACAAGTGTATTATTCTTGTCTGCAGTGGGCAAAGATTGTTGTGGTGATGGAGTGGGGTATATCACGGAAACATCTGTTACAGTTTCAAAGGGCATATTCTGTGAAGTTATCAGGTATTCCTCGTCTAGGTAGCAGATGCCCATCTGCACAAGAAGAGAGGGCATTAGTTGTCATCAAAACATGTTCCAAATCAAGGGCTAAGACACGCAAGGATGCTTTGTTTAGATGGAAGGTTTGTTCATGTATTTGTTATTTGCATATGCTTTTGTAAAACTATGTAAATTTCTCCGTCTGTACTTTCAGCCATTTAAATATGAGCACATTGTGCTACTATTAGTTATACGTAGATGTCAACTAGTACAGATTCTCGTATTGATACGGATTTACAGTGATGTGTATCATTACACACATATATTGATGGAGAAAACAACAACAAAATATGGTTCCCCAAGTTGTGGGGAAGGGAGGTTAAATTTCAGTAACTATTGCTAATGCTGACATTTTTCATCTCACACACACATAGGTCCCAAAAAAATTTGGGAGGGGGATGGGATGTTAAATTTCAGTAATTATTATTATGGATGTTTTTATAAGAATACTCATAAATTTTACAAAATACAAATTTATGAAAATAAAAATAAAAAAATAAGTTATGATATTTTCAGCATGCATAATGTTTGATGTTTCTTCAGTAGCCCATGAAAATGTCTAATATGTCTGCAAGGCACCACCATGGTTTTGAATTTGGTTAACACTTCTATTGCATCTTTTTATGTAATGAACTAGTTATATCTAGGAGACTACTTATTGACAAGAAAGTTCTTTTTCAGTAGATTGAAACACTGGTCACTTGTGTCTGTCCTAATTTTAGATAAGAATTTGCTCCTCAGTAGATTTGGACACTGGTCATTAATGTCTGCTCTAGTTGTAACCCTTTAGCTGTTACATTGTTCTCAGTAACAGATCCTAGCTGTGCTAAACTCTTGCTCCAGTGACTTTTTTCCCGTGCTTTCTCCTTTTAGTAAGCTACAAAAATAAGAGAGCTTCCATGATACTGTATTTTTATTATCACCAAAAAATATGTATTGCATAGATGGGATGGCTGAGACATACTGTCATGTGACGTATTCTTTCCAGAACGTAGTCTTCCTTATGAATCTCCTGAAATTCCTGTTGTCTTTGGCAAGTTTCCCCACTTCCTCTAGCAACATTACCTTTTAGCAATTTCAGAGTGAAATCATTTTTAGTCATGGGATAGAAAACACAAAAACAAGTTAACTCATCCATAGTCGATTAAAGGGTTAAATAAGAATTTACTCCTCAGTAGATTGAGTCACTTCACTCACACCTCTACTGAGATGCTCATTGTGATAATGAATCTCCCGATCCAAGACAATCTTGAAACTGTGCACTTTGTTCAAGCTCGCTTTCATCATCCTAATGTGTCTACAAAATGTGACCTCTGTATTGCTTTTGTGTTGAGACTGTTTATGTTTCCTTTGTATTCTTTGCAATACTGGGGCCTTTTATTCTCTGGTAAGTAATTATGTAGAGGTGTTTAAAGAGTCAAATGTGAAACGATATAAGAAAAATTATATTGTTAATCAACAATATAAGAAAAAGGCAATCTTCTAGTTTTGGCCACTTCATGAGACAGGCAGGTTTAGAGAACATAGTCACAACAGGCAAAATTGAAGGCAACATAGACAGAGGGCGACAGTGAGAAAATATTAGACAGTTTGACAACCTGGCACGGCAAGGAAACAACAACGACCTTGATACATAATACTGTGGACAGAGAGCTGTGGAGAGCCATGACTGCCTACGCCAGCTGGCATGGCACCTGATGATGATGAAGTAAATATGACAACTGGCTATTGATCGACAAGCATGGAAAGTTAAGACATCTGCCCTATGTGCCAAGCTTGGCATAAGAGGAAAACGATGACGTAAATATGGGGGGGGGGGATATAAAAAGGATTAAATAGCGATTTTATGTTGAACAATACACAGGATTGATATTTTGACCAAAAGATCTTTATCAAGGTAGAGACAAACAAACACAGAATGGAAGCACAGAATTATTTTTTTCTCTGCAAGATTAGTAGATCGGTTCTAGTTAAGAAAGCACTCCTCAGTAGGTTTCAATGGTTATCATACCTGATATAAACCAAAGTGAACTTGAGCATGTAGTTGAAAGTGTGTGCCTTGCCGAAATTAGGCTTCATTTCCTTAAATCAAATTTAAAATTGAGGCGTATGAGAGGATACAGTGTTAAGCTATTTTGTCTTAAACTTTGTTTTGGAAAAGGAAGGGATTATGCTTACAGAAAAAATGTTTTTTGGTCAAAACTGAAAGAAGACTTTAGGACCAGTATCCTGAACACAAGAAAAATATTTAAAGTTACATCCTGAAACATTAATACTGTTTGAATGTGTAAAAGCAGAAATGATATACAACCATATATGTCAAACCACAAAAACAGTTTACATATATGGGGATAGGATCACTTTATGGAAATATACCTAAGCACATATAGGAATCCTGTCTAGTTACCAGGTAGTAATCAATAGAGCAATGTACTGAATTAAATGTAAAACAAAATGTGTTTGGTATGTCTTTATACTGTATTGTGATTTTTGTTTTCAGACGCTTGGTAAAGAAGTTATACGACAGCTCCGTAAGAAGAAGGATGGTGCACCATTTGAACTTGAAGAATCACTTAGCAAAGGTCACCTGTTATCAGACATAAATGAAACCATGCTTTCTAGCACTGTAACCCAGTTGGCTTGGGAAAAGGACATTGATCTGACTAAGGGACAAGCATTTGTTCAGGATCCTGACAATGCTAGTCTTTTGTCACCATCTCATCATTCTTATACTTTTGGTCATAAGAGATTATCAAATTGCTTAGCACTGACAGAAAATCAATCACAGCAGAAACCAAATTTTTATTTAGAATCAGAACAAGATAATCCTTTGACAGCATTAAGAAAGGAAAGAAGATCTTTAGTTTACAATAGAGTATCTCCACTCATCTCCAAAACTGAGAAAGAACACTTACTTTTCTCAGAAACTAATGATGATTTCAAATACTGTGACAATAATTCAGTGAAGACTAATCATGATGTCCAGTATCAACATATTGCAAAAGATGAAGGGCATGTCAGAAGAAGGTCTGCATCTTTAGGTCACCAGGGTTTCCTATCACAGGGTGTCATCTCGCCACATAGCTCACATTTAACAATAATTCCTAGTAATGTTTTAACAAACAGTTCCATGGTTAGTGAAATCATTCAGGATATAAATAGATGTCCATCAGTATCCAAACAGTGGATGTATCAAGCACAAACATCAGTCGTTGACAATTCTAAAATTTCTCACATTAAACCAGAGGTCAGATCTTTAACATCACAAGAAAATTGTAGACATAGTTTAATTGATTATGATGCTTTCAAAGTTCAAGATGTAGAATCCAGTATTATTGCTTCTGA
Organism: Meghimatium bilineatum; assembly: GCA_034231615.1. NCBI lineage: Eukaryota > Metazoa > Mollusca > Gastropoda > Stylommatophora > Philomycidae > Meghimatium > Meghimatium bilineatum. The sequence goes on along the minus strand of CM067317.1, from coordinate 30,856,136 downwards.
AGAAAAGTCTACTGCTATCTGCTGGACAGAAGACAGTTCTAGTAACACAATTTCAAGAAAAAGAGTAAAGAAAAAAGTTAAAAGAAAAACAAAATATAGGAGAAGAGGTAAAGGTGGAAATGAATTTAATGAATCAAACACATCTATTCCCACTGTGATAGAAAGTGCTGAAAGCAGTAGAGGCAGTATTATGTGAATGAAATTACTGAAGTACACAATTTTACAATGGATTATACAACTGGTAGTTACTGTTTTTGGTTAGATTATGTGATTGGCAGCTATTCGTACTGAGAGCACAAGTGTTGCTAGAGATAGGATTTTGTGACTGGTGGCTATTCTTACTGAAGGTACAAGTTTGATTAAAGATAGAATTATGTAACTAGTAGCTATTCTTACTGTCAGCACAAGTGTTGTTAAGAGATATGATTATGTGACTGGTAGCTATTCTTACTGAAAGTACAAGTGTTGTTAGAGATATGATTATAGCACTGGTGGCTATTCTTACTAAGAACACAAGTAAGTTGGTTAGAGATGGAATTATGAGACTGGTGGCTATTCAAAACAAACATCAGTTTGAATAATATCATAGTTTTTTAACCATTGATTTCATATTTCTGTATAATAGTTAGATATATATATATATATCTGCCTGCTGTGTAAGATACTTTATTGCACTATATGCTTTAGTCTGCTTTCTAATTTTTTTTCCATGACATTTGGAGATGACACAAATTATAGATAGATGGATTTATTTTATTTTTAAACAACCAAATGCTTTTATGAAAGTATTGAACTTGGATGTGTCAGGTCAGACATTACACAAATCTATGACTACATATTTTGTTCTCTAGACCGCATCTGTTGGTTGGTTACTGATTAGTGGCTTGTGGTCTCGTGCCCTTTAGCCTTTAGTGTCTTACTATATTCTGTCACACAGCATAAATTTGAGAATTAACATAGAAGTTGAAAGTATCCAAGTAAACAATTTCTAAGCTTTGTGTTTTGAAAATATTAAATGAATTTCAAAAATGTGTGCACAATTTTAATTTTTTTTTTACTCATTCATAACTTGCTTGTTTTTTACTTACCGGGTAATCTTTTGTTTTTTGTTGGAACCATACGTTCCAGTTGTTTTAGGTTTGGATCAATTATTTTTAGGTGTATACAAATTTCATGGCATGCCTTTTTTCTACAGAACATGAGAATATCAGAAAATGTCTTATATCTTGTCATTTGGAAGTATGTATAAATAAATATTTTGAAAAATATATAATTACATTTATAGACAGATCATTTTATTTATGAACAAAAATATTAATATCTATAAACTTTTTTCAGCGGTTTGAGATGTTGCAATCCATTTTGGCAATAATATAGAGTATTTAATTGCTTTCAATGCACAATTTGTTTAATGCATTTACGTTTATAAAGGTTGAAATTATGTACATTTATCTCAAGAAATCCAGAGCAATAAAAATATTTAAATTTTACATGAAAGTCACAACTTCATAATCTACAATGACTTATCCTTCAAAAGCTTTAAGACATTCATCATCAATCCTAGTCAGTCTGTGTAAGAAAATGGTGTGTTCTCTCTGCAGCATTATCACTTCTTATTAGAGAATAAGTATGTATTTCATCTTCTGTATCAGTTGTCTCATCACTGTTGTTTACTGTTTCAGAAACAATGTAGTCAGTGGCTGGATGCAACCATTTGTAGTATATATTTAAAAGTTTAAATAGCAGTTTTGCATAGAAAAATTGACAGAATCAACATTTTGACCAAAAGGTATTTATGTATCAAGATATGGACTGGATTATGAAAATGCACAGGACGGATCAGAGTATATACAAATGAGTTAGCAGAGAATGCAGTGAAAAATGGAGTAACAGGAATATACATAAAGTACCTAAACAATAATAGGGATAAAATTGAATAACCAACTGAAAATTTTTTGCCATAATTGTGATTAAGATATCCAGACTATAAAGAAAGCAGCTGAAAAACATTTGAGCGAAAATCTTGACTCACAGCCTGTAGTATTCCTGAAATATACAAGATCATAACTCCAGTCCAGATATTTACCAGACCTACAAATATTACTGACCTAATAAAGCAGTCAGTGCAAAGTAGCTATGGATGCGATGATCACGTTGTGGAATATATGGAAATGAAAGAGCAGATCATCTGACTTAAGTGGATGCTGCTGATGATCAAAGAGATGTGCCAATAACTTGCCATCAGAAGAAACAGATGATCAAAGCAATTAGGAAACTAACACCAACACAAGATTACTGCTAAATTATGAACAGACCTAAACATGTTGTCATTCTATGCCTTAGCAACACAACAATGTGGACAGGCACCTCAGATAGCAGAGCGTATTCTTCAAGAGTGCCCAGAATTGAAAATTCTGAGGCAAACACACTGGCCAACAGAAAAAACAGTGGAAGAAAAGCGCTGCTGACCTCTGTACCTGTTACAAAACACAGGTTTATATGCTACTAAACTACTTAGATATAACATAGCTGTTGACTTATTTTTTCATACATCTGTATTTTAAACAATTTATTTCCATATTTCAATAAAAACGCCTGTATTTAGCACCCAAAGAAAAAAACCCACTAAATTTTTAGTTTTGCCCCTCAATATGAACTTCTGAGATAAAAACATCTGCATTAGTAATAATTACTAGAAAATTTAACAAGTGACCTTATTTTTAAAATAAACTTTTTTTCAATAATTATGATTTTTTGGGGGGCCTGAAACCCATATTAATACGGACACTCCCTACTTGTTGACGCCTATGATATAAGCAGATTCTAAATGAATAAAAGAAAGAGAGAAAAACTTTCAGGTTTGTGCATTTTTGTATGTGTTCTTGGTATATTAAAAAGCAGCAGAAATCTTAGCATATCGATTCCATTGTATCATTAGAATATATATTTTTTATAACAGTTATATGCAACATGAGTCATCATTCACAATCTGTGTCTGTTGTCATCATGTGCATTGCCTTATGATATAGGTAATATATTTATTCTACAGTTTTCTAAGCATTTAATGGCCAGATAAATCATATGCTTACTGTTTCTCTATCTATTTGAGTCATACTTTCCCAGCTATTTCCAGTCATTTTCCTTTCACTTCTATTTTAATCGCATTTGTTGCCAAACCATATATTTATCTATGATATCATAATGCATTTAAAGTTGTTTTCATTTCTTAGTTTTGTTGCTGCTGCACTCTCCAATCGGTGATAATAATACATTATCAGAGTTGTTTTCGCTTCTTAGTTTTGTTACTACACTCTCCACTATGTCGGATATCCTCTGACAGTTTATTATTTTTGCATTTATAATTTTTCTTGCTTACCAAAACATATAAAAATTTGTTGTATACTAAGAATGCATTTTACATCAAACTTCTGTAAGGATACATAATGTTTATCATTCTGTAAATAATAAACAATTATAATTATCTACTGAACGGTAATATTTCTGTGCTGCAATTCGACAAGGATATATTTCTTGCTGTTATTCAGAGTTTTATTCCATACATATAAGACATTTATACAATTCCATATACATTCCATACAATTCTTTCAGCAGTGATACTTAATATATGGTACTGTTAATTTATATATTGTTTTTGGGTTGTTTTTTTAACCATGATGTTGTCAAATTTAGGCCTATATTTCATACTGCTGATGTGTTTACACTAAGTATTATCACTTACATTTAATGATTATTACACTACTTGACGTTACTATTTATGCAATTATTTGTCACATCATATATAAATATAGCAATACATTATGAATAATTATAAATATAGATATGGTACAAGAAGAAGTGCCTATGTTCCAATTTTTTAATATTATGCACAGTTCCATTCTAACTTTGGTATAGTATGTGTAACTTTTGTGATGTCACTGTAATCACATGACTAGTAAACCTGGTTGGCAAAATGATTAATTTAATCGGAGATTTAAAAATCGCTAACACTTCTGCTGGATGAATCGATCTGCCTGCTATGTACTGAGAGCCCCCTCCTGTTCCCAAGGTGAGGCTCTCTATGCCTAGAGTGCAGATCAATGCATCCAACAGAAGATCAATGCATCTGGCTACTGTAATATGCATCTTTATCAACATTTCGTTTCATTAAATAATGTAGGATTAGTTCTATTGAAGTTTATGATTTGTTTTGTTAAAATGTAGGCACATCTTCTTGTATTAAACATAATTATATATAAATGAGCATCATTATGAACTTTAAAGAATGTTTATCAAACAACAGAGGTGTCATTTGACCTGTAGCTACCCAGACAAAAATTATGCAACTTCCTCTGGAACCTGACCATTTTAATGACGTGGTTTTTCTGCATGTGTTTGCTTTTTCTGTATAACTTTTTTATTTATTGAATTATTGATTTCAAATTCAGAGACAATGGAGATAATTGCATGCTGGATATGGTTTGAAGGTGTTGTTTGCTTTTGTGTGTCAGTGTTCTGTTGTGTACAACCAAAAATGTTAATGTGGACAAACGCACACAAAGAACTTCTATCGTCAATGTCATGCGTAGGCCCAGCTGTAGAAAATACAGCTCCTCAAATTCCTCATTGTAAATGAAAATATTTAAATCACTATTAAATATTATCAACATTCCCCTCAAACTCCATACGTTTATCTACAGTACCTGCAACACTAAAGCTTTAAAAACCATCTTGGTTTGAATCATAATCTGGGAAGAATTAGCAAAAAATGGCATAACTGAAGTTAGGTCCACACAATTCAGCTTGAAAACATGAAAAGGTTGAATAAATTACCACTAGACATATATTGAAGCGGAAAAGAATGACGGGAAATTAACATTGGAGATTATTGTCCATGAATACAAATGGCTAGGTCCACTGTGATATATTCTATGACATATTTTGACATCATCATCTACGGAAAGAGTACACTTCTCAGAAAATGTTGACATGGGGCTTCTACAGGTTAATTGCAGTTGCTATTAAGTGGAGATCACCTATGGACATGTCTTATATGCATTGATGATCTGATGACTAACATTTGAACTTAATACAATTAATTAATATATATAAAATAAATCTATAGGCCTATATAAAATAAATATGTAAATAAATCATATTCATCTTCAGGGAATGTTTATGAATTGATCAAGTGCCACGCCGAGTGGAGTAAGCGATTATGCTTCTACACATTATCTCTTGTGTTGTTAATAAGTTCAGTTGGTGAAATTTTTTCATGCCACAGTGATAACCCATCCAGAAATTTCTCTGTCTCTTCTCCCCTTGATCTTTCCAGTGGTTATTAAATTTTCAAGATTTTCTCTTCACATCACATGCCCTAAAAAATTTTGTTATATAGGCTATAATTTGTCTTTACTCCTGCATCTCTGAGAACTTTGTTTTGTTTTATTTGCTGTCCATGGAATTTTCATCTTTCTTCTCAAAAACTACATCTCAGTTGCCTCTAGCTCATCTTTAGCTCTTTTGTTTACTGTCCATGCTTCACATTCATAAAGAAGGAATGTTTCAATGTTGTTTGTTTGTTTTGCGTTCGCTCCATTGCAACCAGCACGGATATCTGTGCGATTTCCGCCGGGAGCGTGATTACGTTGTATCACCGTTATGCGCCTTGTAGGCCTAGCACATCCGATTTCAGCATGAAATGTTTCAATGATACATCCTAGCACTCAAATTTGTGTATGCATTGATAGTACTACATTTCATTGAATATTTTTCTTTTTTTTTTTAAATGCTGATTTGACTTGTGCTATCCTGCTCTTGATCTCATTGGAGCACTAGCTAGTTGATGTTAAAATGGTGTCAAGAAATTTAATTTAGAGATAGCCATTTGTAGTCATGGACAACAATCATCCATATTTATTTCCCATCATACTCTTATATTAAGCGTGTGCTAGAGTGATTGTTCCTTAGTTTTCCACAGCGATATAAATATGCAGTCATAATTTATTCAACCTTTCACATTTGCAAGCCGAACTACGTAGGTCTAATGTGAGTGAATTATTTTTCACTAATTCTTCACCGATTATAATTCAGAAAAGGACGAATTTTAAAGCTTTAGTGTTTCAATTACTGTAGATCAACATATGGTGTTTGAGAGAGATGTTTATAATATTTAATAGCGATGTAAAGAGTAATAAATGACAAGAAATTTGAGGAACCGTTTTTTCTTCAGCTAGGCTTACGCAAGACCTTGACTCAGTAAGTTGTTTGTTTGCATTTGTCCACATTCTCGATTTTGGTTGTACACAACATAACACTGACACACAAAAGCAAATAACACCTTCAAATCATATCCAGCATCCATTTATCTCTATTGTCTCCGAATTTGAAATCAATAACTCAATAAATAAAAATGTTACGCCAAAAAGCACACATGTGCAGAAAAACCAGAAGTCATTAAAAAATGGCAGTGTCAGAGGAAGAAATGCATTATATTTGGCTGGGCTGCTACAGGTTAACGACACGGATCAGTGAGGAAAAACCTTGTCTTTTTCATGCTTTTATTTGTCCTCCTCTGCTTCTTCCACATTTGTCAGTTCCCTGCAGTATTGTTTTTGACAGAATCATGTCGGTATACATGTCCAAACCATGCAGATTTTCATCATTTTACTATTGAAAGCTGTGGTTCTTGTGGACGTATACATCTCTATTTTATTTCTTATGTACACATTTATGATCTTTATAGGTGATTCATGAATTTGTCTGTAACACTTGTATTTGAAGGCCTGTAATCTTCTCTCATGTCTGCAGTGAATATCCAGCTTTCACAACCTTTCAGCATAATAGAAAGCACTAATGAGTTATAAAGTTTTATTTTCACTCTAATACTGATGTTGCTTTTCCAAATTAAGTTTAGCCTTGACTTCCATGATGTAATGACAGAACCGAACCATGACATCTTTTTTTGTAAGTGCATTTTTCAGAAGTTACTAGGGATTATTGTTTTGAGCTATGAAGTTATGAGAGTAGTACTCTCGGCAAACAGCATCTGGTCTGTTAAGAGGGGTGGAGTACATGTGGGCAAACCCAAGTACAATGAAGCCTATCCTCTATGTCATTTGCGTCACTTTGATTTTCTTAGTGATGAAGTAGAAACCCCAGACCAAACTTTTAGTTGTTTATTATGACATGCATGGCAAGTCAGTGTTACTATTCTTTGCTACCCTGCTGGACTAGGTATCATGTAGGTGACATGTAAAACACAATTGCATGTCCATTCATTCCTTGTTTTTGTATGCAGCTCTATTACAAGATTTTGTGGTCAGAATTGCAGATATGAAAAATATTATGCCATTGATACTGCTGCTTCATAAGATTTGAGAATACTTTATTACTACATTTTATAAGCATGTTCAGTGCATTTATTTTGTAAACTCTATTTTGTAACAGAAAAATCATGTGTTCTATATTCTTTATGTATCCAAAGATAATGTTATAAAATGAAACCCATATTGGTTTCTGTATGTCAACAATGTTATGTGCGTGTTATTCAGACTTCAATATACACAATTGTTTTTTATTTAAATTTTATGTAAGTTATTGTAACTAGTTTCATATCAGAATTTTGCTTAAAGAAATGATGCTTGCAGCATCTTTCAATGCTGTTCCCTGTTTATTTAGAAATTATGCTTGCAGCATTTTTCAATATTGTTCCCTGTTTATTTTTTCAAGTTAGCGTGTTGGTTTGGTTGGTTAGCGTGGTAAGTTTTTAAGAGAGCAGACTTCTCAGCCCTGATGCCATTTTACATAGCCAAATAATGCATGCCCAACTCCAGCCAACCCATCTATAAAATCAGATATCAATTCTGTGACTTCAGATAGGAAACTTAAACTACAGTACAAGCTATGAAGAATATGTTGGCTATTTAAATTTTCACACAAAATATGTGTGAATGAAATGCATGTTGTTGTGTTCAAAGGACTTTTAATATTAGTTAAGCTGTTTCAAATATATTTATACATACAATTGTTTGTATTGCAGTCACATATCAGTAATGCAATATAATATTAGTAGCTCAGTTAAATCAAATTTTGTTAAATTTTATGATTCCCTTGGCATATAAGATATTATTGTATTCTTCTTCTACTGCATTCGTTCTCAGACTCCTGCAGATTAGCAGGATGTAGTCTGGAGAATCGAATGCTTTGTGTCATGGTTTACATCATTGCTGCGATATCTGCACCTTTCTGCCTGATACATCTGACTTCAGCATGGCCTTGGGTCACCGTGACCCTATATGAGATGGGACATCCAATTCCACCCCATAACCTTCTTAGTCGCCTACGGCATGCATGGAAGATAAACAGTTTTGCTATTCTTTGCTCTCCTCTTGAGCTCAGCAACACACAGGTTATTATTTTATTAAATCTCAGACATTTGTAAATTCTGAAAACAGAAGTTAACAATGAAATCTGCCAAATAAAATGAAGCAGACAACTTCCATAAAAGTATACTAAGGAATCCCTTTATAGAAAATTCCTTTATAACAACATTCCCAGTAAACATTTTTTTAAATCCCCATGTAGTTTTTCCTTAATGTATATAACTGTAAATAATGAATTTTGGGTATTACAAACATGTTTCATAAGTCCAGACCCAATGTGTTATAATGAAATTCCACTGTATTAACAATGCTGTATTTATTGTAATAGAATGTAACATTAGTTACAGTCATTTAAATTTAGCTATGCACTGAGAGCCTCCCTCTCACCCAGATGACCAGGGATGGGGCTTCTCAGTGCATAGTGCACAGATCGATGCATTCGGAAACACTCCTAGCGACTTTTTAATCTCCGATTAAACTAACCATTTTGACAACAAGGTTTGACAAAGTTGGAATATACATACATCTCCCTGTATTGAACATATATATATATATGTAAAATATTGTTTTCTTTTTATGCCTGACCTCTTTTAGTCTTGTTGGTAGCAGACCAGCTAGCAAAAACTGGAAGTAACTGTCAACAACAGATAGAAGATTCAGTATTATTTCTAGAAGTATAGTCCATCATCAAAAGCTCAGAATGTAAACTCAACTCACCCATCCAGCCAAAAAAGATGATGCTATCTACAAGCTTGTAAGAAAGGAACAAACAATCATTTTTAGATTGAGAACAGGCCACAACAGACTCAAACGCATGTATAGGAAGTTTTGAGTTGGTGACACCAATGTGTGCCTTGTGAACACTCTTCTGAAAGCACAGAACATATTTTACAGAATTGACTACTGTGTGACACCACAAGAAGAAAACTTTGGCCAACTGAAACAGCTCTGACTGACAAGCTTTATGGTCCAGTCTCGGGGATGGTGACCACGGTACAGTTCATTAATGAAATCTATATCAGCGCTGACTTCAACTGGAATAAGAAGGAGAAGAAAAAGAAACATTTTTAGTATAAAGATTTGATTCATGATTTACCATGGTTTTCATTTAGATTGAAAACTGGCTCCGTGGCATTATGGTACAGAGCATGCATGTGACAGCCAAGGTACAGAGTTTGATCCCCAACACAGTTTCATTGTGCATCCGCCCATTAAGAAAGCAATGGCAAACTACTGAATGTAATTATATTGCCTAGAAAATAATACAGCCAAAAATGCTGGGTTGATGGCTGAATTGGATATGCGACCAATTTTAAGGTTGATATTTCAATATTAGAATAAGTTGATAATTATCAAATCCCCTCCCCCATTGGGCATACGCTCCACATTGAGAAATGTTGTAGTAGAGGATGACTTAAGAGTGTCAGCTATGCTATAGACCAATGAGAAAACAAAATTACATCATATTCTGGACCCTTGAAAATGAAACTGTTTGTGTACTGCTTATAAATCTTCCTTTGTAAGATTGAGATCAAAGCACAAATAGCTGTTGGCCAAAGAGAAATTATTGATTTTCTGAACAGATAATGGCACTCTCCAGGCACTCCTTTATGAGTTCCATCTCTTTTAGTCAATGACAAAGGGCATTATGCTGATAGTTTCCATAACCCAATGATTATCTTAACATATATTCTTCATATCTCTTCCTCCCTTTTAATTGCCATACTTTACTATCAAATGAAAACAATTAAAAAATAGAGAATTTAAAACAAAAGAAAACTTGCTAAAAACAAAGCTCTCTCTAAAATATTTTGGCTGTATCAAACAACATGACAGCCTAGAAAATATAATGAAGAGAATATGCCAGAACAACGAAAAAGAGGTAGGCCATGAAGAAGATGAACGCAAAATATCAAAGATCACCAGGACCATGGCTGAAGATCAGCAGAAGTTTCAAAAAGCTGTGATGAACAATCTCCCCCAGCTATATTTAAAACTCTTCAATCTCTTAATAAGGTTTGTCCACCATAGTGTCTTTGTCTAAAAGACACATACCTAATTAATTCAAAATATTTGCCTTGTCTAATGTCAACTGTCCTGACAGCTTCAAAGCTGCACAGAGTATGCCGTTAAGAACATGAACATTCTGGTTGCTTCCTACTGGGATGTCCCTGAATTCTAGCTTGATATTTTGGCTATATTAAGTTTACCATTTACTTCCACCATCTTACAATTTAGCAGTATAGAAAATTCAACAAAAGATGTATCATTCTATTATGTTATCTACTTTTTTGTATGTTATGTCTAAAAACATGAAAATGGAAACAGCAAGATGCAGAGGAAGACCAAGAAAAAAGTGGATTGAAGAAGCTACTGACATTCTGAGATATCACAATGTTACTGCATATCAAGCGACCAAACGTGTCATAGTCTGAAAACCAATCGCTAACAATCCTGCAACAGCTTACATCAAAAGCAGAAAAAATAAGGTCCAATCCTAGGAGCCAAGCCTACATATTAAATGAAATGAAATTGACGTGAAACAAACTAAATGTTACCAAAAAAGGGAGACAACATAGTTGATCTTATTTATGTTGTTGATTATTTCCCTGGTGTTAAAACTAAACACTAACCTGGTATTTATTCTTAACCCACCAGTGAAAAATGCTTTAAAAAGGTTTAAAAACCATAGAAGATTGACTTCACTGTACTCGGTTCCCCATATGTACTCCGTCACTCTCAATAAAGTGGCATGCCGCCTGCCGAGAGTACCACTCATAGCATGTAACTCTGTAACTTCATGTGATACAGGGATCTCCGAAAAAAAACCACCTTATAAACAAGACAACACAAGCCGGATTCGAACCTGTGACCTCTTCAACACAAGGTGAACAGTCAAGTCCTTACCACAACATAGTAGGTAAACATCATAGTTTGTTCACCGTGTCTGCTTTGCTTCTAGGAACACTCATTGCAAAGATAATTACAAGCCAAATTACAGCAGCCATTGTGTAACTATGAATATAGTGGTAGAAATTACTATTTAAAAAATATGGATTGGTGCAGAGTGTGAAATGTAGGTCTGGCTCCTAGGATTGGACGAAAAGACAATAGATAGATACCTAAAACAAATATTTTTTATTTCACTACATTACCCAATCTTGTATTCTTGTCACATTTACTGCTGGGCAATAAACAAAAATATACTAAACCATTGTGAAGTTTTTGTGATAATATTGTAAAACATAAGAACAATGACAATATGTGTGATGCTATCAATTGCATAGTGATCAAATACATAGAAACCCATTCAGTTTAACATCAATCACTGACAGTGTAAATTCAAATATCATCAAGCTTAGGATGATTGTTTACTTTTTGTTATAACACAATGTTAAACTATCTAGTATTTTCTCACGCAGTCGTCCTCGATATTTCTTCTCTCCAATCATATGATTGTACTATGTTCTTCAAGCATCTATATCATTGTGGCCAAAACAGTAAAGATTATCTCTTTCTGATACTAATCTCCATCTTCTTCTTCTTCAGCGTTCGCTCTCATATAACCACAACGAATATTTCGTGTGATTTCTGCTGGGAAGTACGTTGTGCTGCAAGTTCCACAGTAGAACTGTGATTATTTGCACCCCGGTTGGCCATTTGAGGTCAGGACGTCCGAGGTCCAGCACATCCGTTTTCGTCATTCCTTTATTTCGGTTTGGTCCCTATAATCTCCATCTCATTTTACTCTATCAGTACATGCTTGTTAGTTTTTCTAATTGTCCACGGTACTCTCAGTATTTTTCTATAGTATTACATCTCTGTTGTCTTTAATTTTCCACTATGTTCTTTATTCATTGTCCAAGATTAGCATTCATATTAGAATTGGTGTTCTGTAACACTGAAGAACTCTGTTCTTTACCTTTAGGGACATATTTCACCAAATCTATACATTCATCATTTGTTTAGAATGCTGCCTTTGCCTGCCCTATTCTGCTTAAAATTGAAAAATTGTACTTACTGCGCAAAACTGAAATCCAACAGGTAGATCCAGGAAAAGGGTAATAAAGTTTTGCTGATACTAGATAACACACATAATGACACACACAAATCGACGTTTCGACCAAAAAGCCTTTATCAAGACAGACAATTGAAACAAAATTAAAACATATAACAGAAAGCGAACAGTAATAACATCGACGGTCACATTGATATGAGTAGTATGGATTGACCGGAAGAGGCGAAATGACACCGGACAAGGGGGGAAAAAAGCTTTTTTTACCTATTCAGTTTTAAAAAATGCTATTCTGCTTATCTCAATTGAATTTCTTCCATCTGATGTCATCGTTGTTCCTAAATGTTTGAATTGATGGATCCACTTTAGTGGTGAATCATTCACTTTAATCTTGAACGGTAGAAGGGTTTTTGTTTCTTACAAACAACCATCACTTCTGACTTCTTGCTATTGAAGTAAAGCCCTTTCTCTTTACTTCCTACTACTGCTATGTTGATTAGTTCTTGTAAATCTTTTTCACTTTTGGCAATCAGTGTTGTATTCATGTCTCGTTTTTTTATATTCTATTCACACACTGATATTCTTGGAATATAAGAATTGCTTAGACAGCAGATCAAAAATATAACAGAAAAATAATCAGTTGCAATCAACAAGCAGTTTTATTTTAAAGATGTGAGTCGGATGAGGTTGACTGTTCCATTCCTTAGAAGATCAAAATGACCCAGAAACCATGCTGATGTCAGATGTGTCAGGCCAAAAACTGAAGAAATCATTGTCAAGCTGTAAATCATGACACAACACATTCCATTATTCAAACTACATCCTGATAATCTGCAGGAGTTTGAAAATGAAAGCAGAGCAAGAAAAAATATGTAGGTGTAGCAAAATGAATCACACGCCTGTTTCAGCTCTTCTTCAGCGTTCATTCTCAAATTCCCACTGGATTTCTCTTGTAACAGGACAATGGTCCTACAAGATGTCCAGTTGGATGTCGTCCAGAGAATGGAAATGCGTTGTGTTGCCGTTTTATTTACGCCAATGGCCCAACACATCTGTCTTCGGCGGAGTTTCAGCTCAAATATGATATATTTTTTTTTTAATTAAGTACTTTAATTTAAAACATTCCGCCAAAGATGAATGTATCAGGCCATTGGTGCAAATAAAATAGCAACACAACACATTTTCATTTTCTGGACTACATCCTACTGGACATCTAGTAGGACCATTATTTTGCTGCAAGAGAATTCAATGGAAGTTTGAGAATGAACGCAGAAGAATTTAAAACATGTACAATAGTAAAATACAAATCAAGCACTTTAAAGTCCTTGTGTTGGCAGACCCGAGAGAGGAGCAACCTATAGTAACGCTGTGTTACCTGCCACAGATGTTAAAGGAGGCAACTTAGAAGGGTTTGGGGTGGAGTTCGCTATCCCATAGACAGTCAAAGTGACCCAGAAGAGACATGCTGAAGTTAGATGTGTCAGGCAGAAAAGGCACAGATATCACAACTAAACTGTAAACCATGACATGATGCATTCCATTCTTCTGACTACATTTTGCTAAAATACCTGTCAGAATTTGACTTTTCAGTCACCTCCGTACACACCGGAAAATGTAACAACACAATTATCAAACTGCTGATATCGGCTGCAATGGGCGGTTGTTATTATTATTATTATTAAATTGTATAAAAATATACCGCACACATTTATATATACAATTATTTTTAATCGAATTATACCATGCATAGGTCTTGAATTATATTTTCTAACTTCACACTTAGCAGCATATGTTATTCTTCATCGACAATTATCTTTCTATTATGTTGGTATTTCGGGTTCTCTGATATAATCTGCTGTCTGTTTCATGATTTCTGCTCTTAGCGTACATCTTATCTTTGAATGAGTTTGAGAACTAGCCCAAAAGAAGGAGAATGCAGGGTGGAATTCTTCTTCTGCCTGACGGTGATACGTGGAGTTGTTAGGACATATCATGTAGGTATTAATTAAAGTCTTTACGACTGCAGGCCTTCGAATAAAAATGATACATACGAATTCTCTATGAGCATAAGACAAATGTGTATGTAAGAAATAAAATAGAGACGCTTGCATGTCCACAAGAACCATTGCTTTCAATAGTGAAACGAGGAAAATGGGCATAGTTTGGACATGTAGCCTATCATTGTATGTCGACACCATTCCATGTAATAAATAATACTGCAGGGAACCGTCAAAGGTGGAAGAGAAAGACAAATAAAACCATGGACATGCAACATCAAAGACCGGACAAGAACAGTTCTTTCGTCACTCATCCGCATCTTTGAATGTAGAAATCGCCGGTGAAAGTGCTGAAGCATCCAGTGTGATACACCTACGACCCGGACAGGTTACATGTTTATAGATAGATAAACCTTGTGTGTCATGTGACGTATTCCTCCAGAACATTGTCTTCCCAATGAACTCCCTGAACCCCTCTCTGTCTTGGGCGATGAGGCTTGAATTTTCTAGCGATGTATTCATGTAATCTTTAATGTCGTCCGTCCATCGTCTTCCTGGTCTGCCCTTTCTCCTAATCCCAGATACTCTTCCCTCCATTATTTGTCTTTCTAAACAGTTGTGTCTCTTTATATGAGATAAACTTTCCTTTTATTACTGCGTGTTTTCCTGTTAAGAAGAGCCGGGAGGCTTTTTGGCTGTGGAAATTAAGTCCGCTTTGCCATTTCTGTCGCCGCGACGTATATAGGAAGACTTTTTTTATTGCACCTCCAAAAGTCAAAAAACCTTGTTCTAACAGTGGATTGAACCCGGGACCCCAGAATTCTGAGGCCGGTGTATGTAGATAGATATCTATAGATATTTGAAATAAGATATCAACAAATACAGAACTGAAACAACCAGTTATTAGCTGAGGGACATACTGAAGAGATTGAAACACCTTTTACGGGTACCACGACGATGATCTGATGACTTAATTTCAATGGTTATTTACAATGTAGTGGGATTTATCCTTGAATTTTACTTATTTAGACAACTAAATAACTGACAAAGCATTTTCAAATAAATAACTCTTTTAAATTAATCCGTCATAAAAAAAATCAAACAGCCATACACAATAGCGTCATTGATTAAATTACGTTTATTCCACTAGTTGTTTTTTCCCCCTATTTTAAGGTGGATTTTCCAGGTATGCGAAACAACAGCGCACAGGTGAGTTTGGAGAGTTGTAAATGAAATTGTCAACATGTCACTAAAGGTTGATGGTGAAACTAGGTCAAAATCGAAATGTTTTACTTTAGTCATCATAAAGGTTAGTCATACACACTGCGACGTGTGTTGATATTATCCTGTTAAATTATAGTGCCAAAAACACAACGTGTTAATAGTTAACGTAATTGAAATTGTTAAGTGTTTGAGTTTAAACAGTTAAGACAAACGTCCACTTGTCTAAGTTCAAAATCACGGTAAGTTTGAAACTTGATGCTAGTTTTTTTAATGCCTTCTAATGTTAGTGCACACAATAAACAGTGGAATGGATATTTATTTATTTAATATGTGTGAAGTAGGCCTACTGAACATTGGTGATTGTTATTAAATTATTATTATGAATAAAGGTTGTGCCGATATTCTTACAGTTGTACATTGTTAACACTAGTTGGCCTACGTATTGTAGATTATGATTTTTTTGTTTTCTATTTTCACAACCATCACAAATGATCTCTAACATTTAGGCTATCTCGTTTGTCTGTGTAGAAATCAGAACTTTTAAAAGACTTTCTCTGAAAGTGTGGTTACAACTAGGTCTAATGAATTGTATAGGCTATGGATAATTTTTAATTGACTAGTAGGCCTACGTCATAATGGAAAGGACATCAGACTTCTCAAAAATATATGTTGGGAACAAACTACATGACATCACTACGATATAAGAATCAGAATAGCTACTCACCATATACTTACATTAGAATAAAAGGAGTGAGACAAGGATGCATTGTATCACCCAGACTGTTTAACATCTAGAATACACAAATATTTTTAAACAGATAGAAGAAATGCCAGTGCTCAAGATCAATAAAAAACATATTAAACAACATAAGATATGCAAATGAAAGGTTTAGTCCTGCCTCTTATATAAGAAAGTGAACAGGAGCTGCAAAGACTAATATCAAGTAGACATCACGCAGAGACTAGATGATTCAGCATGTAATTATTATGGAGTCTGGATATAATTTGTTATTTTAGTTCCAAAAATATTATACAGATATGCCAGTAAGACTTACAATTTTGTGACTAATTTTTAAATCTTAGGCCTATTATATGTAAAATTATAAGAAATTAATTTTATGACATCATATAAATTGTTTAGGCCTATTGACTACAACTAAAATTATCTTATAATAAAATACCAGAAAACTTGATTGAAACACCCCAAACCTTGATAAATTAAGTCAGTTTAAATATTTTTATTTAACAAAAATACTTCTTTTTTAACACAAAAATGTAAAATATCAATATTTTAAATATTGAAATTGTATTGAAGTTTCTATAGCAACTAAAACCATTTTTCTATACAATTATAATGTTTTACTGAAATAGTGAAAAAAATATTTCAGAAATCCTCGTCACAATGTTCATCAATGAGTATCATGGTCCCATATTCTAAGTGTTAATGAAGCCTGCTGAAAACCTATGCATGCGCTTCTAATTAACCCTTTTATCTCCTTCAGGATTGCAAGAAAGTCATCTCTAAAGTAGAAGACTGTGAAGCTTGTGACCTTGCATCCAATATCCATACTGTCAAACAATCATCTGAGACTTGTAAACACTAGAAAAACCTCCATTATCCATTGTCAATGACCACTACTCTCAATAGTCTGATCCAAACCTCAGAAATAATATACCTGAGTATATGATGCCAGCAACCAGATAAGATATGATTCACAATCAGACAATATTTCAAGGTAAAAAATCAAATTTCTTCCAGACTTCAATAGAACACTCCCAAGATAGTTATGCCATTTTTGCAAAGTGAAAGAAGATCAGATACCACAAGATGTATGGGATTTTAAAGATCTCAGAATCAATAACTCTGAAAATACCCAAAGCAACATTGAGAGGACAACATTAGATAGTTCTTCAATGACCAAGAAATAGAGTAGAATAAAGCCAGATAGAAAACACTATGGTGTATCATTTTTCCAAACCCCACACCTCATAGGTAGTAAAGGAAAGACTAGGTAATACTGTGTAATGCTAAAAGCAATTGTAACAATTTTTCAACTCTTGTAATGAGAAGGCACAACATGTTATAGACTAATACAATTTTGTTGCCATTTGTAATGAGAAGGCATGTTATAATAGAGTTTTTCAACCCTTGTAATAAAAAAAGTAACATTATTAGATATGTTGATTATCCTCTTAGCACACTGGACATGTCCATAGGTGCTCAGATCTCTGATTCAGTAAATCTCTCAGGGTATAACGGCTGATGATTCTGTGTTGGTTCACTGTTCTTTTTGAAATCTTTGTTAGGTGTTCTCTATGGGTCATGTCTATCCTCACTCCCATCTCATTTATATCAAAATCACCTGACCATGCGGACTCACGAAGAGCAATGAGTACGTCTGCTTAGTCCATAGGCTGACCATCTGTTATGGTGGCGAGGCTAGCTAATTGGTCGTCCTATTCATTTCTCTTCATGCTTGCATGTCTGGGGACAAAGATAAGTGTTAGTTTCTGTAGTGATGACCGCTCTTTCTATTGATTCCACCAATCCCCTACATACATCACCTGTTTTGACTTTCTGAATCATATTCATTGAGTCACATAGTATGCGCACATGGGAATAGGCTTGCAATTCCAGCCAGTTAAGTGCCTGTGTTACGGCAAATCATTCCATTGTGATAATGCTTATAGTTGCGGTAAAGGCTCCACTGATTTTGTGTACTGTTCTTCCTTGTGATCTGGCAGTAAAGGCACATAAGCATTTCCGGTGGCACATGACCGACCAGTCCTTGTAAATCACACAACATTTGTGTTGTCAGTTTATTTGCAGATGAGTGCCTTGACCTCAGCATCCATGCTCATAGGGCTATGTTCCCTGCACTCTCTATATATGAGTATAATGACAGTCTTGACTGCCTCTTAAAAGACCATAGGAATAGGTATCCATTCCTCACCAGAAGTTATGCTTTCTGGGGCACAAATCTGTTTAATGTTATCTTCTGCATGACCTATCCTCAATTTGCCTCTCTTGAGCCTGCTTCCCTTCACACGAGGAAGCTCACTGAGTAGTGGGTGGTCTATGTCATAACTCACTCTGAGGTATGCATGGGCATGCCACATATCAATTCTGTGAGATATGCTTTGAAAATCAGGGAGAAACCTGACAGCCACACAGGGTATTTCCCTTGTGCAACGATAAAGTTTGGATACATAAAATGCTATCATAGACTAACACGTTAAAAAAAAATTTATATTTAGCAGGTATGTCGCGGGAAGGCCAGTTTAGTTTCACACAACTTGTGGAAGAAGATGAAGATGTGGCTGACATTGGTGATCCTTACCTCGATCTAGAACTACAGCCTCACCTGTCTACCTTTAATAGTAGCAAAGGTATTGGGAACACACGCTTCAAGAATGGCAATAATTGTACAAACCAAGAAAACATGTGGCAATCAACCTTTCAAGGTTTTGAGAATCCTGCAGTGCAACTGGGAAAGAAATTTCAAAGTGAGAGACAAGAAAAAGATAGTTCTGTTTTTGAGACAATGACAAATACCAGAAGTAGTACACCAAGCGCTGAGTCATCTGTAAAGAATGATCATGAATCGTCTGAACATTATAAGAGTGACCAAAGTTCATATTCAAATGTAATGAATACAGCTCAGAAGCAATCAATTGTTCATATTCAGTATAGCTCTACAGAAGGCAAGGTCAATGTTATGCAGGGCAAGATGGAGACAAGAACTGATGGGTCTCGCTACATCAATACCCAAGAAATTCCACAGCAGTGGTCAGAGTCTGAGCGACCGTTGCGTCAAAGGAAAATTAAATTTCTTAAAATATTCTCCATTCTTGCTTTTATAGTCTTCTTTCCTTTTGGTATTCCCGCAGTATATTTTGCTTTCAGAACAGAGACTGAATTTAATGAAGGCATCATGAAAGGAAATATTGACAGAGCTCAAAAATTTGCCAACCGAACTGTAAAATTTATAGTTATTTCTTTCATTATGTTCGTTGTAGTAGCTGCATTAGTAGTAACAGTTGTATTTACCTCAAAGGACAGAAATATACCAAGGGGACCAGTCATTGGTTGATTCTGATTTATCTATATAATTATATTTTACGGTTGCATCATCATTTATGTAATTGTTTAACTTGTAACCACCCTGTCTTTAAAGCAGTGGTGCTGAGAAATAGCAAATTTCATTTTTAAGATATGTTTTGGATACAGAAAGTAGATAAAATGATCTGTTTTCCAGAAGCGTGTGGTGCTATATGAACATTATTTTCACGTGTTCTAGACATAAAATAAGTGGCATGAAAATAAGATACTTCCATAGAGTCTTTAGTGTGCCTTATAATTAAACATAAAAATACTTGATGTGTATCCTGTACAAGACAATGCTATTCAATTTTTATTGAATTTTAAAGTACAACTAATACACCCAATCATATCACCAGTAACAATGTGGATGGTCAGCATTCAAACCACCTAGTTTAACGAGTTGGTTTTGCAAGGCGAGCTCACTATCAACTTCTATCATGCTAATAATACACAAGTGACATACAAATCACATGTGACTAAATATAGGAAGTGGTCAGAAAATTGACTGAACCATATGTTTACCTATTAAAATAAAATATTGATGTTGAAATAATCCTTTTAGCTTTGAGCAGGTAGCTCTTGACAGCTAATAGTCTTTATTTGACAAAAGTGCAGGTTCATCTCAGTTATTTGTGAAAGAAGAGTTATGGATGCATGTTTAATCCCTGAAGGAAGGCACTCCAATGCACCAGTAACCCAGGATTACCACATCATGCTTGAAGCACAGCACACACTTCTGGGTCAATTGTTTCATCATTTGCCACTAGGAGTCTGCCACAAAAGGACAAAGGTATCATGTCCACTGGCCTGCATATCTTCATCATCCGTGGGGATCATGTGATAGGAGATAAAAGTGTGAAATTTGAGACTAGATGCAGCAATGATCTTCACAGGTGACAGGTTGTCAGCCTATCCCTCAACGCTTCTTAGTTGCTTCCATCAACATGCCTGAAACGAAGATAGGGATCACATTCTTTTCACCATGACCTACTAGTTCAGGTTTCCACACAGGTTTAAATAAAATGTGCAGAGATGGTATAGTCATGTTTCGAAAATCAGCTGGTGGATCAAAGTTTCTCTAATAAAAAACTACTGGAAAAGAGAAATAGAGGTAGACAAGAGATAGGATGGAAAAATAACTTCATGGCTTGAACAGTGATATCTTTACAGGCATATGTACATGTCCGACTAACATAGCAGCTGATGGTTCAGTCTTCAGTATTATTGTCGTGCTGAAGTTGGATGTATCAGGCTAAAAGATGCAGATATCACAGCAAAGTCGTAAACCATTACACAACACATTCTGTACTCGGGACTAATCTTGCTAATCCATAGGAGTTTGCGAACGAAGGCAGAAGAAGGTGAAATATTATTGTTATTCACAGGTCACTGAGAATGTATACATGATGAATTTAACTCAGGTTCAAAATTCTCTTTTTGTTTAGAGTGATACAATTTGTTATATTTAATGCTATATCTTTTCTTTGATATTATTTCATATCTTTTCCAATTATTTATTTATTTTATACTAGACTGTTACCAAGTGACCATTTATTTTGTGGGTTCTTCTTTTGTGTACTGTCAGCTTATGCAGATTTTTGATTGGGCCATCACAATTGTTGATTGTGAAGGTTTACGTAGAGATTTGAAAGTGCTATCACTTCAATGTAAATGGCACTGACAGTCTTCACCAATTCAGTTTGAGATATATAAAGACAATGTCATTACTATCTTTGATGTGCTTAAGTCTCAGTAATCTTTTATGAAGCCACGCTAATATTTTTTACGGTGGTGAGTCATGCCATCAAGATGGTAATTGATTATTTTTTTCTACAGTAAATTATACAATAATGTACACTGATGGGATGGGACAGTCATTCATCATCAATGCTGTTCTTGGAATTTTCTGCATGTTTCTGTGGAAAAAACCGTCAAACAATCCAGTGGTGCCTATTAGTCTTATGTTGGAAATAAAAGCTGTAACAATGACACTGTCATGGCTGGTGTCACAGGACTATCCTCGTGCATACATACTTAGTCTATTGTCTTTCCCCCAGGTGGTTTGTGATCCACTCTTGCCGTCAAGCATAGGGGTGGTTGGAGCTTGAGTTCTATCACCAGATGTGTGGCCTCGGATGTGCTATGACCGTGTCTGTACAGGATGTCCCTGATGTTTTCTATCCATCTTTTCCATGGTCTTCCTTTGATTTTGTACCCTGATCTCATTTGGTTATATGCTTGTACGGGCAAATTTTCGTGATGCATTCTCACAATGTGGCCAAACCACTTGATCTGTTCTCTCTCTCTATGTAATCTGTACAAGATATTATACCTATTCTTTCCCTGATATATTCATTTTGCAATCTATCAAGCCTGGTGACCCCGGCAGCTTTCCTCAAGCATTTCATCTCACATGTCACTATCTTTCTGTAATGTGAAGTTGAGAGAGACCAGGTTTGGCACTGGTAACACTTAGTGACTCTTATAAAACAAAAAATAAACTCAAATACTGCATGTTTCCCATTAAGGAGATGCAGGAAGGAATTTTGTAGCTGTGTGATAAAGACCTCATGCTCTTGCTGTCGCCATGTCGTGTACAGGGTGAGTTTTTTAATTTACCCTCCAACAGAAAAAAAACCCAGTCCTTACTGGGGATTGAACTCTAGACCTCACTAGTGTGAGACTAGCACTCTATAATTTCTCAGCCATGTGCCACACTTACCAAATACACACTCCTATATGCTCTGCAAAGTTGAAGTGTGAGTCATCTGCCAACAGTGGGTGGAGTTGATGTATCTGTAATCTCTGACCAGAAAAATTACCTTTATATATGAACCAGGACATGCAGGTGTTGAGGGTATTAAGCGAGTCGATACATTGGTGAGTGTGACCACAATGTCTAAAGGCACATCAAAAGATTAATCTGACATAGTCGATGCACTTCGTCCGCTAAAAAGATTTTCAAAAGTTAACCATGGTCCCTCTCATGATTGCGGGCATTTGTGTAAAAATCGGTAAGGCCCATAGAAAGAACCCTAATACATATTCAAAGAGACTGATAAATCAATACCAGATCTAAACTAGAACTGTGAACTGCTATACTCTGATGGATTTAATGAAATATAAATTGAAGTACATATGGACTTGTCCTCTATGCACTTATAACCTTCACTCAAAATGATCAGCAGTATCATCTCTCTTTGTTTTCTTATTGTCGCTAGTCAAAGTTACTAGTGGAGAACATGGCTAAACTCAGGTCTTTGAACCATGAGTTCTCTTCTCGAGTTCAAACCACTGGTTGAGACAGAATGTTATCTTTCAGGGGTACAATAAAAAAATTTCCGGTACTTGTCGTGGAATCTGTTACGGTAATGCGGCTTTTATTTATATTGCCTATATAAAAGCCTCCTTGCACTCCTTAACAGTAAAGCTATGCAGTAACGAAATTTTAATTTGATACTTTACTTGTCAAATATCTGCATAGGCCTATATTTAATGCAGTTTTGCATATTTATTGAATGAAACATGTACAGTATATATTT
Source organism: Meghimatium bilineatum (assembly GCA_034231615.1). Classification (NCBI taxonomy): domain Eukaryota; kingdom Metazoa; phylum Mollusca; class Gastropoda; order Stylommatophora; family Philomycidae; genus Meghimatium; species Meghimatium bilineatum. The sequence continues at coordinate 30,832,872 of CM067317.1, read as the reverse complement.
AATTTGATATTGGACAAAATTTATCATTTGATTATCCAAGAAATAATACAGTGGAATTCCTTTATTTCTCATAACAACATACACTATTTAACAATATGAATCAGTTTGTTGATTTGTATTTGAATGTTGGTTATTACATAAATACGTCATTGATCCTAGCCAATTTTATTTTTCTTTATTATACGGGGATTCTACTGTATTTAAGAATTTTTTTAATAATATATTTTTATCACCTCTTGTGCCAAGCAACATTAAACCTCTTGAAATGTTCTCTTTCTGTCTGTATCAGCTCTTTATGTAATCATCATCAAGTGCCCGGCCGGCGTAGGCGATCATGGACCTCCACAGCTCTCTATCTCCAGTATTATGTATAAGGATCGGTGTTGTTTCTCTGCCATGTCAGGTTGTTAAACTGTCAAATATTTTCTCACTTTGTCATCCTTTGTCTCTCTTGCCTGTTGTAATTATGTTCTCCAAACTTCCTTATCTCATAGCTTGGCCAAAAATATGAAGATTGTCTCTATTATATTATTGATTATTAGGCTCCATCTCGCATTAGACTCTTTTAACACCTCCACATTAGTTTTCCTGGCAGTGCATGGTATTCTAAACATTCTTCTATATAACCACATCTCTGCTGCCTCTAATTTTCACTATCCTGTTTGTTTATTGTCCAAGACTTACATCCATATGTTAGTGTAGGAGTTATGTAGAACTGCAGAGCTCTCTTCCTCATCTCATGGTCATGTTGCACAATATATTTTTCTGAATACTGTTTAGGCCTCCCAATTCTGCTTCTTATTTCTGTTGAACTTCTTCCATCTGATGATATCGTTGTACCTAAATACTTGAATTGGTGGATCTGTTTTAATATCTCATTCACTTTTATCTTGCAAGTTGTGGTATTTTGTTTCTTTTAAATAACAATTACTTCTGTGTTATTACACAAACCTTGGGGTAGTTTGAAAATGTGAGGAAGATAAGTGGATTCATTTTGTGGACACATAAGAGACCTTTTCTTTACTCTCTGTCACTACTACATTAATCAGTTTTTGTTTTTTTATGGAGATCTTCCTCACTTTTAGCAATCAGAAAAGTGTCATCTGCATATCTTAAAATATTTACCGGTATGTTATGCCCTCCCACTAATGTTCCTGGGATATTAACAATGCTTCTGTTTATGCCAGTACATGGTCTTGATGATTCTTAAATCTTTACAATAAACATTATATTATCTGTCGATGTTTACAATTTCTAGCATGTAGATAACTTCACTATGTTTAACTTTATCAAATGCATTTGTGTAGTCTATAAAACAGGTACAGGTCTGTTTTTATCTCTAAAGATATATATATATATATATATATATATATATATATATATATATATATATATATATATATATATATATATATATATATATATATATATATATATATATATATATATATCTTTAGAGATAAAAACAGACCTGTACCTGTTTTATAGACTGTTTTATATGATCAGCATCAGACCTGTTTTATATATATATAGCATTCCTGGTACTTTTGCCTTCTACGAAGCCACATTGCTCAACTTTTTTATTTCTATGTACCTGCTGCTTTTCCAAACCAGCTCAAATATCTCCTTTTGTATTAATTTCTTCTAGAATCACAAAGTTTTCCACTTTTCCTAAGTATGTGGCAAAATATTTTACTGGTATCATTTTTGGTAAGTTAAAACTGTGTAGTGTGTCTTAGAAATATTTCCTCTTTTTATTTCTGGAACATTTGTTTTTTTTTCCTGTTGTTGATTATCCAAGTTATCCATTAAACATTTAGGTCTTCCTAGCATAGTGGTTAAGACATTCGCTTTGTGCTTATGAGGTCACAGGTTCAAATAATGCTCATGATGTCTTGTTTATAAAGTGAATTGTTTCAGAGATCCCTGTAGATTATCACATGAAGCTAGAAAGTTATGTGCTATGAACGGTAATCTGCAAGCAGCATCCTGCTTCACTGAAAGTTATGGGGTGCATATGGAGGTAACCCAAGTATGATGACGTCGCTTGATTGATTTATTGTATTATCAGTTCAAGTTTTTATAGGGCATTATAGGATATTTACTTACATTCTCATGCTGAAATCGGATGTGCTAGGCCTACAATGCGCATAACAGTGGCACAACATAATCACGCTCCCGGCGGAAATCGCACGGATATCCTTGCAGGTTACAATGGAGCGAACGCAAAACAAACAAACAAACTTACATTCTTTATTGACCTGCTAGTATGACTTTTTTTTCACTGTTTAGCTAAATTTAGAAAATTTGTTTGCGTTTGCGTTTTTTAGTGGACCCAATCCGATTAACACTCAGAGCTTATAACAAACGATCATATGGATACAGAGCCAAGGGTAGACAGAGAAAGAGATGGATTGATAACACCACAGCCACCCTCCACAAACACGGACTCAGGCATCACATCTGACCTTGAACAGAAACTTACAGCTCCCACCTTATGCTTAATGGAGGGTGGATGCTATCAACCAGCTTTCACCTGGGGATAGACAATATTCTCTTTGCAATCTTGTGAAAGAAGATGCTGATCATGTGACAAATTAGTGAATCCCACCTCTATCAAGAAGTTAATTTTATTTGCCTGCTTAAATAGTACTAAATATATATATAAGTGTGCAGCACTGATTGAACTGTGCACCTATTAAATAGAATGAGAATAAGTTTCATCAGTAAATGATGGAAGCCTGTAGCCTCCTTGCCCTCAAGATTAGCTGGGGAGGCTGAGCAACTATAAGTCTGCCTGCGGTGGTATAACATTAGCCCATTAACCTTATAGATCATGTGTAAATCCATGGCTTGAGCCAAAAGGCACAGAAATTGCTGCTCAACTGTAAATCATGACATAAAGCAGTCCATTCTCTAAACTATATCAGGTTAAAGTGTAATTAAAAGGAATAAGATGGATATTTAACAGACAATTAAATAGAATAAATCCCTCAAAGAACACAGTTGTACTTATCCATAAAGATAATAAAATGTGCTACTCCTAGGGAACACCACAGAAAGAATCAAATCCCTAAGAACAATAAACACCCTATCCAGCTTCATACAACAGATATCTTCTTCTTCAGCGTTCATTCTCAAAATTTCGCTGGATCTCTCTTGTAGAAGGACATTGGCCCTACCAGACTTCCAGCAGAATGTAGTCCAGAGATTGGAATGCGCTGTGTCGCCGTTTTATTTGCGCCAATGGCCTGACACATCTGTCTTCGGCGGTATACAACAGATAGATATAAAGCATATGTAATTTCCTGAACTTGGCATTTAATTGCATAAGGAGCAACCAGCTCAACAGCTGTATTTCTCAACAACAGTAACTCAAATACTGGATCGTCTTTTCGTCTGAATCCAGAAAACAGTGTTTAAACAATGAACTTTAAGTATTGGTAGGAATAGTATATAGGTGTTAAACTTAAACATTAGGACATTGTGAGTACATTATGGGCAGCTGTGGCCACTTTTAATACAACAAATATGTACATTATTTAACTAAACAAAATATTGATTAAAATGTATTTCACAGTAGCTAAGACTACTGTCAAACAATTAGAAGACAAAATTGATGTCTTTGAAATGTGGGTATATAGAAGAATAGGGAGAACATCATGGAAAGAGAAGAAAACAAATAAAGAGGTGCTAAAGACACTTAATATGAAGAAAGAACTACTAAGAGAAATAAAGATCAGGCAAATAAAATACTTTGGACACATTAAAAGACATGACACCCTATTGAAGACCTAACTTGGGGGTAAAGTCAAAGGGAAGCAAGCAAGAGGTAGGCAGAGATACAAGTGGGAGAGTAACATTACACGATGGACAGGTTACAGTATAGCAGAGTGCACCACCAAGACAAGAGATGTTGGAGATACGTTGCAGCCAACCTTCGTTGCGGAGACGGCACTTGATGATGATGAAGACTACTGTCGGATCCAATGAATCGCCCGCTACACAGAGAGCCCCTGCCCCCCCCTTCTCTCTTGGATGACCCTGTGGAATGAAAGGGGGGGGGGGACTCTCAGTGCGTAGAATTGACTTTGTAATTCAAGTTCGGCAAAGTCACGAAAACTGAATGAAACTACGCATAATATTAAAAAGTTGATATCCAGCCGTTTCCCCGTAATTAACTCATTTTTGAGTCAAGTTAATATCAGATACTAATTTTTATATTCCAGAAAATTTTGCACTTTTCATAATTTATTTTGTTTTGTAAATATGATTGACAATATTTTTGTACAATCCTTTGTCGATCATAGATTATAAATGCATTTAGTTATATTGTGGCTTATTTACTGATGTCATGCTGTAGGTTCAGTCATGTTTGTTGTCTCCTACTGCACATATCTGTAATATATTTATGTGGACAGTCTCCCACTACATATCTAGCTGAAGTATATTTATGTGATCTATGTCCTACAGCACATATGATGTAGGTATATTTATGTGATCTGTCTCCTACAGCACATATGATGTAGGTATATTTATGTGATCTGTCTCCTACAACACATGATGTAGGTATATTTATGTGATCTGTCTCCTACAGCACATATGATGTAGGTATATTTATGTGATCTGTCTCCTACAACACATATGATGTAGGTATATTTATGTGATCTGTCTCCTACAGCACATATGATGTAGGTATATTTATGTGATCTGTCTCCTACAACACATATGATTAAGGTATATTTATGTGATCTGTCTCCTACAACACATATGATGTAGGTATATTTATGTGATCTGTCTCCTACAGCACATATGATGTAGGTATATTTATGTGATCTGTCTCCTACAGCACATATGATGTAGGTATATTTATGTGATCTGTCTCCTACAGCACATATGATGTAGGTATATTTATGTGATCTGTCTCCTACAGCACATATGATGTAGGTATATTTATGTGATCTGTCTCCTACAGCACATATGATGTAGGTATATTTATGTGATCTGTCTCCTACAGCACATATGATGTAGGTATATTTATGTGATCTGTCTCCTACAACACATATGATGTAGGTATATTTATGTGATCTGTCTCCTACAGCACATATGATGTAGGTATATTTATGTGATCTGTCTCCTACAGCACATATGATGTAGGTATATTTATGTGATCTGTCTCCTACAGCACATATGATGTAGGTATATTTATGTGATCTGTCTCCTACAGCACATATGATGTAGGTATATTTATGTGATCTGTCTCCTACAGCACATATGATGTAGGTATATTTATGTGATCTGTCTCCTACAACACATATGATGTAGGTATATTTATGTGATCTGTCTCCTACAGCACATATGATGTAGGTATATTTATGTGATCTGTCTCCTACAGCACATATGATGTAGGTATATTTATGTGATCTGTCTCCTACAGCACATATGATGTAGGTATATTTATGTGATCTGTCTCCTACAGCACATATGATGTAGGTATATTTATGTGATCTGTCTCCTACAACACATATGATGTAGGTATATTTATGTGATCTGTCTCCTACAGCACATATGATGTAGGTATATTTATGTGATCTGTCTCCTACAGCACATATGATGTAGGTATATTTATGTGATCTGTCTCCTACAGCACATATGATGTAGGTATATTTATGTGATCTGTCTCCTACAGCACATATGATGTAGGTATATTTATGTGATCTGTCTCCTACAGCACATATGATGTAGGTATATTTATGTGATCTGTCTCCTACAGCACATATGATGTAGGTATATTTATGTGATCTGTCTCCTACAACACATATGATGTAGGTATATTTATGTGATCTGTCTCCTACAGCACATATGATGTAGGTATATTTATGTGATCTGTCTCCTACAGCACATATGATGTAGGTATATTTATGTGATCTGTCTCCTACAGCACATATGATGTAGGTGTATTTATGTGATCTGTCTCCTACAACACATATGATGTAGGTATATTTATGTGATCTGTCTCCTACAACACATATGATGTAGGTATATTTATGTGATCTGTCTCCTACAGCACATATGATGTAGGTATATTTATGTGATCTGTCTCCTACAGCACATATGATGTAGGTATATTTATGTGATCTGTCTCCTACAACACATACGATGTAGGTATATTTATGTGATCTGTCTCCTACAGCACATGATGTAGGTATATTTATGTGATCTGTCTCCTACAGCACATATGATGTAGGTATATTTATGTGATCTGTCTCCTACAACACATATGATGTATGTATATTTATGTGATCTGTCTCCTACAGCACATATTATGTAGGTATATTTATGTGATCTGTCTCCTACAGCACATGATGTAGGTATATTTATGTGATCTGTCTCCTACAGCACATGATGTAGGTATATTTATGTGATCTGTCTCCTACAACACATACGATGTAGGTATATTTATGTGATCTGTCTCCTACAGCACATGATGTAGGTATATTTATGTGATCTGTCTCCTACAACACATATGAAGTAGGTATATTTATGTGATCTGTCTCCTACAGCACATATGATGTAGGTATATTTATGTGATCTGTCTCCTACAACACATATGATGTAGGTATATTTATGTGATCTGTCTCCTACAGCACATATGATGTAGGTATATTTATGTGATCTGTCTCCTACAGCACATATGATGTAGGTATATTTATGTGATCTGTCTCCTACAGCACATATGATGTAGGTGTATTTATGTGATCTGTCTCCTACAACACATATGATGTAGGTATATTTATGTGATCTGTCTCCTACAACACATATGATGTAGGTATATTTATGTGATCTGTCTCCTACAGCACATATGATGTAGGTATATTTATGTGATCTGTCTCCTACAGCACATATGATGTAGGTATATTTATGTGATCTGTCTCCTACAGCACATATGATGTAGGTATATTTATGTGATCTGTCTCCTACAGCACATATGATGTAGGTATATTTATGTGATCTGTCTCCTACAGCACATATGATGTAGGTATATTTATGTGATCTGTCTCCTACAGCACATGATGTAGGTATATTTATGTGATCTGTCTCCTACAACACATACGATGTAGGTATATTTATGTGATCTGTCTCCTACAGCACATGATGTAGGTATATTTATGTGATCTGTCTCCTACAACACATATGAAGTAGGTATATTTATGTGATCTGTCTCCTACAACACATATGATGTAGGTATATTTATGTGATCTGTCTCCTACAACACATATGATGTAGGTATATTTATGTGATCTGTCTCCTACAGCACATGATGTAGGTATATTTATGTGATCTGTCTCCTACAACACATATGAAGTAGGTATATTTATGTGATCTGTCTGCTACTGAATATTGTAGGCTTATCTATTGTCCACAATAAGCATACAAAGCAGAATTGTACTGGTACCATATACTATAAGAATCTCCTTTCATTCTCAGGAACTTACTCTACTGTTTGAATCTCCACAGTACAGTTTAAGAATTCCTATTGTTCTTTGAGTTCAGTGGTTCTCAATGGGGCTCATATAGTCCCCTCTCAGGGAGCCACAAAGAAAAAAACTGAGGGTTGAGGATGGGAGTTACATACAGTTAACTGTGGACATTATCATAATAAGACATATAATGATAAACCTTGAAAAATGTTGCAAATTTGTTTTGGAGGTCAGAGGAAACAACAGAAAAAAATTGGTTCAAAAGGGGCCACAGGCAAAAAAAGATTTGAGAACCACTGATCTGAGTGACTAGCATTTGCATATGTACATAATTGAAGTTATCCTGTATAGAACATTTGCATATGTACATAATTTAAGTTATCCTGTATAGAACATTTGCATATGTACATAATTTAAGTTATCCTGTATAGAACATTGCCTTTGAATTATTGTTGAATTTTTAGATGCAACTCATAATAATTTTAGTCACATTGCCAGTACATGATCAATTCACTTACATATGTATTTCTGTGATAATTTCTGATGTCTTAACTGAATATCTGATTGACTTACTGAATTTTACTCAATGACTTAGCTGCAGTATCAGTCATTGTTCACCATCAACACCAAGATTGCTGTATACAAAATCTGAGTGCTTTATTCTATGCCAGCAAACATCATAAACCCAGCACACATCACAAGAGAATAAAAAACTTCAAGCAATTCTGGATAATTTAATAGGCAGAGAGAACAAGCGACCATGGTTCCCCCATATCTTTTAGCGGCCCCATGACGGTAGATCAATATATTTTTTAAAGCTTGATATTACAGACCATTATTTGTGAGGAGTCCCTGTAATTTCAATTGAACAACCCCCCTCCCCCAAAAAAGATTTAATACAGTATTAATTTCATGTGTGCTGCCTGAGAGATATAATGTGATAGTAACAGTCTTGTCTTATCCATGTGTGTCGTTAAGCGTCATGGGGAGCCAGTCTTCTTTCTTTCGCTGTGATGCTACTGCTATAGTACAGCCGCCTTGGTGTTCTAGTATTTCTCGGGTGTCATCTATCCATCTTCGTCTGGGTCTTCCCCTGTTCATCCTTTTAGATAATCTTTTATTGAAGGCTATCGATGGAATGCGATCTGGTTCCATTCTGATTAGGTGGTCTTTTTTGTGTCTATGTATTCTTTGCACGATATTGTTTTCATCATATTTCTTATACTGTCATTGTTTATTTTATCTCTTTTTGTTACTCCCAGTGCTGTTCTCAGACACTTCATTTCGCATACAGCGAGTTTATATTCTAGTTTCTCTGTCAGGATCATGGTATGGCATTGGTAACACTGTCGGAATGAACACTGTTTATTAAAGTTCTTTTGGAGATCATGTCGATGTTCTAGTGTTTCAGCAGTGATGCTAATTATAAAACTGTGTTTGCTTTCTGGCATCTTGTCTCTATTTATCTAGTCTCCCGTCTTCCGAGAATATGCTACCTAGATACTTGAGTTCTTTTACTTGGTTGAGTTATGTGCCTGCTATGTATATTTCTAGTGGTGATTGATTTCTGCATATCTTCCGCGTTTCTGATTTTGGTTTGTTGATTCTCATGTTGCTGGTTTCACAATTGGTATTTAGTGTGTTTAGGTGTTTTTGCAGCTCAGATATATCATTGTATATCAACGTCTGATCGTCTGCGAATAGTAATTCTTTTATGATGTTACTGTCTTCTATTTCTCCGTAACAGTGAGATATTGAAATATGCTGCCGCCAGTGTGTTGCAGGGGGCCCGAAAGGGGAGCAAAGAATAGCAACACTGTTTACCTTCTACGCATGTTGTAAAAGGCAACTAAGGAGGTTATGGGATGGAGTTGGCTGTCCCATCCCATATAGGGTCAGTGATCCAAAGCCATGCTGAAGTCAGATGTGTCAGGCCAAAAGGCGCAGATATCGCAGCAATTATGTAAACCATGACACAGCGCATTCCGTTCTCCAGACTACATCCTGCTAATCTGCAGGAGTTTGAGAACGAACGCAGAAGAAATATGCTGCAATTGTCTGCATGACCAATCCTCTTTGTTACTTTTTATAAAATCGCCTGATCACTTTCATCAGACAGGATGGTAGATCACTAGAGATGGACATCTGGCACTGCTGGACATCTTTATCTACAAGGACATCAGTAAACAACCCCTGCTTGTACTGGACATAAGCATAACTAGTAAACTGATATACTGCTCTAGTCATGCAGGGGTCAGAGGCAATGCTGTGGTTCATGGCATAGTTTTGAAAAGAGATAGAGCTGACCTAATAAGAGCAGTCATTGATTTACTATAGAATGAAGAAGATGATAAGGCTGAAGTTAACATAGACACACAAAGAAACTAGATGATAGGGGTGAGAGAAAAAAATGAGTCCTCTCTGGAACGACACAAAGATTAAATGTTGAGAATCTGACTGTGACTTGCGTCTACATACTCTTACGTGACTGCTGGAACAGAGAGCCGAGTACTTATAGGAATGTCCAGTGTGCTAGTTTCTAATCCAGAATCAACATAACTGGTAACATTTTTCTATGTTATGTTTCCAATGTATAGAAAACTCATGATAACTGATAAGTCAGACTAAAGCTGTCCCCTTACATAAAAAATGCAGAAGAAAGCACTGATTGGAGATCTGAATATAATATTAAATCATCTCAAGTTTACTGCTGTTTCTATTATTTCTTTTTTTTTTATCGGTAACGTCCATATTGATACACTGCTGAAATGTTGATTGTAAATAAATCATGAAATTATATCAAAGCTGATTTGTTCCATGTTTTTGTAATTAAAAATACTTAAAAGAAATTATTGTTTAAACTTGATTTCTGAATAATTATGTGTACACTTTGTGTGAATATCAAACCATAAATTGTGGAAGAAACAAAGATTTAAAACATCTTAAAAAGGTACCGGTACTTCTTGGTCCCCACAGTGAAAAAAAATGTTGCAGCACCAAGATAAAAGGTATAAAGGATTTACTTCATTATATTCAGGTTATCCCATTAAAATACACACAGACACTCAAGAGAGCTATAAATAAAAAGTAGAAAATTGTGATGTGTAGGACACACTCTCAAAAGAAGCCTGACAACATACCTAAACAGGTACTGAACTAGAACCGACAGGGAAAGAGTAGATTTGGAAGACAGAGGAACACACGGAGAAATATACTATAATAACCCTATATCTCTTATTCATTACATGTTATGTTGTGTTCTTGTTAAAGGTCTTTTGGTTGAAATATTAATTTATTTGGTGTTATTATGTGTTACCAGTGATTTGCAAAACTGTATTACCCTCTTCCAAGTTTCACCCAGTTATATACTCATGGAGGTACTCCTGAGGCTTGGTTAGTGATCTAACCCTGGTATTCACAGAACAATTTGCATTCCATTTGCCATCTCTTCTAATTTTCACTGTTCTTGTGTCATTTTTGTGTGTTGCATGCTCTATTAGTGACATCATTTTTCAATAGTTTATATCATGTAAGTAGAGTGTGTGGCCAAATAAGCTAAAACTCTGGTCTCAAAACTTTGAGGTCTTGGGTTTGTTTGAGAACCCCAGCTCAGGAATTGTGAGCGATTAGCTCTTACCTCCTATGTGCAGTGGGGTGGATTTTCTGAGCTTTCTTTCATACCAAGGAGACTTTTGACTTAGTGCAATGCTTATTGCAGGAGCCTTCTACTTTGAGGGGGTCTATAATTGTATGATGACATGCTACAAAGTTTCCATAAGAGAGTCTCAATATAATGGCATGTCATCTACTAAGGTTTTCTGTTGCATGGTGGGTTTGTCTAGTGGGCCATTGGTGAGAACCAGATGTAACTGCATTCCTAGGTAATCGTTCTTCAGTCAGATATCAGGTTACAGCACCAATAGCTTCAACGAATTGTGTGATTCGTTTCAGGTCATCCATGGAACCCCTCAGGTCTGCAAGTAGTGCCGTCTCAATGAACCATATTTTCTCCCTCTCTTGACAGGCATGAAGAATGTCTTCTGCAGTCTCTGGGCTCAGTCCACAGGTCTGTATCTCCAATCTTCAGCTTTCAGAACATGTGACTTCTCAGTCTGTTGTGGCCAGTTCGTAGTCTGAAGATGATGGTTTGTTCCTTGCGTGACATTTGATGGTAGGGGTCATTTGGTTCTGCAGTTGGGTGCAACTGCTTCCACTTTTTCTTATATTCTGCTTTTAACATGGTCATACATTCATGGTATGTATTATCACTTTCTATTTGTTCCAGTGATCCCCCTTTCCTTGTCAGATCAGCTTTTTCATTTCCAGGTATGCCACAGTGACCAGGGATCCACTGCAATACTGTTTCTTTGGTAGTACTGCTGAGGTGTAGTAAGCAGGCCGTAAGTTCATTCATACTCATGTTCTATGGATCTTTCAATGCCTGCAACACTGACTTTGCATCCGTTAGAAAGAAGGTCTTGGGTTTAAAACCACCAGTTGGGACTGGATTGTATCTTTTGAAGGTACAATAAAAATTCATCCTCTACACGTTGTGGTGACTGTATAGCAAAGTGACCCTTTATTTCCACTACCTATAAAAAGTCTCTCTACACTCCGTAACAGGAAAACATCATGCGTGATGAAATTTTTTAAATACCCTAAGTTTTTATATAATAAGCACATACAATTATCCACATGATTTGAAGAAATCACTCGTGTATTTCAGTTGTACAGTTTTAGTTCCTTTTTCACACCATTGATGAATAATATTTGTAATTAACCAACAGCTTGCTTAGAGATGATAATGGTCAGCAATACACCCACAAATTTCATTTTCTCAGATAATTTAGTACCAATTTCCTTTCCAGTTAATTCTTCTTTCCTTCCTCTTTTATCCTTTACAGATGTCAAGAGATACAATGTTCTTGTTCTCACTTTTTTGGCAGCTTCATATAATGTTATTTGGTGTTCGTGTACTGTCTCTTTGATGTTGTCGATCCAGCGTACTCTAGGTCTACCCCTGGCTCTTCTTTTTGCTTCTCCTCTCTTTATATATGCTTTATAAACTAATGACCACCGAAGACGGATGTGTTGGGCCATTGGCGCAAATAAAACGGCAATACAACGCATTTCCATTCTCTGGACTACATTCAACTGGAAATCTTGTAGGATCATTGTCCTGTTACAAGAGAAATCCAGTGGGAGTTTGAGAATGAACGCTGAAGAAGAAGAAATAAACTAATGAATCACACTGCATTCTTACCAGATGACCGAACCATTGTATCTGTTGGTTTTGTATGTATTGTAGAATTGATATGACACTCACTCTTTCTCTTATGACATCGTTTCTAATTCTGTGTCTTCTGGTCACTCCTGTGGCTTTTCTCAGTCATCTCATCTCAGCTGTAACCAGATGTCTTTTATGTTTTGTTAAGGACCATGTTTGACATTGGTAGCACAGATGTCAAATGAAGATACTTTGAATAATTTTTTTTTGTTGTCATTGGTAGCATTTTGTGTTGCAATAAAGGGGATAATTTACCCAGTATTTGAATCGCTTTGCTACAACGAATGTCTATTTTGGTGTCCATCTTTCCATCTGAAGAGAATGTTACATCTAAGTATTTGAAGGTGGTTTGTTTAATGACTTGATTTTCCATTGTTATATTTAGATAGTGTGTATCCCTTCCTATTGCCATGGTTTCTGTTTTGCCTATGTTTATCTTCATGTTGTTGTTCTTGCACTCGATGTCCATGGATGTTAGATGACATTGAAGTTCAGTTTCTTCAGATTCTTTCTTTGATCTAAATATATTTCCAAATAAATAAAAATCACACCTTGGACTACCCAATGAGGCAGCCAGTGCACTAACCACTGAGCTACCAAAGTTTCATGTGTATCTTTAGTTGAACAAAGTATAGATGGCAACACTGTGTTAATAATTTATTTTAATTCCCAATATTATGTACATAAACATTCACCAACAAATATATCAAATCCAGCTGTCTGTGTATATCCACATTATTGAAAGTAAATCTATTAACTCATAATCAAAGACATAATTCTAACTGAATTCAAAAAGCGGGTGTAACAAATGGTCATCACCACTTGTGATGAATACCAAAAAAAATTCAGTACACACACACATGTGAAAAAAGTCATCAATGCAATGCTTGGTTTTTCAAAAATATACTGATGGAGCAAATTTTTCTGAAAAAACCAAGAAAGTATTTAGATGGAAAGCAAACAAATGTTATAGTTACCTTCCACAAAATACATAATTATATAGTCAAATCTTCTTGTTTAAAATTTGTGATGAAACAAAATACTAAGCCTCCAGAATGAGCTAATGGGATTGCTAATTTTAGGTACATGTTATGCAAATGTGGCCTCATCCCGTGACAACAGTCCATCTTTTAAATAGTAGGTTTCATTTTATTGAGCTTCGTGATGAAGAGATAAAAAACGCAAAACATCTACTCCTTCCCCATCCAATAGGAACACCATGGGGGAGGAGCTCTCAGCGCATTACGCGAAAATTTAAATAGATCAATCTATTCAGACTTAGTACTAAGTATATTTTTGTACGAGTGTGAAAGTTGGACACTCAATGCAGACACAGAAAAAAGGATTCAGGTTTTTGAAATGAAGTGCTACAGAAATTTGTTAAGGATTAGCTATAGAGAACAAGACAAATATATTAGCCAATAAGTAAATAAACAAACTTGCAGCTTATCAAGAATCACTTTTGACAGTGGTGACATGGCATAAACTTGTTTGGTTTGGACATGTAACGATACACGGCTCTCTCTCTCAAATTATTTTGCAAGGAACAGACGAGGGTGAAAAGAGGAGAGGAAGCCATAGAAAATCCTGGATTGATAACATCAAGGAATGGCCTGGGCATGATTTCTCTACACTTCAGTGATTGGCTGAGGACAAAGCTAGAGAAGTGAATTCATCCACTAAATGTTGGTACAGAAGTGAAGTCATTCACTAAATGTTGCTACAGAAGTGAATTCATCCACTAAATGTTGCTACAGAAGCGAAGTCAATAGCTAAATATGTCACAATTCACAGACAAAATACTTTAGTTGTGTTGCAGCCAACAATTTTTTTTTTAAATCTAATTTTTTTTCTGAGATTATGAAGGAAGCAGATTTCTGGTTTTCAACAGCAAGAAAGGAAATGTCTTCAATTCACTATAATTAATGCCTCGATGAAATCGTGTATGATTGGCACTGAAACAAATAAATTGGTATACATACATCTCCATTCTCTGGACTATACTGCTGGAATTCTAGTAGGACCATTGTCCTGCTACTAGAGAGATTCAGTGTGAGTTTAAGAATGAACACTAACAAATAACTATCAAAAATGTTGAAAAAGAACCACACAATTTCCTGTTAAAAGACTAGCAATTAATGACATGTTAAATTCAATATTATAAACTTTAATAGACTGCAAGTATTGATAAACTCCCCAAAAATGAATAGTAAACTGTGTATCGCAAGCAAGAGTTTAAATATACGTTCATAGTTCAGTGACAAACACTGAGTTATTTGAAAATGTATATACAACCTTAAAGAATACTGGCATACCTATCAACCTGTAAGATTTTCCCTTAAAAAGTAACCTTGTCAGCCACATTTGACAATGTAACCCTTATAACATTTTCATAATTTTCAAGCTAAAGAATTTTCTGACATTGAAGATGTATTTTAAGGCAAGACATACATATCATTTTTAAAGTTTATAATAAAGATATGAAAATAGTGGACTTCAATTGATCTTTAAGACAGATATCAATTGTAAGATTGTAACACACATTTTGTATTATTGGTTTTTATATTGAATAATTATAATTTATAAATATCTTGATCTTGTCAGTAAAGTTTTTGTATTGTTTTTATAAAGAGTTTGTGAGTTTTGTGTGCATGTTTTTATCTCAATGGGCTGACAGGATTGTTTTTGAGAGAGGCTGATAATATATTCCTCAATTTCCAGCATTATACAATTTCTTCTGTATTGCATAGTTTCCTGTCTCAGAACTAATTTTGTGGATACCCTACTATAGTAGTAGCCTTTTAAAAAAAACTACTGGTATTAACATTATTAATACAACAAATTATACTTTAATCATAATCAATGAAAATGGGCTGTCACTTCAATAACATGATATAAAATGCCATAAGACTACATGTTAGAGCCACTGCAATGTGAAGACGAGTGCCAATTACAGAAGCTGAAAAACAAAAGGTAAAAAGTAAACCGATAACATTTTTTAAAAATGTAATATTAATTAATTGCTGAATAAAAAGTTGTACATCAGAAATACCAACCTTAAGGAAATGTTAAGAACTCATGTTGATTGAATCTTTTGCTATGTCAATGACTCCTACTAACTTTGGGGTACATGGGGTTAAGGCCTAATTAGCTACCATTATGAGTTATCAAATTTCTGTTTTCAGGCCTAATGTATACACACACATGGTGCTGAAGTTTAATGTGCATTTTTATCTTCCCTTATTCTTCATTATGGTGCACTAAAATTGGACAAGTTATTTTTAACTTTCTTATGGTTTTCCCTACATGACTCATGTAGCTGTTAAGCCTACCATAGCAAACACATATTAAATTAAACATGAGCCTGGTAAATCAAAAGGAAATAAATGTAATATTTAATAATATATATCTATCACTTTCTCATCTCCGTAAATGTTTTGCTATTAATAATTAATCAATATATACATCAGCTGTGTGCTACTACAATTATAGATCAGAATACTGGAGGGCGCAAATAAAACGGCGACACAACGCATTTCCATTCTCTGGACTACATCCTGCTGGAAATCTAGTAGGATAATGGTCCTGCTACAAGAGAATTCAGCAGGAGTTTGAGAATGAACGCTGAAGAAGAAGAATAATGGAGAATGACAGTAATGTTTATTGGAAATTAATAACATAATGACACTGGATGCGTGGCTTGGAGTCTTTGTTACCTCTAATATTTTATGGTAGTGCGTCCTGATATAACCTAATTGGACTTTGTTGTCTGCTGGTTGAAAGGAGCGCGCCTCTCCAAAAGAGAGATAAACTCATTAACTACTTACTTATGCCAAGTGATAAAATAGAACTCGCGATCATGGTAGCTGGATTACCAGAAACGTGACCTCCACTATTTTTGACAATTAAAAGCTCTGATACAACCAATTTTGACTAACATCCAAAGTTGAAAGGAGCTTACCTTACCATAAGAGATGCATTTTACTTACACTTAACCTATGCCAGGAGGTGGAATTTTACTATTAGCCCCAGAGTTGTGTTTCTCAAGATTTTATTTTTATGGAGAAGTTTTCTAGATCTTTTGCAAGTCTTTGCCCTGACTCAATGTGGCTATATGATGCAATTAATAGGCACTCTTCTACTAAGGAGGGACCTTTGCCCTGACTTTCAATCTTAAAGCATTCTGCAGCGACTATGGTTGATTCTTTCCCATAAATTCAGTATGTGTCTTCAGCAGGCATTATATTTGAGATCATGGAGTGAGGGGTAACAAACCTCAAACCCAACCTCCTTAGTCACCTCTGACAGCATGCATGGAAAATGGCAGTGTGACTGTTCTTTGTTCTCCTTTCTGGTCACAGTAACACAAAGGTAATTCCATTAAAAAATACTTAAATGGAATTTGGAAAACACTGATCCGTTTTGAGAACAGTGGAGCACTAACATCAGTGGTCAGGAAAGGGGCATTGTAGTATAACAACAGGAGAAGTTTTCATATTCTCAGGTAGAGACAATGGAGGACAGAGCGATGTGGGTTTTCTTTTGTTGAAGCGATCATGGTTATCTTTACTGGGATATAATCCTATCAATGATCGCATAGTCAGTATCAGGATTCAAGGAAAAAAGAAAAGTATAACATTCTTTCAAATTTACGTACCAACATCTGCTGCAGAACATCAAGAAATAAATGAGTTTTACAAAGTTACAATCAAAAATAAAGTAAACATACAAGGCATACTAATAGTGATGAGCGATTTTAACGTGAAAGTAGGTCAAAGAAGACTAGAACACGAAAAATATGTTCGAGGTGAACACAGGCTAGCAGACAGAAATGAATGGGGAGAACGCCTAATTGTGTTTGCACAGAAAATAATCTTGACATTACAAATACTTTCTTCAATCAACATCAAAGAAGACTATTCACATTAAAATCACCAAACAGTGTAACTAAAAACCAAATAGATTACATTTTAATACAACAGAGATGGAGGACGTATATATTCAAGCAAAACTCTACCCGGAGCAGACTGCAACTCAGATCATGAACTTCACATATCAAAGTTTAAATTAAAACTTAAGAAGGTCAGCCAAAGTAACAACAAAACTCAATATGATGTAACTAAAATACCAGCAGAATACATCACAGATATTAGGAACAAATTTGCAGCCTTAATGGAAGAACAAGAAAACATGTCGACATAAGTCTCACAAATAAAGCGATCACATGCGCACAACATCACATCCCCAATCAAGTGATCAAAAAGCAAGCATATATTTCCCAAAAAAACCATGAAGCTGGTTGAAGACAAGAAATTGAACACACAGAAGAAGATGAGAAACCCTGAGTGCCAGAACACATATAAAGAACTCACAAGGAAAATTAAAAAACAAATCAGACATGATAAACAACAATACATAATCAACTCCTGCAAGTAAATAGAAGATCTACATGAACAGAGGAAAAGCAAGGGTATGTTTTCTGCTGTAGGAGCAATGCAGAATAAAGTCTACAAAACATTTTTATGGGTCATAACAGACAAGAAGGATAACACATTAACTGAGCAGAAGGACATCTACACAGATGGAAAGAGTACTGTCAAGAGATGTACACAGAAAAAAACTCAGACTAATAAAGAAGATAATATCACAGCTGTAAACAAAGATCAAGAACCAGACCCACCACAGGAGAAAGTCAGAAATGCAATAAACATTTTTTAAAAAGGCACAACTCCAGGCTGTGATGAATTAACAACAGAAATTATCCAGGCAGAAGGCGAGGGAAGCATCATATATACCAGAGTCTATGTTGCAAGACCTAGAAAACTGGCACATGGCCAAAGGACTGGAAGAGATCAATATACATCCCTCTACCAAAAATGGCAACTTACAACTATGCAGCAATTATAGAACTATCGCTCTGATAAGCCAAGCAAGTAAAATATTACTTTATATCATAATGAAGAGAATGCAAAGCAAAATAGAAATAGAGGTTCATGAGGTACAGGCTGGTTTCAGATCAGGCAGAGGCTCCAGAGATCATATGTTCAACCGAGAATTATAATAGAGAGATGTAAAGTAATCAATATAGATTTACATGCATGTTTCATTGATAACACCAAGGTTTTCGATTGTGTACAACATCACCAAATGTGAAAAATTATGAGCAATATGGGTTTTCCAAAACAACCGCATGCATCTGATGGCATTGCTGTATCAAGAACAAGAAGCAGCAGTAAAAGTAGATAGAAACACATCAGAGTGGTTTAGCGTACACAAAGGAGTTAGACAGGGATGCATGCTATCTCCGTACCAGTTCAATATATATACAGAAAACGTAATGAGAAATGTAAAGGAAGATATGACACACACACAGATTTTTAACCTTTAACCATCTGAGGTCAGCAGAAATCAGATACGCAGATGATACAGTCCTCTTAACAACACACGAAGACGGTTTAGACAAACGATTCTATCAACAACAAAAACATCTTGTCTCAATTTCTTACTTTTGCCTTCTATCAAATTATTCTTATGGATGATGAGATGCAGGCCAGCAGACATTGCACCTTTGTCCTTTTGTAGCAGTGGAATGCTAGATGTACCATCACTGCAGATGCATCAACAAATCTGACCGAAGAATGATGAAATGGTTGGCGCAGAAGTGTGTGCTGTACTCCTGACAGAATGTGGTAATCCTGGGATACTGGTGCATATGAATGCCTCCATTCAGGGACAAATCATGCTTCCATAGACCTCCTTTATGCAACCATGCCTTTGAGACCTTACATGAGTTTGTGTGTCACTTAGGTTACCCAACTGAAAGAAACATGTACTTTTGTGTGAAAAACTATGGACTGTCAGGGGTTACCTTCTATTAGCTAAAGGGATTATTTCATCATCATCATCCCTCTCGTTAGTTCCATTTGTCTGTAAATTTTCTCATCAGAATTCAATATGTCAGTCTTGTCTATTATTTTGCAGCTAGATATAGTGGTAGAACTCGCCAGTCTATTGGCTCTATCATTGTCTCAAACACCCAAATGACCATGCATGAAAATGAATGTGACTCCTTCCAATATCGACCTTCCCACAACATTACGCCACTGTTGAAACCAGATAACACTCTTGTATTTTTCTGATCATACTCATTGAGTCACAGAGAATGCACACATGAGCTGCACTCTATGACCCCAATCAGTTCTTCTTCAGCATTTGTTCTCAAACTCCTGCTGAATTCTCTTGTAGCAGGACTAGCAGGACCATGGTCCTACTAGATTTCCAGTAGGATGTAGTCCTTCTTCGGCGATCATTACTCAGTCAGGTTGGGACTCCGGATTCTATGATATAGGCTGCTGTCTGTTTTAGTGTCCACTGTGCCATACAGTTTCTCTTCAACACTGATTGGGGTGGGCCATGTTTTGTTTCTCAGGTCTGCATACTGGGGACATCTTGTAGGATATGTTCTGCTGTCATATTCGCAAGGCTGCAATGGCAGAGCCCAGTTGTACCTATTTTGAATTTGGTGTACAAATGATGTCTCATTTTGTTGTGACCCGTTCTGAGGCGCAGCAGGATAACCTGGTCTCTTCTGGATAGTTGGTAATACCCGTCATCTGCATTATATTTGGGGTGGTCTTCTTTCCACTTTTTGTTATAGTTGCCTTTAATGATGGTCTTCACTTCATAACTGACTAGATAGTCTTCTTGAGGTAACTTCCCTCCTTCTTTGGCCAGTCTATCTGCAACTTCATTCCCTTCAATGTTGCAGTGTGTCGGTATCCACTGGATCACTACTCTTTGGAAATTATTGTACAACTGAACTAGAACTTCCCTCAATTCATTCAGTTTGGTGTTCCTGTGTAGCTTCAGTGCTGTTATGACAGAGAGTGTATCTGTTAGTAGTACAATATTCCTGTGCACTTGTTCTTTGTGTTGTAAGATAGTTTCTGCTGCTTTCTTGAGAGCTTCCATTTCTGCTTTAAAATTGGTTGAGAGCATGCCTGTATCTATGGCTAGAGTAACATCTTCCCGTATTTTAGTCTGAGGGTCACTCCTCCACCTCCATTCTCAATTGCATTTGTGGCCGAGCCATCTGTATAGGCATGAGTCCATGCATCTTGTGGGTAACTGCGATGTGTTGTTCTGTGATACGCTTTCTCTCCAAGTCTGTCTGAGTTTCTTTCTTTTCTATACCTTCTATTTGTTCTTTTAGTTGTGGGAGTCCAAGGGGGGATGATACTGACTGGTTGTATGGGCCTTGGTTTCACTTGTCCTATAGTTGGTGCCTTTTGTATCAGTTTCTTTGCATTTGCTGAGAAGTTGCTCCTCTCCAGCCTGCTTTTGCCATAGCCATTAATTCTTTGGTGCATAGGATGATTCAGGAGTCTCTTGTATTTTTCTGCTTGTTGAACTACTTTCATGTCTCTTCTATCTTCCATTGACTGAAGGCCAGTTATTGTTTCTAATGTGTTTATTGGTGTAGATTTCATAGATGCAGTGATAATACATGTAGCTTGATTCTGTGTTTTATTTTGTTGAATTGTGGTTTAGATGCTGTGGCCCAGGCTGCGATGCCATACTCTAGTACTGGCCTAACTCTACCTGTGTATAGCCTTTTCAAGATTTTGCTGTACGTTCCCCAGTTTGTGCCTGCTATCTTTTTCATTATTGCCATTCTATTTCTGTCTCGTTTCTCTGCTTTTTCTGTCTGTTTTGCCCATGTCATTCTAGAGTCAAGCGTAATTCTGAGGTATGTTGGGTTCTGCTCAGGTGGGAGTATACGTGATTGTTTATTTTTAGTGTTGTTTTCTGTACCTTGTTGGATAGGGTGAATATTGTGTGTGTGGGTTTTTTTTCATTAATGGTAAGCAACCCTTTCTTGGTCCAGCTTTCTAGTTTGTGCAGTGCCCCTTGCATTCTATTTTTTGCAACTGCTATTGCCACCCCTCCTGTCCACAAGGCCAGGTCATCTGCATACAGTGCAGAGTGTACCCCAGTTGGTATGCCCTCCATAATATCATTTATGTAAATTTAGAAGAGTGTAGGGGATAGTATACCTCCTTGCGGAACACCTTGTTCTAGTATTCTCTTCCTGCTATGTTTTCCCTATATGTGCACTCTAGCTTTTCTTTTTTCCATGCAGTTGCATATCCAGTTATATAAGTGTCCTCTGATTCCTAGTCTAAGGAGCTTGTTCTTGAGTCCGCCTTTCCAAACTTTGTCAAATGCCTTCTCCATGTCAACCCACACTGCAAGCGTGTGTTTTTTTTCTTGGTATGCATCTTCAATCTCTTGGGCTATGTAGGCGACCTGGTCTTCTGTTGATCTGTATTGTCGGAAGCCGCTCTGTTGTGCTGGTATGAGTTGTTTTCCTTCCAAGTGCCACATAAGTCTTCTGTTGACCATTTTCTCCATTAATTTGCCCATACAGCTGAGGAGACTGACCGGTCTATAACTACTTTTTGTCTTTGCCTTGCTTTAAAATGGGTACCATGATAGCTTTTTTCCATGCGGTGGGCACCTGTCCTGTTCTCCAGCTAGTGTTTACTATGTTTAAAAGTTTTCTCTTTGCTCTAGGCACAAGTTTCATAAGCATCTCATTGGTAACCCCATCTTTACCTGGTGTCTTCTTGTAGTCCAGAGAATGGAAATGCATTGTGTTGTCGTTTTATTTGCGGCAATGATCCAACACATCCGTCTTCAGCAGAAATCAGTTCAATTCCTTGGTCACTGCCATAATCTCCATAGATTAATAATCTCCATGATAGAAAGGGGCAATGAAGGTTTACAATATTTTTATTAACCACAGGCTTTATTAAGAGATATCTTACCTTTGTAAAATACCCCAATAAAACCCTTTCGTTCTGAAAGGAACCACTGTCTCAGTCTTGGTATTCGTCGCATGTAGGCACATGTACATATCACTAGAAGACTTATGATAAGAATGCCTTCAAATGAGTAGGCTGGGGAGGACAAATATTACTTAAAATTACTGATACATACAGAATATTTTTAATGGTTCCTTTTTCTTCAGCGTTCATTCTCAAACTCCTGCTGAATTCTCTTGTAGCAGGACCATTGTCCTACTAGATTTCCAGCAGGATGTTGTCCAGAGAATGGAAATGCGTTGTGTCGCCGTTTTATTTGCGCCAATGGCCCGATACATCCGTCTTTGGCGGATTTTAATGGTTCCATATTCTACTAATAAATAAATAAGTACAATGGTAAATATAAATGATAAAAACTAAGATGTTACAGCCAATGGACATTTGTCGTGAAATATTACAACAAAACACAATTTTCTTTAATAACTGGATGGATCTTAGCGCTATTAATTTTAATGATGATTTTTTATGAGTGAACGGAAGTGACTTAAATTCCCCTATGGAAGTTTAACCACCTATTACATGGTGTAGTTTGTTTTTTACAACAAACCAATTGTATTCATATATCTTGATCATTTTTGTGTTCAAAGTTAACAGAGTTATTTCCCTGGTACAAATACAGATGTTTTTCTGTGGATTCCTAAATATTCCAAGATGATTCATGATTTGTATGATATTCTGCATGTTTTATTCTTCTTCTTCTTCTGCATTTATTCTCAAACTCCCACTGAATCTCTCTTGTAGCAGGCCAATGGTCTAACTAGATTTCTAGCAGGATGTAGTCCAGAAAATGGAAATGTGCTGTGTCTCCATTTTATTTTCGTCAATGGCCCGACACATCCATCTTTGGCGGAGTGCATGTATTTAAATTTGTAGAAGACAATTTTTGCCAAATTACACATTATAAAGAAATGAATACCGGTACCACACCAATAGAAACATACAACTTTTCCCAAATTTATTTTTTT
Organism: Meghimatium bilineatum; assembly: GCA_034231615.1. Lineage (NCBI taxonomy): Eukaryota > Metazoa > Mollusca > Gastropoda > Stylommatophora > Philomycidae > Meghimatium > Meghimatium bilineatum. The sequence goes on along the minus strand of CM067317.1, from coordinate 30,809,252 downwards.
TACATATTATGCATACCTACAACTTAAAACTATAAACATTTAGGAAACATATTATGTCATAATAAACATTAAATGGTGTAATAGAGGATTCAAATAAATTATTAAAAGGCCACAATGTTGTGTTATGCTACATGTCATGTTAGTTGGTGTAAAGGTAAAGGTAAGATGAGTTATGAACCAGGTAAGATGAGTAGAGACAGGAGATGTTGGAGATACGTTGCAGTCAACCTTCATTGCGGAGTCGGCACTTAATGATGATGATGATGAGTAATGAATCAGCATCATAGCACACAGTTTTCCAAAAGTGCTCAGCCGTCTAGTCTGTGATTGACCAGAAACTGTCTAACTACCAAGCTGCTGCTTTTGCTCAGTAATGACGCCTCCATATACTCATCCCCTCATATCACAGTCATCCATTCTGAATCTTGCAGATCTCCGCCGAAGACGTATGTGTCGGGTCATTGGTGCAAATAAAATGGCGACATAATGCATTTCCATTCTCTGGACTACATCCTGCTGGAAATCTAGTAGCATCATAGTCATCATATGCTACAAGAGAGACCAGCGGAAGTTTGAGAATGAACACTGAAGAAGAAGAAATAGCACCAGTTGTCTTCTACACAGAACCAATAATCACAGTAAAGGCACAAAAACAATACTGCCAATAAGTTTGTATATCTCCGGCAGCACCCTATCGCATACTGCGACAATTGGCGAGGATGTTGCCATGCCTATTGCTTATGCCCGGGCTGCATTCAGGAGCCTTTGTGCCAACATCTGGATCAGGCGTGGTTTCAGTTTGACAACTAAGTTGGGTATCTACCTCGCAGTGGTTCGATCAACACTGCTTTATGTTGCATCATCATGGACTGTCTATGCAAGACATAGTCGACAGCTTAACTCTTTCTACCTTCAGTGCTTAAGAAACCTCATGGGAGTACATTGGAAGGATCAAGTACCAGACATGGAAATCCTTCAAATGTCCCGTATGTAAAGCATCCATGCCCTGCTGACTATGTCCAACTCAACTGGACTGACCACATATTCCGTATGCCGGACAAAGGCCTTCCAAAGAGATTATTCTATGGGAAGCTGTGCGAAGGTAAACGATCAAGTGGAGGGCAGAAAAAGCGCTTCAAGGATCACGTAAAAAAACTCTCAAGCTCTGCAGCATCGATCCTAGCTCTTGGGAGACTACAGCCCTTGATCGCTCAGTTTAGCACACCCAGATCACTGCTGCCATTACTAAATTTGAAAAACAAAGAACACTGCTGGCAATTTACAAGCAGCAGAAGCGGAAGGACAAATCCGAAAACTCTCCTACTCGGGATCTGCACTCCTGCATGCACTGTAATAGAACTTTACTGGCACGAATCTGACTCATCGGGAATCTACGAATTCACAAACCCAAACCAAATTAAATTAGACAATCACAAATGTTTTGTTTTTTTCTACTTGTTCATTATATTTTATTGTTTTTAATGTCATGCATATCTACGCTTGCGAAGGAGGACATCATCATCATATGGATATAGAGTATGTACTAATATAGGCCTATTAATACTACACTGGGCATGCATGGAGCAGACTCAGTGGCAGGTAATGATGTTGAATATCAATGGCACAGTACTAGAAGAGATAGAACTGACCTAATAAGGGCAGTTATAGATTTGCCACAGAATGAAGACGATGGTGTTCCAGTACTGTGATATTGATTGAAATCTGACATGCCGCTTCAGAATTGGGTGTGAACAAGAAAGAATGTGCGGAGAAAGGTTTCCTATATTTCAGGAGATGGACATTGTATGTGCTGAGTATATTATGGAATTTTTCACCTCTTTTATTTCAGTGACCATCATTTTCATGGTCGGCCTCTAGGTCTGCCTTCACTGTATCTGTGTAGCATAGCTTGCTGTGGTATGCTGTCTGATGGTAGTCTGCTGATGTGTGCAAACCATTTGATCTGTTGGCTCTTAATATATTCCAAGACTGGGGTGATGCTGGTTCTTTGTCTTATGTCCTCACTCTGTCTCTTAGCAATATTCCTAGGATTCTGTGTAAACATGCCATTTCAGATGTCACAAGTTTATGTTTGTCTTGTGCTGTCATTGTCCATGTTTGGTTTTGGTAGCATAGGATTGGCATAATAATCGTTTTGAATAGTGTTATTTTGGTGTTGAAATTGACATTTTTCTATCTGAAGATTGATGTTATTTGCCCTAGGGTTTGGTATACTTTATTACATCTATTGTGTATTTCTTTGCTGTTCTTGCAGTCTGTTTTTATATTGCTTCTTAGGTATGTGAATTCTGTCACTTGTTTAAGTCTGTTGTTTCCAATATATATATTAGTGTTTCTTTCTGTTCTTCCTATTTTCATTACTTTGGTCTTTTCTATATTTATCTTCATGTTAAAGGTTCGGCATGTTTGATGTAATCTGTCTATTTGTCTTTATAGTTGCTATAGTCTGCAAATAGCAATTCGTTGAAATTATCCTTCAGGTTGTTTTCTTCCATTGTCTTTGCTACTTTGCAGATGTGATCTATATATGTTATGAACAATAGGTGGAATTGTACACATCCCTGTCTCACTCCCAAGTGATTTGGAAATTATTGGATGCACCTGTGCTTGCTATACTGTACATTGATTATTGGCGTATATGCTCTGACACAGGATTAGCAGATGTTGGGGAACTCCATATGTCTGTAGTGTTATCTATAGTTGTGCTCTATCCACTCTGTCAAAAGCTTTCTCTTGGTCCACAAAAGCCAAATATTAATCTTGGTTATTAGTTATTTGAGGGCAAAGATTGCATCTGTTCAGCTTTTATTTTTCAGAAAGCCCAATTGTATGTTATTGAGTTGTGGTTCTATATAAACATACATCCCTCCCTCAAGTATCTTGCTAAAGATTTTTCCTATGTTGAAGCCTTAAGAGTGATATGATATGCCTCTATAATTAGTGCAGTCCCTCTTTACTGCCTTTTTTTCTTCCAGATGCCGAGATGGGAATAATGGAATTACCATTTCCATTGTATTCCACTCCAGTTGTGTCTTTAAATCTGCATATTGAATAAGCTATGATATTCTTGAATTGCTGCAGGAACGGAGCACTTACGCTAAAACTGTGAGTAATCTTAATATATATGATGCTGGTTTCTAATCAAGAATGAAGACTCAGTAGCTTCAGACGCGTAGAAAAGCTACTAACTTAAGTTAATAAGAGACGCAAGTGGAGTTCCTTAAAATAAATTGTATTTGTAAAAATTGTGCAGTTTATTATAACGAAAGGATCATGTAAAATACACAATTAATATTTACACACACTATGACCAATACAAATCACTAACCATTCGTCATTGTCTGTTACTTTCAGACGTTGATTCCAACACAAAAATGTAGTGTAAACATTAGTGGATAGACACGAAGTTTTGATAAGGGAGGAAATCGTCAGCACAAAATGTCATGTTGACTTTTAATTTTAATCTTTGCATAAGTACCGTACCAATGGAAAAAAATAACAATTATAAATTATACAAATTATTAAATCGTGACAGGCTTCAGACGATTGTGTTAAATATAAGGCCTTTAGATTGGAGGAATACATAATGATACAATGGGTTAATTAAAAAAATTAGTAGGTACTAGTTTGAATTTTCTGCAGTATCTGGCATTGTCTGTCTCTACAGTGTTTCCATTTCGTTTGAGTAATTTTTAAAAGTAGTATCGTGCATACAAATGTTTCCTTCGGCGTTCGTTCTCAAACTGCTGCAGATTAACAGGATGCAGCTTTCGTTACTGCATGTTTTTCCTGTGAATGAGTGCAGGCAGTCTTTCCATGAGCTGTGAAAATTAAGGCCGCTTTGCCATAGCAGACGGCGTGACATGTACAGGAAGGATTTTGATTGTACCTCCGAAAGATAAAATCCTGTCCCAACTGTGGATTGAACCCGGGACCTCAAAGGTCTGAGAACGGAGTTCGGGCGCCTTTCAGATGAAAATATTCGACTTAAATATAGCTTAGGGGTCACTGAGACTGTGGGATGGAACAATCAAGTGTCATGTCGAGTGACGTAGACGAGCATGTTTCTTCACAACTCACTGTCTCATGTGTTATAATAAGTTCAGTTGTTGATATAACAGTGATTAGTGATTATCTGAACCGACGAGTATGCATTCATCTAGAATTCATCTCTTTAAACAGATAAGAATGGTACGCTTGTTAACAGTTCCCGTAGCTCTTTGTATGTATATTCTCTTTATCCTACCCCTTAATCTCTCCTCTAATATCTTTCGAGCGATTCCCAACGTTTTAAATCTCTTCATAATAATATCGTGCACTATGGACCTCATCCTCGTCTAATAGGCGCATATATAGGAGATTCAAAATGCCCTTCGCTTCTCCCCTTTGTGATTTGTCACCAGCATTGAGACATGTACAAAAAATAGCTGCACTAACAATTTGTGGAAAAGCACTAAAACAAATACACTAGCCCTTTTTATTAAAATGTTACAATATATTGCATTGAGAGATGCCAAAATGGTGTAGATAATTGACTTCATTGTACGGGCCTCCCCATGTGTACTCCGTCTGGTGAAATCGGATGCTCTGTGTAGGACAGACCAAATAATGCATAGCAACACAACATGCAGCTCCCCTGCGAAAATCATAAGATATTTCGAGTTGGCTATCAGAAACGAACGCGGAAGAAGAAGAACAAGAAGAATAAGTACTTCGAGAAGTCCTTCTCAATGAAAGTGTACGTCGACTGCCGAGAGCGACACAAATAGCAAATAATCCAATCTTCATCTTATGGTCCATGCCGTGTGGTATCGGAGCGTAGGTTTGAGACCCTCGACAGTATAAGAAATGTAGACGGTCATGGTTGATCTCACCGTCGTGCGGCCCAAGGGTTCGACACCAGGTAATGACTGTGTTTTTTTTAATCCACTGTAGTCGTGGCGTTAACAATGGCATACCGCCGTTATCACACATCCACAAGTATCTTCATGGATTCCACAAGTGGGAAATATACATTAACCAAAAACTCCAATATATAACGAAAGTAAGACCATGCTTGAACACTATCTCTAGCGGTGCAACAAAAAGGATGCGTTAGGAAGCGTGGCGGCTAAAACAATTGTTTCAAAAATATCTAGGATACTGCGATGTAACAAGAGGACTGCGCGAGCGTGGATGAGATTGGTGATGATGGTGTTCTTCCTTCGCAAGCGAAGATGATTCATAGCATGAAAAAAAAAACACACGTGATGAACAAGTAGAGAAAAAACAACATTTGTGATTGTCTAATTTGGTTTGGGTTTGTGAGTTCGTAGATTCCCGGTGAGTCTGATTCGTGCCAGGAAATTTCTACTGCAGTATATGCATGAGTGCAGAGGGTCCAGAGTAGGAGAGTTTTCGGATTTATCCTTCCGCTTCTGTCGCTTGTAAATTGCCCGTAGTGTTTTGTCTTTTTCAAATTTAATGATGCCAGCAGTGGTCTGGGTGTGCCAAGCTGAGTGATCAATGACTGTAGTCTCTCAGGAGCTAAGGTCGACGCTTTAATAGAGTTCTTAAGTCATCAGAGTTCTTTAAGTCATCATTGAAGCGCTGTTTCTGCCCTCCGCTTGAACGTTTACCAGCTCACCATAGAATAATCTATTGGCGAGCATACGGACGATGTGGTAAATTCAGCGGAGTTGGGACCTAGTTAGCAGGATATGGATGCTTTGCATACGGAAATTTTAAAGGATTTCCGTGTCAGGTACTCTATTCTGCCAACGTATTCCCATAATGTTTCATAGGCACCGAAGGTGGAAAGGGTTAAGTTGTCAAGTGCGTTGAGTATAGACAGTCCATGATGATGTAGCATAAAACAGCGTTGGAGAGCCACTGCGCTGTAGACGTCCAACTTATGTATCAAACTGAGACCACGCCTGATCCAGAGGTTGGTACGAAGACTCCCGAATGCCGCACTGGCGCAAGAAATACGCAGGACAACATCCACCTCAATTGTCGCAGTTTGTAATATAGGGGGATGACGAGATATACAAACTTATTAGCAGTATTGGGTTTCTGTTCCTTTACTGTGATTACTGGTTCTGTGTAGGGGACAACTGGCGCTGGTTGATATACTACTAATGTTTTCGCGGTGATGATGGTGAGACCGGGTGCATCACAGGCCAAAGAAAAGAGATCCAAACTGTCCTGCATGTAGGGTTACCATACGCCCGGGTTTCCCCGGACACGTCCTCTTTTTATGCCCCTGTCCGGGCGGCTTTCCAGAAAAATAGTTTTTGTCCGGATTTTTCTCCGTCCCCGACCGTCCGTCCGTCTCCGATCGATCGCTACTTTCTTACATACTTTTCTCTGCTATATACTTTAATATATTATGTATCGTGAAATAAACACGCACGCTACCTATATTTAGCTCAATGTTAACATTGGCCATCAGAACTTCCGGTTCCGTTAGCCATTTTCAATTTTTCATAAACATAACGCATTTCGCATAGCAGACGGTAACGCGAGTTCGCTAGTGATAATTATTAATTAATTAATTTTTGAATTGAAGATTGAACTTAAATTTAAAAAATTAGATTTTAAAAATGCCGAAACGGAAGTGTTTATTTACAGACACACTGAAGACCAACTATCCAAGTATTCGTGCAGGCCGATATGACTGGGAAGCTGAATGTTTGACATGCGGCGGCGGAACTTATATCTCTGTTGCCAATAAGGGTGCACTGGATTTAAAGGCACACGTCAAAGTGTCCTCTTTTTCCATCTGTCAATTATGGTAACCATACCTGCATGTCTTTCAGACTGGTAACGTTGAGTGCATAATCGTCGACGAACAATAATCGTCTTAGTTTTGGTCTTGGCTTTCAATCTACTAAGACTAAATAACCCTCCATCAGTTCGATAGCGAAAGCAAATTCCTTCACTGTTATTCCGGAAGGCATCATTTAACATAGCAAAGCGTCGAACGCTATGCTAAAGCGCGTCGGAGACAGAACGCAACTCAGTTTAACACTGTTAGCTACTAGAAACAGGTTTGAGTGTGTGTCGTCATATTGGATGATATTAGGGATGTACTGTGTACTACAAAAATCCACGAACCAACTCTCTACGACATCTGGTATGCCATTGCCAAATTAGCAGATACTGCGTTGGAGGAACTGACACTACAGTACAACAAAAGTATTGATAGTGTCACAATTGAAAAGTGCACAGCTATTTGATACCTCAGAGTAAGCCGATTAAATAATGTAGTATTATTATGTAATATTTTAGAAACGATAGTCGTCAGGGAAATATCCCATCAGCTTGCCTAACTCCTTTTCCACCTACTTTTGGAGGATACCCTCATAACAGAGATACATAAGATTTAGTTGATGTATTTGCTTAAGGACCTATGATATGCACGACAGATTCAAATCTGGCTTTGAGACATATTCTGCAATTGATTTTGAGGACGGTTGCAACCATTGAACTCTAGACAATACTCTATCTAGAATTTCTATTTCTTCTTCTGTGTTCATTCTCAAACTCCCACCAGATCTCTCTTGTAACAGGACAATTGTCCTACTAGATTTCCAACAGGATGTAGTCCAGAGAATGGAAATTCATTGTGCCACCGTTTTATTTGCGCCAATTGTCCGATACATCTGTCTTCTGTGGGAATTTCTATCTATAAAGCAGTGCTACAACAGGCTATCTTTTGATTGCCTCATGAAGCAGCTTTTTGTCTTCTAAATCAGTCCTTTCCTTGTGATTGGATCTATGCGACCCTTTTCCAAAGGAATTTGGTATTTAGATGTAGTATCTGGATTCCTTAACTTGTTTCGTTGTTTGAGAACCCCAGTAATTGTGAGCGATTACCTCTTACTTCCTATGTGCAGAATGGTGTCACACGGCTGTGGAACAAGAAGTGCAGGCTTTGATCAGTGAGAATGCCAAAGAGGGAGATGTGATTATATACATTGTTGGATCTGTGATTAGAAATGTTTGCAGCGCTTGGGCCTTCACAAATAAGTGGGCAGGTAAAACGATAAGGGAGGAGAGTGGGGACTTTGCTGTGACTACGAGTAGCATGACCATTGAGATTATGTTTGTGACCAGGACATTTGAGTGGGAAGGCACACATAAGGTAACACAGGTCTGCATCTTGAGTGACTATAAGTATGATTAGGAAGGTACAAGTGGGTCTCGTTGGCGAACAGTGGGTTGAGGCCTTGAGAAAGTCGAGGCTGAAAGTAGCTACATTTATTTTCGTGCTGGAACATGTGGGTGTTCGAGGCATTGAAAGAGCAGATCAACTGGCATCATGCGCGATTGTGGCACAGAGCGATGGGGTAATGGATCGAACTGACGTTTTGAACTCCATAAGAAATATAGCACGCGAGAGTAAGACTAGTGTGGATGATGATTTTTTTCAATGTCCAGGATTAAAGATCAGGGTTTGAAATGCGGTGTTGCTAAAAGTGAACATTTTGGAGGTGCAGAAGAATGATGGTTAACCAGCATATGACCGGCACTGTCAGCAGACGTGTAATGGCGGATACACTCATGGAGAGATCGGGACAAATATGGACGTGTTCAGTTTGGTGATGATGATCCGACGACTAACTAACTAGTGGGGTGGATTTTCTGAGCTTTCTTTCATACCAAGGAGACTTTTGACTTGGTGCAATGCCTATTGAAGGAGCGTCCTACTCAGAGGGGGTCTATAATTGTATAGATTATATGCTACAAAGCTTCCATAAGAGAGCCTCAATATAACGGCATGTCATCTACTAAGATTTTCTGATGCATGTGTGGTTTGTCTAGTGGACTATTGGTGAGATCCACAGACGCAATCACATGCATGGATTTCTTAACTTAAAATGTTACACCAAGGCTATTCACATTGCTCACCATTGCCTCCTGTACTCTCTAATATATACACCACGAGAAACATGGATAAACATATCATTGGAAGAATCAGAACTTCATCATATGCTGACACCATTCTAGTATATGGTCAGAGTATAAATCGGGAACATGTGGCTGGATATCTTCAGTTAAAACCAGTGGTTGCCCATGTGTTGTCGGGGCCCGAATTGGGAGCGAAGAATAGCAACACTATTTACCTTCCACGCATGTCGTAAAAGACGACTAAGGAGGTTATGGGATGGAGTTGGCTGTCCCATTCCATATAGGATTAGTGACCCAAAGCCATGCTGAAGTCGGAGGTATCAGGCCGAAAGGCGCAGATATCGCAGCAATGATGTAAACCATGACACAACGCATTCCGTTCTTCGGACTACATCCTGCTAATCTGCAGGAGTTTGAGAACGAACGCAGAAGAAGAAGAAAACCAGTGATGTAGCCTGAGTTTTTATAGAGCGGACGCCGAGACCTTTTTATTAGTAGATAAGTAGCTCTCCCCCTCATTTTTGGTCACCCTAGAAACACATTTTTACTTTACTTTATACAATAGTTACTCATTTTTTTTTTCAAGAGGAAAAATGTCCTTATACCTTATATAATCATACATACCTTATACAATCTTGTAATCTATCAAAAATATAGACTTATACTGGACATGTACTTAGAATGAATGAAAATAGTCTCCACTACAAGCATTAAAATGCGTACCAGATGGCAAAGGGAAAAAAGGAAGACCAAAAGAGACTCTTCGCAGAACAACCATCAAAGAGAGAATGACTATGCGTCTCAAAACATAAAATAATTACGCACGGTAGCATAACGTCGTCCGAACTGGAGAGCTCTGGTTTCTGCCATATGCACCGTGTTTGGCGACGAAGGAGTAGATAGATAGAATCAATATTAAAAGATAGATACCAATATTTGAGTTTGGTAAACTTACCATTTTTTCGTAATTCAACAGTTATACACACCACAATTAAACACACACACACACAAATAATAGATTATGGCTTATGCACAGTGTAGCATATAGAGGTTTTATGTTTGCAATTCTCAGAAAACGCTTCATCATATACTATTTCTAAGCGTACGATTAGTCTGAAGCCAGCTTTCTATAGGCCAGTGTTGTAGGTATTTATAGATTTACGTGTTTTTGAACTTCTGCATTACCAGACACTACAGGACGTTTTTCCCCCCTTTTATCATAGTTTTTTTTTTGGTGCCAAAGATTCTTAGCGTCAAACTTCAATGTATTTGTTTCCAGATAGATTTCTTTATGTGACGCCAAAGGCTTCTGGCTTCAAACTGCAAAGGTGGATATTTAGTGTGTGTGCCTCAAGGCCGGATACTTAGTGTGATCTCTAAGGGCGGATAGCTGTCAAATAACGAATAAACCAGCTATTATATTTCTGTAATGTTTATAGCTAATAAATATGAATGTGTGTGGACTACTTACGTTATATAAAGGGGACTCCGAGAGTTTTGGCGTCTATTGGCGATACGCCACTGGTTAAAACTAGAACGCTTAGGTAGGTGGTGCGATTAAATAAGACACTTATCAATCCAACTAAATCATCAGTAATGTGGTTTCCTCTGAACATTATACTGCAAACTTAAAACACCAACACGATCTGTGAAATTACGTATAGTGGTAGATGGAAAATCACAAGTAGTTAAATATCTAGGGGTGCGATTTTACCGAAGATTTGCATTCACTGAACAAGTACACAAAGTTCTAACGATTTATTATTATAATGTTTAGTGCAAAGAGGGCAATGACAATGATTGCAGCATGCAGTGAGCAGCGCCTTCTTATTCTATAATACCATTGTCGGTCTTATCTTTGTTATTTAATATGCACTGGCGATCCTAACTCTTAGTCATACGCAAACGAAGATACGGGAAAGGATCAGAACAAGGCCATGCACATCATACTTGGCTGCACTAGATATATAGCAATTGTAACCATCGATGTGCTACCATCTTGATTTATCTAATCATATAAGATATAACAAGGAACTGCTGAACACGAGCCTTCATCCGAGTTAATGCAGACATGTACCATTTTATGCAAGGAGAGATTATGATAATAAAGGGAAGCAGATTTACATGAAAATCTTTTATATGTCTGACAGAGGATAGTGTTTAACATGTATGTTCACCCGAACACATATAATCTAGTGCAGAATGGCATAATGTGACATCAGAACTATGTAACATTATCTCAGTATACACCAGATTTGATAGAAGTTGTCGGCTACAGAACCCATTGGCGGTGATGATATAAGTTCAGGCCTTGATTGATAAGTGTATATCTCCTAGGGAGATATAGTAATCGTAATTGACACAGATGGGTATGTTGTTCATAATGCAGCAGCCCATTTGGCGTTTACAGCAGAGATGCGAAAGGAGAATTGTGAGGGAGGACAGCGGTACTTTTGCCATGTACAAGTGGTATAACCATTGAAATTATGGCGATAGCCAGAGCAATGGCTAAGTTCTTCTTCTTTTTCTGCGTTCAGTATCTGTGGTTATATTATATTGTCAGGCCTGTCATCAGGACGAAGTTCGCCGTCTTCTCCAGGTCAGAGCGGCTGCCCCATAGCTTTTTTCCTCAAGTCTGTATCATCTGGCCAGATCTTCTGTCTCTGCTCTTCGTATGTTGGGCAGTCCTGAAGTATGTGTTCCGGAGTCTGGGTTCCGGATCAACATGGGCATTAATCTGTGTAGGAGATCCTCAATCTGTAATGGTGACCCAACAGTCTGTAGTGGCATGTTCTAAGGCGAAATATTGTGGTATGTTGATATCTTTGGAGGCGATGCATTGCATCATGTTTGTCTTCCACTTTCATTTGTTTCTTCCACTTTGCTGTGTATGTGTTTTGGATTATTGTTTTTGCTTCTCCGTAAGGCAGTTTGTGTCTATGTTGCTCCCTTTCGCTTCCTGTTTTTGACAGGGCATCCGCTTTCTTATTTTCCATGATTCCACAGTGTGATGATATACATTGAAGGGCAATAACTGATTATTTTTGGATATGTCTTAGCTCATGTCTGATGGTGTGCAGAAGGTTTTCATTTCTGTTTGTTGCTCTGGATTGATTCCAGTAGGTATCTGCAATCTGTGAATATATCTATCTTCTTTGGTCTTGGCAGTCATGGTTCGGTGAAGACTTTCAGTGCTTGATAGAGTGCAACTGCTTCTGCTCTGAAGTTTGAGGAATATTTCCCGGTTGGAAAAGCTTTTGATATTGTCTTCCCATCTTTGAGTCTTATTAAAAAGTCTACGTCCTCCATTCCTTACTGCTCCCTCTGCCGATCCATCTGTATAGACATGTGTCCATTTCTTAGGATTGCATTTTATTTCTATAATCTCTATAGTGTCAACGCTTTTAGTTGTGGTGGAGTCTAGTATTCCTTATTAATTATTCCAGGAACCTGTGTTATTATGGAGATGCTTTGGAGACTATTGTCTGGCTCTTCACAATCCGTTAGTGTTTCAATTTCATTTGGGAGGTTTGTGAGAATATCTTTATGTTGTTGATGGAGATGGTTGGAGATATGACAGAAGCTGGTTCTCCTCAGCCTGCTTGTGGTTGATCTAGAAATGTGCGCATGCATCAGATGGTTCGGCATGCGCTTAACTTTTTTCCCTTTGCACAACTCCATCTTATCTTCTGTCATCCAGTGGGCGGATGTTTACGTGTTAATGGCTAAGTTAGATTTGTAGAGTGTACTCATGCAGGATTTCTCAGCAAATCAATGAGCATGATCAGAAAAATTGAAAAGTGCCAGGTGCACAAACAGTGTGGTTAAACTCAGTGAAATTGCATTAGCTGACAAGAATCAGCCTTACATTTGTACAGGATATGCTGGTTTCTGAGAAAATTAATGCGCGATAAGATTGCTGGTATGGAGACCATGGGGACCGTACACATAATGTCCAGAGTTGATATTCTTAATACACATAGGAAGATAGGACGAGTAACCAATTTAAACAATACTCGCGAGTCTGCAACCTTGAGCAGACTACAAGAAAATGCCAAGAGGGGAGGGGGGGGGGACAAACAAGAATGTTACGCGAGTAACCAGATGAGTGATACCTACTACTAAGGATAATTTAATGTTGTTACTGTTACTAATCAAACTGACAAGTAACTAAAAATACTCAATGCAAAATATTGTAAATGAAAAAAATATAAAGGAACAAGGACATTTTATAATGGTGCTCACATATATGAATACCCCTAACCAGAGGAGACTGGTAAACTTACACAGTGGAGGTGGTCGGACGCCACACATTGAGGGGTATATTGATAAATATTTTCTTGGTAAAGGCCTTTTGGTCGAAACCTCGATTTGTGTGTGTTATTATGTGTGGTTGCAGTGATTAGCAAAACTTCATTACCACGTTCCAATTTTCGCCTGTTGGATTTCAGTTTTCTGCAGTAACAGTAAGTATATTAAATGGCAACACTGATTTCTAAACCTCGAAACCGGAAGGATTTTCCATGTGTCGATCCTGCTTTCATACGTTTACATCACAACAGCAATGATGCAATAATTGGTAAAAGCGGTAGGCTTCCTACAAATACTCTTAGGTGTAGGTTATGCGTTACGTATTCGTACAATAAACACACTCATGCTGATTGTACATACTTATTAGACTAGTGGGGATCTCAATTGGTTAATAACGAAACTGGACAGTAAAACTACTATGCCAGAGAGTCAGAAGAAAAGCACCTAGGCTCCGGCGCCGTTACTGATCTGTACCGTTAGCGTTACAGTAGGTTGCACTTCACGGACGGGTACAGGCGTGTTATACATACTCAGGCGTGTTATACTGTTAGGTATAATGTTTAAAAAAAACCACCTTCTTATGAAACTTTCTTAGAAAGCTGAAAGTGAAACTGAAAGATTTCGTTGTTCCAATGGAGTTCTACCGGTGGACATGAGAAAGTTAATAAAGACAATAAAGTTAATACTTATTTAAAAAATAGGGCCTTATTTTGGTTAATATTATTTATTATAATTTATTTATTAGATATTTGAGATATGGTAGTTTAAAAAAACATTGGCGCATCTTTCTTACTGGCGTTCACTGTGAAAAGTTTTACCTAATTTCGTGGAATTTCCTAACCTTTGCAGCATGATTAGTAGAATTTGTATTTATAATTAAGGAATATTAATTGAAAAGGCATATTTATATTATTATTCTTTTCGTATTATTAGTATTTACATTAGGGATGGGGGTAAGGGTTAGGATCAGTTATAAAAGAAATAATACACAGTGAACGCCAGAAAGAAAGATTGGCTGCTAAAGATTTGACTATTTTGTCAATCACAATTCTTATGAAAATTATTTATTAGGCTATACTACGCAGCTCATGGGAAAATAATGATGCCAAGTTGCATGGAAAAAGTAAGGAATAGGGAAAGCATACATACATGTATGTAAAGTTTAAAACAAAGGAGAAAGTCATACCAAGATTGTTCTAGGGCTGTGCAGAAGTCTGAGAAGTGGTTCAGGGATTCCTTGTACATCTGTAGAGGACTATTTGTGGCTCAGGTTGCTCTTGCTCTCTTCATCCTCCATCACATTAGAGATTGTATTTTATACATGCCGAAAACAAATGTGCTGGACCGGAATACCTCGTAAACTCAACAAAATAATGTTATCTGGAAAGACGTAAAGATGCCAGCAGCAGTATGTCTGCTCAAAATGTTTGTTGGACAGTTATAATCGCTCATCTTTATATTGGATAGAAACATCAAACACTAGGAGCAGGGATCATCTGATTTACCAAATACCATATATGTTATGCATATTATAAGTGTCTGTGTCGTGTCCAGGTTGAAAATTTTTTTTAAAACCAAAATTGAATGGGAGAACAATATTGGGAGAGGGTATGTCTTTACAGAACTAGTACAAAAATCAACCCTGTACAAAATGATAAAAATTGAAGAAAAAATAAATTTATGTTGCTAGATTCACTTGAACACTTTAACTGCCACATTTTGTAAATCCCAAGTATATCCCACTGTCATGCCATTTTTTCAGTAAGATGATTTTTGTGAGTGATAATTCTATAATAAGACCTAATGGTAATATGATTTCCAGAAGCGTTTATCTCAAGCTTTTATCAAAAATGTTTTATTCCAATTATTTGATGAATGATGACAGTTGATGTTGTCTAACAATGTCAAACTTCTGTTTTCAAAGCAGGACCATCACTTGCTACTAGACCTGTAGAACTATCTCGTATCAACCTATGAGTATCCCTATGACTGCTGTCTTTATTTGAATTATAGTCCAATTCTGTATCAGATTTCAAGTTTGTTTTATTGCTATTACTTGCTAAAAATAATCAGAACAAGAATCACTGTTTACTGGGCATCATTGGCTACGTCGTCCATTTTAAAATGTTAAACTTCAATAAAATCATAAAATTTTCAATTATTGATGTATGCTGAATCCACGGCTGTTTGTTTGTTTGAGATTCCCAGGAATTACGAGCGATTAGCCCTTACTTCCTATGTGCATTGAGGAGATTTCTGAGCTTTCATACCCAGAAGACTTCACTTTTCGTCTTGTGCAATGCCCAATGAGGGAGCCTTCCACTCGGGGGGGGGGGGGGGGGGGTACATGTTAAGAGACAAGCTGATAGTTTTCTTGGGTTACCCATTGTTTGTCTTATCCTCTAATGAGACGCTTCTCAGCCTGTGGGCTGTTCCTCATATGAGACCATATTTGGCATATTTATCATAATTTATTTGATTTAGTAAAACTAACATAATGCCTATTTATGTATATACTTCATGTTGGAATTAATTGTTTAATTATACTTGACACAGATCAGTACAAGTTAGGTATTCTCTGAAGTATAATCAAGAAAGGAGACTTGTAATCAGACAGTAAACATGTCTCAGACATCAGCAACAGATAGCATCAATTTTGTTGAAGAAGAAGAAAAAGTTCTGAAGCACTGGAAGGAAATTGATGCGTTCCAAACATCACTGAAATTGTCAAAGGCACGACCAAGGTATAATTTGTTTTATCATTTTAGGTATATCTAACATTTACTAGTTGTTAAGGTTAACAAATATAATATGTAATATCTGTTTATCATTTCCATTCCGTCTGCCTATCTCTCTGCCTCTTCATCCAATCATCTTATCTTTATCAATGTATAAAATTTTTTCTTTTGTCTGCTCACTTTTCAGTTTCCTGCAGAACATAAGCATAGCTTTTCCATCCTGTTTTTGGCTCTAGTTTTTCCTTCTTCTTTCCATGTCTCACACTCCGTTATCTTTTTTCTAACTCTTTCCTTCAGATATTTTTTGGTGTTCCCTATTTTCCGCAGATTTCAAAGTTATGTCCAATTTACAATACCTTTTCTGCTGTTCTTCTTAACATACTCTCATTATTAGTAACTGATCACTGGTTCCTTGTAAAATAGTTCTAGACTTTCTAAATTATACAAGAATACCGCACAAAGTTTAATGTAAATAAAAAGTGGTGATTAATTTCCAATCATTAATAAACATGAACAGAGGATGCTGTAAAATATTTTATGAAGATAATATGAATATCACCTGTGAGTTGCCATTTCCTGAAAGGAGAGCAAAGAAAAACAACACTGTTACCTGCAGTGCATGTCATAGGAGGTGGCTAAGGAGGTTTGCGACTGGAGTTGGCTGTTCCATTCCATAGAGGGTCAATGTGACCCAGAAGCCATGGATGTGTTGACAGATATTGCAGCCAAGCTGTAGTCTATGGCGCAATGTATTCTCTTTTCTGGACTTCATCCTGCTAATCTGCAGGAGTCTGAGAACAAGCACAGAAGAAGATATGAATGTTGTGTTTACCAATATTTATTTCTTTTGTTTACTCCATCCCAGATATACTTTCTATGATGGACCACCATTTGCCACAGGTATGCCTCACTATGGGCACATGCTTGCTGGAACTATAAAAGATATTGTGACCAGATGGGCACACCAAAGTGGATATCATGTTGAGAGACGTTTTGGGTGGGATTGTCATGGTTTACCAGTGGTATGTATTGTGCTATACAGAAATGTTACATTTTTTATAAAAAATTGTATTTTGTCTGAGTGAAGGCAATGAAACAGCAATCTTATTTGAAATTTCTGTCCATTGTATTTTTGTGTGTTTGAATTTCTCTTGTATTAAATGATAGTTGAAATTCTGGTATTCATTTTTGCAGGTCTATTTTTGTGGACATTACAATACTCTTCTTTGAATTATGTTTTTTTTAATTTCCACTATTGTGATAGGAATTTGAGATCGACAAAGCCCTTGGTATCACAGGACCAGAAGATGTAGCAAAGATGGGTATCAAGGCATATAATGATGAGTGTCGCAAAATTGTCCAGAGATACAGTCAGGAATGGAGGGTAAGTGCATTGTTAAACTTCTCTGAACATAAGTATCTGAAAACTTCCATTTGTACTATTTAAGAAGTATAAAAGATTGGTTGCAGCTGAATAACCTATAAAGGAATTCAGTTAAATAATATCCTGAAATCACTAACACTAATGAAGATCTAAAGAAAATTGCAATGAAACGAGAGACATGGAAATCTATGACATTCGCCCTATGTGCCATCTTTGGCCCTAGAGGAATAACTAACACTAGAGATGATCTTTGAGAATTGAAAATGTAGGGTAATTATTAAATAGCGTGGGGTGCAAAAGGGTTCCACATTACCTGTGTGTGATTACCAGGGTTAGCAGATAACAAAGCTCCTAAAAGTACCTCCTTGCAGTACACCATGGAAACAGAAATACAGTGGCTCGAGCTGTGTTTCTGACCAACGCTTTTAGGTGTCATATCCGAGAATGTAGATGGAATGAGAATGAATTGCAAAAAAGACAAGAAACATCTTTAACGCCTCTACACTAACGCTAGCTTCACTATCGACACGTAGTGGTGAAAGGCATTCGTACAACTGAAATGCAGATGCATTGAAGGGGTGGCCAATGCCAGTGTACCGATATGGGTAGATGTCTTTATGGTAAAGAGTTTTCTAGCGTACACAATGAATACTTTTGCAGAAAGCAATACTTGCTAGAGGGTAGCATTATGTATGGGAAACAATATTTTCCAGCACAAGACTGAAGACAGGTCAGCAGAAATGTTGTTCATGGTAAAGAACACACAGAAGCCCAAACATTTCACCACAATTGACCTCATTCAAAGTAGGAGCCATGACTTGGGTATTGGATACACCAGCTTGTAAATCTACTCCTGTGTATGGAAAAAAGCTTTGAATACAGCTCCCCATTGCACAAGCAAAAAGTGTTGAACAAAAGGGGAAGGTGCTTCATCTTCTGCGTTTGTTCTCAAACTCCTGCAGATTAGCAGAATATAGGATGTCCGGAGAATGAAATACGTTGTGTCATGGTTTACAGCATTGCTGTGATATCTGCGTTTTTTGGCCTGACACATCAGACTTCAGCAGGACTTTGGGTCACTTGACCGTCTATATGATGGAACAGTCAACTTCACCCCATAACATCCTTAGTTGTCTCTTATGACATGCATAGAAGGTAAACAGTGTTGCTATTCTTTGCTCCCCTCTCGGGCTCTGGCAACAAGGTGTTGAAATAATACTAGTTTTTGGACAGTAGAGCTATGAGGATGATGGGTTACACACCATCATTTAATGTATTTCCCCACAACTGACCTGTGTAGTTTCAAAATCTTACATGATATTCAACATCTTCATCTCATACATATCAGATTATCCAACACCTTTCCTTTATAAGCCTTTCATACATTAGTTTAAATTATTGAGTACTAATGTTATAGGGTGAACATTTTAGGCTCCATTGGTCTGCAACCTTTTGCTAACTGTGTGCCAACTTAAGGTTTCAAATTATTCAGAGTACCAACATCACATATTATTTTATACAAATCGAGGCCAATATTTTTATTTTACCATATATTTTATTTTTATATTTTAATTAATTAATATATAGTAATATGTAAAGTTGTAAACAACATTAAAAGAAATAGTTTCTTAAAAGATTTTTAAAAAACTTTTTTATTATTAATGGGAGCCTTGCCCATGCATGGTCTTGGCCAGTTGCTCAACATCGACAACATACTTTGTCACTTTGAGTTTGATACAATTTTCTGAATGTTCAGGTGTTAGGCGAGTGCCGGAATGAGCGAGGAAACCCCGCTAATCGATTTATAATCAACGTTATACAGGGAACGTGAAAAGTCTTCATGCCATTTGAAATTGCTTGGTGTGGCATGCGTGCCATAGGTTGTCGACCTCTGGTCTAGTCATCTATATGTCAGTTATTTGTCAGTTATAATCCGGACCTGTACTTCTAGTTCTGGATGAAGAGAATAGAAACACTATCTTCTTTCCAGGCATATCATAGGAGGCGACTACGGCAAGTTGGGGGATAAGCTGACAATCTGTGGAAAAAGTCATTGTCACTCCATGTCTTGTCTCAATTTCTTAGTCTTCTGTTAAATGGTTTCCATTGATGAAGAGATGCAGGTTAGCAGATATTACATCATTGTCCTTTTGTGGCAGATTCATAAGTGGTGGGGAATGCTATATGGGTCAATACACCTGACTGAAGAATTATGATCTAGTTGGCCCAGAGGTATATACTATGATCCTAGTAGGATGTAATGATCATGGAATACTGTCACACTGGAATGCCTCCCTTAAGGGTCTAAACATACATCTATAAATCCTCTTAAATTCACTTTGAAACAACAAACCATATATGAGTTCAGGTGTCACCTTGGGTAACAGGACCTGTATTTTTGTAGGAAAAGTTATGGAGTGATTGACTGTCAAAAGCTTCCTGTTCACAACTTAAAGAGATTACTTTATTATCATCAGAAAAATCTGAGTTGTGATTTCTTGCCTGACACGGCTGCTCCTCCAGTCGACCCAGCTGTAAATGGGTACCTGACGCATGAGTTAGGGAAGGTAAAGACAACAAAGAGGGGAACTGGCCACCACACCTAGTAGTTGCTGCGACTTAGTACGTGAATGAATCTTCATCCCAGATGGCAGGTTGTTGCCATGGCACCTACCTTTTATTATCAACAAGTCAGTGGTTTTCAGCTTTTTTTAAAAATTCCCTGGCCCACTTAGGTAAAATTTGTTTTAAAATATAATTTTTATCATTTACTATATATTGTCCAAATAATTTCAGATAGTTACCTGTTTTTGGTCTGAAATAATTTTATGACCCCCAATTGTTAATTTTCTCTGCATCTCTCCCCTCCCCCTATCCCCCGCTTCAGCAAAACACTGTTTCTCCCTATGGGGCTATATGATATACTTTGAGAAGCACTAATCTAGATGACTAGGCATAAACTTTCTATACCTATGTTTAGTGTAATCTATTTTCTTTCCATGTCAGACTATAGTTTTTTTTCTTTATCTTGTATTGTTTTCAGGATATCATGGGGCGACTGGCACGGTGGATTGACTTTGATAACGACTACCGTACCATGTACCCTAGTTTTATGGAGACTATATGGTGGGTCTTCAAGCAGTTATTCAACAAGGGGCTGGTTTACAAAGGATATAAAGTGAGTCATTAACATGTATACCTGTCAACCTTATGATACAAAAATCTACCACATACAAATAAAAACCTATAAAACTCTGTACGCTCTAAAACTATTAGAATTAAAAGCCCAGATCAGGTTTATTTTTAAAGGTAGCACTAAAAATACAATAATTTTTATATATTTAGAACATTTAAACATCAGCTTGTGCCCTTATCACCTTATTATACGGCTGAGAAACATGGACAATCATGCTCTAGAAAAGAGAGAAGACATTCATCTTTGCAACACAATGAATATCAGGTGGCAAGACAATCATAAACTAAGGTTTGCTGTGATGAGTAAAGTTACATCAATAACGGGAACTGATTAGGATGTTATGGTGTGTTCACATTCATCAATCAATCATATGTGGTGAAAAACAAAATATATATATATATAATTGATAGGCCTGGGTCTATTGTTATTCTACCAAATTCTCTTTTTAATATCTGAAATTGAAGATGCAATTAAACATGCACCAAATAACAAAGCACCAGGAATCGATGGAATACTTATAGAACTAATAAAAATACTAACAGTGACAGGTATAAAGTGGTTTCACAGACTGTTCAATGTTATATAGAAGGCAGAAAAGACACCATAGGAGTGGAATACAGCAGTGATTGTACCCATCTAGAAGAAAAAAAAAGAAGGCAGTAAGAAGGACTGCACTAAGTATAGAGGCATAACACTCTTGAGCCAAATAGGAAATATCTTCAGCAAAATACTAGAGAGAAGGATGCATGCATTTATAGAATCACCCTCTGTGGGATGCGACAATCAACTCCAGCCACAAAACCTCTATGGTAGCCTTATGCTGCGATGCATGCATAGGTATCAGTGTTCCTTTCCTTTGCTCTCCTTTCAGGTCCTGGCAACACATGAGCAGAATATTTTATAATATAGCTGTCATTGTTCAGAATCTCCCATAAAATGTGCTATTTAATAGATTCATTCAATTTGTTACATAATGCATAATGAAAACACTTGGTTTTCTTGTATGTGTTTCATACATTTAGCATTCAAATAACATTTGTTTCAGGTAATGCCTTTCTCTACAGCCTGCAATACTCCTTTGTCAAACTTTGAATGTGGACAAAACTTCAAAGAGGTGGTTGATCCAGCTGGTAGGTACATCCAAAAATGTACAAATGATGTTTGTGTTTTTACAAAATAAATGCAGTGACATAATACATGAGAATGTAAAATGCTACCATAACTGTTGGTGAGATCTGTGAGATTTTATTCTCTGAGTTTAAATAATATTAACAGCTGAAGTCAGATGTGTCTGGATGGTGGTGCAAATAAAACAGTTACATAACGCATATCTGTTTTCTGGACTACATCCTTCTGGAAATCTAGTGGGATCTTTGTCCTTCTATAATGATCTAGCAGGAGTTTGTGAATGAAGGCCTTCAAAAATTACAATTTTCTGGTGACTATATTTTTTGATACATTGCCAAGCCATTATATGATAGAATTAATGCTCTTGTGATGTTTGTTTAGCCAGATGTACAGTTAATGAAAGCAAACAAAGTGGATAATAACAGAATTAAATTATAAATGTAAGCTCAGGCTATATTGATAGTGACAAAAAGGTCAAGCAAGTTTGATCATGGCTAGCTTTGAATTTGGTGACTCGTATTGTACAGGAACCAGTTCTCTCATGCGACTGGCCTATTAACGATATGGTTACAAATGTCTACCATTCAGCTGAATTCGTGGAAACACTGAACTTATTAATTACCACCACCGAAATGGATGTGTTGAGCCGTTGACTTCTTGTTCGCAGTTTAACGTATCCACACAGCAAGTGGGCCATTGACTCAAATAAAATAGTGACAACACATTTCTGTTCTCTTGACATCCTGCTGGAAATCTTGTAGACTATCCTGCTACAAGAGAGATATGGTGGGAGTTTGAGAATGAATGCAATAAAGCAATAAAAAGAAACTTAATAAATAATTTTTTTAAAAATTGAATGACTAAAATTTACATTTTTGACAGCATAACACTTAACCTTTAGCAAGCCAGTTTAAAAAATACGAAACATCTCCCTGCCACCGGATTCTTTTTTGAAAATTTGCGTTATTGATGGTGACTGTTTTGAAAATGTGATAATTTTTTGGTTGTTAGAGATATTTAAATAATATTTGCACATATAAATAAAGAATTTAATTATGCATATATTGGTGTAATTTATGTACGTGTGTGTGTGATACCAGACGTATGAGAAAGTGGTAAAGACGTTTTTCACAAAAAACATATATTTTATAACAAATAAAGAGGAAAAAAATAAGTAAAAAAAATAACTTACCTTACATATTGAATTCCTTGGCAACACTGTAAACTAAATCACACAAATCTGTTGTATTTATGTTCTTTCACTGCGAAATTATCAAAATATAGCCGGGGAAACTGTATAAAACTTGTAGATTTGCAGTAAAATCGTTCTTTGAGCTTAGGCCTAGAGTTATTTTTTCTGCCACTTCAAAATATTCGATATCAAACGTACAAGTCCCCAAACCAACACGGCAATCTGTATATTCACTGCTGTGAAACTAAATAACCTAATAATTCATGATTCAAGCCATGATTCAATGTTATTTTATTCGAAATACGATGAAATAAAGGTCTATAAAACCGATCCACCATCATTGCATCGTACCGGTGTGCAGATGTGGTCAGATTAATTGCTCTTAAACTTTTACGAATAGCTAGCCATTCTCAAAAATGATCATTTCGGAAGTGGGGGATGTACCGGCTTCGATTTTGCATGTCCCCAGCTATGTGCACGGACTGTGGTACGTGTAAATCTCACGATATTCTCGTTGGGTGGGACGGGCCGCCAACAGCGCGAGCCGCCATTTTGTTTTTCGGCGGCTGGGGTTGATATAGGCTTGGTGAAGGTTAATAGGAAGAAGAATTGCCTTATATTAGCAGTTGGTATATTTTTGCTTTAGGATTGCATGATGCAGAAATATATATTTATAATTTTTGGTTACATGATGATTATACCCACAGTGATTGTGTCTTTTCCACTGGAGGAAGATCCAGAAGTCTCTGTGATAGCCTGGACAACAACTCCCTGGACACTACCTAGCAACCTGGCCTGCTGTGTGCACCCTGACATTTCTTATGTTAAGGTTAAAGGTTAGTTAGCAGATGACTATTTGAACATATTTCTTAAGTCTGGAACACTAGAATCTATATCTGTATGCCATAGGTTTAACAATATTTATACCATCAAATAATGGTTTCAGACTTTTATGTGTTTAGATGTTGGCATACAAATTGGTGGATCATGTTCTACATAGAGCCTCTCTAAATATACACCTCCTTTGCACATATGAAGAAAGAGCTTTATCGTTTGTAATTCCTAGGAGTTGAGACAAACATATCATAGGTACTCAGTGTTTTTTTAAAACCCAACTTAGATATAAACATGCCATATCTGTTTATCAACTCAGAAAGTTCACATATTCAGCTTGGTGAATTAGAGAATTGACTGAAACTGAATCTCTATGCATTGGTGATTAAAACCAGTACACTGGACAGTTTGGTAAACTGTACCATATAATGAGTACTAATAAACAGTAATTCCAATTTGCTTGTGGTGTTAGCTACCTCATTTATGGTACGTCATACATCATTTGCTACATAAACTAATTTGTGACAACAGAGAGGTAACTAATGTGTGCGTGTTAAAGTATTTTTTACTTTCTGTTATACTTATGTAGTTTTTTTTTTTCCATGTATTGAGGCATGATTCTCTTTCCAAAGTTATTCTGCAGGGAACAGTTGAGGGAGAAAGAAAAGGACAAAAGAAAGTATGGGTTAATAATATTAAAGACTGGATTGGATTAAGATTTTCCACACTTAAACAAGAAACTGAAAATAGAGATGCATGGCAGGAATTTTGTGTTGATGTTTCCAGAATGGCACCCCTATGACCCTGAGGGTTATGGGTTTAATGTAAATACATTTCAATTCTAGATCAGTGTAATGTGGTAGTGTGAAATGGTGGTGGGAGCATGTATATGGGATGGTCCAAAGAATACAGTCTTGAGAAATCAATAGCCACTGGTGTTCATTCTAAAAAATTTCAATTTCAAAGCAGAATGTGAAGCAATCAAAGAAGCAGCTCTTGCTACTGGGATAAACCCACCTGGAGGAAGCTAGGATAGTGATCTTAACCCATGCCATTGCTTCTCTGCAAGACCTCCAGAACCCAAACACATTTCACCAGAATATATCTCAACCTAATCTATCTAAAGATGTAGTTCTTCAGTGTATTTCAGATCATTCACAAATCAGGGAAAATTAGCAGATCCACTAACCAAAACTGGTAGTAACTGTCAGCAACAACTTTTAGAAGACACAGTATCATTTCTAGAAATGAAATACATATAAAAATCTCCATGGTCATGAATAGAACTCAACTCACCCATTCAGCCAAAAAAATAAATGATGCTACCCACAATATTGTAAGAAAAAAACTATCATTTTTATATTGAGAACAGACCACAACGTACTCATACAATATATGTATAAAAGATTTGGAATTGGTGACACTGATACCTGCCCTGCCACTGGAGAATCTGCAGAAAACACAAAACATATTTTACAGATTTGCGCACTATGCTAGACCACACCACAAGAAGAAAACTGGCCATCTGAAACAGTTCTCACAGGCATTCTTTACAGTCCAGTCATGGTGACCACACAGTACAGTTCATTGAAGAAATACATAGTGGCTGATTCTGACTGGAGAAAATGGAATAAGAAAAGTGTAATGTTACTATATATACAAGAAGATAAAATGTAGAATAATAATTCAAATGTTTAGTGTACATGACGTAATATTTACATTATTATTGAATTTTTAGATCCCGTATGTACATTCAACTGCATAACTATTATAACATGAACTAGCTGCATGAGTTCTATTGATGAGGTGGAACTTTTCTCACTAGCCCCTCTGCTACAGAAACAGGCAGATAAAATGTTAATAGTAAGGACAGTCACTAGTATGTTGCCAGATTAAAAAAGGGGATCAAAGAATAGTAACACTGACTTTTCATACATGTCATAAGAAATGACAATTGGCAGATGGAGTTGACCCTACAAATAGGTCAAAGTGACCCAAAAACAATGCTAAAGATTTTGTGTCAGGCTGAAAGATGCAGATATCTTAACCAAGCTGTAAACCATTACACAATACATTGTGTTCTCCAGACTATTATCTTGCTAGCTAGCATGAGTTTGAGAATTAACACAGAAGATAAAGACAGCAAACCGATGGTCTTGCTAATAAAACCACCATTTAAGAATCTTTCAATCAGAAAGGGCAGAAATTTAGATATCTTGAGAGCATTTTTACAGATGACAGGAGAATGGACAGAGATTTCAGCAAGAATTTAAGAAGTCATTTATGTAAATTATGAACTTAAACCAATTTTGAAAAAGATTTCTATCTCAATGGAAACAAAAGGCAAATCATAAATTCGACCTTTGTACCAAAATTGTGCTATTAATGTCAGGAAGACACTAACAAAATAACAAGGGCTATGTGTGAAAGAAGTCTAAGAAAATCGGCAAACAGAACAAGAAGAGATCTTGTGAGGAGTGAAGAGATTACAGGAACTATTGGAACATCTGTGGTAATATATTGAAAAACAGAGAATGAAATGGTTCAGCTACTTAACTTGTAGCCACCCAGAGAAAAATAATGCATACTTCCTCTGGCCATTTTTTTTATGACTTCTGGTTTTTTTCTGCATGTGTATGCTTTTTGGGCATAACTGTTTTATTCATTAAGTTATTGATTTCAAATTCGGAGACAATAGAGATAAGTGGTGGATGCTGGATATGTTTTGGAGATGTTATTTGCTTGTGTGTGTATTTAAATAAAATCACTATTAAATATTATCAACATCTCTCTCATCCACCATTGGTTGATCTACAGTACATGCAACACTAAAGCCTTAAAAATCGTCTTCATCTGAATCATCATTCATGAAGAATTTTCGAACAAAAATGCATTATTGAAGTTAGATTGTTACGGAATGACTTGTAAATGTGTAGAGGTGGAATAAATTACGACTGGGTATTTATATCACAGCAAAAAATTCAGGGACAATAACTCTAGCATATAGTTATTATAAAAGCATGATGGAAAATTAACATGGAAGATTGTTGTCCATGACTACAAATGGCTACTTCACTGGTAACATATTTCAACATTGGGTGTCTATGGAAAGAGTAAACATGTAGGAAAATGTCAACATTGTGCTGCAATAGGTTAATGGAAATGAACCTATATTGGCCAGCAGCAAGACCATACAACATGAGAATGGAAACAGTAAGAGGCAGAGGAAGACCAAGAAAAAGGTGGATTGAAGGAGTCACCAATATTGTGAGGGATTACAATATTATTGCATATCAAGTGCTCTGTAGCCCGTAAACCAATCATCATTTAATCCTGGGACTCCTCACAGCAAAATCAAAGAAAAGACAATAGATAGATAGGCAGAAAGATTAAAGCTTACTTTACTTATCCAATCCCCAGAGTTGTGAGCTTTCATTCTTTCTTCCATGTGCCAGGGTGGTGGTAGGTGCATGTCTTCTTCAGCTGCGTTGTCTTTATATGGAGGGTGTTAGTGATGGAGGGTGTTAGTGATGGAGGGTGTTAGTGATGGAGGGTGTTAGTGATGGAGGGGTTGGTGGTAACAGTTGTTTTCATAGGTCTTGTAGTGCAGGACATTCAATAAGGTGATGTTTTATTGTTTCCTCCTTTGTCTATTGCAGAGGTTGCAGTATGGGGTATGGTCTGCAGTAATTCTATGTAGGTGTTTGTTAAGTTGTACGTGTGTTGTTCACAGCCTAAATATTAGTGGTTTAATCTTTGCTGCAGAAAGGTTAAAAATAATAATAATTTATTCTTTGTGTTATCATCAGATAAAACAACACATAAGGTGTACATCATGATGGAGCAGAGACTTTCTGCACTATTCAAGAGTGAGGAAGAGTACACCATATTAGAGAAGTAAGCTTTTCTCTTTTAGTCTCACTTTTTGTTTTGTTGCCAGCTTTTATTTAACTTTTTCTTTTGTCTCTAGCTCACAGTACACAGGAACTATATTTTGATAAATTTGTACTAACACAAAATGACTACCAAATTAAGAACAGACCAGAACAAATTGTTTTTCTACACCTCAGAACAAGACAA
The DNA here is from genome assembly GCA_034231615.1 of Meghimatium bilineatum. Lineage (NCBI taxonomy): Eukaryota > Metazoa > Mollusca > Gastropoda > Stylommatophora > Philomycidae > Meghimatium > Meghimatium bilineatum. The sequence goes on along the minus strand of CM067317.1, from coordinate 30,781,473 downwards.
AACTGATTATGCAGCCACATGCATAAAAATTTCAAGATTGACAACACAGCCATCTGGACAGGCACCTCAGAATGTAGGGTATCACTGTATGTTTACCAGGTCCAGAAAGGGGAGCAAAGAATTGAAATACTGTTCACTTTCCTTGCATGTTGTAAGAGTAAGTTAAGGAGGTTTTGGGTTAGAGTTGGCTGTCGCATTCCATACAGAGTAATAGTGACCCAGATGCCATGTTGAAATCAGATGTGTCAAGTCAAAAGACGTAGATATCGCAGCAAAGTTGTAAATAATGACACAATTCCTTCTGTTCTCTGGACTACATTCTCCTAATCTGCTCGAGTTTGAGAATGAACACTGAAAGAAGAATGTAGAGTATTGTAGAGCATATATTCATCAAGAATGTCCCAAATATGAAATACTGATGCAAACGCATTGGCCCAGAGAAACAGGAGAGGAAAAATTGTATGGACCTCTTTATAATCACCAAACACAGTCAAGTTCTACATCAGAGAATGGAAGAGACAAAACTGTAGATTTAGGCACATTCGTCAAGCAAAAGAATTTGATTGTGCAGCTAAAAATAATATTTCTTTATTGTTTGTTCAAATTGTCCTGAACTTTAAGTTATTAAAATATTGTGTATATGAATTGAAGAGTATATATAAACCAATTTTGAAGTGTTCATTTTATGGAATATAATTTGTTCTCTCTCATTTTTCTCAGATTTCCAGGAAAAAGTCTTGAAGGCAAACAGTATATACCCTTGTTTGATTACTTTAAACAGGTGAATTGTGTTTGATTATTTTCTCTGGACAACATCTTGCTAATGTAATCTGCAGGAGTTTAAAAACATGTGATGCAGAAATAAATGTGAATAACGTAAGAATCAACCAGAAAACTCATGGCAGAAACTAGAGAGATACTGGTATAGAAAGATCTTCGCCTGTGTGTTGCCGGGCCCGAAAGGGGAGCAAAGAATAGCAACACTGTTTACTTTCCACGCATGTCGTAAAAGGCGACTAAGGAGGTTATGGGATGCAGTTGGCTGTCCCATCCCATATAGGGTCATTGACCCAAAGCCATGCTGAAGTCGGATGTGTCAGGCCGAAAGGCGCAGATATCGCAGCAATGCTGTAAACCATGGCGCAAAGCATTCCGTTCTCTGAACTACATCCTGCTAATCTGCAGGAGTTTGAGAACGAATGCAGAAGAAGAAGAAGAAGAAAGATCTTTACAACACGGACGATCGATATGACACACTAAGAAAACAAGCAGAAAACACTTGCAATATGGAGCATTTTTTGAAACTCAAGAGCAAGAGAAAAAGTGAAAATTTTTTGAAGAAGATTGAAAACTTGAAAAAAACCAGAATTAACTGACTAATGACAGAAAATATAAATAGAAGGTTAGACATATACATTTGTAATTGGATATCATGTTTTCGAATTATCTCTCATTGGATGTTTTTTCTCTAAAATTTCAGTATAGACAGCTGACTGGAGCATTCAGAATACTGGTGGATTCATATGTTACTACAGATGCAGGTACTGGTGTAGTTCACCAAGCACCTTACTTTGGCGAGGTAAGCATTATTAGTTTGCATAATTGAAGTATGATTATTATGTAGGTTAATGAAATACATAATAAAATCTGACGATCCATGTCAAGATTGCAGATACACACATTTTTGCATTTTAAAACTTAGGGAATTTCCTATTCTGAGTTGCAGATTAGCCAGCCGATAATGACAATTAGATTCAGGCCATGGAATAGAGTTTGTGTGCTTGTGACAGAGCCTATCACGGTAAATGCACAGAGTCAAGACTTCATACCAAAGAATGACACAATTGGTAAATCAGTACCGAATTTCAATACAGAAAGCCACTGCACTCTTGTGGATTTGATGAGATTGAGATCAGATCCTCTATGGACATGACCAGTGAGCACTAATGATATAATTCTCACCTATAACTCATGTTCATTTCAATCCCCAGAAATTACGAGCAATGAATCTCTTGTTGCTTATGTACAATAACAGGTTTATCCAGAGCTTTCTTTCATATTTAGAAGACTCCACCTCTTTGTGTTATGTAATGCTTTGAGGTGTCACCTACTCAGAGACCTATGTGTATAGAAAATATGGACTGGGTATCAAGATCCAGAAAACAAAAACCATGATATACTGCAAGATCAATAATATGTACTTACACTTGGACAAGCCCATTTTAGATGTGTGATATATTTTGATAGTTATAGTTTTACAAAGTGCCCTTGATGACTAAGGTATCGAATAACATTTTCCATAGTGATAGTAGCACAAAATATCCTAGAGGAAAACAGTGTTGAAGGAAATTCAATTTTATTGCCTTTGTCTTCTTGGCCTGTCTTAGATCATTAGGAGCATAAAACAACAGCTGCAGATGTGCTCATGCTATTAGTGATTTCTATAATATAATATTTACATGATGAGCTTATTGGTCCCACACACTGCCTTCGTTATTCCCAGTTAGAAAGTGTAGTATGATATCATTCCCCAATATTGAACTCAGTATCTTGGTTGGTATTGATTGTTGTAATTACAGTATTTAGACTTGTAGAAGTTTGGAAATTAATAATCAGTAAAATTTATCGTGACATCTTGTCCTCAGGATGACCAGAGGGTGTGTCGAGCAAATGGTATTATTACTCGTGACATGAAAATGGTTTGTCCTGTTGACCCCAGTGGACGGTTCACAGAGGAAGTCACGGATTTCAAGGGAAAGTATGTGAAGGTAAGTTATTAAGTATTGATTAGACCCATCTTATCGCACAGAGATAAAGTATTGATTAGACCCATGTTATCGCACTGAGACAAAGTATTGATTAGACCCATGTTATCACACAGAGATAAAGTATTGATTAGACCCATTTTCTCGCACAGAAATAAAGTATTAATGAGACCCATCTTATTGCACAGAGATAAAATATTGATTAGACCCATCACACAAAGATAACAAATGTTGGTTAGAGCTATCTTGTAGCACAGAGATTAAAAATGTTTAGAACTATCTTATTTTCTTGAGATAAAGTGTTAATTAGATCCATTTTATCGCACAAAGATATGGATTAGACCCATCTTACCATAGAGATAGTGTTAATTAGGTAAAGGTAGGGCCCATGGCAGCAGCCTGCCATCAGGGTTCATAAGCTGCAACAACTATTAGGTGGGGTAGCCAGTTTCGTTCCTTGCTGAGTTTACCTCCCCACTCATGCATCAGGTAATCCATTTACAGATGGGTCGACTGAAGGAGCGATTGTGTCAGCCGAGAAATTGCAATCAAGATATTTTGTTTTCCGGACCTGGTTTCAGATCTCGCAGGCTGTAACCTGGTGACAGTAAGCAAGCTCACTATCAACTAGGTTACATCTCCCCTCAAAGTGTTGATTAAACCCACCTATCTGTATTTTGCAGGGGTAAATGGCAATACTTAAATCTCTTTACATGTCATAAGAGACAATTACTGAGTTTAGAATGGCATTTTCGATCTTTTCTCATAAAAAATCTAAGCCAAAGTGTACAAATAGCATAACTGCTCTAAAAACTAGAAGCAGCAGAACATGCTTACGTTCAAATATCTCATATATCACATAGAGAAATGGAAGTGATTATGTTAACCTTTAGCACCCTACGGGAGTAAAAATTAAGCCCAAATTTTTAAATCCTAAAGGTGAAATCTGTTGCCAAGCGCATAGAATGTGATTTTTAAAAAAAAGCCAGATTTATAATTTTTTTGAGAATATTTTATGGCAATTGGAACTACCTATATTATTTAACTTCCTGTTTCTGATGCTAAAATTGCTGCAGGAGATGTCGTGTGATTATGATTTTGAAATCCAAACAATCTATAGCCATCGGCATAGAGGCGAAGCGACATGACAGTGAATCAAGTTTTATATACTTTTATTTCATCGTATATTCAGTGAAATCATTATTTATTCTGATTAGAAAGTGGAAATCTCGAGAGGCAACTTCTTCAAATAGATTAAATAAAATAGACCACGAGGTTTCACACGGTTTTCATTATGTAAAGTATATGATATTCAACAGATATGGAGCGACCAAAAATACAATAGGTCTAGATATAGATAGACATATGCGAAACATGTGCACTAACCACTGCGCTACACTGTCCCCTAATTTTTCAGAATTGGCATTGCATACTTTAAAATGATACCTATTGGCAGATAAGGCTATGCCGATAGCGATACCCACAACTTTTAAAGCGCTACAAGGACTCGTTAAAGAACTCACTGAAAGCCTTTGAAATAGACCACGATTCATGGGAGGAACTTGCACAAAATAGATCTACATGGCGTTCTAAAATCAAAAAGAGCGCATAATCTTGTGAAAAGAGGAGAAATGCAACAGTGGAGAGCAGCTAGAAAGTCACGGATAGACCAAGATCCATCTACAGTCGTCATTCCATGTCCGAACTGTCCAAGGACATTTACAGCTCGAATAGGGCTCATTAGCCATTTACAAAGGACATAACTCTAATTGAATTTTCAAAAGTGGATGTAACAAATGGTCATCATCACTTGTGATGGACGAACAAAAAAAAACCTACAACTGCAAAAATTGTCACGCATGCTTGACTGGTTAGCTTTCAGGTTGGTGTACTACGTACAGTATGGGAACCAGTTTTTCTCGTACGCCTGGTGTACTATCGATTTGGTTACAGATGTCCACCTTTCAGTAAAATGATGAAACATTGAACATATTAGTTACCATGCTGAAGTAGAATGTGTTGGGTCATTGTAAAAAATGGGTGATAACGCAGTTCCATTTCCCTGGACTAAATTCTGCTGGAAATCTAGTAGGACCATTGTCCTACTACAAGAGAGATCCAGTGGGAGTTTGAGAACAACAAATTAAATACCTCTTTCATGTTTATTAACTTTTTTTTTTTGAAAGATGTCTTTGGAATTCTTAACATTCAGTTCATTAAAGGACAATATTTTTTATATTGTTTGTTCATTTGTCCATCATGGATTATTCAAACCCTGATTGTCAGGACCTTCAGATTGGAGAGCATATATTTTTAGAATATCCTGAATATGAAATGCTGAAGCAAACATACTGGCCCAGTTAAATACAAAGTAGTAAGTTTCACCATTAAAAACAGATTTCAATTAATATTTCAACCATAGGATCATTATCCAGAAAATACAGGACAGATAATGAAAACAATATTTTTTTAAAATGTATTTGTTTTCTGTTTGACTTGTATTGTTCTCTTAATAAAGACCTTATGGTTGAAATGTAAATTTAGTCTATCTTGTATACTGTTATCTATTTTTTTTTTTTCATGCCTGTTAATCAGTTAATCTGTTTGTGTGCTGTAAAACTTGCTACTTTGAATTTTTCCTAAGTACCTATTGGTTATACAGTTTTACTGAAGGCTTACTTATTAATGATTGAGAAACAACACTGGAATAAAAACTTTAATGGACATCTGAATGAGTTTCCAAACACAGTCAAGTATATAGAAGAGACAAAATTGCAGGTATATGAACATTCCAGGCAAATGAAAGAAAGAATACACTGTTTGGTCTTGACCCGGTGATGGGCAGAACGATGAACAAAACATTTACATTTAGTCTTTTGTGGCCCAATTTGATAAACAAATGCTATGCTGTATGGTGGTCTTCATTATTTGTTCATCTTGCTCACTCCAGTAGTTGAGGAACTTCAATGTAATAGTGCTTATTTTATTTTTTTTGTAGGATGCTGATAAGGAGATTATGAAGTACTTAAAAGCTAAAGGGAGACTTGTACATCAAGGAACTGTAAAGCATAACTACCCATTTTGTTGGAGGTATGAAGATTTTTTCAGCATTAGAATCTGACTCAAAGCACCGCATAATGCATTCCTTTCTCCAGGCCATATTTTGCTATTCACCAGGAGTTTTAGAATGAATGCAGAAAAAGACAATCTTATTAATCTAAAGGAAATACAAATGGTTACAGTGGTGGAAATACAAATTATATTAGCAATAATAAATGTTGTTATATTTTAGAGTATGTCGGTCAAATCAAGTTACAAACCAGAACATTCTTGTGAATGCAAATAATAATCAATTTTTTGCTGGATATTTCTAATTATTGGATGCTTCTGTGATGAACACCATGACCAGATAAAAAAAATGTCATGAAAATTTCTAGAAAGAAGCTAATTAAAAAAAAAGAGTTGTTCACTTGCGTCAGAGACAGTCTACATTTTTTTTTACACATCATCTATCTATACGCTGTGTCCCTTGTCTGCCTTGCGATGTCAGGGGTGGAAGAGTGGAGATGGCCTTCTTGTGCGCTGTTTTTAAGCTTGTTCCTGTGGTTTCTTTGATTTCTGTGATCCATCTTATACATGGTCTGCCTCTGGCTTTATAACCGTTATGTCTATGTGTCATGGCCATTTGTAGCATGCTATATGTCGGTAGTCTGGAAGCGTGTGAAAACCACTTGACCTGTTGTCTTTTGGTGTGTTCCAATACTGGTATTGTTTTGGTTATCTGTCTGATGTTATCGTTTCTGATTCTATCTCTTAATGACACTCTGAGTATTCTTCGTAGACATGCCATTTCTGTTGTCACTATTTTACACTGAGAAAGATGGAAAACATCCTGACAACAAGTAAGTTGAAGAGCAAGAGAGGTAGGGGAAGACCAAGAGAGAAGATGTTAGACAACCTGGCATTGCGGCATGGGAGAACATTGGTATTGGAAATGAAAATGATTGACAGCACATGAAACAGAAGACTGTGGAAAGACATGATAACTAATATCACATGGCATGGACTACAGAGAACATATTTATATATGGTTCGTTTAAAATTGGATGAAAACTCAGTTATCATGGTGTAAAATGACTTTACTCAAGACAGCTTAAAAGAAACTGAAAAAATTAATCTGAGCGGGTTAGCAGAGTTTACTAGAGACTACTCTATGGACTAAGAAATGTAAGCTATTAGAATTTAGTACAGAATGCATTCTATGTGGTTTACAGCTTGGTTTGTGATATCTATACTGTTTTTAGCCCAACACGTATGTATTGAACATAGTGTTTTTTGGTCACTGACTTTCTACTGTAAGTCATCCTTATTTGCCTCTTACAACATGCATTGTCTATAGATATTTTTTGGCCTTTAAATTAAATTTCTACATCACAGGATAAATAGTGAAAAAAAAAGAATACATGTAGATTGTGACCTCTTGAAATGTCTTATTTTAGACCACATTTTAGAATTTGCTATTATTTTAATTTAAAAAAAAATCTATTTATAAAAAATTTGGTGGAAAGGTTAAATTAAATTTGTGTGTGTCTAGTTACAGCTGAAAATGTTAAGTGGGGGATACTTGACCATTATTTCTCTGCTGATGTATGTGTGAGTGTACCAGTAACTTCCTTTGTCTGTAGGTCAGAGACTCCACTTATTTACAAAGCAGTCCCTAGCTGGTTCATTAGGGTGGAGCATGCAGTAGAGAATCTCTTGAACTCTACCAAGCAAACATACTGGTAAGTAAGCTGTATCTCCGGATATAAAACATACTTTTATCTACCTTTTTGTTTTGTTGTACAGAAGGAAATTTAGTCTGTTGTGCATTTAATTTGTGTGTCAGTCATGTTTGCGATTTGTTAACGTTTAAAAAAAATAATTATAAATGGTGTGCAGAGTAAAGAGAGAGAAATATTATTTCTCAAAAATTATGTCTATGTTGAAAGGAGATTCCTCACTTTATAATCTCAGGAGTAAAGGATTCACTTCATTGTACACAGATTACCCCTTATGTACTCTGCTATACTGAACAGAGCAGCATAGCAGGATGTTGAGAGTACTACTCATAGCATGTAACTGTAGCTTCAAGCAATCTTTAATACCTATCAAATAAATAACTATGCTCTGTAGCTTCAAGCAATATTTAATACCTATCAAATAATTAACTATGCTCTGTAGCTTCAAGCAATATTTAATACCTATCAAATAATTAACTATGCTCTGTAGCTTCAAGCAATATTTAATACCTTTCAAATAATTACCTAATCTCATGAAGAGTAACAGCCATATTGAAATGGATAGTCTGGAATAGATTTGGTTCCCATCTATTTACATGTTGTTGTTCGTCCATCACAAGTGTGATGACCATTTATTACATCCACTTTTGAAAATTCAATTTGAGTTATGCTCTTGATTATGAGTTCTTAGATGGCTAATGAGCCCTATTCGAGCTGTAAATGTCATTGGACAGTTCGGGCATGGAATGACCACCGTAGACGGATCTTGGTCTATCTGTGACTTTCTAGCTACTCTCCACTGTTCAGCTGCTGAATTTCTTCACTTTTCACAAAATGATGCGCTCTTTTTGATTGTAGAATGCCATGTAGATCTATTTTGTGCAAGTTCTTCCCATGTATCTTGATCTATTTCAAAGTCTTTCCGTGAGCTCTTTAACGAGTCCTTGTAATTTTAAGGATTTACCTAGCTCATGTAACGCCACACTGATACTGTTTGTGCATAGAAGTTTCTACATCTTGAGCAACTTTTTTGGTTAACTGGCTAAACTACATAAGTAGGTTAAATCCAACTCTTTGAAATGTTAATCCTTAGCAAGTGAGAAACCCTACAGAAATGTTTGACAGATTGCATAAAGACACTCCCAAGATATCCATTTCTGATAAAAGCAAGGCAGGGGAGCAAATACTGTAAATGTTAGTACATGATGGCCATGTCTGCTGATTATTTAAAAAAAACAATGGAAAACTTCATACAAACCTGTGTTACTGGGGCAGTTTTCTGAGAAGAGATCATTGATTACAAACTATTGTCTTGCAAGATGGTCATGAAAATCCAAAGACTATGGAAACAGTAAAAAAAATGCAGTGAAAAAACATTGAAATGCAGTAACAGTAATGTAAAACATAACAGTAGTTTTATTATTTTCTTCTGCACTTTGACTTGTAATAGTATCATATTTTTTTTATAGGGTTCCAGATTTTGTAAAGGAGAAGCGGTTTGGAAACTGGTTGAAAGATGCTAGAGACTGGGCTATTTCAAGGAATAGGTACTGGGGAACCCCTATTCCATTATGGGTCAGTGAGGATGGAGAAGAGGTATGAATGTCATTGTAATATTTTGATCTAGAATGCTTATATTTGTATTTCGTCTTGTTAGAACCACTCATGCTGACACCTATTGTTTTTGGACCTTTTGAAGCATGCACATGATAATTGTCCTTTTGAATTTAGTTTTCTAGAGTATTTGGATTGTTGTAATAAAAACCTCAAATGCTCTGTTCTGCTTTGCTCCCTTCTGTGTGCATTATTTACAGAAACCTACCAGATTTCTCCCAACTATGCGCAACTGTTTAATTACTATGGTGTCATTATCCTCCTGTTATCATCTGGCTAATTTCAAAATCTACTTCTCCATTGCCCCAATCTCTATATTTTCTGTAACAGGTAGGTAGTGACGGATTTGTTATTGTAGCATCAACCAGAATACATTTTTTTTTAAAGTTACGACTCATTACCTGGCCTATCATGTTTCAGACTTTACAATACGCATATACATGCATTAGATTGAGCAAGTACATGATGGGAACATACTGATAGAAGTTCAAGCATATATTTCACAATGAAAGCATATACATTAGGCATAGGGAATTATGTATTCCTTCATTATGCACATGTAAGTAAGAGGTGACAATCTTGTTTTGGATCAGTGAGCCAAATTGAGCACTTTTCATGTGGCATGGAGCTAAAAAAACGTTTTTGCCTTGCGGACTCCGTAGGCGACTTGAAACGCCTATGACATTACATTACCAGTGGCTTGTTGGCATCTCCAGTTACATCTGTTATTATGCCCCAATTCTTCACTACGAAATTACTCGTAGTTGCTCACATGACGTAGAATTCCTGCCACACGAAGCTAGGAATATGTCAACGTCTAAAGGTCAAATTCCTTTGCACATTGCGATTGTAAGAAGGAGAATGCTGACTCATTTATTCACAGAAAGTCTAGAACGAATTATGTTGATTATCGATGCCATATTTTATTATCAAATGTAGTACCACGCGACATGGTTCGTGATCGTCATGGAAAGTAATATCTACATGTTTTAGTTGTTGTTATATTATAAGAATTTTCGTTTGTTCATTAAATAAAACAAAAACAATATTTATCAAGGGGCATGGAAAATAATTACATTGTATGTCAACCTAGGTCTAGTGTTGAACGGACGGACATTGTATGTGATTTCTTCGTTTTATTAGTTTGTTTAGTCCATATTATATTAGTTATTATATAATATTAATTATATATAATATTAATTATATATAGTATTAATTATTAATATAATATTAGTTATTAGTTATTATATTATATTAAATTATAAGTATTATATACAAACATGATAGTATTATTCTATGTATTTTTGTTACCCAGTAGCTTAGAAAATCAGGGAGGATGTATTCTCTTTCTCAAAGCACATTACTTTTCTAATTACAATCTTCTCCATTAATCTGCCATATACATTTTTTAGTCGGTCTTCATGTAGACATCACATGGGACCTGTCATCTTAAGTTTTCGTCTGTGTTCTTTTTAATGTTACTCTGGGTTGACATCAGAATTTTAAACTTGTAATTTACACGTATTACTCAAACGAGTGAAAAAATACTACTGTCTTTCATCATGTGACATATTCTTTCCAGAATTGGTCTTCCTTATGGATTCTCTGAACACTGCGCGATTATGAGCGAGTTGACTTGCTGTAACTAGAGACATGTTTAAGCAATCTGATATATCACTGCATCATTGTCGTCTTTGGTACCATCTTCCCCTGTTGCCGTTAATGCTATTGTAAAGGCATTAATTTTATACAAGGGTATAGCTACTGCAGACACTCAACAGTAATAAAGAAAGCAAACTTGCAACCAAAGCACCATGAATATTAATGATGTATTGATACTGTGATTGAGAGATTTTTTCTTAAAATTTAATATGAATAGAATTTGAGATTGGTCAATAGAAGTGAAAAGTATATCCAGCAAACAACACACTTTATCATGCATACTTTTCAACATTTGCTGTGGCCAACTGAGCAACTTTATTTCTGTCCTGAATGTTGTCAATTTGTTGTGCCTCACTCAATTCAACAAAGAGATAGATGTGACCGTATATTTTCATTGTATACAGGTTGTCTGTGTGGGTTCTATAGCTGAACTGGAAGAGCTGTCAGGAGTAAAGATTGATGATCTACACAGAGAATTGTAAGCTTTTTTACTAATATATTTGTGATCAATTAAACTCTAATGAATTTATTGAGACACTGATGATAACCTGCACTTATAATTCATACTACTGTTATATCAGTGTGTCGCAGATGTTATTTTAGGTATCTGAACTTTGTATATTGGAACACTTTCTTGACACCCTTTGAAAAGATTATGGTTTTATGTTACTCCAAAAAAAGACACTGTTAACACTAATAAACAGTAAACTAATGCAACAGAATGAAAAGATATTAATCAGTGAGAATGCATTGTTAAAAACAACAGTTGATTGAATTAAAATAATATTAAAATAATAGTGTTTATCATTGTAAGTTCTACTAATTGACTGTTCTTCTTCTCATTGTCAGTGTTGATCCAATAACTATACCATCCAAGACTGGGCGAGGTGTGTTACACCGTGTCACTGAAGTTTTTGATTGTTGGTTTGAATCAGGGTCTATGCCATTTGGAAAGGCTCACTATCCTTTTGAAAACCGCAAAGAATTTGAAGACAGCTTTCCTGCAGATTTTATTGGAGAAGGAATTGATCAAACTCGAGGATGGTAAGTGTCACAGTAACTTTATAATTGAAGGAATTGATCAAACTTGAGGATGGAAAGGCTACAGTAACTTTATAATTGAAGGAATTGATCAAACTTGAGGATGGAAAGGCTACAGTAACTTTAGAATTGAAGGAATTGATCAAACTTGAGGATGGTAAGTGCCACAGTAACCTTAGAATTGAAGGAATTGATCAAACTTGAGGATGGTAAGTGCCACAGTAACTTTAGAATTGAAGGAATTGATAAAACTCGAGGTTGGTATGTGCCACAATAACTTAAGAATTGAAAAAAATCTGTGTTTATAAAATATCAAAAAAGTAAATGAGATTTAATAAAGATAAATGTTCTAGTAAAACTGATAGCTACACAATAGAAGAAGTACAGTTTCACCTGTTAGGTAAACATCAACAAACATTGAGGAACAAATCAGGAACAAAAAAAACAGATCAGAGCTGAGAGATGTCTCTGTAGTTACATGGAGTCTGTTGTTAGTGTCCACGTTTGACATTTGTAGCATAGTGATGGTATGCTAATCGTTTTATATAGTGCAGTTTTGGTGTTCATGCTCACATATTTGTTTCTGAATATAGGAGACATCTGCCAAAAGATCCGGTATGCTATGTTGCATCAATGTTGGATTTCTTGGGTGTTTCTTCCATTCGATGATATGATGCTTCTAAGATAATTGAATTCTTTCACCTGTTTAAGCTGTTGATCATCGATTAAAATAGTGGTGTTTCTTTCTGTTTTTGCAATGGACATTACCTCAGTTTTTTCTGTGTTTATCTTCATATTAAAGTCCCTGCATGTTGTGTGGAATCTGTTTATATGTTGTTGTAATTGTTCTTCTGATGTTGATATTATCATTTGATTGTCTGCAAAAAGTAGTGTGCTCAGGATTTTGTTTTCATCATTGGTGTTAACAATTTTACATATACAATCTATATATCTAATGAATAGCAAGGGAAATAGAAGACACCCTTTTTTCACGCCAGAGTTTATGTAGCATTTATCTGAAAGCCCTACACTTGTTCTAACTGCACAATGACTAACTGTAATTACCCCTGCACAAGTTGATTAGGTGTTGTGGAACCCCATATTTTGATAGTATTTTCCATAGTCGTATGTCCACTATGTTGAAGACTTTTCTTTGGTCGATAAACGCTATATACAATTCTTGGTTGTATTCAATTTTGATATTGATTGTCGTCTTTGAGAACTCTCCATGTTTCCTACAAGCGTTTTAGTTCTACGCTGTCGGTTTTATTATATTACTAAAGGATCAATTAAAATGCTGGTAAGTATATTTCTATTATTTTTACAGTTATGTTATTGTTTTTTAAATTTTATTTCAACCCTGATTAATGAAGTAAATTAGGAGTTCAGTATACATCTTGGTTTCAAGTTTTTAGGCTCTGTGATATTCTGAAAGGCAGTTTCTCCCATTATTGAAACAGAACTATGTATCACATACTTTACAGCTGACTATACTCTTTCTTTCAGTTTTTGTTTTATTTTTTATAACAAAGTTTACAATTCCTCTGTTTGCTTGTAAATTCGGGGTCCATTGCACACTGCGAGAAAGTAGCCGGCCTTCAGGCAACTGGAACATCATCATATATTCCTATATTTCCTCTCTCTAATTCCTCTGTAAAATATAACTGATAGCTATTTTGGTCTTTAATAAAGCTCTACATCTGGATTCTTTCTTCAACAGTCTTGGAATAATATATATGCATTTACCCTAGCTGTACCAATGAGATGAAAAATTGTTAAGTTTTTATACCAATTATAACCATTTTTTGTATAATAAAATTATTTTACTAAAATTGTAAAAATAACAGATTTATAGACTGATAATCATCGTAAATATTAGGATGGCTACATATGTAGGCCATCATCTGAGAGTTAATAGATTGGTGAGATTTGTTTCTTCTAAAACACTGGGTATATGGGAATGCATTGAAGTTGCGATGCTGTTAGTATAATTCATGTTTTTGTGTATGCAGGTTCTACACACTGGTAGTTGTGTCCACTCTTCTGTTTGGGAAACCTCCATTCAAGAACCTGATCTGTAATGGACTGGTCCTGGCTTCGTAAGTTGTGCATGGAACAAATAATTTAATAGTTGTAGTGATAATATTTCATTGATTTGTGCCATAACATGTTGATTAAAGGACATCTGAAGTTTAACTGGCTAATGATTGTAATATCCAAGTATAGATCAAACAGCCTTTTAGCTGGGAGGAACTTAAGTCCATTGCACTAGAGAATATAAACTCCTGCCCCAAGGATTGGATCCAGGCATACACAGATGGGTCAGCTTTCAAAACCGCCATCAATGCAGATGTGGCTCTCTCATAGTCCTCCCTGACAAAACATCAATAGAGTTATCTGTTGCTTGTGTAGAGTTCTGCAGCAACTATGATGCAGAGGTGAAAGCAATATCAGAAACACTCATACATCACCACCAAATACAAAAATGATGCAACACATCCAAAAAACCTCTTGAAAACTGGAATCCAACAGCAGAGAAAACAATAAGCAACATACTTCAAGCTACAAACATACTTACATCCTATAGCATCAATACTACACTACAGTTGATACCAGACCACACAGGTTTAGCAGCGGGAAAATGCTGATAAACTGGCAAAAAAGGAGCAAGTATGCCCCAACCAGGAATTTCCAACAACCTTAGAACAGCTAAACATTATCCGCAGCAACTGTAAACAACAAATGGATGGCTCTCTGGGTCATTGGCTCATAAGGAAGAGTGCTAAATGCAGCCATCCCCTACCAAAAATCCACACGACAGCATAAATAGACTACATCACAAAGATCAAACCACAATATTTAGACTTGGAACAGCAAATGTGCAACGTAAACACCTACAAAGGATTATCGCAGAACATACACCATACTGCAACAGATGAGGAGGAAACAGTAAAACACCACCTTATTGAATGCCCTGTACTAGAAGACATACTAGAACACCCTTTATACAGACATGGCACAGCTGAAGAAGACATGCACCTGCCACCACCTGGCAAAGGAAAGAATGAGTGAAAGCTAGAAACCCCATGTGGATCAGACAAGTAAATTAGTAAGCTGGGAGGAAAGGAGACTGCTGAGACATACTAAGCTTGTAAAGATGATCAAATATTGTTGCTCTTGAGCTTAGCAACCGTGTAATATTTATCTTCTTTTGTTTGCTTAGTTTTATAACTTTCTTGTTTGTTGAGATTTGTCTACATCTGTAATGTTATTAATCATATACACTTAACTGTCTTTTCTAGTTCATATAAAAGTTAATAGGCTTTGTTTCCAATGTTTCTTGTGGGCCAGTATTTAATGTTCAGGATCTTGAAATACATGATTTATAGCTTGAGCTCCAGTATGAAGATGTAGATTAAGGTAATTACTTCTGCCATTCAAGGACTCTTTGGGACTTCATTTACTTCTTATGCATGATTTACAGCTTGGCTGCAATGTCTGTACCTTTCTGTCTTACACATCTGACTTAGAATGGCTTCTGGGTCACTTTGACTCTCTATATGATAAGGCAGCCAACACCACCCTCAAAATTTTCTTTCATCATCATGTCACATGATTTTTGGAACGTGGTCTTTCTTATTGATTCTCTGAACACTTTGCGATTCTGGACGAGTTGACCTGCAACAGCTAGAGACATGTTTAAGCAATGTGATATATCACTGCACCGTCATCTTGGGTGCCCTCTTCCCCTGTTGCCGTTAACTCTGCCTTCAGCTATTAATCTTTCCATGCTATTGATGGATGACCCAAAAAAAACAGCTTAATTGTTAAGATGCAATTAAAGAGCCATCCCTCTTCAACGTTTATTGATCTTAACATTTCTTGATTTGTATTTTTAGCTGTCTATGTTATATGTAAAATTCTTCTGTAGCATCTCATTTTGTAAGCAGCGATTTTCTTTGCTCTTGTTTTATTTAATGTCCTTGCCTCACAACCATATATTTCCACTGGACATATGCATGTTCTGATCATATACAGTTTGGCTTTGCTGCTGGTACCGTGCCAAAGATTTGTCATTTGTGCAAATTTCAATGTCGCGATTGCAATTCTTCTCTTGAATTTGACAGCACAGCATCCAGAGCTATTTATGTTTATGACCAAATACTAGAAATTTGTTACGTCCTCTAGTTCGATATGATTTGCTGATTCTGGTAGCATGACATTAAAGTTGATGTGATTTTCTCTTCTCTGAATAGGGGCATAGCAACGGTCGCAGAACTGCAACAACCAGTATAAACAAATACAAGATATTGCCACAGTTCTGCGGCCGTCGTGTGCTAAAGGTGAAATAATTTTATGAGAAAAGGAAATAAAAAATCTCAAATATGTTTGACTTGATGCATGCTCTTTTACTCAGAGATGGTCAGAAAATGAGCAAGAGAAAGAAGAACTACCCTGACCCTATGTCCATAGTCAATAAATATGGAGCAGATGCCGTTAGGTGAGTACCAGAGTCATACTGTTTTATTTGTCATATCTCTCTTCTTTTGTCTTATCTTTCTTTCTGTGTGACTTTTTCTTGCATCTTCTTTCCTTTATGGTTTATATTTGTGTAGGTGTGTGCATGTCTTCTCACCTTGTTTTCTGTCCTTTTTTGTATCTTCTTACGTCAATTCTTATCTTTGTGTTTCTTCAATTGTTTTCTCAAATTCCTTTTTTATTTGCTGAGGCTTGCAGCTAGTCTTGGTGCATTATGCTTATGGAACCAGAGAACAAGAATACATCATCATCATTTTGTGTAGTGATAATGTTTTGCTGCAAAGTAATTACATTTAAAAAAAGGTTAGTTTCATATTTTTTTCTGAACAATGATTAACATTTTTATTGCTGTAATGTTTTTTAGACAATATTTATGTTCAGTAGGTTACAAGTGTTGTCTGGCTGCTGGTGGTAGATTGTAGAAGAAACATCATCTTCCTGAAGATAAAGAGGAATCTGAAATATCCCACCAAATGCACCCCTCATACTGCCCAAAGTAAACACCAGACTAATTGACAAGTCAGTAACCAAGGCAACAAACCAATACACCCATAAGCTCATTACACTATTGACTATTGACTCTCATCCCAAGCAAGGACTGGATCCAAGCATACACAAATGGGTCAGCCTTCAAATACACTATCAATGCAGGATATAGTTCCCTGACGAATCATCAATAGAGTTATATACTCCTTGTGGATAATTCTGCAGCAACTATGATGCAGAGGTAAAAGCAATACCAGAAACACTCTTGCACAACGCCACCATGTACAAAAATGACCACAGACAAGCCCTTGAAAACTGGAATCCAACAGCAGAGAAAACCATAAGCAAAATACGTCATACTAAAAACATACTTACATCCTATGACATCAATACTATACTATAGTGAATACCAGGCCACACAGGTATCAGCGGGAATGAAAGTGCTGAGAAAATCGCAAAAAATTGAGCAACCAGGAATTTCCACCAATCTTAGAACAGCTAAACACATCCACAACAACTATAAACAATGTGAACAACAATGGATGGCTCTCTGGACCACTGGCTCAAAAGCAAGAGTGCTATATGCAGACATGTCCCAATCAAATCCACATGACAGTATAAAAAGATTACAACGCAAAGATCAAACCACAATATTTAATCTGCGAACAACACATGTTCAACTTAACAAACACCTACAAAGGATTACCGCAGACCATATACCATACTGCAACCACTGCAACAGACAAGAGGAGGAAACAGTAAAACATCACATTATTGAATGCCCTGCACTACAAGACCTACGAAAACAACTATTACCATCAAACCATTCCATCCATAACAACCATAACACAGATACAACACAGCTGAAGAAGACATGCACCTACAACCACCTGGCACAGGGAAGAATGAGTGAAAGCTCGCAACCTCGGAGATCGGATAAGTAAGTAGGTAAGTGTAGATTGCAGAAAAAGGAAAGGAAGCAAAAAAACATTAAACTATAAATCAATAGTGAGATAAAATGTGTTTTCGGGGCCTGAAAGGAGAGCAAAGAATAGTGACGCTTGTTAACTGCCATGCATGTTGTAAGAAGTGACTACGGTTTTGGAGGTTGGAGTTATCTGACCCAACCAATAAACTGTCAATTATAAGAATGAAAGGATTATTTGCTAAAATAAAATGTTAAAAATGTTCATTGCAGTTTTTGTTTGTCACTCTCGTTAGGCTGTACCTGATTAACTCTCCAGCAGTGAGAGCTGAGAATCTTCGATTCAAGGAGGAGGGTGTTAGGGACATTCTCAAAGATGTTTTCCTGCCCTGGTATAATGCCTTCAGGTTCTTGGCACAGTATGTCCACATTTGGCAACAGGTAAGATGATGTTAGTACAGTTTGGAGAATATTTTTTGGGGCCTTAGTTCATGCCAGTGTTATGTTATTTGTTGTCATTTTGTTCTGGAACCATCTTGTCATAACTATTTTTTTTATCTTATTAGTCTTGATTTTGTTTCACATATTTCTCATTTTATTCCTAAAGTATCTGAGACAATTCTGTTTGTTTCAGTGTTCATAAAATGTTCTCAATTCTTCTGTAGATCCACATCTTTTCTGTTACATAACTTCTTGTTCATAATTTATTTTTGTTTGAGTAAAACTGAATCTATTTAATATTTTCATCACTCTTATTTTGAGTGTGTTCATGAATTGTGTAGAAGTTAGTATTTTATTTTCTTTGTTCTAATAAAATGATTTTTCTTTGCTATACTGAACTTCTTTAGCTTAGTTATGCATGAATAGGAGATACAAAGACTAATAGATGGTCAGACAAATGAAGTTGACAAATCAATTAGCCTATGTGGACTAAATATAACCATAAAAAAAACAACCACTTTAACCTTTACGACTCTGCGGTCGCAATATTGCGCCTATGAGCACAGCTCCATTGTGCCTGCAGGCGCAATCCCCCTACATAGGAAATCGCCCGATTCCCGAGTACGGAACTTCACAAAGTAATGATCCCGTGACGTATAAAACACGCCAAACGAAGTTAGGAATACGTCGCAGTTTAAAGGTCCAATTCCTTTACTCATTACGGCTGCAAGAAGAGAGAAAGCCGGCTAGTTTTGTCAACAAATTTCTGGAACGACTGCCATTTTTTAGCCATATTTTACTATCAAATTGAGTACCGCGTGGCATGGCTAAGTGATCGTGAATACATGTTTTAATTGTTGTTTTTTGTGTTTAATATGTTGTTATTTGATAAGAATGTTTGTGTATTCGTTCAAAAACACAAAAATAATATGTATCAGGGGTGCCACGTGTGTGCTTAGACAATAATTACGCTGCGTGTCGGGCTAGACCTAGTGTTTACCGGACGGACGTTATATGCGATTTCTTATACACTACATGTTTTAATTGTTGTTTTTTGTGTTTAATATGTTGTTATTTGATAAGAATGTTTGTGTAGTCGTTCAAAAACACAAAAATAATATGTATCAGGGGTGCCACGTGTGTGCATAGACAATAATTACGCTGCGTGTCGGGATAGACCTAGTGTTTACCGGACGGACGTTATATGCGATTTCTTCACGTTTTATTAGTTATTTTTAGTTCATATTATATTAGTTTTGATATAAAACAATATATATACAATAAGTATAGGTATTTATGAGGATTTTATCAATGATTCCATGCATTGCTCAAGTATTAAGGTCGTCAAGAAGTTATATGTGCGATTTGAAAATGGCGTTTTGCAATTTTTTCCCCCGAATTTTCAACTTCACAACTTGCTCACAACTGTCATATCATACATACAACAACAAAAACATGACTATATTCACTATTCACTCCTTTATTTAGATATGCAAAAATTATTTTAATATCTTTTAAAACAAAAAAGTTATCACGTTTTCAAAACACCCACCATCAATAACGCAAATTTTCCAATAAAGAATTCAGGCCCAAGGGGATGTTTCTTAATTTTTAATTCAGGGCCCTAAAGGTTAATCAACATACATGCAGAGATATTTCAACAAGTAGACAAGTTATTTGTATTATACATAATCACAAATGGTGTTTGATGTGAAACAGAAGTTAAAAGATGACTAGGAATGGCTAAAGGTACATTCAATGGCATGAGGAAACTACTGTCATCCAATCAAATCACAAAGAATGAGGATTGTAAAATGCTACAACTACTCTACATGAATGTATAGATAATTAACAAATTACAAGACAGAATTGATACCTGTGAGTGAAAATATATTGAAGAATAGGAAGAACATCAGAGAAAGAGAGGAAGAAAACAGAGGTTCTGACAACACTTGATATGACAAAATAACTACCGTTAAATTCCGTGTATAACCCGAGAATTTTTGGACAATAAACAGAGATGGCTTCATACTCCTAGGCTTATTTTCGAGAGTAAGATCAAATTTTAAAAAAATTACGTCCAAATCACAGTAAAAATGGAGAAAAACACTTTAAAAAAAATTACAGTCACATGTCCCGATATATTAAGCCAGGATAAAATGACTAGGGCTCACCAGCAATCTAGAGCTTACTTACCATAATGCTAGGCCTCTAATTACATTAATTTCTATATATCATACAATATTTCCTTCGAAATCTCCGATATTTCTTGATAAAAACTCACTAGGTCTATATCGTTATTTCCAACACGCCGCCATTTTTTTAGCAAAATTTCCCGGAAATGCTATTTTTAGCAATGGGTATTACCGGTTTTTTTTACCGTTTATAGTACATATATTTCTATCATAAAGGTTTCAATTGATCATCGAAATTGGTCAGAAAAGTATACCAGTATCTGATGTTATTTATTAACTACAGTAAAGTGTAGGTACCGGTAGTTACCGGGTGCATATAATGTCTGTGATAAGAAATGACATCTATATAACGGTAACTGGCGTTTATAGTCTAGCCTTACTGGGTAGTGTTTGATAGTAACAGACTAAATTATAGGAGGTTTGGCTTGCGTACAGCAAAATGTTTAAACACAATTATCTGTAGTGTAGACACAAAAACAGAACACAGAATAACATCAAATATCGATAAAATTTAGGAAAAACTTACCGGTGCCAGTCGAAACAGTCATTGAAATCCTTCGAAGTCCGAATCACTGTCTGAAGTCTGAAATAACTCATGAATGTCATCATCTGTCATGGAAACATCAGGGTGGATATCGTCAGTCTCTGGTACATTGTCGTCGTCGGCATCGTCCTCAAAGATAGCGTCGTCCTCACTTCCATCCATTGCGTTACTTATTGAACACTTTTTGAAAGATCTGATGATCATTTCGGATGAAATATCAGACCACGATTCTTTGACCCACGTAACGATTGTGGTGATGTCAACTTTTTTAATGTTACCACCCTTCGTCACTGCTAAATCAGATGATGCCATCCAGTCATTCCATTTTGCTCGGAGTCTGTCCTTGAATGGTTTGTTCAGGCAGACATCTAGTGGCTGTAAGAGGGATGTAAGTCCCCCAGGAATGACGGAAACAGACAACCCCATCTCACGGCATCGTTGTACCACTTTCTCTGTGAGATGCGCCCTAAATGAATCCCAGACTAGCATGGATGGTTTTTTTAAAGCGGCCCCCTTCCTCTGCCCCCACACTTTATCCAGCCATTCCAGAGTACCACTTTCGTCCATCCAACCTTTCGTGTGAGCACGCACAAATACGCCACTTGGGAATTTAATACCCTTAGGCAGAGTCTTGCGTTTAAATATAATCACGGGGGGCAAACGTGACCCATCTGCCATGCAAGCTAACACAACAGTGAATCGAGTTTTTTCATGCCCAGTTGTCTTTACAAAAACTGTCTTCGCACCTTTGCATTCAACGGTGCGATTAGAAGGCATATCAAAGCAGACAGGTGTCTCGTCCATGTTTCCTATTTGAGATAGATCGTAGTTAAATCTCTTCCTCAGGTTGATAGTGAAACGTTGAAACAAATCAATTTTTGTTTCTAGCTCCTTCGGCAACTTTTGCGCCAGCTTAGTGCGTGTTCGTAGACACAAGTGATGTCTGTTCATAAAGCGATTGCACCATCCCATTGACGCAACGAAGTCCTCAGATTTGTTATTCTGGAATGCAGGATCTTTCAATATCGAGAGCGCCCTGATTCGAATATTGGTGCGGGTTATAATTAATCCGTTCTGTCTAGACTCCATTATCCATTCTGATAATTTCTTCTCCAGCGCAGGGAATGAAGCTGTACGGCCACGTGATGCTCTCTTTGATCTTGGCATCAAAGACAATTCTTCCTTTTTTTTCCTCCATTCTCGCACTTGCTTTTCATTCACAATGAAGTGGCGGGAAGCCATGGAATTGTTGGACTTCTCCGCAAAAGCGATAACATCCAACTTAAAACCAGCAGTATACGATGTTCGTTTCTGTCCAGGCATCCTTCTTATAAAACACGAATAAAATCAATGACAATAAAAATGTATGAACTGGAAGCTAAACTACTTGTGCAGTATTCTTGGCTAGCTAAGTCAGCCTTATATTCTATTAATTAGTCCAGCCCACTGAGGCCGCAGATGGCCTACTGGCCCTACCCATTTCAATCGGCTCAACCAATCCAAGTTTCCCTCACATTATGTGATGCCATTCAGATAAGTGACTAAATGCAATCTTTCTTTATAGAAGATTTGAAACGAGGTTCCAAATCACAACACATCATAGGCATTTTGTAGTAAAATTGCGCCGTAATTGATTCCCTCCCCCAACCACTGTACATTTAGTGGAAGACGAGATCAATTTCACAATCCTCTGTTATGTTTATTTTATTACCGTATTCTCCCCACACGGTAAACATAACCAGGAACAAAGTTCAAACTCTTCTGTATCTTATAAAAACAAACGTGATCTCGCTGTCTTGCTTTTCATCATTTCCCACTTAAACGTCACTGTCAGAAGCCGGTGACATAATAGTTACGTAGTAATTACTATTCACTAGGGCTGTTCCGCGTCATAACGCCCAGACACCCAACACAGACAATTCATTCAGGAAAAACTTTGTTCCCCAAAGTCTCGCCACCTCATAAACCATCTATAGTCATGGATAGGGAAGTCAGCCTACCGGGTATTCATTATTTTCGGATATATTGATCCAGAATACAGTAGCCACCGGGGTTTCATTCCTTGATTCATTCAAGTTACGTGAGTGAAGCAAATGAAAGGAATGCTATTTTCTTAGAGTTGCAAAAGTTTGTGTTAATTTCCATTTAGCATGTCGGTTCTTTCTTATGATGATGAAGTTCATTATTGCCGGCTTTGTTAAGTTGGGGATGTCAGTCTATAGTTGGACTTTCGACTTTCTCCACTTTTGGGAAGGGATAGTTAGGTTATCGGCCTACAATCGGATGGGTTTATATTCAGAATTTAACGGTATTAAAGAACATACAAATCAAATCAAATATTTTTGACATTAAAAGGCCTTAATTAACATCTTGTTTAAGACTACTTGAAGCTAGAGCTGAGGGAAGGTGAGCAATAGGTAGGCTGAAATACAAATAGGAGTGAAACATCATGAGATGGACAGGTTACAGTCTGTTAAGAGTCCACCACCAAGTCATGGGATAGAGATTGTTGGAGGTCCAACAGGCTGGATGTTGCAGCTAACCTTTGTTGCAGAAACAGCACTTGATGATGATGATGATGAAATGCATCTTCCATTGTGTTACTGTGCTCAAGAAATTGGAAACCTTCAATTTGCTACTGTATCTCACCATTTCCTCTACAACTGCACTTGTTCTCAAACTCCTGCAGATGTGCAAGATGTAATCGAGAGAATGAAATTTATTGTATCATGATTTACAGCTTGATGCAATATCTTTGACTTTGGCATGACACATCGGACTTCAGCATAGGTTCACTTTGACTGTTTATGGGTTGGGACAGTCAACTTCACCCTCAAAATCTAAGTTGATTCTAACAATATGCATGACATATAGCAGTGTTACTATTCTTTGCTGCCCTTTTGAATCCTGAAAACATAGCTATTTCACATTTATTTGTAGGTTATTTCTAATTTGTTTTCTTTTGGTCCTGCAATCTACTCTTTTGGGATTCATATTTATTCATAATGATCATGTAGGTATATTCATAAATATATCTCAAAATTATTGCATACATTTCTGCAGGAAACTGGAGAGCAGTTTCTTGTGAATGAGAAGAACAGAGATATCTCAGACAACTACATGGACAGATGGATCTTGTCATTCACTCAATCTCTCGTCAAGTTTGTGGAGAAAGAGATGGGAGGTTAGTCACTCTTTAAATTATAAATTCTTGTACTTTTCACCTTTATTTCTTCTTCTTCAGCATTCCTTCTTAAACTTCCTCTGGATCCCTCTTGTAGCAGGACAATGGTCATACTAGATTTCCAGCAGGATGTTATCCAGAGAATGAAAATGCGTTTTGTCGATGTATTATTTGTGTCAATGGCACGGCACATCCGTCTTCCGCTACTCAACTTTATTTTTGATGGTGAACATCTCCAACCATTTGGTGGTATTAATGTTGGTCACTTTTGACCATACAGTCTATATATGGCAAAAGTATAGGCTTATTTAACTTTGATGTATTGATTTTAAGCAAAGATAAACAAAGCACAATTTAGAGGGAAAATATGGTGCTGATAAGTAATTTTCTTCACTATTTCATTATTAGAACTCTTCCCCTTCAGTCCTATTTCATGTCATGGTACCTGCGCTTGCTTACAAGTTGCTGTTTTTTTAAGACATAAAGAAAATTAACATTTTCCTGTCATGCTCAAATGGGTAATCAAATAGTTGGTGGTCAACAGTTTTATGTGGGTACTTCTGTGTTCCATATTCGTCTACCGTAGAGTCGTCATTGGAGATCAAACTTTGTACCTCAGAGTGTTTGCTAATGTGGACCTCTGTATCCAGAGCAAGTGTTGGACCTTCTGATGCAGTGGGCAGGTTTGAATGACATGCTCTGGTGTCTGATTGCCTGTTTCACATGTACAATCTGGAGTATGTGACAAGTAAAGTTAGCACAAGTGTGCTCTGAGGTGCAATGACCTGTGCATAATAATTTTTAATTACTAGAGTAAATCACCTGTGTAGATGCTTATTATTAAAATAACTCACCTTTGTAGATGCTTATTTATTTCTCACTGAAACTGCTATATTCTTATGTCTACAAGTGGGTGGTTTTATAGGTTTATATATATATATATTATATATGTTTAGTACACTGTAAGTTTGATTTTATATATTGTGTTATTACTGTCATTTAGTGAGCAGTGATTTTTTATTGCAAGTTTTTAATAAGAATTGTTCATGAACATTATCAGGTTACTATATGTACACTGTCACTCCACAACTTGTCAAGTTTATAGATCAGTTGACAAACTGGTATGTGCGCATGAACAGGAAGAGACTAAAGGTTAGTTGTGTTTCACTTATCATGCTTGTCTTTTACATGCTTGTCATATTTGTATGCCTATCTTATATTTACTTTTTGTTGTAGTATATCCAAGAACTCATTTGAATTGTCCGCCGAAGATGGATGTGTCGGGCCATTGGCACAAATAAAATGGTGATACAACGCGTTTCAATTCTCTGGATAAGCACATCCTGCTGGAAATCTGGTAGTGGCAATGATCCTGCTACAAGAGAGATCCAGCGGGAGTTTGAGACTGAAGAATAAGATTTGAGTTGTAGAGTGGTGCTGCGGAGGATCTTTCAGCATATAGAGATCAGATCACCATTTTTTCCAGAATGACATGTGCATACACAACATTAGCTTTCTTAATGTTTACTGTTGATATAAGGAATTCTGAGAATCTTGTATCCATTGTATATTCTGACATCAATATATATAAATCAATGGATTTCCTAATTTTCTTAATTTATTGCACAATATCTGGAGCATGTTTTTGAGAACACTTAAATCCCAACCAGTTTGCTGGACCTATAATAGTTTCATCTTTAAATGTACACTTAAAATATCACAATTAATACAAGTTTGATTCAAGCGATAATCCCCAGAAATCTCAGAAAATTGTTCTTGCAAAGAGGATGTCGCAGCCAGGTATTGAAATCTTCAAAATCTTGAACAAGGCAAAATAGCTTAACCACTACACCATGGAAATCTCCAAATTTAGATTTTAGATAAGTTTTTTGTTTGATACCATTATAAAAGAATGTGGAAAAACTTAGTCAGATATGAAGGTTCAGGGATAAAGGAAGCTTTGAAAGAGGAAGTAATAATACAAAGCATGTAAATCATAGCAAGTGATCACACAAAAAGTGACCATCTGAAATGTTGGCCACAAAAAAAATAAAGATTTGTTATAAGCACATCTTAGTTCTTATTTTGCTGTGTACATCATTTGAACAGGGTGATGCTGGAAATGCAGAAAGCAGAAAGGCTTTGGAGACATTGTGCACAGTAATCTATGTCATAACCAGAATAATGGTAAGAAATTTGTATTTCTTGTTATAACTTTTGACTTCTGTCTTCAATAAATCAAACTCTTGGCTTATCATTGAACTAATTGAGCTAATTGCATGTAACAGGAAGTAAGAGCTAATTGCTTGTAATATAGGAAGTAAGAGCTAATCTGGGGTGCAAAGGGAACGCATTGCTCTAGGCGGACCCAGGGTTAGCAGATAACCAAGATCCCAAATGTACCTCCTCGCTGTGCACCCTGGTTACAGAAAAACAGCAGCTTGAACTGATTCTGGCCAAATCATTTGGGGATCGTGTCCGAGAATGTGGAGGTAGCAGATGGAAAGAGATTTGGCTGCAAAAGAGACAGAAAATATCTCCGACACCATTAGCATCACCACATACAGTGACGCCAGATAGTCCATTCAGAACATTGGAGGGGCGGCCAATGTAAAAGGCACGAAAATGTTGATCCATGGCGAGAAACAAATATATGTCATAATGACACAATGAATGGGCAGAACAGCGCCAGAGGGCAGCGCGATCTGCAAATAGAAAGTGAAAAGTTCCTAGGAAAGGGGAACTACAAGCTCTGTTAGCTTGAGACGAGCTTCTAGTTACCTGTATTCCTCAAAGGCAGAGACCCAGACCCAATCATGGGTGTTCGGAATAGCAAGAAGACCTAACCCAACTCTAATATTGAGCCTTCCTAAACTGGAAATATGCTCGCGAAGAGAAATGGTGTTTACCCGATGGGCTTAGGCAAAAAAGGGACAACGATGGCAGTCCTGGCCCAACTCTACTGTCAAGATTTCCTATACCGGAAATAACTTGCAGAGAGAAATGGTTCAGTACCTGATGGGCTCAGGCACAAAAGGGACAACGATTTTAGCCCTGGCCCAACTCTACTGTCAAGCTTTCCTATACCGGAAATACATTTGCAGAGAGAAAGGGATCAGTACCTGATGGGCCCAGGCGCTATTGGGACATGGTCTCTCAGCTCGAGAACGCCTTGCTCTCAAATGCGTGGTGTGAGACTCGAACTTGGGCGAGGGGTTCACGATGTCTGTGAACTACGCCTCGGGTAGGAGGGCGAATGAGCCATGGTCCAACTCTTCTGGCAAGTTCTTCCTCATACGGAACCAGGCTCGTGGATGAGAAACGGTTCAGTACCTGATGGACACAGGCAGAAGTACGTCCAATTGCACGTGATGGGTTCATAGACGGTGGAACACCTCGTTCCAGAAAGACACGCTCGACAAGCGTCTTGGCGAAGAGGTACTACACACCAGCGTGCCCGGCGACAGATAGACAGGCTGTCACAGACTAGGGAAGCGTGCCCGAATTAAAGGCATGATGAAAATGGATGTGCTGGACCTCGGACGTCCTGACCACAAGTGGCCAACCGGGGTGCAAATAATCACAGTTTTACTGTGGAACTTGCAGCATAACATACTTCACGCTCCCCGGCAGAAATCACATGAAATATTCGTTGTGGTTATATGAGAGCGAACGCTGAAGAAGAAGAGCTAATCTCTTGTAATTTCTGTGAATCGATGAAGCAAAAAAAGACTTGTTGGAGTTTAAAAGTAAATGCAGAAGGGGATAATGCAACATAGTCATGATAAAGATCTAGAACAGAGAATTCTAGTCAAGATAGGGTCAGATGGAAAAGGGACCTGAAACCAAAGATAGATAAAGCTAAAAAGGACAACTAGTAGACCAGCTTAAAACTTTAGTACTTACACAAATAGTATTCAGATCAGGTATACACTGTTTTCAGGAATAGAGCTTTGAGGACTAAGATTAAAGTTGCAAATCAGAAGTCCAGCAGAAACTTAGCCTTTAGACAAGAAGTACAGAATTTGGATACAGTGGAGATGGATTGAGCTAACATTTTAAACTCCATAAGAGATATAGCACGCGAGAGTGAGCCTATTGTGGATGATGATTCCTTTTCAATGTCAGGATTAAAGAACAGGGTTTGAAATGCGGTGTCGCTAGAAGTGAATATTTTGGAGAGTGCAGAAGAATGATGGTCAAACAGCAGAGGACCTGTACTGTAAGCAGAAGTATAATGGCAGATACACTCAGGGAGAGATTGGAGCAACTATGGACATGTCATTTTAGCTAACTAACAGTGGAGATATTAATTTATTAGTAACAATAGCTGCCAAAAGTGGAGCAAAGAATAGTGACCTGCCATGCACGTCATAAGAGGATGCTAAAGGCGGTTTTTGGTGGAGTTGGTTATCTCATCTCACATTGTGCCAAAGAACCATGCTGAAGTTGGTTATATTGAGAGGCCCAGATATTACAGCTAAGCTGTAAACCATAATATAATGCATTCATTTCTCAGGACTACATCCTGCTAATATCCAAAGGAGTAAATGAATAATATAATATAGAAGCATCAAGGATTTATTAGTAACGAAATATCATGCAGCGAACAGGATTTTAATCAGGTCTGCTCAGATGGCACCCATTCGCCTTGCAACTTGAGCTGACACATTTTCCATCTTTGGCCACATCGCTTTCCTTAAAAAGTAGCGATTTTAGTATCAAGACTTCCAACATGAATATTATCAAGCTACTATGAATATGGACCTGTCATTCGCAACACAGACAATAACAGCAACAAACACACTGCACAAAAATGTACATTCCTCGATAACCACAAACCTATAACATTAATACATGCTCTAAGGCTTCAATACTATAATGTATTGTAATTTTGCTTGGAAATGTTGTTATCTAATTATTACTTTGTGTTACTTATTTACCAGGCTCCATTTACCCCATTTCTGACGGAGACCATCTATCAGGGACTAAAAGGGATGCTGGACCTCTCACAGGAGCAGGATACACGCAGTGTACACTTTATGATGCTTCCAAAACCCAGGTGATTAGTTATTTGAATACTAGGTTGTTTGTTCTATCTGAAGGTATATAATTAGTTTTATAGTTTCTTCTACAATGTCATATGTCCTTTACAGGAACATTGTTCTCACTAATACTGTGTATATATTTCGGTTTTGGACAAACTCTCCTCCTTCTGTGATCAATTAATATACATTAACACAACTTATGCGATATGTCATATAATATGTAAAGCGGTTTTCTTTAGGTCATTGTGGGTTCTACATAGTTTGTGTTGCAGAGACACTCATGTTGGCCAGACCTGCTTTAGTTCTTGCTTATTGTTTTGTGACCATGCTCTAAAATGACATTTTGACCACTTACCATATAGTGCATGAATTGAATTGTGTAGTGTAAATGCCCTGTTTCGAACTCCGTGCCAAGTTGAATTTTTCCAACTTTGGCGATGGCGTGGTATCATATGATACCTGCCTGTAGCTGGTTTTCAGGGTACCTCCTACAAATTAGCTGTGCTTTGTGCAATGTTTTGTAATTTTAAAATTTTCAGTCTATGCCGCCATATTAGTACAACTAGCAGTCTGAAACTGTCCTAATTCTTCCCATGTTCTCTTTAAGAGATCCTCAATATCTTGTGTCCATTGACAGTTTGGATCGTTTTTTTCCCCGATTGCATGAAGTAGACGGTGGTGTTGGCAACCACTAAACATCAAACATAGATCAATCCTGAGGTTGTACTTGACGTTTTTTAGGTCCACAGCCCAATATTTTGTATGCGCATTGTTAAATTCTGTGCCCTACACTATTTAACATAGTGGGATGCCACACAGTTTACAGAGAACATTGTTATCGGTTCTGATGCTAACACTCATCTATGAGTTGCTGATTACTACAGCTAGTCTTATGTTCAACACCTTGATTCCTTCATGCTATTGCTACACAGTACATCTTAAACTCTCTCCCATCCACAGAGGGTGCATGCATATACACAATGAATAGGTTGGGAGTAGTTTGTTACTATCTGACAAAATGAATAGGTTGGGAGTAGTTTGTTACTATCTGACAAAATGAATAGGTTGGGGGTAGTTTGTTACTATCTGACAAAATGAATAGGTTGGGAGTAGTTTGTTACTATCTGACAAAATGAATAGGTTGGGAGTAGTTTGTTACTATCTGACAAAATGAATAGGTTGGGAGTAGTTTGTTACTATCTGACAAAAGGAATATGTTGGGAGTAGTTTGTTACTATCTGACAAAATGAATAGGTTGAGAGTAGTTTGTTACTATCTGACAAAATGAATAGGTTGGGAGTAGTTTGTTACTATCTGACAAAATGTGTAGGTTGGGAGTAGTTTGTTACTGACACAATGAATAGGTTGGGAGTAGTTTGTTACTATCTGACACAATGAGTAGGTTGGGAGTAGTTTGTTACTATCTGACAAAATGAATAGGTTGGGAGTAGTTTGTTATTATCTGACAAAATGACATTAGAATGTATACATGTGAAAATAAGTGAATAAATTATCATGTAAATCTGACTCTACCTGATTGAATCCTCAGAGAGTACATGATCAATAAGAAGATAGAGAATGCTGTTGCTCACATGCAGTCTGTCATTGAACTTGGTAGAGTAATCAGAGATAGAAAAACCCTTCCTGTCAAGGTAAATCATTATTTCGTTGTTAAAGAAATACCAAAAAAATGTTCATAAATTGGATCGTCTTGTTCACATCTAGCCATGTTGTTTTAAAATATATTTTTTACTCAGTATTATATTTACTGTATTTTTGTGTTTGAACTTTATAACAGAGGTGGGCAAAAATAAGATCTGCTGGTAACATCTGGATTTAAAATTACTGTTTGCACTGAATTCCGAAAATATCAAATCACAAGCTGTCTTAGTCAAACTATAAAAAATATGTTGCTAAAAAGTGATAAAGAGAAAGTGATAGAAAAATTCTGTGATGTTGCTGGTTGTAAACAGCGTTTGGAATGAAATACTTCTGGAAACAGTGTCTGCTGCCAAGTTGTGATATTTGCCATTTGAGGCGACAACAGCTTTAACCTTTAGGTCTCTATAGGCGCCGATTTGCGCCAATGAGTGTATACCCCATTGTGCCTATTGGCGCAAATCGGCTACATACGATATGGCCAGATTCTCGAGTACAGAATTTCACGAAGTAATGATCCTGTGACGTATAAAACCCGCCAAACGAAGCTAGGAATACGTCACAGTTTAAAGGTCAAATTCCTTTACACATTATGATTGCAAGAAGAGAGAAAGCCGGCTAGTTTTGCCAACGAATTTCTAGATCGACGTTGGCCATTTTCGGGCCGTATTTTTACTATCAAATTGAGTACCGCGTGGCATGGCTAAGTGATCGTGACTGCATGTTTTAATTGTTGTTTTTTATGTTTAATATGTTGTTATTTGATAAGAATGTGTGTGTAGTCATTCAAAAACACAAAAATAATATGTATCAGGGGTGCCACGTGTGTGCATATACAATAATTACGCTGCGTGTTTGCCTAAGCCTAGTGTTGACCGGATGGACGTTATATGCGATTTCTTCACGCTTTATTAGTTTTTTTTAGTTCATATTATATTAGTTTTGATATAAAACAATATATATACAATATATATACAATAAGTATAGGTATTTATGAGGATTTTATCAATGTTTCCACACATTGCTCAAGTATTAGGGTCGTCAAGAAGTTATATGTGCGATTTTGGAAATGGTGTTATGTGATTTTTTTCTTGAATTTTCAACTTCAGAACTTGCTCACAACTGTTATATCACACATACAACAAAAACAAAAACATGATTATATTCACTCCTTTATTTAGATGTGCAAAAATTATTTTGATATCTTTTATATCAAAAAAGTTATCATGTTTTCAAAACACCCACCATCAATAACGCAAATTTTCCAAAAAATAATTCAGGCCCAGGGGGTATTTTGCGTAATTTTAATTCAGGGCTCTAAAGGTTAACTTCAGATGCAAGTCATTTGATATTGAGAAAGCCTTCTTGATGTTCCTTAAAAATTTCAAATAGTTTTCCCCATTTTCGACTTGAAGATTGCGCCCCGCGCCCCCCCCCCCCCCCCCCCAAACATATATGACTAAGTCTGAATTTTGTTCACAGATAGAAAAAGGATACCGACCTATGTTTGTGAATATTGTTTCATTATGATAATGTAGAGCTGTTGAGGTTATACTGTCGTGATATATATTCCCACGGAGATCAGCTCCTTGGCACAGAGTTGGGACATAAGCAGGCCACCAGAGCTGAAAATGAAGTGTGCCCAGGCTTTCTTACTCTAGAGCAAGACCATTTTCTGCCCTAACAAATAGAGGTGCTGAA
Source organism: Meghimatium bilineatum (assembly GCA_034231615.1). Lineage (NCBI taxonomy): Eukaryota > Metazoa > Mollusca > Gastropoda > Stylommatophora > Philomycidae > Meghimatium > Meghimatium bilineatum. The sequence continues at coordinate 30,748,888 of CM067317.1, read as the reverse complement.
GTAGGAGGTAATCAGCTATGAGACTACCAAAGCAATTAGAATGCTATGCACCAAGACATACTATTATGTGGTGTTTCCATAGAAAAAAAGGTCACTAGAAAATTTTGACTTTGAAATCTCTGGTTTTATGTTTATACTACCCGTACCTTTTCTCTGGATATTTAAACAGTTACGATAAGAAATGTTTTAAGATTTGCATTGTTTTGCTTGCTTTAGCCATAATTTTATATTTTTACAGTACCCACTTAAGGAGGTTGTTGCTATAGTAAAGGATCAAGAGTCTGCAAATGACTTGTATTTGTTAAAACAGTATATCCTAGAGGTGAGTAACTGTTAGTCTGGATGCTATCCATATACTTATACTTAGAGTGTGTCCAATCTATCTCGATTTAATCTACTGTGTTGAAAAAACGGGGCCTGGACTTCTAGTTCATGGTGCAAAGAAAAGTGACACTGTTTTTCTTTCCAGGTATGTCGTAGGAGTTGACTAAGGAAAGTTGAAGGATAGGCTGACAACCTGTCAGCTGTGAAAAAGTAATTGTCACTGCATGTTTGGCCTCAATTTCTTACTTCTGTCTTCTGTCAAATGGTATCCATGGATGATGGAGAGATGCAGGCCAGTGAACATTGCACCTTTGTGGCAGACTTCTATGTGGCAGGAAATGCTGGGTGTGCTATCACTGAAGATGGGTCAACAGATCTGATGGAAGAATGATGAACTGGTTGACCCAGAGGTACATGCTGCGTTCCTGGCAGTACGTGATGATTCTGGGATACTTTCATACTGGAATGCTTTCGGGGACTAATCATGCATCCACAAACACATAAAACCCTCTTAAAACAACCATGCATTTGAGTGTCACTTCAGTTACTTAACTGAGGACCCATGTTTTTGGTTGAAACATTTTGTCGGATAGAACATGATTTGTGGACAAACATCATCCTGCTCTGTTCTTATCCAAATATCTCATTTTTGATCTTAATTTGCTATTTAAATTTCAAAATATTTTTCAAGCAGTTGGTCATATGTGTCTGTAGCATATGGTAGAATGCCTTTGTCATTAATCATATCTTAGAGCCATACAACATGGGAAGGAAAGATCAGAGTGCTGACTTGCAACTTCACATGCAACATGTACAGTTTAACAATCAGCTGAACAGAATATAACCACAACACACTTCATGGTGCCAGCTGTGCACACATCCTTACAAAACTGTTGATCATGAACATTGAATCTACAGCAACCACCGAAGACGGATGTGTCTGGCCATTGGCGCAAATAAAACAGTGACACAGCGCATTTCCATTTTCTGGACTACATCCTGCTGGAAATCTAGTTGGACCATTGTCCTGCTACAAGAGAGATCCAGTGGGAGTTTGAGAATTAACGCTGAAGAAGAAGAAGAAGAATGTACAGCAATGGATGACGTCAGAAAAATGCTTCTTCCTCCAAGACTAGATAAATTGAACATCCTATATGAAGCAAAACAGCAGCTTATAAACACAAGCATATATAAACAATGGCAATTGCATCAAAGGGTATGAGCCCATGGTCTCTAGATCAGCAACAGAGTAGTCTTTAAATGTATATTGGAGAGCCATAATTTGGGGCCTTGTTTTATATTTCTTGCTGCAAATATTTTTATAAAAAATTGTAACGGCTGCCTGGTCTTATTCTGGATTTGTCATCTCTTCCTGTGCGTCCTTATTTTGTCGACGGTGCTACCTAGGACACCCACAGTATCCCATTTCTTTTACCCTGTGTTTTTCAGGATGAAATGAATAATAAAATGTAATATAAAATACAAACAGGGATAACTTCTTGTTGTAACCAATGGGGGCTTTCTATCAAGAAATATAAACAGAGCATGAACAGAAATATGGAATTTTTTAAAAAGCGTATAGAGCGAAAATAAGAAACAGCACAAAGCAGACAACAGAAACAATGGTTGTTAGCGGCCAAAGTATAAATATCTAAGAAGCCATAGAGTATCTGACAAAAAGGTGAAGACCACAGTAACATCATTTTGTTCATGTGGAGCTCACTTTTGTATCATAGACTGATGTATTGGTGATTAGGTGCTTCAAGATACAGTCAATTGCTAGGAGGAACAAGAATCATGCAACCCTGTCATACTATTGACTTAATAACAAACTACTGTTGGAGTAAGTGTTCATATCTATCTAACCAGATGTTTCTTTATGAATGTTCTGTTTGAACTTGCTGCAGCATTTGGTGCAGACTGTTTTTGTATCATTGTAGATATTAGCAAGATACAAATCTTGTTTTTCAATATACCAGTTTGAGGAAAATTAGTTTTCTGGACTGCGTAAAGAAGCTTTTGAAAAGTAGTATAATTTATGGAATTAGTTCTATGATGACAAATGATGTGGGATGAGTTTTTTTAGAAGAGGTCAATCAGTTAACGTGCCAATGCTAAGTGGCATAGTTGATTATGTTTCTCCAGAACTGTATAGACTTGTCCGGAATGCCATGATGATGGTCTGACGACTAACTGACTAACTCAACTCTTTTTTTTATCTCTTATGAGGCCAAGGATAAGGGAAGGGGGATGGATTTCAAGTGTGGATTTCAAGATATGGGGTTCATTTTTTCTTCTGTATCTATGGATAGAATGCAGGACCTGGGAGTGAGGGTATTGCAAAAAGTTAACAATATATAGGAATCAAAAGATAGTTAGCAACCAACACAGAATTGGAACAGTCAATTACCACATGCTGAAGGACATACTGAATATGAGATTGGAACTCCTATTGAATTCTTCGGAATGCCATGATGATAATTTGTTGACTAACTAACTAACAGTGTAGAGATATAAACTGGAGTACATATATCTTGTATCTCAGGAATTAAATATCCGCAAATTGACCATCACAATGGACAAGAGTTCCTATGGAGTTACACTGAAAGCTGAGCCAGAACACAGACAACTTGGGAAGAAATTAACGTCAGCTTTAGGTGTGGTTACTGCTGAAATAAAGAAGCTGACGGATGAGGACATTGAGAGGTAATTTATTTTTCTGTGTGTTTTTATCAACAAGCATTATTAGCAATAAAATTTTTCTGTATACTTTGTATACTGCAGAATAGGGAGTTTCTATATGAGCTTTCTCTTTCAAGTCCATATGTAAGTCTGAGAGGTCTTCAATTCAAAGAAGGGTGTCTTTTCTTTGTGAAATATGGTTTCTTCTTCTGCGATCATTCTCAAACTTCTGCAGATTAGTAGAATGTAGTCCAGAAAATATAATTGTTGTGACACGGCTTACAGTTCAACTGCGATATCTGTACCTTTCAACCAGACACATCTGACTTCAGCATAGCCTATATCACTTTGACTGTTTATGGACAGCCAACTTGATTCATCAAATCTCCTTAGTCACCTCCTATGACATGCCTGGCAGGTAACAGTTTTTCTGTTCTTTGCTTCCCTTTCTGGCACCACACATTTGTGAAAAATGATTTAAATCTGCTGTCTCATAGATTAACAAAAAAACCCATTCAGTGATCTGAAATATGTATCGCATTTCCACTTTAACTTTCCGTTTTTTTTTTCTGTTCACTGAAGTTAACAAATAACAGATTTGTCACTATCATGTATAGATAATGGGTGGGACTAGTAAAATTGTCCATGGTAGGAACACAGAACACAAATAACTATTAACTATATTTTGTTTCTGTCATTTAGTCTGTTTTGTGAACGAATCTCTTTTCTTACCTTTTGACAGTAGTTTTATTCAGTTTTGAGCAGGACATGCAAGAATCAATAGCCATTTACAAAGTATCAAACCCCAGCAACTATCCATTTGTAAACACTGCTCTCATCTCAAAGAAATAGTTGAACACCTTCGTTTTGACTGCCCTTACCTTTTAACTGCAAGGAAAAAAACATCTACAGACACTCTTAACAGTCACTAACTCACAGTATAGATCACTAAGTCAACTTCAGAAGGAAGACCTGTACTTTTTTAAGAATGGCATCGTGCTGCCAATATTAGAACTACTCAGCAGAATTTAGATATCAACAACAACATCAGTAGTGTACTACTTGTGGAAACTGCAACCTTGTTTGTCCATCACCTTGAGAATGATGTCACAATATTTCTCCTTCTCTTCTAAGATTTTCATGAGAGTAGTAAAATATGTTTTACCCAGGTGAAAATCATATATTTGCACAAATGTTTATCATTGCAAAATTTCGCCCATAACACCTGTATCAAATTGAGTAATATTTACATTATTGAACATTGCTCAATCATGTTTCATATATTAAAATGTTCAGGAATGAATATTCTTTCTATTTACAATAAGACAATATTATATACGATTGTTGTCATATGTAAATGTAAAATGAATTGGAATATGTAAATAGAATGTGAATAGCAACAACAAATTATTTTAAAATATTATCGTAAAAATAAAATATTTCTTACACATCAGTTTTGCACAGACTTCATGCATTTCACACTATATCAATTTTTACACAGCTGAGAAATGTGTCATCATGCTCGATGCAGACACAAAATATATTTATGATGATTGTGCCGAGGTTACACTATCATGATAGGAGGAGATGCCCATTCTGCTTACTTGAAGATTACTTTCCAGAAAGATCTAAGAATATGAATTATTAGCACCCCACAATTTGTCATTTTCATTATTCTATATACAGTGATGATTTGAATCATTTGTGAGGCTTACATATACACTCTTGTTCTAAAAGTATTAGTGGAGAAAGTCATTTCTTGAAATAAAAATATCAAACATATGTAATTGACATGTTTTAACTTCAATTAAAAAAATTAAATTATTTTTCTTTATTCTATTTTGGATATATTTTTTTATATTTCAGATACCAGCTAGAGGGCAAACTAGATGTTGCTGGGTACACAATGGAGGAAGGAGATCTGCGTATACTTTATAACTTTGACAAAGCTGGTGACACGCCCCAACATTATGAGGCCCATTCTGATGGCAAGGTAGAGCATCAATGTTATTTGGATGATTGTTTCAATATTCTGTTCTTAATTATGCTTTGCAAAACTGTTTTACTTATAGCCATATAATAATATTCCCATATAGAGTCAAAGGGATCCAGAAGATATGCTGAAGTCGGATGTGTCAGGCCAAAAGATATTGCGGCAAAGCTGTAAACCATGACAATACATTCTATTCTCTTGACTACATCCTGTTAATTTGCAGGAGTTAGAGTATGAAAGCAGAGGAAGAAGACGATATACTTTTATAATTGTAATTAGGCTGTATTGTTTGTACAATGAGCTATTAGGGTTGTGATAGTCTTTTTTTTTCAGAATGAGCTTTTAGGTTTAGGATTAGGCCATATTATTTATAGAATGAGCTATTAGGTTTATGATTAGGCCATATTATTTATAGAATGAGCTATTAGGTTTGTGATTAGGCCATATTATTTATAGAATGAGCTATTATAGTTAGGATTAAGTTGTATTATTTGTAGAATGAGCTGTTGGATTAGAATGTATTATTTGTAGAATGAGCTGTTAGGATTAAGTTGTATTATTTGTAGAATGAGCTGTTAGGATTAAGTTGTATTATTTGTAGAACGAGCTGTTAGGATTAAGTTGTATTATTTGTAGAATGAGCTGTTAGGATTAAGTTGTATTATTTGTAGAACGAGCTGTTAGGATTAAGTTGTATTATTTGTAGAATGAGCTGTTAGGATGGCAAATAAGTTGGTGAAAATTATTTGTTGCAGACATTTCTTTCACGTAATGATGCATTTTTTTAAAATGCACAAAAATTACGTTATGTTGGTGGCATGTGAAATCATGCTATATTTAGAATATGCAGATCTGCTTTAGTCACAGTAGGCAGTACTGAAACTTGTCAGTACCACCTGTAGTGTATTCCATAATGGATGCCTATTTGAAACTAAAACTAGATCCATTCTTCTACAAACTTTTACAATCTGCTGAGACATATATATATATCTTATATAAGTTATCTTTTAATTGTGAAACAAAAATTGTTGGAATAATTGCTTGAAATTTCCAAATCAGACACTTGTCCTTCTCGATATTGAACCTGATGAGACAATGATAAATGAAGGAATAGCAAGGGAGGTGATCAACAGAGTTCAAAAACTGAGGAAAAAGGTAAGCTCTTGTGAAATTGAATCTGTCTTCTTTTCTCTTTTGTTTGTTTATAGCTCTGTTGTATTGTAACATTATTCTATTTTAATTAAATTTGATGAGCAAAGTTAACTATAAGTATTTTTTCATGTTTGTATGCAGCAGGGCAGTGGTTTTCTACCCTTTTCAGAACCCCCATCTACATTTCCTCTCCAGGGTTGTATCTTGTGCAATTTCAAATCTAAGATCTTTTTTTAACATGTTGCATGCTAACTCCTTTTCATTGTTTATACTAAGTGATTTTCTCAATATCTTATTTAATAGAGATAGTCGTGTTTAAATACTGAAAAATTATATTTTCCAAACAATTTCAGTGAACACTTTCTCCTGCAATTAGCTTTGACCTAGAAGGGGGTGGTGCATATAATTCTAGTTGAGAATCATTGTAGTAAACTTATAAAATATGAACACGAAGTAAGGAATAACTTAAAAAGCACAATACAGATTAAACATCTTCATCATACGTTTCTATCATACAAATGTTGCACGATATGTATTAAGACTACAAAAGTGGGCGTTTATGGCTATGTTGATAGCGATATATATACAGCGGGTGAATAGCTAAAGCATGCTTGATTGTGGTTAGCTTTGAGGTTTATGTCCAGTGTATAGTACGGGAATTAACTAGTTCTCTTGTATGGCTAGTCTATTAGTGATATGGCTAGATGACCACCATTTAGTGGAAATGGTAAAAACATTGAATGTATTAGCTACCATGCCGAAGTTGAATGTGTTGGGTCATTGGTACATTGGTAAAATGCATTTCATTTCTCTGGACTACATCTTGCTGAAAATCTGGTTAATGTAAATATATATACATACACACATGTATGTGTGTGTCTATTTCCGTTAGCTCTGTGCTTTTGTTATTTATAGGCTCCTTGAAAACAGCACGCAGATGGACCATATTTGACACCTTTATAGTTTTGGTTAATTTGCCAGCCGGTGGCGCTCTCTGAAAATCTTAAAAGTTCTCCTGTGCTCCGGTAAAGCTGACCAATGATATGATTGGTTAACCTTTTACTTCTGACCGGTGTACAAAGATCAAACAACTAAATAAATCCACATGCCTAGAAAATATTTTTTTTTTGCATTTTGATGGAAATTTACTATATTTTAACAGGCTCAATATTCCTTCTCCTTGCGTTTTGTTGATGACGTGTATATTTCTGTTTGTGAGCGAATCGCATAATACTCTTTATATCTGCATTTCTGTTGTATTCGTAAATTCTAATCGATTGGGTGTTGAATTCTCCAGTAAACATTGAAACCTCTACAGTTCTGGAAAGAATATGTCACATGACACTCATTAGAGCTACACAACGTTTATAAAGCTAGAATTTTACAGTATTTTGTGTGTCATGAATAGCTCAGTTCGTGTGCGTACGAAGTTCGAGCTTGAAGTATATTATTGGAGGGAATGTGGCCGTTGGTGTCCGATCCTAGAGATTTAAAAAATTGTATTTTTTGGTTAATATGTTAAACTGAAATATCAAATTTATCGCTACATTATAAGAAAAATATTTGCATCTATTTTATTTCTCTTTTTTGTTTTATTCTTGCTTGGGCATCATCAGCATTGCTTCTAGTGTAATTATATGTCTTTATGTGGGATGTTCATTCATATAGGTAAAAGTGACATAAACTTAATTCTGAAGTTGGATGTGTCAGGACAAAGGTTTAGATATTGCTGCCAGATTGTGAATCACAACACATCACATTCTGTTCTTTGGACTACCATCTTGCAATTAAGTAAGGATTTGAGAATGATCGCAGAAGTAGAAGAAAAGCCAACAGTGATACATGTATTCGTAAATTTTCATATGAATAACAAGAGAAATGAAACATTTCTGTCTTTCTATATTCTCATTTTAAACTTGTTTCATTAAACTGAAGCTAACATTTGATGGATTGCTGCTGTATTAACACTGACAATACTTTCATCTGTATTCTGCAGGCTAAGCTTGTGCCAACTGACAACATTGAAGTCTACTATAAGACTGATGCAAAATTGGCCAAAATAATTGTGGACTTCAATGATTTCATCACATCCACTGTCAAGCAGCCCTTGAATGTGTATCCTGTACCACAGCACGCTGATGTAGTTATTATGGAACAGCTGCCGGTAGGCTTAACCTTTAGGATCCCACATTAAAATGATGCAATTTTCTCCCCCGGTTCAGATTGTTTTTTGACAATGTGCATTACCGTCAATTTGCATGTATACGCCGAGAATTTTTGGGAAAAAATCAGAGATTGTTTTAGGGTCTTCATCTTATACACGAGTTCAGTTAAAATTTAAAAAAAAATTACATCAAATCACTGTAACTGAGGGAAAAAACTTGGTTTAAAAAACCCCCCAAAAAAGCCAGAGACTCGCATGTCCGATATATTAAGCAATCCATATGTGATACAATACATTCCTTTCTCCAGATTACATCCTGCTAATCTACAGGAGTTTGAGAACAAAATGCAGAAGAAACATTTTCTGGACAATGAGATACATGCTGCTAGTGTTTACAAACATATCTTTTCAATACAAGCTCTGTATCAGGGCTCCAGGTAGTATGATTATAGTCAAATTTCAGGTAAAATACAGCGCCAAATTTCTAACTGTTATGCATTTGAAAATTTGCCAAAATTACATATATACCGTTAAATTCCAAATATAAACCCATCCGATTGTAGACCGAGAACCTAATTATCCCTTCCCAAAAGTGGAGAAAGTCGAAGGTCCGACTATAGACCGACATCCCCAATGCCGGCAATAATGAACTTCATCATCATAAGAAAGAACCGACATGCTAAATGGAAATTAACACAAACTTTTGCAACTCTAAGAAAATGGCATTCCTTTCATTTGCTTCACTCACGTAACTTGAATGAATCAAGGAAGGAAACCCCCGTGGCTACTGTATTCTGGAACAATATATCTGAAAATAATGAATACCCCGTAGGCTGACTTCCCTATCCATGACTATAGACGGTTTATGAGGTGGCGAGACTTTGGGGAACAAAGTTTTTCCTGAATGAATTGTCTGTGTTGGGTGTCTGGGCCTTATGACGCGGAACAGCGCTAGTGAATAGTAATTACTATGTAAGTATTATGTCACCGGCTTCTGACAGTGACGTTTAAGTGGGAAACTATGAAAGGCAAGACAGCGAGATCACGTTTGTTTTTATAAGATACAGAAGCGTTTGAACTTTGTTCCTGGTTATGTTTACCGTGTGGGGAGAATACGGTAATAAAATAAACATAACAGAGGATTGTGAAATTGATCTCGTCTTCCACTAAATGTACAGTGGTTGGGGGAGGGAATCAATTACAGCGCAATTTTACTACAAAATGCCTATGATGTGTTGTGATTTGGAACCTCGTTTCAAATCTTCTGTAAAGAAAGATTGCATTTAGTCACTTATCTGAATGGCATCACATAAGCGGCAAAGTTTTGGATGTCAAAAATGTGAGTGTTTGTGCAAGACCGTAATATGTAGAGTAAGACCTCTGTACAGAATTAATTAGGACTTCATTCTATATGTTTCTGATTATTGTATTGGTCAATATTTATATACTTGGAGTCCCATGTTAAAAATTGGCAAGACCGACCAGCGACATGCACGGAAATACTCAAAATCTGCCTTTGAGGTGTTGTTTTAAATTTTCTGTACACAGGTATTATAGCCTAGTAGACGATCAGTAACTGTTGTAACATTTGCTTTACCGCAACAAGAAAGTGTGTGACAGTGTTTAGACTACTGGTAGTTAGTGTTTCCCTACACAAACAAGACAGGCCTAAGCTACCAATCAGCTTAGGCTATGGTATTTCATTTGTTTTTTCCACAGACCATTACCGTATTTTGGTCAATAAATAACATCAGATACTGGTATACTTTTCTGACCAATTTTGATGATCAATTGAAACCTTTATGATAGAAATATATGTACTATAAACGGTAAAAAAAACGGCAATACCCATTGCTAAAAATAGCGTTTCCGGGAAATTATTCTAAAAAAATGGCGGTGTGTCTGAAATAACGATATAGACCGAGTAAGTGAGTTTTTATCAAGAAATATCGGAGATTTTGAAGGAAATATTGTATGATATATAGAAATTAATGTAATTAGAGGCCTAGCATTATGGTAAGTAAGCTCTAGATTGCTGGTGAGCCCTAGTCATTTTATCCTGGCTTAATATATCGGGACATGTGACCGTAATGTTTTTTAAAGTGTTTTTCTCCTTTTTTACTGTGATTTGGACGTAATTTTTTTAAAATTTGATCTTACTCTCGAATATAAGTCGAGAAGTATGAAGTCATCTCTGTTTTTTGTCCAAAAATTCTCGGGTTATACACTGAATTTAACGGTATCTATATGTATATTTAAATTTATGAGATGTTGGTCACATTTTCTTAAAAATAAAATAAATAATAGTTCCATCCATTCTGAATAGTTTCTGAGAGCCAGGTGAGAGAAAAAGAGGAAGACCAAGAAGACGATGGACCAACAAAATCGAAGAATGTATGCAGGTCTCTGGTCTGTGTAGGCCTGCTTGCCCTGGACAGAGAGGCGTTCAGAGTAACCATGACGAAGACAACGTTCTGGAAAGAATATATCACTTGATATATATAATAGTTCCATTATTTTAGTACAAGATTGTCTGCTGTATCAAAGTGGAGTATTTTACTTTGGGAGATTTACCCATGACTTTCTTTGAGTGGAGAGAATGTCAGTCCTTGCTTTGTTAACTAGATTAATCTGGTACTGTTATAGGAACTCTCCATGGGAAGGGGAAGCAAGATCTTATTCATTATGATGCTTAACTGCTGAAGCATCAGTTTCTCTGCACTCCCAAACTGCCTGTGTGGCAACCGGATTCTGACTTCTAATTCAGGGTGCAAAGAATATGGCCACTGTCTTCTTTCCAGGCGTGTTGCAGATGACAACTCAGGAAATTTGGGTGATACGCTTACAAACTGTCTTCTGTGAAAAAAATCATCGTCTCTAAATGTCTTGTTTCAATTTCTTACTTTTGTCTTTGATCAAATGATCCCAGTGTATGATGAATAGATGCAGACCAGCGAGCATTGCATCATTGTTCTTGTGTGGCAGACTCCTATGTACCAGGGAATGCTAGATATGATATCATTGAGGATGGGTCAATAGATCGGACTGAAGAGTAATGAGATAACTGTCCCAGATGTGTATGCTGTGTTCCTGGCAGGGCATAATGATCCAGAGATACTGTCTCACTAGAATGTTTATTTTCGGGAACAAAACATTCATCCTTACACTCTTTAATAGCCATGACTTTGAGACAATAATCCTTTTGCAAGTTAAATTGTCGCATCGGTTACTCAACTGAGGAGACCATGTTGTTTTGTTAGAAAGGCTATCAAGAGCTACCTGCTAAAGGGATTATTTCATCATCATCATCTGCAAGTTGCTGTGTAAACCTACTAAACTGCAAGTGAGAAGAAGATCATCTGCTCTCCAAACTGAAAGTTTACAATCTTAGTAACACCTGCAAGAGATTGAAGAATCAGATTTTATGTGGGGCACAATTGATACATATGTGATAACAAACTAACAAAGCCATGCAGTTATATGGGCTGTGTGGTAAAAAAAAAGTGGCCAACATTGATACAACCAAAATAGTTGCAGACTTTGATGTGGGTGGATGTCTGCATACAAAATGGTGAGCATGCATTCTACATACATAGACCCCCTCTGAGTGGGGGGGCGGGGCTTCTTTTCAAAATGTCACATACCACATAGAGTTAGGATTCTTTTGAGTTTTAAAGAGATCTCTGGAGATAAACACCCCTCCCCCATATCTTGTTGCACATAAGAAAAATTGTGCTTCATTACTCATACTTGTGGATCGACACAAACAAAGAATTTCTGTTAGCACCTGTAGATATCTTTGCCATTCTGTCATGATTTATTATAGTGAGAACTGTGACATGTCTTTATCTTTTATTGAACAGATAAAATCTGATGCACTTGAACTAACACTAATTTGGGCAGAGGGGGCAAAACCACATAAATCAGTCACAGCTGGAACATTATCAACAAGAACAGCACTGCAGTCATCAGCACATCTCACTGCTGTGGCTCCTGCCCCAGAAGTTCAGGGAACTAAACCTTTTTCCAAGTTTGTTAATTTGATGCTCTGTGGCCTGAAGGCAGGACAAGGCAGATCAGGAAGCGCAGCTACTCTCCTTTTAGACAACCCTGCTGGAAAAAATGGACTTTCCTTTGAAACACTTATTCATAATGTAAGAAATGACATGAAATGTAGAATTTATTCTTGCTATGTTTCACAGTTTTTATTGATATAAATAATTAATTTACTTTATATGCTGCAATGATTGTCATTGCAGTACCATACGTTTCTTCTTCTTCTTCATCGTTCTTCACATTCTTCAGTCAGATATCAGGTTACAGCACTAATAGCTTCAATGAATTGTGTGATTCGCTTCAAGTCATCCATGGAACCCCTCAAGTCTGAAAGTAGTACCGTCTCAGTAGGCCATATTTAGTAGAGTCGACAGGCATGAAGAATGTGTTCTGCAGTCTCTGGGCTCAGTCCACAGTTGCACAGGTCTGTCTCGCCAATCTTCAACTTTTGGAACATGTGACTTCTCAGTCTTGTCGTACCATTATTTTCATATCCAGTACATACAAAAACCAAACAAACATCTGCAAAAAAAAAACAATAAATATATGTATCAAACTACAACTATTTAACTCCAATATAATTTCTGTGTTAGCATATAGTTATGAAAGCTGGAAAGTAACAAAGACACTGGAGAAGAAATTTCATCTGAAAAGATATCAAAGAAAACTTAAATATTAACAGGGAAGAATATAAGTTAAACAAGCTGTTAAAAGAAGGCACACAACAGCAATGTTCTAATAGCTTATTTTGTATAAGCTATTATTTTAAGCAACATTGTACTTTCTCTGTTATTTATATTTACAGGAAGGCCTATTGGCCCTTGTAGTATGAATATGCATGTTATATGTTTGTGTTACTGAGGATACTTCAATACTTGTACAGGGTGTTCGTTGTTATAATAGTTTCAATTGGTCCATTCTCAGTGACTTGAGTACACAGTTTGAATGTCTTGACAAAATCACCTCTTTTTTGGAGATGCGGTTGGTATGGAAAAACCTGTTTATTTGAGTTGCCAGTCAATTCGACGCCATTATAACAGACTGGTTCAAATTCCCGTTAATCTCAAGAACCTTATGAATAGTGCTTTTAAATCAGCCAGTCAGGCCGGATTTGACATATAGCCATATTTTGCCCAGCGAGGTTCTAGAACAAATGCAGAAGTATAAACAGTCAATCACTGCTGTATACTTAAAATGACTTGAGCTAAAGTTCTACACTTCTGGTGTTTAATGAAAGGTTTGTCTTGAATTTGTTTCAGGTGCAGTCTGTTTTTGGGCTACGTGGAGTAAACATTCGTGTGTTCCAAGATGCTGAACTCAAACAAGAACTATTACCTGGTACCAGTGTAGACTCTCTTTCCAACAAGACTATTTTTGTCACTCCTCACACTCTAAATGGTGCAGTGCCTTACTCTACCATTGTAGTAAATAGACCTGTGTGCCATTATGCTAATATAGAGGGCAACAATCAGAAGGGGACACTACTTCTGGAGAATCCTAGAGGAGAATTTATAACTTTTGCATTACTTCTTGCACAGGTGAGAGAAATTTCTAGTATACATGCTTTGATTTATAATGTCACAAATAAGACGTCAATAAATATATCTATATCTATATATAAGGTGATATATTGTTTAGAGAACAGTCTTTTTTTATGGATCTTCTGAATGAACTTCTCATGATTCTGGGTGAGTTGACCTGCCGCAGTCGGTGCATGTCTAATCAATCTAAGATGTCTCTTATCCATTGTTGTCTTAGGCAGTCTTACCCCTGCTACCAGCAACAATACTTTCCATTGTTAATTTTCCTTTCTGTTTCTTTATATGGCCAAAAAATTTCAGCTTTCATATTATAATGTTACAAGCCAACACTCTTCAATGTTTAATTTTCTTATCACCTCTTGATTAGTCTTTTTAGCTGTCCATTGTATTCTCAAAGCTCTGTAGCTTCTCATTCTGAAGGTAACTATTCTCTTGAATTTTGTATAAGTCACTTTCACACAATGGCATCAGGACAAAGGGCATGAGCCCATGGACCGCTGGATCAGCAACCAACTAGCCACTTAAAAGTTACTACAAGCTACTACTGTCTTTTTTCTTCAGGACATATCTTTGTTCCTTTGGGATGTTTCTGTGTTTACGGAAGTTCACATTCCTTGTTCATGACAGTCTTCATTATGCCTCCAAGATACCACCTACTGACTTGTGGGGGTGTTCTTGACTTGTGTCAAGATGAGTCAAAACACCTTGTGTATTGTTTTCAGGGTGGGTTTTTCCAGATAAGAAAACACTCCTCAGGAGATTGGTACATTGGGATACATGTTTCTTTGTGTCAGCTCAGATTCAATTCTCAACATATTGTATATTTGTCTGATTTGCTTCCCTTGAAAGGCACCACCTATGTGTTGATTCTGTGCTGAGAGACATGGTTGATAATTCAAGCCACTTTGACACTTCTGTACTTGCTCTAACTACCAAATACATTTCTCTTTGTAATTTGAGCTTAATAATTCTTACAGAGAACGTACTTTACCAGGGGATGTGGTTGGTCAAGTATAGAAAACCTGTTTAATTGAGTTGTAAGGTGATTCGGTGCAGTTGAACGGACCTGGTTCAATTCCCATCCGCAGTAAGAATTATTTTCAATTACCCTCATGCTTCCTACTTGAATTTGGGCATAAGTATGTTGTCTTACTAGTTTGTATCAAAGCTACAATATTTATGTCTTTCATTTCAACATATTTGTGATAATTTTGATCTTTTCTTCCTCCGAGGGTAGTCAACTTCACCCCCAGTTCTACTCAGTCCCTGTTTGACATGCATAATGTCACATTGTTACTATTCTATGCTCCCCTTACTGACCACAATAACACAAGAGTTACTTAACACTTGGAGAACAATACTTCAATTATTTAGATCAAGTGTAGTCAAAACTCAGGCCCAACAGACTCTACTATTGCTACTTGTACTGGTAGTTTTTATCTGTGATTTTACACTCAGAGCTCTGACTGTCATCTAGAATAGCGTTTTAAAAGTCTATCCATTTTTAACTCCCTGTGGAGCATAGGTAACAAATCTCTTCCGTCTTGTGCTATATTTAGCTACTGCTTCAAATTCTTCTTCTTACTCATCCATTGTGTATCCTTTCTTAATGCCCTTATAGTGCTTTCTGTTGGTCTCAGCGGATGCTGTATCCATCTCAGAGCAATGCCTTTCTTATAGTGCTTTCTGTTGATCTCAGCAGATGCTGTATCCATCTCAGAGCAATCCCTTTCTTATAGTGCTTTATGTTAGTCTCAGTGGATGCTGTATCCATCTCAGAGCAATCCCTTTCTTTTCTTATAGTGCTTTCTGTTGGTCTTAGCGGATGCTGAATCCATCTCAAGTGCCACTTCTTGAGTTTCTATCTCTATTGGTGTTTGTTTGGTTCATTCCATGAGTTTCAAATTGGTGATCATATAATTTCATAACTTCAAATCAGTGCAGGCATCCATTAATTGGCTTTATTAGTATTGGAGAGCAAATTTCATGCTATGTTTTAGATTCCAGGTAGATTAAACTGTTTTTGAAAGATGTATAACATAGGCTAGCACATTTGTAGGGTCTCTTAAAGATGCTCCAACATGCTTATCGATAATAAGTGAGAATGCTATAAAACTGTATAGCAATAATAATTTTGTCCAACATGCTTAGGAATCATTCTCTTTGTGCTCACCCAAATATTGCTAGAGCCAAAATTGAAGAAACAAAATAGTAACACTAACTTTCAATGTATATCATAGAAAGGGGAGTAAAGGCATCTGGGAATGGAGTTGGTAAATTGGTCCATAGATCAAAGTACTTAAAAGCCATGATGAAGTTGGATCTGTCAGTCGGGAAGGTTCTGATATCACAACCAAGCTGTAAACCATGATACAATGCATCCCATTCTGGATTATATCATGCTAACCAACAGGAGTTTGATAAAAAAAATGCAGAAGATAAAAGATACAAGATTGCTTAAAATAAACCTTAAAAGTGTGATAAAAATGGCCAGGTCATTGTCCTGTAATATGTACATATTAAGGATGTCAAGAATGTTCTGCACGTGCTATCTTGGTGCAGGCAAACAAGTGATGTGGAATGCAGTTTAAGAATGACCACCCCACTATTGACATTCACCAAAGAGGAGCTGCAGTTTGTTCACCATTTTTTTTATCAGGGAAGAATTGAAATTTTTAGAAATTCATCGGCGAATTAAGGTCAGGTGTGGTGATGGATGCCTTTCAATCCAGCAAGCATATGAGTGGAGTAGGGAGTGTCACAATGGTGAGAGTCTGTGTTGGATTGTTCACAAATTGTGTACTTGATGCCATTTTGAAATATGGTCAGGATACCCTTGACATCATTAGCAACAATATTGACAGGTTACAAGACAATGTCATGGTTATTTTCATTTCCTTCACAATTTAATGTTTTGTCTTTTGAAGCATATTCATACTTTATGTTATCTAGAAGGACATGCTTTTTTCTATCAAAATAGCCACTTTTTATAACTGGTATTTATGTTGTTGCAGGCATCCACAGTACTCAATCAACATGTGAAAAGCTTACACCTTAGTCAAAACAAGGACAATGCTTCTACATTGACCAACGAAGAAGACCTTGCCAAACTGCATGGCAAGACCCTGTATGTCTTATGAAACCTGTTGGAAAGTAAACATGAATACTATAGCATACAAATTGTTTGTTTGTGGAAATGTTTGTACATGTATAAACATTTGTGATTTCAACATCGACTATTCTGTTCTTTGATTTAGTGTTATATTTTTGTAAAATATGTGGAAATATGGTTATTTTTTTAAGTAATTTAAAGTTGTGACAGTATTTGGTCATTGATATTTCTAGGAGGTTTTATTATGGCATGATTTTTTCCCCCCCTCTCAATGGGCATGATTTATTCTTCACCACAAATTTATCATCTGTAAGTGCATTTAGTTTTATTTCTTTACCTTCTTGTGATTAGACACACACCAATCATAGATTAGAGTTCTGTAAGTAATATTATATTACGGATCAATACAGAATTTTCATATAGGTCTATCTTACCAAAGTCAGATGTGTCAGTCAGTGGTGCAAATAAAACTGTTCACATCTGACATCTGTTTGGAAAGCTAGGATCATTTTCCTGCTACAAGAGAGATCCGGGGGTTTGAGAACAAACACATACCCTTTTAATAAGATACAGGTCCATATATTTTGAGTGAAGTTGAATAACACTTACCCCTGAAGATAGATGTATCGGGCATTGGTGCAAATAAAACAGTGACACAATACATTTCCATTCTCGTGACTATATCCTGCAGGAAATCTAGTAGGACCATTGCCGTGCTACAAGAGAGACCCAGTGGTAGTTTGAGAATGAACACAGAAGAACAAGAACTTATCTCAGAACATGGTATCCCGATTGTGACCAAACAACCTGATTTGGCATATATTACTGGAGATGTTACTCATTCCCGTATCCTGTTTCTCTCAATGTTTTATTTTTATCAGATTTATTATTGTCTTTGCTTTTTCTGCGGCATGTATTATTACTACCAGACACTAACGGTACAGATTAGGTTTATAAATGTATTCATCAGTTCAGACATTAACGGTCATTTCTGATAACAACAGTTCTTATTGCCCCCATTGAACAACTCTAGACTCCTCAATCTCTTAATGTCACTCTCATACCCCCAATGGTGTCCTCACCCAACAGACACACATCTACAGAATTTACAATGTCTCCCTATACAATGTTATTTGTGATTGAAACCACTGCGCGTATATTCATTGTGCTACTAGTTTACAGCAGAGCTATGATATTTGTACATCAATTTTCAGCTGATACAGCACATCTGATTTTGGCATTTTAAAAGTGTTTAAATGTCCTTGAGAGTTGTGCTGTTCAAGAGTAAATGATATTCTGTCCGATATGTGTTTGTAGTATTGCATTCTGCCACAATAAAAAAATTCACAGGTAAGTTTAGATACTCATTTAGTTTTCAATTACAGACTTACTTAAGTGCTACCTAAAACCTTATAAGCTTCATATTTTTGTGTGTAATTGTTTGGGTTCTTGCCATGGCATGTCAATAATATATCACATTTAGTCTCTGTTCTCTGTGTAAATATGTGGAGAAACATCTTTTGAAGCCAGCAAAGCTTTGAAGATGGTAGTTTTAGTTTTAATATATAAAAAAAATGTCAAATTGTTCATAGAAATAATTGTTTTTCTGTTATCTTAATAATTTTGATTTGTGAATTGTGCTGAACATTATATAGTAGATTGCTTTTTATGTTTACTTGGTTACTTGTAGCTAAATAACCGTTGAAGTAGTTTTTATGTGTTCTAGAACAAGCTGATTTCTGTGTTTTATATATTCTTGTGTGTCTTTGGCTTAACATTTGCAGATCTTACATATTTATTCCTATGTTGATTTATGATTCATCAAAGATACGCAGCTGTACACATTGTTAGAATGTGCTATGCATGGAATTTAACACTTTCTGCGCTGCCGAAGTTGGATTTGTCAGCCATTATTGCAAATAAAGCAATGATACAGTGCATTTCCATTCTCTAGACTAAGATTCCACTGGAAATCTAATAGGAATATTGTCCTGCTAGAAAATAGATCCAGTGGGAGTTTAAGAAAGAACACTGCATAGAATTTAGAGCTGCCGACCTAATAGAAAGTCCTTGAGTATACTTTGCTCTTGCTGCTTTGTATTCAAAACCAGCTCTAGTCTGTGCACACTGGGCAGATTTGAGTAGGAGCATGTTAATTATAAGCAGTTTTTGACTTCCATGTTCATATAGGGCTGTATTTTATATTAATCAAAATTTGTTTGCAAAATTTGTCCACATACTTACCGGTATTGCGTTGTATATTTTATGTCTAATTCTTTTAATGGTTTATGAGTATGTACTTTTTTCCAGTAATAATGATAAAAATAGCAAAAAACAACTAGCATTTTAAAACTGTATGGAAGTGTTAGGCAAGATATTAAATGTAATGGGGTACATGGATGGATGTGATAATAACCACATGCAGTCTATCTGATTGGTATTCTTGATGTTACATTGCCTGTTTGTGAGGGAAAAACTGATTCTGAGTCATGAAGTGGTATTCTATCACACTCATGGTTACTTTGTATTTTAATATAGTAAAATATAACTATTTCTCTGTAGTTTTCTAGTGTGGCATATTTAGTTATGGCATGAGTACATTAGTTATGGCAAATATTTTGAAATAAACTGAAATTTCTGATGTTATTTTGTTGAAAAAAAAATAATCAGAATGTCTGTTTTTTAACTGCCAACCAATGAACTCCCCCATTGAGGATAAATGACAACAGAGTCTATTAAATATGTATTGTACATGCAGACTGAATCAGTCACGGAAAGTGCACTATGTAGATATCCTAGAGAAATTACAGGGAAATCTCTCTCTCATATATATATAAAATATATATACACACCCACACATACATATGCTGCAGCATACATGACTGCACGTTTGTACACATAAGCTGTCACAATCTGATGTTTATACTGGATTCATTATGTGAAAAAGTATTGCCTATTTGGGTATCACATTAAATGTATCTTACAGAAGTTGTATATCTTTGACTCATAGTTGGCACCTAGTATAGATGTTCCGTATTAATTCGGGCCCAAAGAGGAAATGTTTTTTTTATTATAGAGGTCACTTGGTGTTAAATTTCCTAGTTATTATTACTAATGCAACGTTTTAAAAAATCTTGCACGCTTATGTTGGGCAAAAAAATATGTTAAAAAGAAATTAGTGGGGGTTTTAATTTATTTTGGTGCCAAATACGGCCCTTTTTTTTAAATACGGAAATACATTGTTAAAAATACAAATTTATGAAAAAATAAGTTGATAGCTATGCTTAGACCTGATTAAAATGTTGCATTTCTGTTGACTAGTGGCTCTCCATAAATTACGTCAACAATGATGATGTTCGTCCGTCGTGATTGACGATGACCAAAAACTCAACCATAATAATAATAACAATAAATAATAAAAGTTAATAGTGCATTTTTAAATGACTAGCAAGTCCAATGCGCGCACAAAATGTTCTTTTACAGAATTGACAACAATAGAGGTTGAGATGTTTTTTCTTTTCTACGTCAACAATAAGGGGAGGATGAGATGTGAATAAGTTTGATAGTTGTTGACATCTACAGCACTATGTTTTTTAATACACCAGTTGAATATTATGAATTTAAAAATTGTGTCTAAAAAATGTGACATAAAACATGTGTTTTTGCATCATTTTCCTTCAAATTTTTTTTTTAGGAGGTGGATGGAATGTTCTTTATAATGTTAACAAAATAATGTTTAAATGTTGATGTAAATTATGGACAGCCCCTTGACCTTTAAGTGTTGCATTTACATTGTCCAGACATTAAAGTGTTGCATTTTCTTTGTCTAGACTTTACAGCTTTAGTGTTTTTTGTTGTTCCTCTATAAACCTCAAAATGTGCTTAGTTTGTTCTTATTATATAGACCTTAGGGTAGTATGTATTTTTTAAATTCAGACTTTCAAGCGTATTATTTTGTTGAATAATAAAGTTTCTATTCCATTATATTGTTGTCAAGTATGTGGAGATATGAAGAAATGTCAATTATTGTTTTGTTTATTCAGATTAAACCCTGTATTAAAATTACTAGTGCTTACACTTCATAATGTCTTACTTAATCATGTATACTCTTGGCAATTGTGTGTTCTTATTACATTGTGTGTTTGTGTTCTTGGTATTTAATTATGTTCTGGGTGTTACATTGTGTGTGTGTTCTTATTACATTGTGTGTGTGTGTTTGTGTTCTTGGTATTTAATTATGTTCTGGGTGTTACATTGTGTGTGTGTTCTTATTACAGTGTGTGTTTGTGTTCTTGGTATTTAATTATGCTCTGGGTGTTACATTGTGTGTGTGTTCTTATTACATTGTGTGTGTGTGTTTGTGTTCTTGGTATTTAATTATGCTCTGGGTGTTACATTGTGTGTGTGTTCTTATTACATTGTGTGTGTTTGTGTTCTTGGTATTTAATTATGCTCTGGGTGTTACATTGTATTTGTCTTCCTGGTATAGTGGAATCTCATAGAAACTTGGTCAGGACCGACAAAATATCTATGTAAGAACACACATTTGCTATATACCATACAAACAATATAGAATAAATATAACTGGGGATTTTGAAGTGTTGTTATATTGGATAATTTGTTATAAAATAATAACTTATAGATGAATTTCACTGTATTATATTGTGTTTGTGTTCTTTGTGTAACATTGTGTTCTTGATGTTATATTGTGTTTGTGTTCGTGGTGTTACATTGTGTTTTTGTTCTTGATGTTATATTGTGTTTGTGTTCTTGGTGTTACATTGTGTTCTTGATGTTATATTGTGTTTGTGTTCTTGGTGTTACATTGTGTTTGAGGTATTACATTTTGTTCTTGATGTTATATTGTGTTTGTGTTCTTGGTGGTACATTGTGCATATTGTTTGTGTTCTTGTTGTTACATTATGCATATTGTGTTTGTGTTCTTGGTGTTACATTGTGTTCGTGGTACTGTATTACACTGTGTTTGAGGTGTTACATTGTTTTGTGTTCTTGGTGTTACATGTTTAAAAATAAACACATTTACGTTTATAAATATATTGTTTCCATTTTGTCTTGCCTACTTGTGTATAACAATAGAGAATATGAATTCGAATTAAAAAAAGTACTGGGATGTTTAGTGGAAGTAATGGCACTACTTTATTGAATGATATTTATAAAAGTTTTTCAAAGTTTGAGAAGCACTTGTGTGTGTGTACACAAGTTGTTTTCAACCCACAGTGTTTGATCTTGGGGAATCCTTTGAGATGTGGGTATATAGAAGAATAGGAAGAATATCATGAAAAGAGAAGAAAACAAATAAATAGGTGCTAAAGACACTTAATATGAAGAAAGAACTACTAAGAGAAATAAAGATCAGGCAAATAAAATACTTTGGACACATTAAAAGACATGACACCTTATTGAAGACCTTACTTGAGGGTAAAGTCAACGGGAAGCGAGCAAGAGGTAGGCAGAGATACAAGTGGGAGAGTAACATCACACGATGGACAGGTTACAGTCTAGCCGAGTGCACCACCAAGACAAGAGATGTTGGAGATACGTTGCAGCCAACCTTCGTTGTGGAGACGGCACTTAATGATGGTGATGATCTCATCATCATACATAAGGGCAATTTGAAAGAAGACAAGTACGAAATCAAGACAAGACATGCCCCAACACTGCATGGGAAAACTCATACCACATGCTTGGAAAAGAGACTGCTCCCTGAACTAAAAATCCATACCACAGTTGTGCCCCACCAACGGAAACGAATTGTAAATGTTAGATGTAAATCTAGATACTTATTTACTGAATACTCTAGAAACCTTTAACGTCTTTTTAGATTTAAAACTGAAAATTAAGTTAGCGCTACTAAAACAAAAGCAAATCTTTTAACTCCCTTGCTTTTCCATACATGTAGAGAATATGTTACTGTAGCGTTGCATGACTTTTCAAAAACGTAGAGTATTGTCAAGTAGAACAGGGACATATACAAATATAATGAATTAAACTAAAATGTTTTTACTGTAAAATAATAATTAATCTAATTCAATAATAATCTAATTCTGGAATAAACAGTATCAAGAACACAAATCTGAATTGGGAGTGAAATTGGGCATGGCCCTTAGAGAACCCCTGATAAAGAGCTTAAAATGAGCAGTGAACCAACATAGAACCGGAACCATCAGCGGTTATACCCTGAGAGATTTACTGAAGCGGAGATCTGAGCACCTATGGACTATCCTCTTCATGTGTGCGAAGAGGATAATCAACAGACCTAATAATTAATCTGTGTACAGTATTACTAGTATACTATTTTCATATTTTTGATGAACGAACATTTTGTTCAAAAAATTCTTTAATAATGAATATCTAAAACATTATCCTACACAAGGCATTGCTTTTCAACCATTGTCGAATGGTAGGCACCAATTCTTTCATTGCTATCATAAAGTTTGCGAAAAATCTGGTCTCGATCTCTGGTACCGACATCACGGAAGACTAGGCAATTCTTTCTTGATATCAATTTTATCAAAGAAATGTTAGAGAGTTTAATTTTGCTAAACTTATTTCACTAACCGGGACAGAACTCAAGCCGGCCGGGACACCGAGACGACTCTTGAACCGGGACAATACCTATCACGCCTGGACATATGGTAACCATACACACACACCCACACACACATATATATATATATATATATATATATATATATATATATATATATATATGTTTAATATATATGATTAAATATCATTAGTTGCTGGTCTTCTGAATCAGATCCTTGTTTGAATCGCCTGTTCAATAAAGAATAATTTCACTTGATTATCACTTCTGTGTTTTCTGTTTTGTATTCCATTACGACCTTCCCTTGTAAGCGAAATCTTGTGCATGTTTGAAGTGTGTTCTTCCATCAGCTTGAGTCGTTTTAATATGTCAAATGTTTGATGGAATAAAAGAACACAAGCCGAGGTAAAGTGATTGCATTTTGGCTGTAGGACATAAAATCTTTTTATTGTCGCAGCTATCGAAACCTCTAGAAATACAATCGAAACGTTGTCCCTAACCGGTCAAGCTCTGGGAATCGCTGCTCCTGTCTTCAGCTGAAGACGCTAGAAACCTCTCAGCCAACCTAGTTCTGCATCTCTGCTCTTGGAACCAATCAATCGACAGCTTTCTTCAAGTCTTCTCCAGTCAGCCAATCAATACATGCCTTTCATCTTAGCAAGCCAGACACTCTATTCATCTTTCGCTATTGCCCACTTGAGGTCTCAGCCAATTAAATTGGGTCTTTCTTAACAAGTTTGGCGTCATTTGGAGACGCTCCTTGACACTCATCACGGGAGAAGGAAGTAAAAAAAATACCGATAACGGGACTGATGATGATGGGGTGAGATGAGGTCCAGATAATTAAGTGCGCAAAATCAAACACGAGTGAGAAGAATATGAGCTGTTCTGGTTAAAGATCGGTGTGATGGAATTCACACACAACCCCAGGGGAAATTGAGAGGAAGACAAAATCGCGGTTATATAAATAGACTTGCGCGTGAGCCGGTTTGAAGGAAGTTTCAGTCTACTGAGTAGAACACTCAAACGAAAAGGAACGTGCGGACGTCAATGTAGATATAATTTATCCATCAGGATACTAAAGCTGGATAGGACAAAATACCGAAATTTAAACATCAATATGCATGATTTCAAATAATAAAAAGAATGCTCGAATTTATACTTCAAAATATACGATTCATACATCAAACACACTCTTTATAACAGACACGTACGTAATAATAGGAACACATTCATCAGAATTCATGCAGATCATTACAAATTTAGTCGTCAAGAAATAATTAATAACTTGTTCATGAAGAAACATGAATTAATTCATTAAATGCACATACATCAAGAAATATGAACTCACTCGTCAAAATACAGACACATCAAGTAATATGAACTCGTTCGTCAAAATACAGACACATCAAGTAATATGAACTCATTCGTCAAAATACAGACACATCAAGTAATATGAACTCATTCGTCAAAATACAGACACATCAAGAAATATGAACTCATTCGTCAAAATACAGACACATCAAGTAATATGAACTCATTCGTCAAAATACAGACACATCAAGTAATATGAACTCACTCGTCAAAATACAGACACATCAAGTAATATGAACTCACTCGTCAAAATACAGACACATCAAGTAATATGAACTCACTCGTCAAAATACAGACACATCAAGTAATATGAACTCTTCAAAATATACAAACATCAAGAAACGTGCATTAAATATATACTCACTCATCAAAATACAAATACAAGTCACGAACTCATTCGTCAAAATACAAATTCGTCAAGAAAAACATATCAAGATGTGCAAATTCAGTCGTCAAAATACATATTCATCAATGCATAGCATGATCAAAATACACATGCAACAAGAAACATATCTCACTCATCAAATACGCACACATCAAACGATACGAGATCTTAAGTAAAAGTATACACACACGTATACTGGATTGACATGAGTACGTTCATGAAAGGAAAACACATTGAGTGGTCACGAATATTCCATCTAGCACATAATAATGGACACACTAGTTAGTCATAATGCATATAGTTTAGCATGTCCATAAGTTCCACTTGGGGCTTTTTTAAAGGGGGTGGCGTGTCCCTTATAAAATAAAATCAAGACATTTTTATCGATTTTTCATATAATCGGAAGGGAGGGAATTGCATCGATACGGAAAAGGCGGTGGGCAAATCTCTGATTTACGATTTTTATTGAAGTAATAATTATGTGATGATCTTCCGCCAAAATAGTCGACGAAAATAAATGTGTTCTCCTTACGGCTTCACATTAACGGATTTTCCGTCCGAAAGAAACGGCAACCTACTAGGTAAAGTGCCTAGAAATTCAGAATGGATACATTGACCAGTAGTGTAACTAATAATAACAGTGAATATTCGACACGAGGAACATAATTGAGAAATGTAGAAAATACAGCTTAGACCTACATATGTGTTTCATAGACTATAGCTAGGCGTTTAATTGTGTTAAACACCACCAGCTATGGTATATTATGGGAGACGTTGGCTTTACTAAACATCTAATATATCTTATCGAAACACTACATCACGAACAACAAGCAAGAGCAAGAGTGGAGGGAGAAACATCTGAATTGGTTCAAAGGGCAGTAAGACAATGGTGCACTCTATCCCCTTATATTTTTAATACCTATGCAGAGAATATGATGAGAAATGAAGAGAGGAACTAGAAGAAATTGAGTTTCATTCAAAAAATGTATGTGGGTACAAGATTCAAGAAATAAGATATGCAGACGACACAACCCTCCTTACTACATATCCTGAAGAACTGAAATAACTAATCACAAAAAATAAATCCAGCGAGATTCAAAATCTATATCTAAACGTGCAGAAATTAAAAAAATATGACAACAGACAAAACAGAAATCAAACCAATAATCAACATAGACAATATAAAACTAGAATATGTAAACAAATTTGAATATCTGGAAGCAAATATAAACCGTTCTGGAGATTGTTTAGTCGAGATTAGGAGAAGACTCGCAAGTGCAACACTCAAATTTACACAAATGAGAACGCTGTGGCAAAGTAGTAATAACAATACTAAAGTAAGCCTTTTAAGATCATGTTTTTTTCCCCAGTGGCAACATATAGATGCGAGACAATATCCAAAAGAATAAATTCATTTAAAATGAAGTGCTACAGAAAGATCCTACGAATATCATGGGCAGAGAAAAAGAATAATATTGAAGTTTTGAAATTACTGAAACTAAATGAAGAGTGGCTTCTAAATACTATCATAAGAAGGAAACTACAGTATTTTGGACACTTAAAGCGACATGGTAGTATCAAAAAGCTGATTCTGGAGGGCAGAGTACCAGGTGAGAGAAGAAGAGGAGGCCAAAGAAAACGATGGACCAACGACATCGAAGAATGTATGCACATGTCTCGGTCAATGCAGACCTGCTTGCCCGGGACGGAGAGGCGTTCAGAGTATTCGCGATGAAGACAACGTTCTGTGCAATATATGTCACTTAATATATATTTATATATCATGTCGTGTTATATTTTCCTAATGTGTAAATGGGAAATTCCCATCTCTTAATATGCGGAAGCCTTAAAGCGTGTATATATATATATATATATATATATAAATATATATATATACAATAATAAAAAACGTAACAAATGCAGTCCTAATTAATTATGTACACAAGTCTCATATATCGTCGATTTACTCATCCATGGATGCAAAAGGTCACGGATAATGATTCTCCATTTATCCATATCCTCTGTTCACAGACTCATTTCATGTTATTACTATCTCAAGTCTTTAATGGTCTCTATTCTTCATGTTTTCCTATCTTTTTTTTTCACTCGCGTGTCATGTCATTCATTTTTCAACTATATCACGTGGCTTAGGTAGCACACATTATAATGTGATTGTCTTCGTATTTTATGTATGTGTATGGATTTGTTTGTCGGATTGTTAAAGACTTTGCTTTAAGAAGATTATAGCTTGTTGATCAGCATCACCCATCACTAAACATCAGTGGTTAGTGTTCCTAGACGCTAAAATGCTCGGCGTTCCATCCCATAATTAAATTACTTAAATAGCTCACATAAAATTAGTTTTTTTTTACTATAATCATTAGTACATATGTTAATATAACAATATTTCCCCGATTTGCAACAAAAAAACAATAAACATCGCTGCAAGGCATACATGGGTATAAAGCGAAAAGAAAGAAGAAAGAACGACTATAATTATTACAGAAAGATAATCACAGATTTATTCTTATTGTGAAAGGTTATCTGTCCTGGATGCCAACATAGTCTAGCGAATGTTTCCAATGAGAGCTGCAATTTTCATTGGCTGCAGAAGACACGGTCCTTTATCTCTTAATAGTGATTATCCTTAAGATACTGGCTTCAGACCAATCATATGCTTATAAATAAGGTATGATTATGTGCATTTCTCAGAACTTTAACAGGAAATCCCCAATATGTTACAATATTTTAAAATAAATAAAATAAACGAATAATTCATAGTAGAAGGTCGTGGTGACAGACATACCAGATCTGCGACCCCCACTATTTTTTTTATGGTTGTAAAGTTCTGATATACTTAAATTGGACCAACGTCATGGTTGAAAGTAACGTACCTCATCATAATTAGGTACACTTTACTTAACCAATACAATTTTTTATATGTGCATAGGCCATAATCTAGTAGTTTTTGTGTGTGTAACTAGTATATGAGAGTAAATTTAAAGATTACAGGGAAGAATTTCCCCATAATATATTGAACGGAAATTCCGTGAACAGAAGTTGTCTGTCATGTTTGAACACATTGGCAATTTAGAAGAAACTATTAAGATCCACTTCATCAGAATTAACATTTATTGAGAAGATGCGGAACATTTTCGTAGAAAAGAAGAACAGACACTTGTAGCTGCATTATAATTATATAAGGAATGTTTTTTAAAACTAGGTAATATTTTATATAGGGTCGTAATTATCTTTCTGGTGGGGAAAAGGGGGGGGGGGGTGGAGAGCTACCTACCTACTAAAGAAAAAGTCATTCTGTGTCCCCACTCTACAAATTCACGCTACGCCACTGATAAATATATCATGTTATCAAGTCACAATGACATGACATTTGAATTTGTGTCATTCTTTCATCATTAAATTTTAGATTTTCCAAACGTCTTCGTTGTCATCGCCATGTAAACATCTCGTAGCGCAGAAACAGACTAGGTGCTGTTCTCACTGGACGGTTCTCAAACTAAGACATGTATGAAATAACGCTGTTACTTATTCTCATAATCAATAGTGAACTAACGTCATGGTGCTAAATGTAAGTATGTAAACTGTTTTTACAGAGTAATCTTCCCATTTCCCAGTATGCTTCTCGTTCTCCATATTTCCACCAATTTTACGCTGCTCTTTCTCAATTTTTCTGTCAACTTGACGCTTTTCTTTCTGTATATTTCTGTCAACTTATTGCTACTCTATATTTCCGACAAGTTGACGTTTTTTTTCCCTCACATTTTTCCCGTCAACTTTACGCTTTTCTTTCCTCATTTCTCGTAAATTGTACACTTCTCCATTTTCCCGTCAACTTGACGTTTCTTGTTCTTAATATGTCTGCCAACTTGATGATTCTTTTTCTCCATTTTCCGCCAAATTGACACCTCTTTTTCTGTATTTTACGTCAGCTTGGGTAATCAAAATCCTTCATGTACATGTCGCGGCGTCTGCTATGACATTTATTTCCATAGCCCATAGAAAGCCTCCTTTAAAAACCTTCACAGGAAAACACGCAGTAACGAAAAAATGTGTATGTCTACTTGACGCCTCTCAGGCAACGTATCTCAGCAAACTCTTATCATTCTATTTGGATATTGATTATAACGTTTGAGCCAACATCATCGCACTTTTTGCAAACCAAAGTGTGATGTCTCCAGTATCAAATGTTAAAGGGTATGCTTGCTTACAGTCCCTGTGTCCTGCTAGTTGCACAGACATATCTTGTTTTTCTTTGTGTATCACAGAAGCCCAGTTTTAATTGTTTCACCTAAAGAATTCTAAAGTTGTAGAAAATTGATTTCACCATACTCGGTTTCTCATATGTACTCCGTCACTTTCACCGAAGCGGCACGCCACCTGCCGAGAGTACCACTCATAGCACGTAACTCCGTAGCATCAAGGGATAATCCAAATCCCATTAGCTATTGAACACAAAGTGAACAGCTTAACCACTACGCTAAGGAGATCCCCTTTTTTCAATTATTTAAATTGTTTCGCCTGTAATATAGCACTCTGACAACCGCTGAATAGAATCGTCGTCAATCGCAGTGTCCACATTAACAGTTGTTCTTTAAGCAAGTTTAACATATCGCCTTTGTCCATCGTCAATTCACAGACTATCGTTAGATTTGTTGCTATCCTGTCTGATATTATATAACCATGAATGCCAGCCTGTGCAGAGTAGTAGATCCATGTGATGCTTTGCAGGTTGGAATAAGTTATGTTTGTTTATTTGTTATGCCCAGGAATTGAGATCAACTTGTTCCTACTTCATATGTGCTGTCGGGTGGCTTCTCATGCATAGCTTTCTTTCGTACCCAGGAAACTTCAGCTTTTTTAATTAGATGGTATTTCTCATACCCACAATGGCAATTTGGATATTAATGGAAACGCGTTGTACATGAAGTTCTGAATTTCTGTTAGAAAAATGTGGAAAGGGGGGTTGGGTCATGACGGCCCTGACCTCCATCCACATGACTGAAGTTGTTTTCTTGTATATCCACCTTCATTCTGCGATGAATGTACCTTCATCAATAGCTAGGAAATCATAATCAGACGTACAAATTCATCAGTGAACAGACATTCCCATCCTTCTGTTTATATTTGTACAACTACATTTCCAGCACTATCAATTCGTCCATTCTTTAAATGGAATCCCATATTCAGTTTATGTTTGTGAGTACAACATCTATTCTTGGATAATGTTTTAACATCAACATATTGCGTTGTGTAGTGTAGAAACAAATAGAAGATACAATCATTGTTCCCATGTGACATACAAAGAGGTCATCTGGATTGAATACATTGCTCATAAACCTGGATAAGATAAAGTTTCAGCATTAATTGACAGCTCCCAAAGCACGCATTCCATTGATGCTTCCACGTTCATGGGTTTCTAACAATTTGAGCATATTAACTCGTATCTGCTTCCACGCTATGCCGCTACCTCCATTAAGCATTACACATCGGTTTGCGCTTTTGAATAGGAGTTAAAACAATTTGAATAGTTACGAAGATAGCATTGAGAGCGCCAGCCATTAGGCTTTTGTCAATTTTATTTTTTCCAATTTGGAATCGAAAAAAAGTAAATTGCCCTACATGGTATATTAAAGAACAACAGACAGCGCGTAAATTCTTGCAGATTTCAATTTGTTGACTTGGTGCGGTTCAGACCTGGACTGCTAAACGTGTAGACTTTAATTTGTCGTGCGGCGAAAACAAATAGTTTGATTCTGGTGTCCATGGTATCGACATTGCCATTGTGAAAAGAAGGATGGCTTTATCTGGGCTTTTAGCGGTAAATTATTTTTCCCATTTGGTAGGTGACGGCCGTAAAGTGCGCACGATAGTTTGATCGGGTCAGGGTGGGAGGGAGATGTAAACACGATTTTCAATTCATAGGATGAACAAAGGGGAATAAAACCGTGGGCACAATGGCAGGGAATTCTCTTTGATGGTTTGCTCTTATGTTTGTTCTGCTGCCTCTACAATTGTGCTTTCCAGGCCAAGAGTGACATATTTAGCGCTCATTCAGCCATACAATTGGACGTGGCCTCCAGCTCGGAGTGCTGCAGCCAAAGTTCACTATTCTCTTTTTCTGAAAGGGAGAAAAAATAACTAGATACACATAAATCATTTAGCTTTGATGATTGATTGATGGATGTGTTCGTTAGATGTTTTTGGTTGATGGATGAATCTGTTGGATATTTATTAGCTGTGGTTTCCAAATATGAGATCACAAAGGTCAGGTTTATACTCGGTAGATAAAATCTCGACTTGTTACGGTGGCATTATATTGTCAGATTGTTTGTACTGATTTTACTGAAACTGTTCAATGTTTGTATATTGATGTAGTTTACTAAAACTGTTGATATTTATATATTGATTTATAAAATAATAGCCACCATTTCTAATGAAACATAATAATGGGCTTAATGATCTAAAAATAGAAAATAGGTTTGCAAACTCTTGTTTGATATAGTTGCAACTCTTGTTTAAGCCAAGTATGTTTTACTTGCTGTGGTTAGCTATGTTAATTTTACTTCATCAATGGCAATGATAATCAGTATATGTTATTTATTCATACTTTCACACAGTCGTTCTCATGATAATGAACATATGTTATTTGTGCATACTTTCACACAGTGGTTCTCATGATAATGAACATATGTTATTTGTGCATACTTTCACACAGTGGTTCTCATGTTAATGAACATATCTTATTTATTCATACTTTCACACAGTGGTTCTCATGATAATGAACATATGTTATTTGTGCATACTTTCACGCAGTGGATATTTTTAGCCGTTATCCCGCAAATAATTTTTTTCAGTCTCTCCCCCCCCCCCTGGTCTTGAGGGTAACATGTTAGTAAATATTGTTAAAATAGGTACCTTTCTGGGCCCTCTGTTGAAGACGAATCCGTGGCCTCCAAATTATCAATGGGGTCAAACAATAGACATAAAGACTGACTTGTAATAGCAATCACCACGACGTGTACAAGAAAGTTTGTATACACAGTAGACATAAAAACTGATTTAATATAGCAGTTATGACATCGTGTATAGGTAAATTTAAGTAGGAAGCATGAGTATAAAATGAATATAATTTTTACTGCAGACGGGAATTGAACAAGTTCCGTTCTAGTGGCACCAAATCGCCAAACAATGACTATATAGTCTTTAGATGAATTTAATTTGTACCAAGAGCGCATTATTATAGATTGAAATATTTTTCCTTCTCACTTCCCCTCTTTATCTATTTTGCCTTCTGAGCGAAATGTCAGATAATTATTGCATTCATGCAGTACCCAGATAGGAGAATCTACAACAGGGTTGCCTATTGGTCATTTTAGAGGGTCACTGTGTCACTTACCGTGAGTTATTTTAATTTGGGCAATATTTGGAAAATATATCTACTTTCACATATTTGTTTCTTTAAAATCATCAAACTGAAATTTGTGGCATGGTTTCTTTGTAACTGTAAGTTGAATTGAATTATTTAATGTGAATAGATTTGCGTTGAGGCCGTAAAGTGCAATCGCGCCCCCTGTTAAATTTTTTTTTTTTAAAGTAACTTTTGCCGTAACAAAATCGCATCTATTCGATTCAAGTGTAAATGTAGAATAAAGAGTCGCCCGTGTGTTGCCGCGGCCCTAAAGGGGAGCAAAGAATAACAACACTGTTTACCTTCCACGTATATCGTAAAAGGCGACTAATGGGGTTATGGGATGGAGTTGGCTGCCCCATCCCATATAGGGTCAGTGACCCAAAACCATGCTGAAGTCGAATGTGTCAGACCGAAAGGCGCTGATATCGCTGCAGTGCTGTAAACCATGACACAACGCATTCCGTTCTCCGGACTAAATCCTGCTAATCTGCAGGAGTTTGAGAATGAACGCAGAAGAAGAAGAAGAAGAAGTAGAATAAAGAGTGTATATTTCAAATAGGCATTCGAATATTTTTTTCCTCAAAATGTCACAGAGGGAGCTGTGTTACAGTAGTCGGACATTATACAGTTAGCATAATGGGAATATAAGATTCCATAGTTGCAAGAGGCACGAGCTTATAATAAAGACAATAATTCAACTATAAACTAAGTTGCTACATAGTGAAACGTAAATAGTGTAATTTTGCTATGCATAAAACGTTCAAATAGCTTAATTTCTTCCATGGCTAGAGAAAGCTCAGACTCTTGAAAATTGAAATAACGTTAAAATAATGAAAATTAAGTTAGCGGTATCGTGTATTTGTTGTTAAGCAGTTGTTATAATGAATGTTGATAGTTCTAGGAGATAATACAAGTTTATACGACAAGGTAGTGTACAGAAGGTAGTTGTATAGAAGGTAGTGTACAGAAGGTAATGTACAGAAGGAGTGTACAGAAGGTGGTGTACAGAAGGTAGTGTACAGAAGGTAGTATACAGAAGGTAGTTGTACAGAAGGTAGTGTACAGAAGGTAATGTACAGAAGGTGGTGTACAGAAGGTGGTGTACAGAAGGTAGTGATACAGAAGGTAGTGGTACAGAACGTAATGTACAGAAGGTAGTGTACAGAAGGTAGTGGTACAGAAGGTAGTGTACAGAAGGTAGTGTACAGAAGGTAGTGTACCGAAGGTAGTGGTACAGACGGTAGTGGTATAGAAGGAAGTGTACAGAAGGTAGTGTACAGAAGGTGGTGTACAGAAAGTAGTGTACAGAAGGTAGTGGTACAGAAGGTGATGTACAGAAGGTAGTGTACAGAAGGTAGTTGTACAGAAGGTAGTGTACAGAAGGTAGTGTACAGAAGGTAGTGGTACTGAAGATAGTGGTACAGAAGGTAGTGTACAGAAGGTAGTGGTACAGATGGTTGTAATACAGAAGGTAGTGGTACAGAAGGTAGTGTTCTTGAAAGCCTAAAATTGCACTGGTACCAAGTACACTATGATAATTGAAAAATGTCAGCGAGGATTCACAAGTAAATCTGAAAGCATATAGTGAAGACAACATATTAAGTTTTCTCATTGGGGTGCAAAGGGAACGCATTGCTCTAGGCGGACCCAGGGTTAGCAGATAACCAAGATCCCAAATGTACCTCCACGCGATGCACCCTGGAAACAGAAATACAGCAGCTCGTGCTGATTCTGGCCAAATCATTTGGGGATCGTGTCCGAGAATGTGGAGGTAGCAGATGGAAAGAGATTTGACTGCACAAGAGACAGACAATATCTCCGACACCACCAGCAGCACCACATATAGCGACAATGTCGACATACACCTCGCTCGAGTCAGACGAGAGTAAAAAATCGTCTGGGCGAAGAGTCTCCACTACGCGTGCCTGGAGACAGATATAGAGGCTGTCACAGGCTAAGGGTAGTCCACCCGAATTGTCAAGGCATGCCGAAATCGGATGTGCTAGGCATACAAGGCGCATAACGGTGGCACAACGTAATCACGAGACCGGCGAAAATCGCACGGATATCCGTGATGGTTACAATGGAGCGAACGCAAAACAAACAAACAAACAAACAAGTTTGCTCATTGATGAATCAATTAACGTATATTAACATATAACCCCCAATAAACGCATGTGCAGAGTTAACAAAAATAATTTTATACTGAAAATATATTGGAATAAAAACTACAGTGATCATGCTTTTGAAAATAAGTCACTAAAAATGTATGATTGTTCATAATAGATATCTTATTTGGTTCTTCAATAATCCTTTACGTAAATATACTAAAAATACAATTCTCTATTTTAAGAATTACTGCCACAAATTGGGCTTGCAAATAATTTATGAAGAGCAGATAAATATGTCATTGGTCATCAGAAATTACATTGCATGTGAAAGAAAAAATGATTTTAAATATTCTCACCAATCGGTAAGAGATGAAAGTTTATTTAACATAAGAAAAAAGCAGGTCGAACTAATACTGAATAAATAATACAGAATTAATTTGCTGTTAGCTGCATTCCATCAAATATTAAGCGTTTTCATGTTTTTGGTAGTTTATACACAATTTTGTAATTTGGCCATTGTAAAAGGCAAATTTAGCCAGTCTTTAAAAAGTTCAACTATCTGGCAACATTGGCCTACAACTACATTGCACCTTGCGGGAATTTCTGCTCATACCAAGTTGGTGGAAATTTAACACAAGTAAATAAAAGTAGGAAGCCAGAGGACAATTTTTAAAAATTCTTGAGACTAACTGGAATTGAACCAGTCCGTTCAACGGCACCAAAATCACCTAGCAACTATTGAACACGCGTTCTTCCGCACTTGACTAACCGCATTTTCAAAAAAATATGCGATTTCATCAAGCCATTCAAACCGTGCACACAAAGTCATCAGAACGGACCGATCGAGACAAGGACTATTACAACAACAACAACAACAAACATCCCGTACAGGTATTGAAATATCCTCAGTAACAACAAACATATAACATAATATCCGTATTAGTTATACAAGGGCCGATAGGTCTTCTTTTCCAACTGAGAGTGAGTCTATGCGTGACCAGTGTCTTATATAAAGACATGTGTACAGAAAATGTAAACATGGCCTGACATGCCGATTTCGTTTGTCGACCTTGGTTATTCTTGACATGCGACTCCAAGTATATAAATAGTGACCAACGAAAGTCACGACTAATACAAAAAACGCAACGAATGAAGTCCTAATAAATTATGTACAGAGGCCTTCTACAGTAGATGGTCTCGGTCTATGTGTGCCTGTAAAATGACAGTTTTACTAATTTCATGCGAATCTCCTCCGTAATAGTTAAGCCAGATGTTCTCAAGCTGGTGCTCGCGAGCACCTTGGTGTTCACGTAATCACACGAGGTGCTCACGCCATGCAAGTTGAGCAGTGCTCGCGAGCACTCATGCTCACAAGTTCTCTGTACAATCAAACGTTGTTGTTACAGACACAATGTTACTATCCATGATTACGTTGTTACAGACACAAACAGTATTACTATCCATGATTATGTTGTTACAAACAGTGTTACTATTCATGATTACGTTGTTGCAAAGAGTGTTTCTATCCATGATTATGTTGTTACAAACAGTATTACTATTCATGATTATGTTGTTGCAAAGAGTGTTTCTATCCATGATTATGTTGTTACAAACAATGTTACTATCAATGATTATGCTGTTACAAACAGTGTTACTATTCATGATTATGTTGTTGCAAAGAGTGTTACTATCAATGATTATGCTGTTACAAACAGTGTTACTATTCATGATTACGTTGTTACAGACACAAACGGTGTTACTATTCATGATTATGTTGTTGCAAAGAGTGTTTCTATCTATGATTATGTTGTTACAAACAGTGTTACTATCCATGATTATGTTGTTGTAAAGAGTGTTACTATAAATGATTATGCTGTTACAAACAGTGTTACTATTCATGATTACGTTGTTACAGACACAAACGGTGTTACTATTCATGATTATGTTGTTGCAAAGAGTGTTTCTATCCATGATTATGTTGTTACAAACAGTGTTACTATCCATGATTATGTTGTTGCAAAGAGTGTTACTATAAATGATTATGCTGTTACAAACAGTGTTACTATTCATGATTATGTTGTTGCAAAGAGTGTTTCTATCCATGATTATGTTGTTACAAACAGTGTTACTATCCATGATTATGTTGTTACAAACAGTGTTACTATTCATGATTATGTTGTTACAGACACAAACAGTGTTACTATTCATGATTATGTTGTTACAGACACAAACAGTGTTACTATTCATGATTATGTTGTTACAGACACAAACAGTGTTTCTATTCATGATTATGTTGTTACAAACAGTGTTACTATTCATGATTATGTTGTTAACAACAGTGTTACTATTCATGATTATGTTGTTACAAACAGTGTTACTATTCATGATTATGTTGTTACAAACAGCGTTACTATTCATGATTATGTTGTTACAGACACAAACAGTGTTTCTATCCATGATTATGTTGTTACAAACAGTGTTACTATTCATGATTATGTTGTTACAAACAGTGTTACTATTCATGATTATGTTGTTACAGACACAAACAGTGTTACTATTCATGATTATGTTGTTACAGACACAAACAGTGTTTCTATTCATGATTATGTTGTTACAAAGAATGCTACTATTCATGATTATGTTGTTACAAAGAATGCTACTATTCATGATTATGTTGTTACAAAGAATGCTACTATTCATGATTATGTTGTTACAAAGAATGCTACTATTCATGATTATGTTGTTACAAAGAATGCTACTATTCATGATTATGTTGTTACAAAGAATGCTACTATTCATGATTTTGTTGTTACAAAGAATGCTACTATTTATGATTATGAAGGAATGGAAGGGGGAAAACGAGTGTGTACGGGGTAATCATGAAGATCGTATGACCAAAATTATAAAAAAACATGTATTTATTATTCTATGTTATGGTGCTCGCTTGCTGACTCACATGTGGGCGATTCTCGCCGACGGGGAAGGCCGCGAACCACTGGGTTCGTTATGTGTTCAAAAGATCCTGAGTTCGAATCTCGGCCGGGATGTCTTATTTTACATTTAATTTTTATCGGTGGGGCTGGGAGTTATAATTTGAAGCTAAGGAGTTAGTTCTATGAGTGATGCTATCGGCAAGTTGTTTACTGTTTCGTTTGTAACAGTCCCATTCCTGTACAATAGTGCATTAAGATTTGCGTTAGAGAATTTTGGTAGAGTTAGAATTAACTAGCACAAATTTAATGATGACGTGAGACATGTTGTTTTTCGTCCATCACAAGTGATGATGACCATTTGTTACATCCACTTTTGAAAATTCAATTTTAGTTATGTCCTTGATTATGAGTTCGTAGATGGCTAATGAGCCCTATTCGAGCTGTAAATGTCCTTGGACAGTTTGGACATGGAATGACGACTGTAGACGGATTACGTGAGCCATAGAAACGGAATGACGTGAGAGAGAAAATAACAAGAAATATGGCGATTGCAGTTCGAACGTTTGTCCACCTAGAAGGAAAAAGAATAACAAGAAATATGGCGATTGTAGTTGCTTGTTCAAACATGCAACAGTATGAAATGTCTTGTCATTTTGGTGTT
Source organism: Meghimatium bilineatum (assembly GCA_034231615.1). Taxonomy (NCBI): domain Eukaryota; kingdom Metazoa; phylum Mollusca; class Gastropoda; order Stylommatophora; family Philomycidae; genus Meghimatium; species Meghimatium bilineatum. Next base: position 30,710,400 of record CM067317.1, on the reverse strand, counting down.
CTTGCATCCCGTTGTATTGACATGTGAAACTGGAGAAACTAAATGTTGTCTTTTATTATTATTATCCATTGTTCTCCGTATCGAAGAAGTCAGTTCGAACGTTTGTCCACCTAGAAGAAAGAGAATAACGGGAAATATGGCGAATAGAGTTGCTTGTTCAATGAGTGACCAACCTGAAATAGCCTGTCTTTTTGGTGTTCTTGTGCTTCGTTTTATTGATACGTGAAGTTAAAGACATCAGGGTTGTCTTTTATTATTATTATCCCGACCTGTAATCACAACACGATACTCCTGTCAAACCATGCATGTTTACAATGAATGTTTACTTGACTATATACTGCATTCTACAGATTGTTCTCCGTATTGAAGAAGTCAGCTCGAACGTTGGTCCACCTAAACTGACTGGCAAAGACTGTGATTTAGGGTTTTCATATACTTTAAGGTGTACGGGTAACAGTGAATGTATTGCTAATGGGATATGTACCACAAAGAGATACAGTCTAGGATGTCAGCATGTAATATAGACATACGGTTGCTGAAAGTATAAAAGTTGTTACTCAACTGATGTTATTACTAACCCATATACACAGGGTGTGTGTCTGCAGTTAGGATATCTGCAGGGACACGGTATTAAAGTGACTAGTCTTGTGTCATTGGTCATAACTGTGATTGTATTATCTGAAATCTCAAATTTCCAGTGAAAATAATTGACAGTACTTAATAGTTAATTTAGCTGAGTTTCTGCAAAAACATAATATGTTGGTGCAATTGCATCTTTATACTTTTTGGGTTGACCCGTAATGAACCATTACGATAATATATTTATACTAATAAAAACTAAAAAGTGAAGCTGTGTGCTGTTTTAGGAACTTTCTTTAAATAAGACTCAAATTTATATTAAAAGTTTGTTTGTCGAAGTCTAAATTTTTATAACGACACGGATACACTTTTACAGGGACGGAGTACATATGGGATAACCCGAGTACATGGAGGTGTAGGCCTACTCTGTGTCTTTCATATCTTTCAACCCATGTAGACATTAAATTACGTAACCCTTTGGAGGTGTCATGAGTATTGTTGAACTTTTATTGTTGAGAACATTTCCCACATAACTAGTTGGCTTCAAAACGGTTATCACTCTTACGTGTAAAAGTGGTTTCACCATTTCGGTTCTACATTTTCTGTATTTAAAACTCATGTGCGTGCGTGATGAGGCATTCAATTGGTCATGTATTCTACCACGCTATAGAAGTTATTTGTTTAAAAAATAATCCGGAGCAAATTTAAAGACGCCCAGTTTTTATCTCTACCACAACCGGTCATTCATTTGAAACCAAACCGGAAGTCTACACGACCATTCGCGCACGACAAAACAACTTCCGGCGAATTCCGGCGCACGCGCAACATTGCGGGAAATGAAGTGGGTGATGCGGGCAGATTAAAGACTTTATTAGAACCCGCCTAATTTGTTGGTTGTTGTTCATAGGCGGCTCTTGCAACGCTCAGGGGCACCTGTGTCAACACCCAAATGGTATCGCGTGACAAAGGCCATCAACGTGGGGGCTCTCTATTGCCATTCTCTGTCACTGCCACTAATATAATTCACCGATGCAGTCACTAGTCAAATCAAGGGCACCGATCACGATCATTAGTGCCCCCACTACCAATAACACCAACAACGACTGAATTAGACCCGAGTGTAATCTTCCAATTACTGCTGTCCGTTCCGTGGTTTTATTAAGTAGGAAAATAGTGGCACCAACGATAAAGGAAAAAGCCCATATGCTGAATCACTGTCTGTCGTCTAGAGTGCGTGTATGTGTGTATTAAGGAAGTGTATTTAGTCGTCTAATGTTGTGTGTGTATTAGAAATGGAGATTTAGTCATCTAATGTAGTGAGTGTGTATCTGATGGAGATGTAGTGGTTTCGTGTGTGTATGTATTAGAGATGGGGGATTTAGTCGTCTAATGTAGTGAGTATGTATTATAAATATAAATTTAGTAGTTTAATTTTGTGTGCATGTTTTAGAGAAGGTATTTGAGGTATCTGACAGTTTATTTACGAGGTGGACACACAAGGACTATGTCTTATCGTTGATAAAATTTTATATCACATCGTCATCTGCTAGTTGGTTTATCCAAAGCAGGACTTTCTCTACATCTTCTTTAAGCTTTTGAGATGGGTCACGATCTATCCATGAACAACTCATTTCTTCTGAACAATGAAGTCGTCTTGCAACACTTGTAAATCGTGAATCTTGCAACACTGGTCTTGCAACACTCGTAAATCAAGTTAGTTGCAACTTTAGGTTATTCAGTATAAAAATAATGTATACTTACACACATGATAACATATATAAATAATACATTTATTATTGCTAAATTCTTTCGTCAGAAGCTCACACATGTAACGGTGATATTTCTATCCTCTTGTACTTACGTGGCTCGGACGTAGATCAATGAGTAATTATTTCCAAACAAGACCAAAGTTCATTTTTCCAAGTTCATATATAACAAGACCTTCCTCTACTTCTAAGTTCATATTATAGCGAGATCTTCCTCTACCTTTAAGTTCATATATAACAAGCTCTCTCCTTTACATCTAAGTTCATATATAACAAGATCTTCTTTTACATCTAAGTTCATATATAACAAGATCTTCCTTTACATCTAAGTTCATATATAACAAGATCTCTCCTTTACATCTAAGTTCATAATAACAAGATCTCTCCTTTACATCTAAGTTCATATATAACAAGATCTTCCTTTACATCTAAGTTCATATATAACAAGATCTCTCCTTTACATCTAAGTTCATATATAACAAGATCTTCCTTTACCTCTAAGTTCATATATAAAAAGATCTTCCTTTACCTCTAAGTTCATATATAAAAAGATCTTCCTTTACTTATAAGTTCATATATAACAAAATCTTCCTCTACCTCTAAGTTCATATATAACAAGATCTCTCCTTTACATCTAAGTTCATATATAACAAGATCTTCCTTTACATCTAAGTTCATATATAAAAAGATCTTCCTTTACCTCTAAGTTCATATATAACAAGATCTCTCCTTTACCTCTAAGTTCATATATAACAAGATCTCTCCTTTACCTCTAAGTTCATATATAACAAGATCTTCCTTTACCTCTAAGTTAATATATAACAAGATCTTCCTCTACCTCTAAGTTCATATATAACAAGATCTTCCTCTACCTCTAAGTTCATATATAAAAAGATCTTCCTTTACCTCTAAGTTCATATATAACGAGATCTTCCTCTACCTCTAAGTTCGTTTATAGGAAGAACTACGCCAACTTCTAAGTTCATAGCGACCAAGATGCAGTCGCAACTTTAAATCAGAGTTCCACGCTTCCTTAACTCTTTATCTACTATGGGTTTCCTTGTATGGCACAATGTATTTAGACATCTCTATAACCATGGATGATTTAAGAGCTTGCGGAATAGCGTGTCAGTCAAAAGTTGTGATTTTAACAGCGTGCAGAAAATTAAAAAAATATTTTTGTTTTAAAAAGTGAAGTACATTTGTCCATGTTTTGCCCTAATAATAGCGATAGTCTCTCGCCCGTGTGTTGCCGGGGCCCGAAAGGGGAGCAAATAATAGCAACACTGTGTACCTTCCACGCATGTCGTAAAAGGCGACTAAGGAGGTTATGGGATGGAGTTGGCTGTCCCATCCCATATAGGGTCAGTGACCCAAAGTCATGCTGAAGTCGGATGTGTCCGGCCCAAATATCGCAGCAATGATGTAAACCATGGCACAACGCATTCCGTTCTCCGGACTACATCCTGCTAATCTGCAGGAGTTTGAGAACGAACGTAGAAAAAAAAGAAGCGAATGATCAGCATCATGGTGTTGGATGTTGCTTTTCTATTTCAATTATAGAATCCAATGAGGCCCGATGCAGAAATCAAGGCAATAATTAATGAAAATGATATCATAATAAACACTGGTGGGTCAGTCATTTATTAACAAATGCTGTGCTTAGGATTTTTTCCTGCATGGTCCTGAGGGAAAATTGAGTTCTCTGAACAACCACGAGCAGTATTATGATGGAGATAAACGAAGTGACGAAGAAACTGTCCTGGCTGGTGTAACATAACTATTCTCATGCATACATACTTAGTGACTCATTGAACATAGCACACAAAGTTGAACCAGGAGTCGCCCACAGTCAATGGGTGGAGTTGTTGACACAATCTCCTGATCATAAGTTACCTCTATATTCATACCCGGACATGCGACTGTTGAGAGTGTTGAATGATCGAGCACACACACTTACGAGCATATCTAGGTGTCAAAGGTACATCAATGAATCGATCATAGTTAACGCGTTGAGAGATCTTGTCCGCTCACATACTACTTGAGGCCGGTAACTGTATTAACACGGTCTCCACTATTTTTGATGCTTAAAAAGCTCTGATATAGCCAATTTGGACTTTTCTCTACGGTTGAAAAGAGCATATCTCGCCATAAGAGGTACATTTTACTAAACCAAAAACCTTGCCCACTCAGATTATTAAAAGTTTGAATCATTGCCGCTCTCAAGATTGAAGAAGATTGGTGTAAAAATTGAAATGTCCAGTAAATCGAAACAATAGATATATGAAGAAACTGATTAATCAGCATTGAACTGGAACTGCTAGCCTCTACACTCTAATGGATTTATTGAGATGGGGATTTGAGCGTGGTTATCGAGTCCGGCTCTGTGGCGAAGTGGTACAGAGCGCGTCTGTGACGGCAAAGGTACCGAGTTCGATCCTCACCACAGGCAATTGTGCATCTGGACCGTTCATAAAGCAATGACAACCTACTGAACGTATTTATATTGCCTAGAAAATCACCACAGCCAACAAATGCTGGGTTGATAGCTACGTCCTGGATAGGATATGCTACCAATTTTTATTTTAATCGACAGTATAGGCCTTTATTGTATATATAAAGGCCTATATAAACATAATTAAGTTTAATTTACTTTTAATTTACTTACTATCATATCTTTTCCTTTGTCCATCTCTCTTTCTTCAGTCTACTTTCTCCTCCCTACTTACTACTAACTTCTCCCCATACGTTTTTCTCACCTGTCATGCTTTCACATCTTTGCTTCCTCCATTACCTATCTGCTATTGTCCTCCTCTCCTCCTTATATAACTCTATTTGCCTCCATGTAAGATTTGTTTTATTGTGGTCGTTTGTTTGTCCTGATGAAGGCTTTATAGTCGAAACGTCGTCTGTCCCAGTATCTCGTTGTTCAGTTATTTTATGTTTTATTTTGGTAACACACCTATCTATTTTTTTATATCTTGACATTTGCCCAGTGTTACCCCAGCCACCTACTTCCTGTTTAGAGCTGTTACCCTACACTGCAAGATTTATCCATTAAGTAGGAACCCGTTCGTTACGTTTTTGATTATTATTGGTATTTTGAATGGTCGCTATTTACATACTTAGAGTCGCATGTCAAAAATAGCCAAGTCCAACCAATAGAAAACACGGAAATTGACCCCTATGTCATGTTTAGGTTTTAGTTGGAAGGCCTGTAGTACTGGAGATAGCCACGACTTGTTCAGGTGTGAGCTGATGAAAATTCGCTCATAACTCATAAGAGTCACTCCACACAGGATTTGTTTGTGGTAGATTAAAATATTTAAACTATGAAGCGATACATAACCAGTGCGTTAGATAGCCAGTGCATTAACCACTGTAGCAAGTGCCGAAACTTTATATGCACTTCTTTATCACAAATCAATTATCTCACTACTATAAACGTTATGCTTTCACTGCTTACGTTTGTTAGCTTCGATCTCAGAATTACGAGCTATGCAGCTCTTGTTTTCTATATGTAATTTGTTTTTTCCCCCGAGTTTCCGTACCCAGAAGATATCAGTTCTCATCGATATGCAATATTTTGAGAAGAAGCTTATTACTCACATGTATCCAAGACACACCCAGCTGTTTTGTATGCAGACATCCAATCAACGTAAACTGCAAATATTTGCTGGTATCAATGTTGACTAGTTTTAACCACACAGTATGAACATCACAGGAAAGTCTAATAGTGTCACTTGGATGTATGATCTACAGGACTATATAATTGACAAGGGACTCGACTTAATACAGATACTTTGCAAGTGAGGAAATATGCGCTTTTAAATATTTTTTAAAATATAAAAACGAAAAAAATGATAGAAACAGGCCAGTCTGAATTTTAAACAAACAAATTAAATATTCTATTACAAATGATCTCACGATACAAAAACATATGAAGTTCCATAGATACGGGTTTGCCCACCATTCTACTTGTTTTCCTAATGATAAAAGTCATGTATTCTTTTTCTGGAGAAGGGGGTGGGGGAGTTAATGAACACTATAATAACTCCCCACTATCTACAGACTCGAGCATACTGTAGTAATATTATTGTGATTCTTAAGCTCGATACTGTAACAATGTAAAAATACTGTACGGGAACAATACTTGTATTTCAGAGAGGTCAATGGACATGCGTAGTAGAGGCTCTTAGTGGCCATATTTCCAATCAATATATTTCTCTCATAAATACGTCAAGCAGAAAAAGATATGAAACAATATTTCGTTGATTGCCGTTTCAATTTGAGGATTGTTGGGAGTTGTTTCTGCGACTGCGACTTTCCCCAAGAGTAATCTCTCGGGGCAAGATAAGGGCAAGAGGATCCTGTCATGTCCTCGACTCGCTCCCTTGGAGGCGCTACGATTTCATCGGATTGGGGGAGAACGTGATCACGTGATCAATACTCTCCAATCAACATTAAGCTCATGATAAATTCGATCCAATCACAGAGGTCGAGAGCTTGCGATTAACCCTTTCTGCAAGCTTTCCATCTCTAACATCCTTAATGGGGTGTTCTGTCGGATAGAATCTTAGGAGATTTGTTATTTAGTGCATGTGCAGTTTCTCATGGCAGCTTTAACCCTACCTTTTGATCTTGTGATCGCCATGTGAAGGTCGTAATGAATAAAATAGTTAGAGAATTTGCATTTGGATCCTTATACTTATTCTCAGGATGATATTATTCATTGGATTTGTAGAGTTGCATCTCATGGTTGTTGTGTGCGTTAGCATTCTGAATAGAATTTGTAGAATCGTATCTCATGGTTGTCGCGTGTATTGATATTCTGAATAGAATTTGTAGAATCGTATCTCATGGTTGTCGCGTGTATTGACATTCTGAATAGAATTTGTAGAATCGTATCTCATGGTTGTCGTGTGTATTGACATTCTGAATAGCATTTGTAGAATCGTATGTCATTGTTGCCGTGTCCATTGACATTCTGAATAGCATTTGTAGAAATGGTACACACAGAAATGTGTAAAATCAATGATTTATATTGAATTTACACATTCTTGTGTGTATCAATTTCTTGATTTACCATGCCCATTGAACTTATGGGTACTAATATGTCTCACATTTCTGGATTTTCACTTTAAAAATATCGAATTACATGATTATTTGACTATATAGTGAACTTCTTGAGGGCGGGGGTGGGGGGGGGGTAAGGTGGGGGGGGGGGCTAGGGGAGTTGCGTTATAAGGCAGAATTTCTTTGGTCAAATTAGTTGATTAATCACAATTTAGATCAATTTCTGAGATAGTCAACTCGACTAACCACCTCCTTTGCCGGTTCTTACAACATACATGTCTGATGCTGTGTTTTATCTTTGCTCTCTCTCACACACATATATATGTATATATATATACACACACACACATATATATATATATATATATATATATATATATATATATATATATATATATATATATATATATATATATATATATATATATATATATACATATACATATATATACACACACAGTGTTTTTTTCTACAGAAAAATCTGGGTAATCGATGTTTACTAAAAAGTAATGTTCATATCATAAATATAGCGTTGAACTTTCCCCTTCCCCTCCTCTCATTTCCCATCTACACACAGCACACACATAGTACACAGACATATAATTAAAGACAGTTATAAAATGTTCATATTTGAGTCATACCGTAAAAAGCAGTTATATGTTTCCATAGACATCATTCTTATCTCCACAGCTCGACTGTGTGGACACAAAGTTCTGAATTATACCATCTAGCTCTGCCGAAGACGGATATGTCGAGCCATTTTCGCAAATAAAACGGCGACACAGCGCATTTCCATTCTCTAGACTACATCCTTCTGGAAATCTAGTAGGATCATGGTCCTGCTACAAGAGATATCCAGTAGGAGTTTTAGAATGAACGCTGAAGAAGAAGAAGAATACCATCTAGCTTTACTCCATAAGGTTATATTCAGTAACCCAAGTCTCATCACAACTAGCTCCAAAATAAAAATGCTTTCTATTGTAAAAAAATAACAACAAAACAACAACAAAAAAACAAAACAAACAAGAACAAGATAGGTGTCATCGATCGCATAATACTGAAAATCAAGGTTTGGAAGTGATTCGAGTTAAAAAGATATGTACGAGAAGCCTGGTCACACCTCTTGATTCGTATTCCTATATTAGAGTATAACATTTCTTATAATAATTAGCATGAATTAATTCTCACTTTTCTTGTGTTGGTGTGTAGATTTGTAGAATAGTTGATATATTTGTGTGAGGTCTTGAAGGAATTCTTGTTATAATCCCAGTTGCATACGACTCAACGAGCTCAGCGACTCACGTTACTTCTTGCAACAAATTCATATCCACATTGTATATATATATATATATATATATATATATATATACATATATATACATATATGCATACATATATCATGCATGCATATCAATACACACACATATATATGCATACATACACATATTCATATATGTATAAACACACACAAACATATAAATATATGCATACATACATAAATAATGAGGTGCTTTCGGTGTGTAAAATAGGAAAAAAAATGTAATTTGATAAATAGACAAGCCTGTTACACGATACTTGGGGTCGGTGTTAAGGGTTACATTTGCCCGTTATAACGCATTCCTGATGGAAGATCCGGTCTCACTGCGCCCCCTAGTGAGCGAAGTAATGATGGGCGGAGTTAAGTCACAGAAATGGGGTGGAGTCGAGACCATGGGGTCTAATAGCTATCTGTTGTGTTATATACGACGTGAAACGTATGAAAATATTTGCTTTTAAAGATGTCAAATGAAAAAAATGAAAACAAAAGGTGAAGAACTTTAGGATGAACTGGGTGCTTCACTTCTCATGTTCTCATGTGAACTGTGGGAACAAACAGTTCACAAGTAACCCGACGAAGGGTGCTTCAATGTGTCGATGTGAAATAAAAAGATGTGTAACAACGGAACAATATGTTCCTTACAAACACATATCACAACAGTGAACAATAAAACAATATTTACAATACAAACATAAATATTGGAAATTGTAAACAAGAAAACACACGCACGCGCGCGCTCACACACACACACATACATATAAATACACACACAGTTTCAGTGCAAAAGAACAAACTAACAAAACATATAATGTAAATAGGGAAACAATACGTGCAACTCAGGTTAAATAATGGGAATTGTAGGCAAGGAAACAATATGTCGAATGTAAACACAAATTTTGGGAATTGTAAATTTAAAAAAGCCAATATATGTTTGCAGATTATCAGACAAACCACACATGCAGCAAACAATCTTAGTAGATGACATACATGAATACTGTTTTTCTTCTTAGGGAAGCATCGCAGCATGTCACCTATAGGTTACAACGATTATTTTCTTGCTTGTTTGTGGTGTTATTTTTTATGTCTTGTTGTTTATGTCTATACATGCGCCATCTGTGATTGGGAGAGAGCCAGAGATGTATTGAGCATCAATGGGTAGGTGGAGACTAGCTACACTGTTTTCCCAATGCTGAGGCCCATCATAAAGACGAAGTGACTCAGGACGAGACAAGCATTTTGCTTTGAATATTTGGTTACATGCCTGGGAGTCATAGAGAAGTTCTGGCATAACCTGTAGGTAATTGGTGGTGGGGAATGAGCATAGTGAATCATATCCTGGCTGCAATAGCTTGAGTCTGTGTGTGGATATAAACCTACCTTCCTGGTGGGGTGACAGTTATTTTCGGGCTCTCACCCGGGGTGGCTAGAACATTCAGACTCCCCAGCACAATAATGCAATTACAACCCAAAATATTTACAAACGAGATCGGAAGTCTACTCGGTTATGAATTATTTACAAACGAGATTGGAAGTTTTCTCGGTTACGAAGATCTGCAGCAGGAGGTGGGTAAACAGGCAGTGGGTAACCAAGCAGTGAGTAACCAGACAGTGGATAACCAGGCAGTGGGTAACCAGGCAGTGAGTAGCCATGCACCATGCAGTAGGCAACCAGGCAATGGGTAATCAGGCAGTGGGTAACCAGGCAGTGAGTAACCAGGCAGTGGGTAACAACGCAGTGGGTAATCAGGCAGTGGATAACCAGGCAGTGGGTAACCAGGCAGTGGGTAACCAGGCGGTGGGTAACCAGGCAGTGGGTAACCAGGCAGTGAGTAACTAGCCGGTGAGTAACCAGGCAGTGGGTAACCAGGCAGTGGGTAACCAGGCAGTGGGTAACCATGCAGTAGGTAACCAGGCTGCTGTGGCTGAAAAATGGACTACTGTAACGCGAAAAATACAACGCAAACAGAGATATGTGCAATATGCAACACAACAGTGTCGTCAACATTTATGCAAGAAAATTTTTTTATTTCTAAACCTAAAGTTTAGTGCTAAAGTAAAACTGATAATGAAGAAGGTAAAAAATGACAAATGAGCAGAAACCTACACAAACCTAGGTCTAAGGAAAAATGGTAAAAGCGCCTGGGCACTGATCAACAATTTGTCTGGGAAAAGAAGAACAAATGATAAACCTGTAATGCACGGAGGCAGAACAATCACAAAAGACCAGAAAAAGGCAGAACATTTCAACTGAATTTTTGCCAGTGTTTTCCGAGAATGACAAGCAGCGTTTGTACCAACTGACTCAGAAAGAAAAGATTCAAACTACTAGCTCATCCATATTTGAAAATGATTTGGCGAACACATCTGGTAATGATAAGGCAGACAGACTAGCAAAGAAGGGAGCAGACAAGAATAGCCATACACAGAAGCGACCATACACAGTTAAAATAATGTTGAAATCAGTGAACAAAGATATTTGACTGAAAGACTGTGTCATGAACACTGTGAGAGAAATCTAGAAATATATGACAAGCCCAAATTCCAAAGACGTCAACAACTTCCTGCTTAGGAAAGACCATAGTATCATCTGTTGACTTCGCACACAGCATATACAGTTTAGCAATCACCTTAACAAAATACAACCACAACACACTCCAGGGTGTCGGATGTACACGATTCCACATGGAACTGCATACCATCTTTTTGAATGTCTAGCACTGTATTGAGTCAGGAAAATACTTCTCCTTCCGAGGCCAGCTAAGTGAAATATCGTATATGGAACAAAACAAGTTCACAAAGACATAAACATATCACGCAATGGTATTGAGTCAAAATGTATGAGCCATGGACCGCTGGATCAATAGCCAACCAACCAACAAAAAAACGAACCAAACAATGAAACAAGCAACCAACCAAACAAACAACCAACTAACCGAACAACCAACCATCCGACCAACCAACCAAGAACAGACAAGTGATTACACACAGAAATAGAAGAATATGTAATATATACACTGTTGCTGACCTCAAATATTTTATATATTAGCTCAAATACAATTTTATGAAATGCTTTAGTGGACACGTCAGCACGCATTTGACGAACGTCAATAATGATGTTATTTACATATGTTTATATTTACCCTGACTCGCTAGCACATGCACCTGCCAGTCGCACGTTTAGAATCTAGAAGACATCAAGTATCATTATCTTGACTATCTCATTGTGGCTGTGATACAGATTTCAGAACTCCATGGGCGTATACAATCAATCATACAGCAGGAATAGAAACGGCAAACAGACATCACAGTGAGTGGCTGGCCTCAAAATGGTCTGCCTCTTTGACCTTTACCCCCAGAACAAAGGTTCCTTCTTAATTTCTGAGTAATATCTGGAATTATAATGACCTTTCGTGTTGTCCTTCCTAATGCTATAATTTCCAAGAAAATAATCCTAAGTTGTTTCATTTCAGATTTCCACGTGCACCTGTGAATGCAAGGGCTGGATTGTTTCCACAAGGTGAGCAGAAGAAATGATAAATTGATGACGCGACACACCTGAGTGTCCTAAATAACAGTGCCTTGTGACTACAGAAGAGAGACAACACAGCGTGCTTTGCGACTTGAAACAAGAGAAGTGTCAGGTTTCAAAGCCACATTTCAAAGATCTTAATGCGGCCTCTTTGGTGGACCGCTAATTAGGTGATTCCCGCTGCTGTATTTGGCCTTAATTTAAAAAAAGTTAATTTTCTCAGAAAATAACAATTGGGAAATTGTGGGCACTATATTTAGCATAAAATTTAACATTCTATATATACTGTGTTCATTTTCCTATATGGAGACACTATTTCTTCTTTACACTGCTACTTACTTCCACTGCTGATTCTATCCACTGCTGGTTCTATCCACTAATACTTCTATCCACTAATACTTCTATGCACTACTACTTCTATCCACTGCTACTTCTATCCACTACTACTTCTATCCATTGTTGCTTATGTTCACTGTTTGTTCTATTCACTACTACTTCTATCCATTGCTGCTTCTGTTCACTGTTTGTTCTATCCACTACTACTTCTATCCACTGCTACTTCTATCCACTACTGCTTCTATCCATTGCTGCTTCTGTTCACTGTTTGTTCTATCCGCTACTACTTCTATCCACTGCTACTTCTATCCACTACTACTTCTGTCCACTACTACTTCTATCCACTGCTACTTCTATCCACTACTACTTCTATCCACTGCTGCTTCTGTTCACTGTTTGTTCTATCCACTACTACTTCTATCCACTGCTACTTCTATCCACTACTACTTCTATCCACTACTACTTCTATCCACTGCTACTTCTATCCACTACTACTTCTATCCATTGCTGCTTCTGTTCACTGTTTGTTCTATCCACTACTACTTCTATCCACTGCTACTTCTATCCACTACTACTTCTATCCACTACTACTTCTATCCACTGCTACTTCTATCCACTACTACTTCTATCCACTGCTACTTCTATCCACTACTACTTCTATCCATTGCTGCTTCTGTTCACTATTGGTTCTATCCACTACTACTTCTATCCACCACTACTTCTATCCACTGCTGGTTCTATTCACTGTTGCTTCTATCCACTGCTACTCCAATCCACTGCGGCAAGTTTTCATTCTTTGGCAACATATGATAATCTATGTATGTTTTCCGTAGTTGGATCGTGGGCTCTCACGGTATATATATATTGAAGGGAGGAGGGGGAGAGGTAAGACTGTAAGTAACGGTCGGGATAGACTTCTATTAATACAGTGTAACTGTGGTTAGGATAGACTTCCATTAATACAGTGTAACTGTGGTTAGGATAGACTTCCATTAATACAGTGTAACTGTGGTTAGGATAGACTTCCATTAATACAGTGTAACTGTGGTTAGGATAGACTTCCATTAATACAGTGTAACTGTGGTTAGGATAGACTTCCATTAATACAGTGTAACTGTGTTTGGGATAGACTTCCATTAATACAGTGTAACTGTGGTCGGGATAGACTTCCATTAATACAGTGTAACTGTGGTCGGGATAGACTTCCATTAATACAGTGTAACTGTGGTCGGGATAGACTTCCATTAATACAGTGTAACTGTGGTCGGGATAGACTTCCATTAATACAGTGTAACTGTGGTTGGGATAGACTTCCATTAATACAGTGTAACTGTGGTCGGGATAGACTTCCATTAATACAGTGTAACTGTGGTCGGGATAGACTTCCATTAATACAGTGTAACTGTGGTTGGGATAGACTTCCATTAATACAGTGTAACTGTGGTCGGGATAGACTTCCATTAATACAGTGTAACTGTGGTTGGGATAGACTTCCATTAATACAGTGTAACTGTGGTTGGGATAGACTTCCATTAATACAGTGTAACTGTGGTTAGGATATACTTTCATTAATACAGTGTAACTGTGGTTGGTATAGACTTTCATTAATACAGTGTAACTGTGGTTGGGATAGACTTTCATTAATACAGTGTAACTGTGGTTGGTATAGACTTTCATTAATACAGTGTAACTGTGGTTGGGATAGACTTCCATTAATACAGTGTAACTGTGGTTGGTATAGACTTCCATTAATACAGTGTAACTGTGGTTGGTATAGACTTCCATTAATACAGTGTAACTGTGGTTGGTATAGACTTCCATTAATACAGTGTAACTGTGGTTGGTATAGACTTTCATTAATACAGTGTAACTGTGGTTGGTATAGACTTCCATTAATACAGTGTAACTGTGGTTAGGATATACTTCCATTAATACAGTGTAACTGTGGTTGGTATAGACTTCCATTAATACAGTGTAACTGTGGTTGGTATAGACTTCCATTAATACAGTGTAACTGTGGTTGGTATAGACTTCCATTAATACAGTGTAACTGTGGTTGGTATAGACTTCCATTAATACAGTGTAACTGTGGTTGGTATAGACTTCCATTAATACAGTGTAACTGTGGTTGGTATAGACTTCCATTAATACAGTGTAACTGTGGTTGGGATAGACTTACATTAATACAGTGTAACTGTGGTCGGGATAGACTTCCATTAATACAGTGTAACTGTGGTTGGGATAGACTTACATTAATACAGTGTATTTTTTGGGTGGAAAGATATCTTGATTAGAAACCAACATCATCGTACTCTGGATATTCCCAGCCGTAAGTGTTCTCCTCTTCGCTCAAGCAGCCATTCAGGCATGTGCAGATTCAAAGTCCTAGCCGGATGCTGATTATGTTTCCTTTGGATCTTTTCAGATGACACTTTCTTTCCTACCCATCTGGTCCATTTCTGTCACTCTGTGTCATGTGTACGTTATCTCCTTCAGTATCGTATTCCTTCAGTCTGTAGTAAGTCGATGACTGCTCTTATTAGGTCAACCGTAATTCACCTCCGTACTGTACCATCAAGACAATCACAAATGTTTTTATTTCCTGCTTGTTCATTACATTTATTATTTTTCATGCCATGCTTATCTTCGTTTGCGAAGGAGAAACAACATCATCACAACTAAGAACATCATCACAACTAAGAACATCATCACAACTAAGAACATCATCACAACTAAGAACATCATCACAACTAAGAACATTGGAAGTAAGTGAGTTTATCCTGTCGTTATGTCTGGCCTCTGTATGACCAGCGCAGTATATCCATGTAACACTTTGGACAACAGAGTTGTTCAGTAGCTTGATCCACTACTTTCTTAGTATTTGGGTTATCTTATGTCGCATGCATTGTTCTATCTTACGTAGATTAGCAATAGAGAAGTTCGGCATAACCAGTAGTCAATTGGTGGCGGGGAATGAGCACAGTGAACCATATCTTGGCTACAATGGCTAGGAGCAGTGCATAGATTGAAACCTACCTTCCTGGAAGTGTGATAGTTTTTCTCTGGCTCTGTCCCGGGGTGGGCCAAAAATCCTAGACTTCCCAGCAATATAATGCCATTTAATGGCATTAGGTCAAAGGGCATGAGCCCATGGATCGCTGGATCAACAACCAACCATCTTACGTAGCATGTTTTGCCATTTAAGAGTATCTGTGAGTTAGAATTTTAGTCACAAACCAAGTGCTGCCGTTATTGCTTGTATCTGCACATTCTTGTTCGATGTGGTGGTGAAGTAGTCAGACAATTTCTTCAACACTTTTCTGTCATTCCTGTAGGCAATAAAAGCCCAGTAAGAACGAGCACATGTACATAAGATAATTTCCAAATTCGCTCGGGAGTGAGGCAGGGATGTGTACTATCCCTCCCTCCTATTGTTTATCACATACATAGATCCAGGGCCGGTCTTAGGCTATTGCAATCTATGCGGCCGCAGTGGGCCCCGCACTTCATAGGCCCATAAATTCATATTAGAATGTATTTTATTATCCTCTTCCCTACCCAGACTGGGCCCCGCGCAATCCGTTTCGCATTGGGCCCCTCAATTGTTAGGGCCGGCCCTGCATAGATCACATATGCAGAGTAGCAAAGACAACGGAAGAAAACAACACGAAGGATAACAAACAAATTGCTATTTGTAGACGACCAAGGACTAGTAGCTGCATGAGAAGAGCAACTACAAAGACACATTAGAAAAGACCGAAGTAATGAAGATAGGAAGATCTGAAAGAAACACACATATATATATATATATATATATATATATATATATATATATATATATATATATATATATATATATATATATATATATATATATATATATATATATATATATATTGGAAACCATATAATTCACATACCTAAGAAGCAATATAACAACAGACGGTAAGAGTAGTAAAGAGATACACAATAGGGTGTAGTAAAGCATAGCAAGCCCTAGGGCAAATGACACCAATCTTCAGAAACAAAAATGTAGACTTAAACACCAAGATAACACTGCTCAAAACGATTATTATGCCAACGCTGTGCTACCAATTCCAAAAGTGGATAACGACAGCACAAGACAAACGTAAACTTGTGACAGCTGAAATGGCATGCTTACGCAGAATCCTAGGAATATCACTAAGAGACAGAGAGAGGAATGAGGACATTAGACTAAAAACCGGTACCACCCTAATATTGGAATATATTAAGAGACAACAAATCAATTGGTCTGCACACATCTGCAGACTACCATCAGACAGTGTACCACAGAAAGCTATGCTGCACAGATACAGTGAAGGCAGACCTAGAGGCGTGCCACGAAAACAATGGATCGCCAAGATAAAAGAGAAAAAAATATTCCAATAGAGCTATTAAGCAAACAGTGACCTACCAACTTTCACCATTATTTCTTCACCCAAAGATCAAGATGGAAATTAAAAAAAAAAATTATTTCTACAATTTTTATACGAACATTCTGCTACCAATGTCAAAAATGGCCTTTTAAAAGCGTCGCTGCAGAGGAAATCGCTACATGCGAAATGAAGTGTCTGAGAAAAGCTGCAATGGTTGCTAAACTAGATAAAATAAGAAATGAAGAAATTAGGAAAAGAGCTGGTATAATATAATGTATCGAACATATTGAAGGATAGTAAGTAAAATGGTTCGATCACCTTATGAGAATGAACCCAAACCAAATACCAGTAAGAGCATATAACAAAAAATATTCGGGCGTAAAGCCAAAGGTAGACCAAGAAAACGGTGGATAGAAACATGAAGATAACCTTGAACAAACATGGACTAAATGTAACCACGGCGACATATCTGGCCTTGGAACGACAGCTTAAGCTCCCACCTTTACGCTTAACGGCAAGTGTGGTACGGTCAACCATCATTCGTCTGGGGACAGACAATAGACAATTAAGAGCTTAACTTCCGGGTTTGAGCGAAAGTCAACAACACAATTAGCTTAAGGGAGATGCGGATAGATAACAATTTCGGTACATCATCCATATGGTTATTGAAGAAAGAGTAGAAAGATTTTTAAAAAGTGGACTGTGGTATGAATTGTGCTGTGCTTGTTCCCACTTTGCGTGGTATGAAATTATTGTCCATTGAAACGATAATCGCGCTCTCCATATCCGGGAGACGGAATCTGACAAGCACCAGAGATTTTCATTCAGATATACCGCAGATAATTGGTGATTCTGACAGGAGAAATACCTCTATCAAGATATCTGCCTGGATAGTAGTCATTTGATGCCAACTAGTCAGGTATACCTGACCTCTACCGGAATAGTCATTCTTGATCGGTCGTCAAATAAACTCACTGCTCTTAACCTGCCTGTCTTTATTTCTTCCTAGCCTTACCGCTGTATTGGGACTGGGGGGGGGGGGGGGTGTCCATGCATTATTTCAACAATTAGGACGGGAATCTGAAATAGTTTGGCAGTTGTTGACAAGGGCAGGGGGTGGGGGGCGACGATTGATAAAAACATACGTCAACACATTTTTAAACATAATCGTTTGAATAGGAGAAAAATTTCCGAAAATTTGGACAAAAATTCGAGAGGAGAAAGAAAGGTAGACACAATTAGCATAATTAATCAGGGGAGGGAGAAATAGTTATCGAATGAAAAGAATTCTCGGCAAGTATTTGACAAGGTGGGGGAAGGGGGAGGGTAAAAAATTGCCAGAAACATGTTCAATTAACTTATGTCCAATCCCATTATCAGCTTTTTGCAATGGAACATATTGTAGAAAGCATAATAAGGTTTTTCTTGATTTATTTTTCACTGTCAATATAAATGTTAATCTTTCATAATTGTGTGGATGTGAAAAACATACAATTAATATTAACTTAACACTAATGATTTATAAATTGGGAGTCGAGCTTGTATACAGTCTTCTTTTTCTGCATTCGACAGAAAACTAGATGCATTCTGTTATAGTTCATAACTTGACCCGCAATATCTGCGTGTTTCGACACGACACATCCAACTTCAGTATAACTTTTGAGTTACTTTGACATTCGGAATTGGACAGCCTACTTAACTACAAATATGCTTAGCCGCCTCTTACGACATGCATAGCAAGTCACTGTGTTGCAATTCTTTACTCCCCTTTCGAGCCTCCTAATATATGCATGAAGTAAATAGTCAACAATAGTCGAAAGTTAAATGGCTATGACACATAGACATCATGGCTATAAAGCCAGAGGAAGACCAAGTAAAATATGGATCACAGAAATCAAAGAAGCCACAGGAACAAGCTTACAAACAGCACACAAGAAGGCCATCTCCAGAGAACTCTTCCACTCCTGACACCGCAAGGCAAAGGGCACAGCGTATAGATAGATAGATAGATAGATAGATAGATAGATAGATAGATAGATAGATAGATAGATAGATAGATAGATAGATAGATAGATAGATAGATAGATAGATAGATAGATAGATAAATAGATAAATAGATAAATAGATAAATAGATAGATAGATAGACAGACAGACAGATAGAATAGTCAACATTAAGTATGATACTGATCCAGACCCCTTTACACGCAATCACGGTTGCCTGAATATTAAGATAAATGCCTGGTTGGTAAACCATACATGAAGAAGTACTACAAAATACTGTATAAGAAAAAATAAAACCAAACACATACATAGACTTGTTGACATATGCTGAAATACTAGTCATATCCAGTACGGGTTTCTAGCTTCTGTCAGTGAACTGTGTAAAAGCTCTTCCTATGCTACCAAAATATTTCGACAAGATTTGAAGTCGTTTATAACGAATATAGCAAACTGTGCAGTTTTGCGATGAACAGATCTAGTTGAAAGAACGAATATAGCAAACTGTGGAGTTTTGTCACGGACATTTCTAGCTGAAAGAACGAATATAGCAAACTGTGGAGTTTTGTCACGGACATTTCTAGCTGAAAGAACGAATATAGCAAACTGTGGAGTTTTGTCAGGGACAGATCTAGTTGAAAGAACGAATATAGAAAAGTATAGAGTTGTGTCAGGGGCAGATCCAGCTGAAAGAACGAATATAGCAAACTGTGGAGTCTATAGAATATAGAAACGTTCTAAAAAGTATCTATATTAGCCTCACAGACTGCTGCAATGTCTTCGACAACGAAAAATTAATGTCTGAAATAATTAGGCATAAATTGAAAAGACATTATACTGATAAGAAATACACATTGAGAGCAAACTGCACCTATATATTGTGAATGTAGCTATTCACCATACAGAGAAATAAAAAAGAGAATTAAGACAATGATGAATTTTATCACCTATCCAATTTAACATCTAGATAGTGTGTGTCATGTGACGTATTCCTTCCAGAACGTTGTCTTCCCAATGAACTCTCTGAACCTCTCTCTGTCTTGGGCGATGTGGCTTGCATTTTCTAGCGATGTATTCATATTATCTTTAATGTCGTCAGTCCATCGTCTTCTTGGTCTGCCCCTTCTCCTCTTCCCAGGTACTCTTCCCTCCATTATTTGTCTTTCTAAACAGTTATGTCTCTTTATATGACCAAACAGGCGTAGTTTTCTTTTTGTTATTGTGTTTAGTAACCAACACTCTGGAATATTCAATGTGTTTATAATATCTGAGATCTAGATAGACACATCTTTAAACTGATCGAAGGAATGACAGTGCTCAAGATAAATGGGAAAATGAAAAAAAAAAAATCTTTCATATGCACATGACATAATCCACTAAGCAGAAAGTGAACGGAAACTACACAGACTAATTGAACACGTAGACAAATTCAGTTAGAAATATGAAATATAGACTAAATATTAACATTAAAAGAAACTTATAATTAAACAAAATTAAGGGGAAAGCAATAGTAAATGATACAATACAATAAATACTAAAATACCTGATGATACAAATACATAGACTTTGCAACAAATTAATATTTTTCATTATCTGGAGCACAATAATAAAATGATGACAGATGAGAAACAGATGTTAAAAGGAGAATAGAAATGGCTAAAAGTACTTTCAGTGATATTAGTAAGCTACTAAAAATTTTTTTTTTAAAACCACAAACTATAAATGAAAATTTAAAAAAAGTTACATCTGATCTATATTGATGCATGGTTTAGGAACATGGATAATTAAATAACAGCTACAAGATAGAATAGAGATAGACAGAAGAATAGGGAGAACAATAGCCACGCTTCTAGAAGAGCGCATGGTTGGTTAGAGATACAATACCATATACTGTCAATTAAAAAAAAATACTGCATTTTACCAGTTCAGGCGTTGCAGGGAGGGGATTGAATAGCTGTGTGATAAAGGCCGCAGGCTCTTGCTGTCGCCACGTCATGTACAGAGTGAGTTTAATTTACCTTCCGACAGAAAAAAACCGAGTACTTACCAGGGATCGAACTCTAGACCTCACTCGTGTGAGACTAGCGTTCTAACCTCTCGGCCATGCGCCACACCCTATATACCACACCATATCATATACGAGATTATACAATCACGGCAAACGTCAAATGCGTCAGATGATAATTTTTTCCAATGATTCAACAGGTCTTGAAGTTTTCATTGGTAACACTTTAGCTCCCACTTCAAGTGTCTTACTGCATACTTTGAGAGACCCTGCTTTACACCAAGTCCTTCTACAGAATTGTCCTGCATCTATATTTCAAACAGTGTTACTTATCTTTCTGATGCGATTTATCTTATTGATGCGCCTCAAACTTTACATATACTTTGTGTCTCCCGGCAATGAGAAGCGTGGAATAACAGTCGGGTGAAAAATAAGTGACTATATTTGGAATCTGCACGAATGAATAATCTCAAGATGGGATTATTTAAACCATCTAAACTCTGGACAGTAGTTTAACTCCACAAACTAAACTCTGGACAACACATTATCCAATATTTAAACTCCACAAACTAAACTCTGGACAACAACACATTGTCCAGTAGTTTCACTCTACAAACTAAACTCTGGACAACACATTGTCTAGTAGCTTAACTCCATAAACACATTATCATTAAATATTTTTGTAGTCCAATCGATTTCTTATTTCTCCACTCTCAACGAGATTAAAATAACTGTGATAAATATTGTAATGATAGGCCTTCTCATCTTAATGTGTTCGGGGCATCCAGAAAGCAGCAGCCAAAAATTGGAGAGACAGCAACAACTACTTTGGTATGAAGACCCATTGTTGTATGGATGAAATGACTGCTTCCCGAGGCAAGCTTTCTTTGAGAGAAAAACCAATGAAAATTCTGAAAAGAATGAGAAGTAAAGAAACACGAGTCAGTGAAGCACACTCGAAAGTTGAAGCAAAAAGGCTATAGTGGTAGCTCATTGTTTGGTGTGGTTCCCTTATCAAGGACTCGAGCTTTGTTGACAAGTGCTCACAGCTGACCTATAACCTTGTCACGCAGGTGACGGTAGACGACAGAGTACTAATGGGGAGGTCTAGGAATGATGGGAAAGAAGTAACAGGTATTTCCGTGAAGTTTCTCACTTTTACTTGCAGTAAATCTCTCAATGAAAAGTAATCAAACACTTTAATAGAAAGGGGGTGTGTTTGGAAAGAAATTGGTGGGTTCTACACTCTGAAAATAGAAAACAAAAGGAAGGTGGACTTGTAATCTTGAAAATACTGAACACTTGAGGGTAAACAACGTCAAGGAAGATAAAGAAGGAAGTATTCGACGGGATGACAAGATGGCGTATGCTGGGATGTCTGTTAGTTCGTGAAAAGTCTGGACTACTTGTCTGAGAACACTGTTAAAACCTCTGAGTATGATAAATTATTGAATCACAAGGAGTGTCAGCGATAACTTAACAAGTTGCAACAGTGGGACTGTGGTAAGCCGCAGGGGCAGGACAGTGTCAACGGAAATAGGTAAAGTGTTGTCAATAGATGAATGAAAAGGTCTAGAATAGTACAGAATCGCAGACAATTTCAGCTAAAATGTATTCATCAGGATGAAAATTAATGCGAGCTGTTACCTTTTTATCTCAATTCCACTGCGTATAAGTAATATCTCTCTTACCTTTTCATTGTTATATTTCCTTTTTTTCTCATCTTCTTTTCTTTTCTCTTTGCTTCTTTTCTTATGGATTGCTATACATCGTGCACAGTATGTATGTTTTCATGGAAATTCCAACGTGTCATCATTATTACTGTAGTAATGTTCGTACACTGTATTCCATAATGACAAATGCGTTAATGTCGAAACGTCGTTAGTGCTTGTGCTTCGATTTTAGTATGTCGTTTTAACTATTTTTAATACGTTACTGTACCTATTCCTCTTCATATTGTAATGTGACCTGCGATGCTGGTATTCTAATGTTAAACAGTTCTTCGTTATTAGCAAGTGCCAGAAATCTCTCATATTTTGACGACTTACCTGTCATCATCAAGTGGCGTCTCTGCAACGAACGTTGACTGCAAAGGACGTCCAACATCCTCTGTTTCTTGCTCTAGTGGTGCACTCGGTAAACTCGGTAGCCTAGTTGCTAGTGGGCATACAAGCTATCACCGGATTACAACGTGCCAGTATTTGAAACCACGACTGGACAAAAAAAATCCGGGTTTTGATTTCTCGATTGACGCGACCACCCCTCCATTAATTAATATGTAAATGAGTACCTCATGCATGAGTTAGGAGAGGTAAAGACAGCAAGTAAGGGAACTGACCCCCCAATCTAATAGTTTCTGCGGCTTAGTACATGAAGAGTTAGTCTTCATTTTCGACGGCAGGTTGCTGCCATGGGACATACCTTTACCTATAATGAGATATTGAGATCTGGCGAACATACGAGTAATTACAACATGTAAGATAGAAGGCAAGAGAGGACGAGACGAAAACGTGAGAAAATAGATAGTTTGACATTTTGGCATGGCAACGAGTCAAGAACGAACCTGATAATTGTGAAGATCCGTGATCACCCACGCCAGTCTGCACAGCGCCTGATGTTGATGACCCTAAACTTACTTCTAATTCAAGGAAAGCGAACGTTTTTCTTCCAGAATCACAATACAAACTGACCAATACTGTTGTTATTCTTCTCATTTAACATCATGGAATCATACTTGTCCAGCAAATGAAGTCAGGATTATTATGATCTATTCCAAGGTTGACATCGAAGGGTAACATCTTATGTCTCTAGACCATAGATGAACAACCATTTCGGATCGGCTGACATGATTGAGCACTTCCCACATGGAATGGGACCAGCAATATTTTCTTTCTTAGTCATTTGAAATGTTAAATAGTATTTTAGGAGTTCAGAGATCAGTGCATATATTATTATTTTTATTCATCTTGGTGGGCCGATAAAAATGGCACAGCAGGCGCGTTTTCCCTACATCTGCTTTAGACATAACGCGAACCACAAACGTGAAAATGAGATCTATGCATTCAACATTATCAGCAATGTTTATATTTCTTGTTATTCTTATATAGAAAATGTGTTACTGATTTCTTAGAAGCTTATTTTGTAACGTATGTGTTTAATTACTGATTTCTTAATTGCTTATTTTGTAACGTATGTGGTTAGTTACTGATTTCTTAATTGCTTATTTTGTAACGTATGTGGTTAGTTACTGATTTCTTAATTGCTCATTTTGTAACGTATGTGGTTAATTACTGATTTCTTAATTGCTTATTTTGTAACGTATGTGGTTAGTTACTGATTTCTTAATTGCTTATTTTGTAACGTATGTGGTTAGTTACTGATTTCTTAATTGCTTATTTTGTAACGTATGTGGTTAGTTACTTATTTCTTAATAGCTTATTTTGTAACGTATGTGGTTAGTTACTGATTTCTTAATAGTTTATTTTGTAATGTGTGTGTTAATTACTTATTTCTTAATAACGTATTTTGTAACTTTTGTGTGTTTAATTACTGATTTCTTAATTGCTTATTTTGTAACGTGTGTAGTTAACTACTGATTTCTTAATAGCTTATTTTGTAACGTTTTGTGGTTAATTACTGATTTCTTAATAGCTAATTTTGTAACGCATGTGGGTAATTGCTGATTTCTTAATAGCTTATTTTGTAACGTGTGTGGTTAATTACTGATTTCTTAATAGTTTATTATGTAACGTATGTGTTAATTATTGATTTATTAATAGCTTACTCTGTAACGTATGTGGTTAATTACTGATTTCTTAATAGCTTATTTTGTAACGTATGTGGTTAGTTACTGATTTCTTAATAACTTTTTTTGTAATGTGTGTGTTAATTACTGATTTCTTAATAACTTATTTTGTAATGTGTGTGTTAATTACTGATTTCTTAATAACGTATTTTTTAACGGTGTTTAGTTAACTACTGATTTCTTAATATTTTAAATAAACATTTCTATTAGATAACAAATATTGTGAAAAATATATATAAATAACTATATGAGTTTCCTAATTTAAAAACAAAAAGTGTCGATGACTACAAAAGATGCTGCCATGGGCCACAAATTTGAGAGCTTTGATGTGTTAGATGGCTTATAAATAGTTAATCCATCTATGTTTATCTTGTCCGTGATCAAATTTTGCTAGTTAGACAAATTATTTTAAAATGTAATACAAATGCGATATATGTACATATTCTTCTTCTTCAGCTTTCATTCTCAAACTCCCGCTGGATCTCTCTTGTAGCAGGACTACTAGACCTTCAGCAGGATGTAGTCCAGATAATGGAATGTGTTGTGTCGGCCTTTTATTTGCGCCAATGGCCCGACACATACGCCTTTGCGGAATATGTATATATAATATAGAACGTTGTTCAATCAGGGTCTTAGATTCGGCTACGGAATAGGGAAGGGGCCTGAGTGCCTTTCGATTTTTGTGGAATTTCGACGAATGATAATCTTTTCTTAGTAAATTTGTTCAATGGGGGAGGAAAGGGGTTAGCACTTGGTTGTTGTGGGGCCCCTGCTAATTATTACTTAGTAAATTTGTGACATGGAAGGGGGTTTCCATGGATTGAATGCTTCCTTTCCAGTACTGAATGCCATGTTGTAGTTGTAATAAGTCCCGAATGTCACGTGATTACATTCTAACATAACTACAATGTATTTAAATCAATGTATATTAAGACAGGAGAGCTATGACACCTGCCCTATGTGCCAAGCGTGGCACAAAAGGAAAATGATGATGATATTAAGGCAGACCAAGTTTAAACCCCCCCTCCCCCTTATCTACGCGCTTGTGCTATACATTCAGGTACATATACAGTAGTTAAGATATAATGAAATCACGTGACATTTGGGAGGCATTAAAACCTCTAGTTTTCGGATCATATGTCATGTACCTGCAGCTCGCACAGAATAGCTAGAAATGTATTAATGAGGGATCCAGTTTTCTCTTGACATTGTCAGAAGCAGCTGCACTCACAACACGGTGGAATGGTTTGGACACAGCAGGACACATCATCCTAACAAAAGAACGTTCCGTCAAATTACTGGTCTGGACTGCTCATGCAGAGCCTCTGTTGGCGTCAAAAGAGGAAGCACCGTGTGGTACAAGACTGCGGTCAGACTGGGCGTATACCTCAACACGTTTTGATCTTCAAGAAGGCAATTTTTTCACACACAAATAATGCTCCTTTTAATCTAGAAGCACACCTGAAAGTGTGACAAATTGTGGCAGTTATAGAGAAATATTGTTATAACCTGTGACCACGGCAAAACTTGAGTCGTTCAAATAAAACGTGTTCCTATCAATTTACTACTTTTACTCGCGTGTGTGTTGTCAAGATACGAAAGGGGAGCAGAGAATAGCAATACTTCTACCTGCCATAGATGTCGCAAGAGGCGAATAAGGTTGTTTTGCGTGTAGAGTAGGCTGCTCCGTCGCTTAGAGAACCATTGTGAACCAGAAACCCTTTTGAAGTCGGATGTATCAGAGTGAAATACGCAGCTATCGTAGCTAAGCTATTAACCGTTACATAGCGCATTCCGTGTTCTTCAGTATTTCTGGAACGTACACATAAGAAGAATCTTCTTCTTCTGTCTGTCCTCATGTACCTTTCGATGTTGAGGGGAGAGTGATTGTACGGTCTTTTGCCCTTCTATTTGCCTCTTCTGCTGTTATATTTCCGAGTGTCTCTAATACACTATCTATCCACCTTTTACGAGGGCGTCCAATAGGTCGACTGTTTTCGTATCGTTTGTTAAGTGTGTTTTTGGATAATAATAGGAAGAATAAGCCTACTTATTCCTATCAATTTATTACTTTGACTGCTCGACCTATCTGTGTGTTGTTGTAACCAGATGAAAGTATATTGTTCAATGCGTTAGTAAGTATGCCATTTAAAATGACATCTATAACATATTACGGTGCCAGACTAAGACTTTCTACATCATGATCAGGAAACACTAAGAGCATCTATTTCTTCGCGGAAGACTTAACAAAATACATGTCTTGCAAACAACTCCAGAATTGACATGATCTCCACAGTCTATTAGAGGCCTAGCTTCTGACTTCTGGACTAAATCATAACTTTCCGTTTTAGCAATACCTTACACTTGTTATCTCTGCGCCTATGTACATATTTTAAATAAAGGATATCAGCTATTCTCGAAAGTTTTACTTGAACCGCGACTTCTTTTATTTTTGATGGTGATGCGCCCGGATTTCAATAAAACTGAAATATGTTCGTGGTTGAAAGAGTCCAGCCAGGGCCGGTCTTAGGCCATTGCAACTTATGCCGCCGCAGTGGGCCCCGCACTTCATAGGCCCATAAATTCATATTAGAATTTATTGTATTATCCTCTTCCCTACCCAGACTGGGCCCCGCGCAATCCGTTTCGCATTGGGCCCCCCAATTGTTAGGGCCGGCCATGAGTCCAGCACAAACGGTAGTTTTTTTAATTTAAAAAAAAAAGAATATTTTGTTAGACGTGATTGACAATACGTTATATTGTGAGTCATGTGACGTATTCTCTCCGGAAATTTGGGCTTTGCTCGTGTGTTGCCGGGGCCCGAAAGGGGAGCAAAGAATACCAACACTGTTTACCTTCCACGCATGTCGTAAAAGGCGACTAAGGAGGTTATGGGATGGAGTTGGCTGTCCCATCCCATATAGAGTCAGTGGCCCAAAGCCATGCTGAAGTCGGTTGTGCCATGCCGAAAGGCGCAGATATCGCAGCAATGTTGTAAACAATGACACAGCGCATTCCGTTCTCCGGACTACATCCTGCTAATCTGCAGGAGTCTGAGAACGAACGCAGAAGAAGAAGAACACGCGGCTTGCATTCTCCAACGGCGTATTTATGTTATCTTTAATGTCGCCAGTCCCTTATCTTCTTAGTGTACCCTTTCTCCTCCCAGGTGCTCTGACCTCCATTATTTGTTTTTCTAAATGTGAATGTCATATTACAGTTGTTAACTCTCTAGTGGATCTTGTATTTAATGTTTTATGCAATCTTAGCGCGCTAGATTTTTGTGAACAGATGAATTTGAGCAGCTAGAAGTCATTTATGATGCCACTACTGCCACCAGCAAAGAAGGACCCCCAAGATTTCATTATGGAATTTCACGCTACATCAAGTTCTCTCCCTTCTATACAATGTCCGAAAATTTATAGCCGTCATTCCGGACCTCTGAACTAAAGAACTAATTTTAAACCAAAAAAAATCCGTTGAAAAATGTGGAAACAATGGGGATTGTTTTCAATCACAGCGGCCTATGGTACTTAAAAAACAACGATGTTTGTCCCTACTGACTTTTAACGTTGAAATTATAACATTGCAGACCATGCAAACACTCCCTGGGGTTATTCCACTTGCGTCTTCACAGCTACCAAAAACTGATCAGTTGAACCTGCTCCGTCCTCGGATTGTTTTTTGCGTTCCTTCTCAAACTCCCACCGGATATTCTTATAGCAGGATATTGGGGACACAGGATTTCCAGCAGGATGTATTCCAGAGAAAGAAATTGCGTTGTCTCGCCGTTTTTTGTTTTGGAACGAATCACAATCCGGCCTTAGTAACTAGTGCATTCAATGTTTTTTACATCTTCCACTGAATGGTTCAATTTTCAGTTCAATGAAAATATTTTAAAATCACAAACGATTCATAGGTCGACCGAGCAAAATAAAATGGGTACCAGATCTTCTTAGAAAGGCGACTGACGTCACTTCATTCCCACGTATGCCGGGTTAAAGAAAAATACGGGTCTAACACCATATTTCCCATACGTTTCAATGGCGTGAAAAGGGAAATTATTTTTTTTTTTAAACTGAATGGTGGACTTCTATAACAATATCGGTAATATAGTCGGCCAGACGTACAAGATAACTGTTTCCTTTAATTAGCCGCTGGTCACCACGTAAAAAGATAACAGCGGTCACGGATGCTTGGCCTGTTGTTGCTGTCTTGTGTATTTATCATAGGCACAGACATGTCACCCACCGTCCTCATCGAAATCGGCTTATCTAACTCAGACTCAATTGTCTTTTCTCCTAAACTGAAATATAGTCATATTTCACTATATAAATCAAGTTTCTTATGTCATGTTACCATTACTCGTATTTCACTATATAAAGCAAGTTTCTTATATCATGTTACCATTACTCGTATTTCACTATATAAATCAAGTTTCTTATGTCATTACTCGTATTTCACTATATAAAGCAAGTTTCTTATGTCATGTTATCATTAGTCGTATTACACTCTATAAACCAAAATTCTTATGTCATGTTACCATTAGTCGTATTTCACTCATATAAATAAAATTTCTTATGTCATGGCACCATTACTCGTATTTCAATGTATAAACCACGTTTCTAATGTCATATTGCCATTAGTCGTATTTCACTATATAAACCACTTTTCTTATGTCATGTTGCCATTAGTCATATTTACATATTTTTTTTAAAGAATAGCAAAAAACTATGTAGCAATTTCCTACTTTTTCTGCTCATTATTTTTTGTCCATGGTTGGGACGTGGGGGTGGGGGAGTGGGGTTTAAAATTTTAAAATTAAAATTGAGATGGATATCCACAGAAAGATGTATGGGAGCACTGAGGAGCTTTCAAATACAGCAGCATTTATTAAGAAAACAGGACTTGCTGTGTAGTCATGTCAAACTCCGAACGAGAAGAAGAAGAAAATTAAAAACATAATTAAGCAAAGGGTTTTAATGAGTTCTTGACTGTTGTTGGCACGGAGACCTGGTAAATAAAATTGACAACAAAAAGTAGCGCAAATTATGGACAGAGTCAAGAAATGCTGACACATAAGTCAAATGTCACATCTATACCTCCGTTCAATTTTCCATTAGTCTTATCACAATCTTTGTTTTTCTGTAAACATATTTCACCAGCTGAGTCTCCAAAGAGTTTCCCAACTCGATCCGCCTTTGTCGGTGATGTGACAGAATGAGAAATACGTGGTCGGGACATGAGAGACTACCCGACCCTGGAAACAGCTTGGCATCGAGAGATAATGACCCGGCAAAAGGGTCTGTGGGGATTCACGGTTCATCTCTGATTTCTCGTTGACATATTGTCCTCTGGAAACCGAGGCGAACTTTCCAAGCTGCTGCTAGTCATTACAGATGATCGAGATATTCATGGAAGAAGAGGGAATCTTTCAGAGATTGGGACTGAGGGGGGCGTGGTGCTGAGGGGGTGTCAAATGTACACTGCCAAAGTTTTAAAAAAAGTTAAAACTGTTTGAAAAGAATTAACAGAATAACTGTCAATAAGGTCGGATCTCAACTAGGCACCCTATATAATATTTAAAAAAACTATCCAGACAGGGAACTAAAAGTAGAATAGTCTGTTTCATTACAGACTTTTGTAAAGACGGTTAACTAGTAATTAAAAGTTCACATTCCTTAAATTATTTGAAGATTTATCTAACTATTAATAGCATGTTACTTTCATGTGACCCTTCGTGACATACTAGTTGAGACGTTCACCATGTGCTCACGAGATCTAGGGTTCGAAACTGGCAAGTGTCTTTTGTACAAAGTTGCTTTTTTCCTGAGATACCTACGGATTGTTTCTTGAGACTACGGAGTTTCGTGATATGAGAGTTTCTCTCGGCAGGAGTTGGGTCGCTTCTTTGAAATCCAAGTATAATGAAGTCAATTCTCTACGCCTTTTCAACCCTTTTCCCCTTTGATCATTCAGTGACTTTACTTTGCTGATGTACTTTCAAACATTTTTGTCATCTCTATCAGCATCTATTGTAAATATTTTATTCCGATTCTGAAGATTCTGAGAGATTTAGGATTCACATGGCTTAGTGATTAAGCTGTCTAGTGGTCAATAGATGCACTGAAAAACGACTGATCTGACGCTCAGAGTTAATCATGTACTCAACTATCGTTTGGCTATTTTCAAAGTCGAATGGATGAGAAAAAAACGCAACAATCTGGCATACCATGCATGTCATAAGAGGCAACTAAGGAGGCTTGACTGTGGAGGTTGACCACCTCATCCCATTGAAGATCAACAAGATGAAAAGTAATTTTAAGACGAATGTGTCGGGTCTAAAAGCGTATATAGCACAGTTAAGTTGTAAACCATAAAATTGACAATACAATTCGGCCTCTAGGCTATAGCCTGTACAAATGGGGAGTTTGAGAGGCATCTCAGGGTTATGTCTGTTAACATTTGGAGGTTTGAGAACAATCGCTGGGCTGTACCCTGTTAACATGCAAGAGTTTGAGAGCAATCTCTGGGCTATACCCTGTTAACATACAGGAGTTTGACAGCGATCTATGGACTATGCCCAGTTAACATGCAGGGGTTTGACAGCGATCTATGGACTATGCCCAGTTAACATGCAGGGGTTTGACAGCGATCTATGGACTATGCCCAGTTAACATGCAAGGGTTTGACAGCGATCTATGGACTATGCCCAGTTAACATGCAAGGGTTTGACAGCGATCTATGGACTATGCCCAGTTAACATGCAAGGGTTTGACAGCGATCTATGGACTATGCCCAGTTAACATGCAGGGGTTTGACAGCGATCTATGGACTATGCCCAGTTAACATTCAAGGGTTTGACAGCGATCTATGGACTATGCCCAGTTAACATACAGGGGTTTGACAGAGATCTATGGACTATGCCCAGTTAACATGCAGGAGTTTGACAGCGATCTATGGACTATGCCCAGTTAACATGCAGGGGTTTGACAGCGATCTATGGACTATGCCCAGTTAACATGCAAGGGTTTGACAGCTATCTATGGACTATGCCCAGTTAACATGCAAGGGTTTGACAGCGATCTATGGACTATGCCCAGTTAACATGCAGGGGTTTGACAGCGATCTATGGACTATGCCCAGTTAACATGCAGGGGTTTGACAGCGATCTATGGACTATGCCCAGTTAACATGCAGGGGTTTGACAGCGATCTATGGACTATGCCCAGTTAACATGCAAGGGTTTGACAGCGATCTATGGACTATGCCCAGTTAACATGCAGGGGTTTGACAGCGGACACGTAAGAAGATGATGTATAACGTTGACGTGAGCTAATAGGTTGAGATGGTCGCGACCTTCTTATTTCTTCTATCAGCGATAGTACTTCTGGCGCTCGTTCTGAAACTAACTGGGGATAGAAGGATGTTGTCAAGCAATTAAGATTTAAGTCATACATATTGTTTATTGACTGTATCAAAAATTTGAAACAATATTGTCAATGTTTTAAGTTCTACTCAATCTTCCTGGCAGAGGGTACAATGAAAAAATTTGAGTCACACAGGAGTCACGCGACTGAGTAGCTCGCCGAAAGAGCACAAGCTGTGGGATGTCCCCGATGTCCGGTATGTGAGCAAAGCTGAATAATGATATTGCACTCTGCAGTTCAAGAGGAATATGTCCTGAGCGTGTAGTCGTAGGATCAGCCATACTTTCTGTAGAAGATCTAGTGTCGAAAATTAGAAGACCGATCATGTGCTTAATGAAATAATGGGTCCAGCAGGCAGGGAGGGACATTGCTCTCAGGCATTACTGCACATTTCCTGTAGATCAATCCGCTTGGCTATGGTAATTGCTACTGGCAACATTGCAAGTAACTTTATCCAAAGCTTTCCGCACTTAGCGACATCACATTCAGTTTAGCTGCCATTTTAGTCCACAAACTGCGCGTGCGCAGAGATTTTAATGTCGGCCATTTACTTCCGGTGACGAAATGCGCAGCGGAAGAAGGAGGCGGTGACCTTCAGGAAAATTGAACGAACATGGAGAATTCAAGTCACTGCTGCCATATACGCGTGTCACAGACAATACTAATAAAAGTGAGAGGATTACGAATGACCGTTAACTTGTGGAAACTTTAGAAGCTCTTGATTGTGCCTATGGCGTGCCGTCAACATCAGTTAATTCTGCAGGCAATTCTTTTCCGTGTTGGAAAATTCTCTGCTAAAAGCGACGAGCTTCCAGACATGAAATCTCAAGTTTAGTTGTAACACAACTCCTTTTCTGTACGATTGCATTATCGATACTGGACGTAGTCGTTAATCAAAGGTAGCATTTCATCTATAGCTTTAGTTCTAAGTTGGTGTTTGAAATCAATATCGTATTGCTACACAATTATGTTGCACTTTTTTTTCGGAAAGTTGTAATCAGAAAAAGGGTTGTCATATTAGTCATTTAGACGAACGACTCAATAGAGAGATAAAAGCAAGATGTAAAAAGAAAATACTGTGACATACCAGCTATCACCTTTGCTATTGCACCCACAAATCAATATTGAAGTAAAGACGCAATGATTAAGAGCATCTTTATACAAACACTATGCTACTAATGCCAGACTTGACAACTGACATCTACACATAAGAGAAAGATAGAAACTTGCGAAATGAAATGTCTAAGAAAGACTACTGGAGTCAGCAGACTCACCAAAATGCGCAGTGAGAACACCAGAAAGATAATATGTATAACAACATGCATCGAATATATAGAGAAATAACAGATAAAATGATTGGGTCATCTCATGAGGATGAACGATCAACTTCATATACGAGCTTATAACAAGATGGAATCCAGATACAGAGCCATGGGTAGACATAGAAAAGGTGGATAGACAACATCAAGACCATCCTGAACAAACATGACTACACCTCAACCAGAGCAACACACCTGGCTCTGGAACGCAGACTACATCTCCTTCACAAACACCTACCCTCAACAGCAAGTGTGGAAACTACGACACCACCACCTGGAAATAGACAATAGTCGTCCGCACTGAGAAATGATGTTGTCTCCAATAAAGAAAACACTGACAACATGAGCAATGTTGGTGTCTTCACTGCAAAGAGAAATCACACATATTTACATATAAGAAGTTGTTGTTCTACACCAGACAGCGCATTAAATATGTATAATGCTTAGCAATAAAGTAGGTTAATTAGGCGGAGACAGAGTGTGGGGAACTGTATCGATTGAAACCCCCCTCCACCTATATGAAAATTGGAAGAGAATTATTACTTATACAGAAGAACAAGAAACAGAGGAACCACTTCCTCCCTTTACGATCGATATTCCCACAATAAAGATAATTAAGCCCTACCCCATAGCCAAGGTCGAAATGGAAAAAGTTTAGCGCCCCATCCCAGGAAAAGTCGTATATCTTATACTAGGAGCAAGGGGACCAGCAGAACATTAAGGTTTAGAACTATCTGTATGGTAATTCAGTTAGAAATCGTCGAATGCCACGGACATTTTTTTTTTTTTTTTTAAACTTGACTAATGAAATCAAATAGTAGCAAAATAGAAAAACATACTGTGGATAAAAAGGTGAGAATGGTTGAACGACTAAAGACATAAACAATTGACTTGGATATCCTCAGATTTTCCCATATCAACATAATGGACAATTGACTTATACATTCTCAGGTTTTCACATATCAACATATTAGACAATTGACGTATATATTATCAGGTTTTCCCATATCAACATAATAGACAATTGACTTATACATACTCAAGTTTTCACATATCAACATAGCAGACAATTGACTTATACATACTCAAGTTTTCACATAACAACATAAGTAAATTCAAGTAGGAAGCAAGAGGATAAATTAAAAATTCTTGAAACCAACAGGAATTGAACCAATCCGTTCTGACGGCACCAAATCGTCTGGCAACTAGAGTAAACAGATTTTTCCGTACTTAACTAACCGCATCACCGGAAAAAAAAGATAATTAATAGTCCTTGTTTCGATTGGTCCATTCTAAGTGACTTAAGTACACAGTTTGAATGTCTTGACAAAATCGCATCCTTTTTTGGAGATGTGGTTAGTCAAGCACGAAAAACCCCGTTTACGCTAGTTGCCATGCGATTTGGTGCCGGCAAAACGGACTGGTTCAATTTAAGTTGGTCTCAAGAACATATCAACATAATAGAGAATTGACACACATTCTCAGGTTTTCCCATATCAACATAATAGAATGCTGAATATTGAGAATACCACTGAACAGCTAAAGCAGTGATCCTCAACGTGGGTCAGAACTCAGAGTTCTCAACGGAGACTTCATGTGGGTCATTGAAAACAGTTTAAAATTAGGGAGACACAGACTAGTCCAAGGGGAGGGGGGGGGGAACAGAAAAAAAAACTACCCGAAGATGAGCAACACGATTTTTATAGATATAAAGCTTTAAACCCTCAGTAACGTACAAAGAAAGGCATTAACATTTTTTATTCAGGCACCAGGGGGCAACGAAAGAAACTTTATTTCAAAATTGTTTGTTCCCTGGCCAAAATAAGTTGAAACCACAGAACTAGAGTGTTAATTTCAAGTAATTAGGAAATAAAATTACGTTTTAAATGAAGCGTCCAAGTAGTTTTTTTTTAAGCGACCATCACGTCAACGTAAACAGTTTGAACACCTATGTACCGTGATCACCAGGGACACAAAATATTACAGATATTCCCAGTGTAATCGATGAATTAAATTGGAGTTTTAGAATGATACAGCGGCTTTTAAAATTGAATGAGAGAATATATACTGGTACACTAGACCGTAGACATGTCTCTGCTAAAGAGAGCCCCACCACCCTTTTGTTGTAGTTTCTCCTTAAAACAATAGCGGAAAGGTGTTTGGGTGCCATCGATTTTTAGAGCTAGATGTAGTTTATTTTCCTGGGGGAAGGGGAGACATTTGAAACAGATAATCCAACCTGTATCTAATTTCGTGGTGGACACAGTGCATGAATATAGGTAATTTTTGTTAATTTAGTGGTGGACACAGTGCATGGACATAGGTAATTTTTTGCTAATTTCGTGGTGGACACAGTGCATGGACATAGGTAATTTTTGTTAATTTCTTGGTGGGCGCAGTGCATGGATATAGGTAATTTTTGCTAATTTCTTGGTGGGCGCAGTGCATGATTAGTCCGTGTAGAGACGGGCTCGAAATAGACGCATTGAATAACAACACTAGTGTCTACCATGTATGTAGTAGGAGGCGACAAATGATATTTTGGGTTGGAGTTGGCTCTCTCATTCAGGATCAAAGGATACAGACGCTATGCTGAAAACAGATGTCTCAGGCAAAAATGTGCGCAAATATGCTTTGCTGTAAACCGTGGCACAGCACATTCCGATCTCTGGACTACATTCAGCTAATCTACAGGAGTTTTAGGAAACTAACACATAAAAAAAGAAGGTGACCGAAGAATCCATAGTTTAATATAACACCATGGGCATAAAATAAACAGATTTATCTTACACTCAAGGGTAAAATATATTTACAAGGTGTTTAGAAGACATAACATTGAAGAGATAAACCAAAGATGTTTAGAAGATATACCATTGAAGAGATAAACCAAAGATGTTTAGAAGATATAACATTGAAGAGATAAACCAAAGATGTTTAGAAGATATAACATTGAAGAGATAAACCAAAGATGTTTAGAAGATATAACATTGAAGAGATAAACCAAAGATGTTTAGAAGATATAACATTGAAGAGATAAACCAAAGATGTTTAGAAGATATAACATTGAAGAGATAAACCAAAGATGTTTAGAAGATATAACATTGAAGGGATAAACCAACCGACTCCGCCAGTCACATGTACACAAAGTTCAAGATTGGCAACACGGCCATGTGTACATGTGTACAGACAGTACAGAGTGCCAAACATATACTTCAAGAGTGTTCTGAGCATGAAACGCTGAGGCAGACATATTGGCCAGATGAAAACAACACTGGAATCAAAGCTCTATGGGACACTGTATGAACTACAAAAGACAGTGAGTTTTATTAATGAGACAGAATTGCAGATATAGACATGTTTCAAGTGAACGAAAGAAGAAGAAGAAGAAGAAGAAGAAGAGATAAACCAAAGATGTTTAGAAAACATAACATTGAAGAGATCGACTTAAGATGTTCAGAAGACATAACATTGAAAAGATAAACTAAAGAGTTTAGAAGATATAACATTAATACGATACATCGAAAATGCATAAGAAACAAGAACATAACATTCTGTAGTAAAAAATCTAGTAAAATGAATGCATACAACAATCTCCCACTAGCAATTTAGAAAATAAAAAATAAAAAAAAACCCTCACAGAGCCAATATATCTAGAAGCTTTATTGAAATAACAAAAGTTGTAATGAGTGCACTTTGGTTTTTCTGGCAGCAACTAAGCATCTGTGGGCTTGCTTGGAGTGCAATGACGTGGGATCTTGGCACATCATGTGATCAACCCATAGAAAGAGGGTGGCTTGGGATCTGTGGTTTGGGAGGTTCCAACCCTCATGGAAATCAGAACATTACATTTTTTACTAAGTAGCAAGATATAGACCTAAAGCAAGTACCCCCCCCCCCCCCCGCACTCTCCTACCCCTTATTGGGTTTCCAAAATAAAATATATATTTTTTATCGTTGTTATTAAATTCCCACAGGATATTATTTGTAGTAAGTCGATGGTCTAATTAAATTTCCAGCAGGATGTAGTCCTGAATTATGCCGTTGTTTTATTTTCAGAACTGGTCCGACACATCCGACTCTAGAATTAGTATTTAATATGTGCAGCGTTTTTACCACTTTCACTGAACTATGTCCGTCCACCAGTAGGCCAGCCGCACGTGAGAACTGTTTCATGTACTACATAATTGTGACAAACCTCAAAACTAGGCATAGTCAAACTCGCTTGACATTTTTTTACACCTGTCTGCGTCGTTGTCAACATAGCTATAGAAGACCACAAAATTGCTCTTTAACTTATGTTTTTTTATTATATTTATTTTGTTAAACAATGATAGAAAACACAACAGTGCTTTGTTTTTCAGGTAGAAACCATACAATCATTTTTTTAAAATGAAATACATTGAACATAAGTGGAGTCTGCACATGTTCACAAAACAATGAAACATGAAGTTAGTAGCCATACACAAACAAAGCTTGATTTCCGTGCTAACTTTATCACAAACAATGAGTGTGTCAAGAGAAAAATGATTGATGTGAAAGCAGTGTTGACACACACTGCGTAACTTCAGATTATCCTGTGTTAATTTGTATTTAAACTCGCGCCCAGTGGACTCAATAACGATACCTCACTTGTCATATCATATTCTCGTAGAAATAATTTCCAAAAGTGGCAATCGCCAATAAATATACAACGTTTTAACACAAATCAGCACCGTTCGCTCTCTCACAACAATAGCTTCTACGTGCTAAAGAGTACGGCCGCCATTCGACAAACCACTTCGCTCTACTACGTCATTGATACATGATGTCTTTGGGGAAATAACTCTGATTGCAACAATGTTTCTCATTTCCAGTCATAAGTTGACAAAATAATAAACAAACGGATCTGGTTTTCTGAACAAGACCTCCCTTTTTATTTTACCCCCTGACAATTAATTTCCCCTGAAAGTGCACATCAATAATTGAATAGCTATGTCCTATTCTTTCTGAACGTTCCGCCCTTGAATCACTGACTCAAATCATAATAGTTGGATTGCCTGTTTCACGGGGGCCGGTTCAGCCATTCTTCGCTAGTTCAATGTTTACTGTCTGGACCCAACTATGGAACGAAGAGCAGGTTTGAATAGCCTACCAGATACACTTGAATGATTCTAGAGAAACTGCGCCAGGGATTATAAATAAATACATGTTTTACATTATTGTTTGACTTTGAACGGGAAAAAAATGAGCAAGAGAGAGGCTTCCATTTTGCCTGATTCACCAGGTAAATGGTGCGCAAGTGTGTAATTCTTTTTTGTATACAGGGAAGAAAATAAGCACTATATGTCACTTAATGAAATTATACATGTTAGCCACCATACCTACCAATATATCTTCTTGTTGAGAGTAAAACGTAGGACTTAAATGTGTTGTGCGTTAGTTCTTAAATTCCCACGGGATATTATTTGTAGTATGACGATAACAAAATTTGTAGCATATCCTATACAGGACGTGGATATCTACCTATTATCTACCTACTTACCTACCCACCCACTCACATATGCCTATATATAAACATACTCGGAAATAATTTTAGTACGTTGATTCTCATGCTCCTGTAGATTCACTAATGTCAAGATATACAAAAATAGGTAGGTGTGTTACGAAAATAAAACATAAAACAACTTAACAACGAGATACAGAGACAGACGACATTTGGACTATAAAGCCTTCATCAGGACAAACAAATGACCACAATAAAACAAATCGTACATGGAGACAAATAGGGTTATAATGAGGACAATAGCAGATAGGTAATAGGGAAGAAAAGATGTGGATGCATGACAGGTGAGAAAAACGTATGGGGAGAAGTTAGTAGTAAGTAGGGAGGAGAAAGTAGACTGAAGAATGTGAGATGAACAAAGGAAAAGATATGGTAGCAAGTAAATTACATTAAAATAAAATAAAATAAAAATACTCACCTCAAAAGTGGCAACAGAGAATGAATGCTACAGACAAGCAATCATGATGTTATCTGGCTGATATAGCGAGACATAGGAAGAGGGTACCGGAGATAAGGGCACCAGAGAAGATAGGGAATAAGGAGACAGGAAAAGAAGACCATAGCGGGAGTAGGCAGACTCGGAGTTACAGCCAAAGCATGTGAGGAAGTGGAGGGTCGTAGCGCCGTAGGTGAAAAAGTAAGGGTCATCTGTCCACAGTGTCGTAGTAAGAGGAGGTATATTTACTTTCTTTGGCTTCAGCACAACTCAGCAGTGGATATCAAGCTACATATGTATTCTTGCAGGGATAAAAGAATTGATAAACTGGCGAAAAAAGGTAACAAGCATGCCCCACTTACTTTTAGTAGAAATAGCACGAACCTTAGAACCACTAAACACAATATCCGCAGCAACTGTAAACAATGGATGGACCCAATACAACACAGCTAAGAAGACAATCTTCTTTGCGAACTCAAGGAATTGCGAGCGTTTATCTCTTACTTCCTTTCTGCAGTGGGGAGGGTTCTCCAAGTTTTCTTTCATACCCAGAAGGCTTCAGTTTTCGGCTTAGAGCGATGCCTATTGAAGGAGCCTTCTACTCAAAGGGTGTACATGCCACGAGAGGAGCTGATAGTATGCCTGTGTCACCCATTGTGTGTCTTTCCTCCAACAAGGCGCTTCGCAGCCATGGAGCTGTTACTCGTGCAAGTAGATCATTTCATTTTTACCCTTCATGTCCCTAGGTACTAGACCTAATTGTTTCTGTGTGATCCGTGTTGGGCAATGACAACAGTCGAATTAGACTCAGGGTAGATACACCTACACAGACGAGATGCTACTTTGTCAAACACGTGGGGAGTTCTTGGATTAGACCTGTACATTTCTCACGCACTCGCTTCGCTTCGTCCGCTTGTGATGGCCTTCCGATCTATCGCCAGACGGGTCCTGTGTTTCTATTAATGTTCGCCATTTGGCCTATCACCCAAATCCATGGGTAGATTACGCCTATCTCTGACTAGAGCTTTGCAATGGGCCCTTGCGCACTGAACCCAATTCTCTCTGTATGAGCCCTATTGGACAACGGGGACATTCGAATTGAGCCAGGTTTGCAGTGTCCTCAATGACAAGTACTTGCTTCCCCCTCTTCGTTGCCCACTGTCCATAGTCCGAGTCTCAACACTGCTTCGGTCAGTAATTTGAACATTGTGTTTCCCGACATTTGTTCACAGCTTATCCTGTGTGCAATAGGGAGCTGTGTTGAAAACTTTTTTTTCCTTCCCAGGAGTTATGTTCAAGTTGGTGTATCCAACACCTGAGTCATGATTCCTACGCTGAATGAGATGAATTGTGGTGGGCCATGGGTTTCTGTGTGTTCTAGAGCATGAACATCACTTCCGTCACTCAGTCTCGTTCTGATGAATTGTAACTCCGTTATCACTATAGCGATTTACGTATACAACACCGCCCTTTAGCGCGTGTTGCTTTGTCCAGATTCAATATGCACTCATAGAGTCACCATATCTAGCGAGATTTACCCATATCGAGACATTGATCACCCCTCCAATGTTTCTATATTCATGGCTGACCTAGACGGAATGCACAGATGGCTTACGTTACTGTCTATCGACATTGTTGCTGGCCGTGCTGCTGTAGAGGTCTCTGAGATATAGTTTGTCTATTTGCAGGCAATTCTAATTCCATCAACGGCCTTCACATCCACTGGCTCGAGCCTAAAAGTGTTGGCCAGAAAGACAGCACGAGCAGCTGTCTTTCCAGGGTGCGCCACGGGAAGGTACTTTTAGGATCTTGATTATCATCTCTAACCTTGGGTCCGCTGAGAGCAATGCGAAAACCTTTTCAACCCAAAATGGGCACGCTCCTATTATCACCTGGTACAGAGAAGAAAGAGTGAAATATCGTATTCCTGGGGTTCAAA
The DNA here is from genome assembly GCA_034231615.1 of Meghimatium bilineatum. Classification (NCBI taxonomy): domain Eukaryota; kingdom Metazoa; phylum Mollusca; class Gastropoda; order Stylommatophora; family Philomycidae; genus Meghimatium; species Meghimatium bilineatum. The sequence continues at coordinate 30,668,924 of CM067317.1, read as the reverse complement.
TACCAGATATATACCGTCACACTGTAACATTGAAGGGAATGAAGTTGCAGATAGACTGGCCAAAGACGGAGGGAAGTTACCTCAAGAAGACTATCTAGTCAGTTATGAAGAAGTGAAGACCATCATTAAAGGCAATTATTTAAAAAAAGTTGAAAGAAGACCACCCCAAATATAATGCAGATGACGGGTATTACCAACTGTCCAGAAGAGATCAGGTTATCCTGCTGCGCATCAGAACTGGTCACAACAAAATGAGACATCATTTGTACACCAAATTCAAAATGGTTACAACTGGGCTCTGCCATTGCAGCCTTGCGAATATGACAGCAGAACATATCCTACAAGAATGTCCCCAGTATGCAGACCTGAGAAACAAGACATGGCCCACCCCAATCAGTGTTGAAGAGAAACTGTATGGCACAGTGGACACTCTAAAACAGACAGCAGCCTATATCATAGAATCCGAAGTCCCAACCTGACTGAGTAATGATCGCCGAAGAAGAAAAAAATACCAGATATAAAATATAAATTAGACATAATTAATATTTGATCTAATTGGAAAGACTTCAAATCAAACGACACATTAAGAGAGGAGATAATACAAGAATACGTGACGAATAACATCAGAAACCGCCGCTGGACATACTTGGGCCACGTACTTAGAATGAAGGAAGACAGAATCCAACGACAAACCTTCACGTGGACACCAGACGAGAAAAGAAAACAGAGAAGATAAAAAACAACGCTCAGAAGAACAATATATGAATTAATTAAAATCAACAGGCATAAATGCACAAGACCTGCAATCCCTAGCAACTGACCGGCAGGCATGGAGAACTATGACATCTGCCCTATGTGCCAAACTTGGCAAAAGAGGAACTGACTGACTGACTGACTAACTGAATATTTGATCACAACATTTTTGGACAAAATGTTGATTTGAGCGTATTTTCCAGTGATACACTAAGTTACCAGTCCCAATTTTTGCATTTCAAATTTGTTTTTGTGCAGTTGTAAACTACAATAAATTTAGCTCACAGTTTTAAAATAGAAATCAGTACGTTTTAAAATGACTGGTAGCATATACATATGTATGTGTGTGTAAAATGACTGGTAGCATATACATATGTATGTGTGTGTAAAATGACTGGTAGCATATACATATGTATGTGTGTGTAAAATGACTGGTAGCATATACATATGTATGTGTGTGTGTGTAAAATGACTGGTAGCATATACATATGTATGTGTGTGTAAAATGACTTGTAGCATATACATATGTATGTGTGTGTAAAGTGACTGGTAGCATATACATATGTATGTGTGTGTGTTTTCCTGTATTAGTGTTCGGTTTTGGTGGCTGTCTATAAAGTATTCCATTTTGTATCAAATCATTTGTTTCTGGTGTATTGTTGGTTTGCATGAACAGGTCTTTTGGTGGAAACATCGATTGTGTCGTATGTTATGCTTCAATATGCACCTTATTTCTTGTTGTGATATGTCGCTTTTAGTTAGACAAACAGCATATTTCCATTGATCAACAGAGGTAATGCTAAAGCAACCCGCATGACATTTTCTCGTAAATTAAATGTAATGAAAATGTCTCCATCGTTTTTTATTTAATGGTGGACACAAAACGGAAGTAGAAAACAAGTAAAGACAGTGAGAGGGCAAGTCATTATTGTTGACACACTTTCTTGGCGCTATTGTTAACAATCTTCCTGGTCCCATCCCGAGGGACTCCCGGACCATGCAAGTCGTGAGCTAGTCAGCAAGTGCCACTCATGGCTGCAATATTTGCGAGCTCTGTTCTTCTCCAATTCCCGCCCATGCTCATTCTCACGTGCATCACCATATGGCACCAACGCAAGACGGAATAACTGGGGACATTGTGAGCACGTCTCGCCAACAACAAAAGTGTCTCTCGGGCCGTTTGGGACCTATACGAGCCTCCCAGCTTCTTTCATCTTCCCCGGCTTTGTGACAGCGTGAAGCGGTGTCTATTATCTCAAGCCATACTGCCTTCCAGTCAAGAACAATGACTTGTACTTGAAAGAACGGCCATATTGTTATTGCCATTTTCAGGCTGACTGAATGTAAACTGCAGGTTTATTTCCGCAGTTATTTTGATCTCAACAATGAGAAATTTCATAGAAATATTCATTACATTTCTTTCCACGTAGGTTGATTAAAAAGTACTATAAAATGATACAACATGCCATTTATATAAATACTAGATTCGTTCGGATTCCATCGGGACCCGTCGCCTCGTCGGCACCCGTCGTCCCGTCGGGACGTAATGTATTCGGTTGCTTACCCTATATGCCTCACATTGCCAATGTGCTTGCCAACCCGACTCACTGTATGGGGAAAACAGCGAGTACAGCATTGGGTCTATATTCGAGCAAAGTATATTGATATTAATGAACTGCTTTGTTGGAATCTCTGGATTCAATGGGTAAATGCGAATGTCGCGGTTAAACGGTGGTTATCCGTCGTTGTTGACAAAAACCATTGCAACTTCGTTAGATGTTGTTTCATTATAGCGACGTTTATCACATTGACGGTCACGCTTGAAGACCATGTTTACTATTGGGATTTTGCTTCCATTTTGAGCAGCATTCTGAATCTCTCTTCTTTCGATATCACGCATTACCTGAAATACTGTGCTAGAAAAATGTTGTGTTTACGAAAAAATCGATCGATTTTATCAAGAATTTGCTACTCGCAGCAAATGTAGCATGTGCTATGAATGCTTGTCGAACGTCTGTTGCTTAAATACTGTCGAAAACATACAACTGAGCGAACCGTCGAACTTTGTTGTATGGCGGTTGTATATGAGAAGGTCGACGACAAGTTTGTCCATGATATTCTAAAACATATAGACCACGAACTTGACAATCCGTAATTTTTGCTCCCATTGACATGAACGAAAGAACGCGATTATAGGAGCGAATATTCTTAAAATATTTCTTGGAAAAAAATATTTTTCAATTAGGGTTTGTATTACCAAAGAACATCAAGCACAGGAACACGGGATGCTTTAGCTTATTACCATAAATGTATTGTGGCTTTGGGAGCACGATTTTTACCTTTCGACAACAACTTGTAAACTTGCCATCGTTAGGAGGTTCGTTCAAAAAATGTTTTGCACCTCAAAATGGACATATAATATCGGAAATTCAAGTTATGTGCAGCATGACGACCCTCAGCAAAATTTGCTGCTTCATTTAAAATTGCTTAGATACGACACATTAAATTAGTGAGACTCAGAATCTGCAGCTCGACGTCTCTGCGTTTCCTCAACAGTTTCATCTTGTCTGTGACGACGTTGGTATTCTCTATTCATACTTGTTGATTTTCACTTTGCACTGGTGATTCTAACTTGACTCGACTTCGACGCACATCAGCATCCTTAGCAAGTCGTTGAAGTGTTTCTTGTTGGTTTCTCGTTGAAGCAAGTCGTTAGCAATTTGTTGAAGGGTTTCTTGATCAATTATTTACATTGCTCTTTCAATTACTTCAATGTCTATGCTCTGCAGTATTTGAATCCGAGCGAGTGACTTTTGACTTTGACAACTCAACCATCTAGCTGTTCGCTCTTTTTTTTGACTCTTTCTTGAGATCTTCATCAATCATTTAAACCAAATAATATGTATATTTTAAATATAATGTATTTTAGATAACTTTAACCACAAGCCAATACAGAAGTTTACCTATTAGCTCATCAATAACATTTGTATAAAAAAATGTCGTCTGCTTTGAATAACGTCAAACCAGGCTGTCGCACGGAATTTCGTGACGTAAATGCGCTATTTATAGAATGTTCCTGAGATCTAACAGAACACGACTATTATATTATAGATACATATATATAAGAGTATTGAATAAAGCATAAGAATTAAGATAAAATTAAGATACCATTATTGATATCAAGGTTGTAGAAACAACTTTAAAAAATCTGACTGGGGCTATAGGAGGGGAGGGGGGGGGGGGAGAGGCGTGTTTTCCTTCAGAAATTTCCCCTTACGTAAAGGGGCAAAAATTCTTCGTGTAGCTTTGAAGAATTTTTGTTTTTTACATAAAAAACAAAAACACTATGTCATTTTATAGTTGTTTTATCGAAAGGAGGAAATGGAGGAGAGTGATGTGTTGGCTTTTGTTACTCGCGCTGACGTTTCTCATTGGCTATTGCACTGGTTTCCCAGTCCAGTGATCTGAGGTTCAATTTTCAGTGGAATTTGATTTTTGTTTTTTAAATATCATCAGCAGCTCGTGTACCAACCGACATAAGGAAGGTGCACTATGCCTCGTGAAATAGTAAAGGCTGCTGGTGTGACGATAGTCACATCATGCTTGTTATCCGTTGGTCAATGGAAAATACGCGCCTAACACAGTATTCTTCTATATTAGCCAAAGGTGTGGAAAAGAGCTATTTTATGCAATCGTTTCAGTGCTGTGTACACCGACAGCTTTATGTACACCAACAGCGATATGTACACCAACAATGATATGCACACCAGTAGCTCTATCTACACCGACAGCGACATGTCCACCGACAGTTCTATGTACACCGACAGCTATATATAACGACAGCGCTATGTATACCGACAGCTCTATGTACGCAGACAGCACTATGTACACTGACATCACCATGTACACAGACAGCACTATGTACACAGACATCACTATGTACACAGACAGCACTATGTACACAGACATTACCATGTACACAGACAGCACTATGTGCACAAACATCACTATGTAAACCGACGAATCGATATTATTAGAATAACAGGAATTACCCCAGTATTACCACAAAATTGATGCACGGAGCATATCTTCAGTGTACGAAGTTTACCATCTTAGATATATGCAAACATCTAGCCAATACTTTCATCTTGCAGGCAGGTAGATACATGATGTCTCTATTCTCTATTCATCGCATTGACATTTTAAAATTGTGGTTGCACCCATGACTGTCTGCTGTATAGAAGACATGTGTACAGAAAGTAAACAAGCCTTTTTTCGTTCCGTTTTTTAAATTATTGCCGTGTTTTTAATTAGCCATAATTTATATACTTGGAATCGCATGCCTAAAATATCCAAGTCGATATATATAGTACCTAATGAACAGCACGTCAATAATTTAATATAAAAAACTGTAACAAACGAAGGTTTTACTTTCTGTACACAGGTCTTATATATATAGACGGACATGTTTCACATGAGTAAGTCACAAACATCGGACACCTATGGAATTTCTTGAGTGCTGTGATTGGCTAATAATTGATCACTAACATTGGAGACATATAAATAATATCTAACATTATATGTTGGAATCGCTTTTAGTACAATACCTAACTGCTAAACGTAAAAAGGACTTACGTCGGTACAATTTTGTTTATTGTCACATTTTCCATTGGTTACTAACTATATACTTGGAGTAATCTTGGCTATTTTGGATATGTTATTCTAGGTATATAAATGTTTGCCAACGGGGGACATGGGAATAATCAAGAAAAGTGACGAAGGGAGGTCTCACTAATTCAGCTCGAAGGTCTGCCATACACTGTCTAAGCCACTCTTCCACCGACAGGGTTACCTGGGTATCAAGTTCAGTCGTTACTCTGATTTGAAAACAAAATTGTAATAACAAATAAAAATAAAGGAACTGGGTAGAATACCAGGACTGGTGCGTTGAGAAGAAAAATCGTCATGTCTACTAGGTAAGTGCTGAAGGTGATACTAGGTAGGTAGTTTCTAGTCAACCACTGACCAGGTAGCTGAGTAATTATGTAGCTTCTAGTCAACCACAGGCCAGGTAGCTGAGTACTTATGTAGTTTCTAATCAACCACTGGTCTTATAGGAAGCTGAGTGTTTCTTGGAAAAAACAATGTGCTGTGACAATCATTAATAGTTATTTTACCTTATTGTTGTTTTTTTACTGTGCTTCCTGGCAATGATTTTACTTACGTAAAACACATGATTTTATAATAGTTTCACTCAGACACGACGGACTATAACTTAAACTAGTGTTTAATTATGTACACACAAGAAAACATAAAAATTACAATACACAAAACATATTCAACGTTTCAACCAAAAGGTCTTTATCAAGATACATCAAAATACGACGAATGGAAATTATCACAACACACAAAACTACCCAACGGAAGTATGGAAATGAGATGCTGGAAGGACAGGAAAAATGTAAATATATGTGGAAACGAAACGAACAAAACGATGACGTAAATGACGGAACAAAATGAATAAAGACCAAGACCACACCACAGTACCAGACAAAAGAGTGGTCGGAATTGAGTCCAAAAGACTTGAGGGTACCAAATTAAAGAATAAGATGATTTTCTAGAGCGTACCTAGATCCATCATCGGTGGTGCAGGATCTGATGGCGGTGACCTGAATATCAAGAGCACCATGATGACCATCGTCGTGTAAGTCTGTGGCAGCAGAAGTAGGTGTTCTGTGCTTGATGGCATGAAGATGATTACAAAAGCGATCGCTCAATCTTAATCCGGTTTCCCCGATGTACTGTTTGCCGCAGCGTTTATATATGATGACGTAATAACATTACGGGATTCACCTTCATTGATGGAGATAGTGGCAATGGGAAATGAAATGGAGCGCATCTGAACCACATAAGGACATGTATAGCAGCGGCCACGTGAGCAACGAACAGTGTCAAAATGGTCGGAAACAGAAGACTTAAGGTGGCTATTGACCAAGATGTCCTTCAGATTTGTGTCGAGCCTATTCCTGACAATGACAATGTTGTACCTTTACCTTACATTTTAACAATGACTTTGCTGCACTTGTTAACTTGCTTTTTACTTTGATTCATAGCAATGGCCTAGCTTTTCTTTTACGTAGACAGCGATTTGTCATTTGTGCTAATCTTAACTCGCTGTTGTGTTATTCTTGGAATTTCTGCTGCCCATGATCTGGTTATGTTTCTTCCGAAATATTAATTGTTTTAAACATCTTCTAGTTCTGCATTATCACATTAAACATTTAATTTAATTTTTACTTTATCGGCTCTTCCTCTTCTTCGTTCTCAAACTCATACAGTCCAGTGTGATGAAGTCAGGAGAATGGAATGTGTTGTCATATTTTACAGCTTAGCCGCAATATCTACGTCTTTCGGTCTGACACACCTGACTTCAGCATGGCTTTCCCATCACTTGTGGCTTCTACACCACATGGGATGGGGCAGCCAACCCACACCAAACTTCTCCTTAGTCGCCTTTTACAAAATGCTTAGCAGGTAACAGTGTCGCAGTTCTTTGCTTCCTTTTCGGACACCGGAAACCTATGGGCATTTATGACCATTTAATTGTGGGAGACATCGACATTAAGTGAAAGATGTCATATGAGACGTTATGTTAGATTGAATTTAAGGGCAGTAACTTAATTCTGTATCACTGATAATAGAGCTAGGTACGCCCTTGAAAATTGGTTTATATTTCAGTTACATTTCACTCTTAAGCCTTTGCCCTTAATTGCTATCATTCATTTATTTAGATTTTGGATGGTTATATTGCTGTCTATTTTTTTTCAGTTATATATATTTCTTAATTCCGTTCTCACTTCCCGTTATTTTTAAACGCGCATCTATGACAATACTTGTGTACACGTATATTATTGTCACCTTGGACTTCTGTGCTGTTCAATTCTGTCATCCAGTACTTGTGTAATAGTACCATTGTTTTACTTTTTTTATTGTTTTTTTTATTGTTTGTTCACTACTTGTTTTGAATGTTCTTGAAAAAGACCTTAAGGTTGAAACGTTGAAAATGTCGCATATACTCTTATTTGTAGGTTTTCATACACGATGGCCCGAATAGTCTGATAGTTCAATAGTCCGATCGTCCTAGAGTCATCGTAAAACTCCGACAAAATGTGTGTTCTACATTAAGTACTATTGTTATATAGTTGTATAGCAGTGCTAGCAGTATTTCTTATTATAATTTAATCAACTCATTATAATCATCAGGTAGCATATCCTGAACAGGATGTAGCAGTCATCATACCCTTTCGAAACTTTTGTCTATCTGAGCCAGTCTTCCTGCTTCTGTTACTGTCATGTTCAGGTGGCCTTTTATGTCTTGCATACATCTTCTTCTTGGTCTGCCTCTTGTTTGTCTCCCTTGCATCATCCTCTCCATTATGGTTTTCTCTAGGCCGTCATGGCGTTTGACATAACCAAAATATTGTAGTTTTCTGGAAAGAACCATGCTGTTTAGTAAGTTTTCTTTTACATTCATTTCTCTCAGGTTGGTTGCATTGGTGATCTCTTTGGCCCATGGTATTCTGAGAATGTGTTTGCAACATTTTCTGCAACAAATACTGTTATTTTATTTTTCACTTTGTTGGTGATTGTCCAGGAAACACACCCATATATTGCCACTGGGAGTATACAAGCTCTTAGAAATGCTAGTTTTATTATTTTGCAGCAGCTTAGCCTATGTTTTTTTTAAAATTTGTATCAGCTTCTTCGACGCCATAGCCAACCGGCTTCTGACTTCTTCATAGCAATCCCCATTACTGTGCATAAGAGAACCAAGGTATTCAAAACTGGTGACTCTTTCTAGTTCGCTGTTGTTGATACTGATTGAGAACTTGCTAGTGGTTTTGTCGCTTGTCATAATCTTGGTTATGTTTCCATTTAGAAATAGGTTGTTTTTTTTGTACTGTTTTTTACTGGAGTTTATGAGGTGTACGAGGCCCGCTTGACTGTGCCAATAAAGTTGTATCATCAGCATATCTTAGTTCTGGTATCTCGTGACTTCTTATGTTGAATGGGTCGAAGTTATATCTCTGTTGGTTATTTTTTTACATTCCTCATTATGTTCTCTGAATAAATGTCGAAGAAATATGGTGATTGTACACATCCTTGTCTGACTCCTTTTTCCAAGCGGAACCAAATCGGATGTTTCACTATTTACTCTCACGACTGCTTACTGGTCTTGATATACTATTTTTATGGGGCGGATTAGATGTAGCGGGAAACCCATGTCCTTCATGATATTACAAAATTTTTGATGTACATCAACTACGGGAATATATTCGAGCGCTGAATCTATGTCTGAAACAATTGTTACTTATGGCATATGCACGCAGTGAAATGAATACCGTTTTGATGAGGTCTTCTAGGATTCATTCTGGAACCTGTGGATTGGAAATGGGCATTGTATGAAGATTGGGCAAAGCGTATAACAGCTTATCACGGTAAGATCATGTCCTTGGATGCAAAAGAGTTGTATCCAAGAGTTTACTGTAATAGGATGGAAAACTATGAAAGCTCTTTAAAGTCATTAATATTTTCCTTTGTGATTTGCCTGTTGTGTTTGAACATGTCAAGTCGTCTTTTTTGGAAATTCGGTGATTTTCGTTAAAATTTGGTGGTTGGCAATGTCGTTTAAATTTATGAGTACATCCATCGAGGCCAATTCCTTGAAATGGAGATGTGGCTTAGTCTAGTTAATAGAGGCCAGACATTAAAATTGGTCGAATTATCCCTAACATCGATCAGGACCACAGTCCTGCCCAGGCAAGCACAGGTACTGAAGTCGGAGATACCAGGCCAATAGGCGCACCAGTAATCATGATATCACGTAACACGACTAGATAGTATGTCTTCCTGCAAAAAAATGTATGACTACTATAAGTTTTAGTTCATTTGTTTCAGTCACACTGTTTTAATGTTTTGCGTCCCAATTGTCCACCATAGGTAAGCAGATTTATTTATCTTTATATTGAAATTACTAGATGTTGGGTGACGTAGACTTGATAGGAAAGACCAGAAGTCATGAGGATTTTATATTACACTTAATTGCTTCATTTTGCCTCATGAAAATTTATATTCCCTGTTTATCTGCTTCTATTTTTTTTTTTGAAAAAGAAACTGGTAAAATCTAGGACAGATTTGCCGTGCTTCCCCAGTTGGTGTTCTTCATCTAAAAATTTTTCACATGATGACCTCTGAATATAATTGAGAAATGGAGCACTCATTACAGATGAGACACAGTTAATTCTACTTGTATAACAGTATTAGCTTTAATTGTCCGGTCGCATTTGCTGGCTTTCACCTCCACAGAACGGAAACTACGCGGGCCATTTCCGGCAAAGTCAGAATTGCCATGTGACCGTAGAAATAGCAAATCCTGTAAAATCTAGCAAGGTGAGTTATAGAACCCAGGAACTTGAAAGACTACATCTGACTGATACTTTTGACTTCTAATTCCACGCAACATCAGTTTCTTCTGTCAATATGTACATATCTCTAAAACGAGACAGAGTTTCCTGAGCACTGAGCAGTATTCTCAGTGGCAATGTATATATATTATATATGCATATATGTGTGTGTGTGCTTGTGTGTGTGTGTGTGTGCTTGTGTGTGCATGTATATGTGTGGTGTACGTGTATGTGCTCCCCGTCTAGTAGGATATTTTTTCTTAGGGGGTTACACAAAACTGTGACTTGTAGTCTTCAGTATCAATTTATACATTGTATTTGCTGGCTTCAAGTATGCATTGATGTTGTCTGTCCATGCCTTTATAAGCAACTTTATAAGCAGTATAAGCAACTGTGATTTGGAGTCTTCAGTGTACGCAACTGTGAGTTGGAATAAGCTTGCGGATAATTTAATCACATGTGTGAAGAAACAATATTTCTGATAGATAATAACTTGGAACAACTTAATCACATGTGTGAAGAAACTGGTTATTTGTTAGAGATTACTTGGAACAACTTAATCACATGTGTGAAGAAACTGGTTATTTGTTAGAGATTACTTGAAACAACTTAATCATATGTGTGAAGAAACTGGTTATTTGTTAGAGATTACTTGGAACAACTTAATCACACGTGTGAAGAAACTGGTTATTTGTTAGAGAATAACTTGGAACAACTTAATCACATGTGTCAAGAAACTGGTTATTTGTTAGAGAATAACTTGGAACAAGTTAATCACATGTGTGAAGAAACTGGTTTTTTGTTAGAGAATAACTTGGAACAAGTTAATCACATGTGTGAAGAAACTGGTTTTTTGTTAGAGAATAACTTGGAACAAGTTAATCACATGTGTGAAGAAACTGTTTATTTGTTAGAGATTACTTGGAACAACTTAATCAACAAAATTACTTATATGAGTTGCAAATTACACAAAATATTGATCTTCCTAGATTTAAAGCCGTCTTCTAATGCTCAAGAGGTAATAGGTTTGAATCCATTTCGTTCCGTTGTGTTTACAAGTTATTTCTTTTAGAGATTCCTGTAGATTTATATTTTCTAGCAGCGAAGTTCCGTTCTAAGATTGGTACTCTCCGTACGTGGCTTGCTGCTTTGTTGCGAGGGACAGTGTACATTTGGGAAACTATAACTGCAATGATGAAAAAATATTTTGTCTTCGAACCCTTGTAAAACATTTCCATGTCTTCTTGTACTATCCCTCTTGACCTGTCCTACTTCCTCATGTAAAGAAGTAAACAGTAGCGCTAATTTCACGAAGATTTGAAGTGACCAGTTAGAGATGTATGATTATATGAAGATGTTGAAGTATCGAAGATTTTAATTAGACAATAATTGTGTGATTAAACAGGGGGCAGATACCCACGGTTTTTGTCTGACATTGCTACAGTACTTCTTTGAATCGTGTGATCAATAACCCGAGGTTCTAATCGAATCTGTTCACGATATAGTCTGTGGACATAAAGTATATTCTTTTAAAATGACGCTATTTTACTATTGACTTTCCAGTCATTTTCATTGGCTGCGGCACAACCAATACACAGTGACCAATGAAAATTACGGAAAAAGTAAAAAATAAATGTCACTTTTGATGAAGGATGAATTCAAATGAATGTATTGTGGAGAGAGCTTGCTCTAATATGTATTGTGGAGAGACCTCACTCTAATATGTGTTGTGGAGAGACCTTGCTCTAATATGTGTTGTGGAGAGAGCTTGCTCTAATATGTGTTGTGGAGAGACCTTGCTCTAATATGTGTTGTGGAGAGACCTTGCTCTAATATGTGTTGTGGAGAGACCTTGCTCTAATATGTGTTGTGGAGAGAGATCGCTCTAATATGTGTTGTGGAGAGACCTTGCTCTAATATGTGTTGTGGAGAGAGATCGCTCTAATATGTGTTGTGGAGAGACCTTGCTCTAATATGTGTTGTGGAGAGAGATCGCTCTAATATGTGTTGTGGAGAGAGCTCGCTCTAATATGTGTTGTGGAGAGAGATCGCTCTAATATGTGTTGTGGAGAGACCTTGCTCTAATATGTGTTGTGGAGAGACCTTGCTCTAATATGTGTTGTGGAGAGACCTCACTCTAATATGTGTTGTGGAGAGACCTTGCTCTAATATGTGTTGTGGAGAGAGCTTGCTCTAATATGTGTTGTGGAGAGACCTCACTCTAATATGTGTTGTGGAGTGACCTTGCTCTAATATGTGTTGTGGAGAGACCTTGCTCTAATATGTGTTGTGGAGAGACCTTGCTCTAATATGTGTTGTGGAGAGAGCTCGCTCTAATATGTGTTGTGGAGAGACCTTGCTCTAATATGTGTTGTGGAGAGAGATCGCTCTAATATGTGTTGTGGAGAGACCTCACTCTAATATGTGTTGTGGAGAGACCTTGCTCTAATATGTGTTGTGGAGAGACCTTGCTCTAATATGTGTTGTGGAGAGACCTTGCTCTAATATGTGTTGTGGAGAGAGATCGCTCTAATATGTGTTGTGGAGAGAGATCGCTCTAATATGTGTTGTGGAGAGAGATCGCTCTAATATGTGTTGTGGAGAGACCTCACTCTAATATGTGTTGTGGAGAGACCTTGCTCTAATATGTGTTGTGGAGAGACCTCACTCTAATATGTGTTGTGGAGAGACCTTGCTCTAATATGTGTTGTGGAGAGACCTTGCTCTAATATGTGTTGTGGAGAGACCTTGCTCTAATATGTGTTGTGGAGAGAGATCGCTCTAATATGTGTTGTGGAGAGAGATCGCTCTAATATGTGTTGTGGAGAGAGATCGCTCTAATATGTGTTGTGGAGAGACCTTGCTCTAATATGTGTTGTGGAGAGAGATCGCTCTAATATATGTTGTGGAGAATGCTTGCTCTAATATGTGTTGTGGAGAGAGATCGCTCTAATATGTGTTGTGGAGAGAGCTCGCTCTAATATGTGTTGTGGAGAGACCTTGCTCTAATATGTGTTGTGGAGAGAGCTCGCTCTAATATGTGTTGTGGAGAGACCTCACTCTAATATGTGTTGTGGAGAGACCTTGCTCTAATATGTGTTGTGGAGAGAGATCGCTCTAATATGTGTTGTGGAGAGACCTTGCTCTAATATGTGTTGTGGAGAGAGCTCGCTCTAATATGTGTTGTGGAGAGAGATCGCTCTAATATGTGTTGTGGAGAGAGATCGCTCTAATATGTGTTGTGGAGAGACCTTGCTCTAATATGTGTTGTGGAGAGAGATCGCTCTAATATGTGTTGTGGAGAGACCTTGCTCTAATATGTGTTGTGGAGAGAGATCGCTCTAATATGTGTTGTGGAGAGAGCTCGCTCTAATATGTGTTGTGGAGAGACCTTGCTCTAATATGTGTTGTGGAGAGACCTTGCTCTAATATGTGTTGTGGAGAGAGCTTGCTCTAATATGTGTTGTGGAGAGAGCTTGCTCTAATATGTGTTGTGGAGAGACCTTGCTCTAATATGTGTTGTGGAGAGAGCTCGCTCTAATATGTGTTGTGGAGAGACCTTGCTCTAATATGTGTTGTGGAGAGACCTTGCTCTAATATGTGTTGTGGAGAGAGCTTGCTCTAATATGTGTTGTGGAGAGAGCTTGCTCTAATATGTGTTGTGGAGAGAGCTTGCTCTAATATGTGTTGTGGAGAGACCTTGCTCTAATATGTGTTGTGGAGAGAGCTTGCTCTAATATGTGTTGTGGAGAGAGCTTGCTCTAATATGTGTTGTGGAGAGACCTTGCTCTAATATGTGTTGTGGAGAGACCTTGCTCTAATATGTGTTGTGGAGAGAGATCGCTCTAATATGTGTTGTGGAGAGAGCTCGCTCTAATATGTGTTGTGGAGAGAGCTTGCTCTAATATGTGTTGTGGAGAGACCTTGCTCTAATATGTGTTGTGGAGAGAGCTCGCTCTAATATGTGTTGTGGAGAGACCTTGCTCTAATATGTGTTGTGGAGAGACCTTGCTCTAATATGTGTTGTGGAGAGAGCTCGCTCTAATATGTGTTGTGGAGAGACCTTGCTCTAATATGTGTTGTGGAGAGAGCTCGCTCTAATATGTGTTGTGGAGAGACCTTGCTCTAATATGTGTTGTGGAGAGACCTTGCTCTAATATGTGTTGTGGAGAGAGATCGCTCTAATATGTGTTGTGGAGAGACCTTGCTCTAATATGTGTTGTGGAGAGAGCTCGCTCTAATATGTGTTGTGGAGAGACCTTGCTCTAATATGTGTTGTGGAGAGAGCTCGCTCTAATATGTGTTGTGGAGAGACCTTGCTCTAATATGTGTTGTGGAGAGAGCTCGCTCTAATATGTGTTGTGGAGAGACCTTGCTCTAATGTGTGTTGTGGAGAGACCTTGCTCTAATATGTGTTGTGGAGAGAGATCGCTCTAATATGTGTTGTGGAGAGACCTTGCTCTAATATGTGTTGTGGAGAGAGATCGCTCTAATATGTGTTGTGGAGAGACCTTGCTCTAATATGTGTTGTGGAGAGAGCTTGCTCTAATATGTGTTGTGGAGAGAGCTCGCTCTAATATGTGTTGTGGAGAGAGCTTGCTCTAATATGTGTTGTGGAGAGAGCTTGCTCTAATATGTGTTGTGGAGAGACCTTGCTCTAATATGTGTTGTGGAGAGACCTTGCTCTAATATGTGTTGTGGAGAGAGCTCGCTCTAATATGTGTTGTGGAGAGACCTTGCTCTAATATGTGTTGTGGAGAGACCTTGCTCTAATATGTGTTGTGGAGAGACCTTGCTCTAATATGTGTTGTGGAGAGAGCTCGCTCTAATATGTGTTGTGGAGAGACCTTGCTCTAATATGTGTTGTGGAGAGACCTTGCTCTAATATGTGTTGTGGAGAGACCTTGCTCTAATATGTGTTGTGGAGAGACCTTGCTCTAATATGTGTTGTGGAGAGAGCTTGCTCTAATATGTGTTGTGGAGAGAGCTTGCTCTAATATGTGTTGTGGAGAGACCTTGCTCTAATATGTGTTGTGGAGAGAGCTTTCTCTAATATGTGTTGTGGAGAGAGATCGCTCTAATATGTGTTGTGGAGAGAGCTCGCTCTAATATGTGTTGTGGAGAGAGATCGCTCTAATATGTGTTGTGGAGAGACCTTGCTCTAATATGTGTTGTGGAGAGACCTTGCTCTAATATGTGTTGTGGAGAGAGCTCGCTCTAATATGTGTTGTGGAGAGACCTTGCTCTAATATGTGTTGTGGAGAGACCTTGCTCTAATATGTGTTGTGGAGAGACCTTGCTCTAATATGTGTTGTGGAGAGAGCTTGCTCTAATATGTGTTGTGGAGAGACCTTGCTCTAATATGTGTTGTGGAGAGACCTTGCTCTAATATGTGTTGTGGAGAGAGCTTGCTCTAATATGTGTTGTGGAGAGAGATCGCTCTAATATGTGTTGTGGAGAGAGCTCGCTCTAATATGTGTTGTGGAGAGAGCTCGCTCTAATATGTGTTGTGGAGAGACCTTGCTCTAATATGTGTTGTGGAGAGAGCTTGCTCTAATATGTGTTGTGGAGAGAGCTTGCTCTAATATGTGTTGTGGAGAGACCTTGCTCTAATATGTGTTGTGGAGAGACCTTGCTCTAATATGTGTTGTGGAGAGAGCTTGCTCTAATATGTGTTGTGGAGAGAGCTCGCTCTAATATGTGTTGTGGAGAGAGCTCGCTCTAATATGTGTTGTGGAGAGACCTTGCTCTAATATGTGTTGTGGAGAGACCTTGCTCTAATATGTGTTGTGGAGAGAGCTCGCTCTAATATGTGTTGTGGAGAGACCTTGCTCTAATATGTGTTGTGGAGAGACCTTGCTCTAATATGTGTTGTGGAGAGACCTTGCTCTAATATGTGTTGTGGAGAGACCTTGCTCTAATATGTGTTGTGGAGAGACCTTGCTCTAATATGTGTTGTGGAGAGAGCTTGCTCTAATATGTGTTGTGGAGAGAGCTTGCTCTAATATGTGTTGTGGAGAGAGCTTGCTCTAATATGTGTTGTGGAGAGAGCTTGCTCTAATATGTGTTGTGGAGAGAGCTTGCTCTAATATGTGTTGTGGAGAGAGCTTGCTCTAATATGTGTTGTGGAGAGACCTTGCTCTAATATGTGTTGTGGAGAGACCTTGCTCTAATATGTGTTGTGGAGAGACCTTGCTCTAATATGTGTTGTGGAGAGACCTTGCTCTAATATGTGTTGTGGAGAGACCTTGCTCTAATATGTGTTGTGGAGAGACCTTGCTCTAATATGTGTTGTGGAGAGAGCTTGCTCTAATATGTGTTGTGGAGAGACCTTGCTCTAATATGTGTTGTGGAGAGACCTTGCTCTAATATGTGTTGTGGAGAGACCTTGCTCTAATATGTGTTGTGGAGAGACCTTGCTCTAATATGTGTTGTGGAGAGAGCTTGCTCTAATATGTGTTGTGGAGAGACCTTGCTCTAATATGTGTTGTGGAGTGACCTTGCTCTAATATGTGTTGTGGAGAGACCTTGCTCTAATATGTGTTGTGGAGAGAGCTTGCTCTAATATGTGTTGTGGAGAGAGCTCGCTCTAATATGTGTTGTGGAGAGACCTTGCTCTAATATGTGTTGTGGAGAGACCTTGCTCTAATATGTGTTGTGGAGAGACCTTGCTCTAATATGTGTTGTGGAGAGAGCTCGCTCTAATATGTGTTGTGGAGAGAGCTTGCTCTAATATGTGTTGTGGAGAGACCTTGCTCTAATATGTGTTGTGGAGAGACCTTGCTCTAATATGTGTTGTGGAGAGAGCTTGCTCTAATATGTGTTGTGGAGAGACCTTGCTCTAATATGTGTTGTGGAGAGACCTTGCTCTAATATGTGTTGTGGAGAGACCTTGCTCTAATATGTGTTGTGGAGAGAGCTTGCTCTAATATGTGTTGTGGAGAGACCTTGCTCTAATATGTGTTGTGGAGAGAGCTTGCTCTAATATGTGTTGTGGAGAGAGCTTGCTCTAATATGTGTTGTGGAGAGACCTTGCTCTAATATGTGTTGTGGAGAGAGCTTGCTCTAATATGTGTTGTGGAGAGACCTTGCTCTAATATGTGTTGTGGAGAGAGCTTGCTCTAATATGTGTTGTGGAGAGACCTTGCTCTAATATGTGTTGTGGAGAGACCTTGCTCTAATATGTGTTGTGGAGAGACCTTGCTCTAATATGTGTTGTGGAGAGACCTTGCTCTAATATGTGTTGTGGAGAGACCTTGCTCTAATATGTGTTGTGGAGAGACCTTGCTCTAATATGTGTTGTGGAGAGACCTTGCTCTAATATGTGTTGTGGAGAGAGCTTGCTCTAATATGTGTTGTGGAGAGAGCTTGCTCTAATATGTGTTGTGGAGAGACCTTGCTCTAATATGTGTTGTGGAGAGACCTTGCTCTAATATGTGTTGTGGAGAGAGCTTGCTCTAATATGTGTTGTGGAGAGACCTTGCTCTAATATGTGTTGTGGAGAGACCTTGCTCTAATATGTGTTGTGGAGAGACCTTGCTCTAATATGTGTTGTGGAGAGACCTTGCTCTAATATGTGTTGTGGAGAGACCTTGCTCTAATATGTGTTGTGGAGAGACCTTGCTCTAATATGTGTTGTGGAGAGACCTTGCTCTAATATGTGTTGTGGAGAGACCTTGCTCTAATATGTGTTGTGGAGAGAGCTTGCTCTAATATGTGTTGTGGAGAGACCTTGCTCTAATATGTGTTGTGGAGAGACCTTGCTCTAATATGTGTTGTGGAGAGACCTTGCTCTAATATGTGTTGTGGAGAGACCTTGCTCTAATATGTGTTGTGGAGAGAGCTTGCTCTAATATGTGTTGTGGAGAGACCTTGCTCTAATATGTGTTGTGGAGTGACCTTGCTCTAATATGTGTTGTGGAGAGACCTTGCTCTAATATGTGTTGTGGAGAGAGCTTGCTCTAATATGTGTTGTGGAGAGAGCTCGCTCTAATATGTGTTGTGGAGAGACCTTGCTCTAATATGTGTTGTGGAGAGAGCTCGCTCTAATATGTGTTGTGGAGAGACCTTGCTCTAATATGTGTTGTGGAGAGACCTTGCTCTAATATGTGTTGTGGAGAGAGCTCGCTCTAATATGTGTTGTGGAGAGACCTTGCTCTAATATGTGTTGTGGAGAGACCTTGCTCTAATATGTGTTGTGGAGAGACCTTGCTCTAATATGTGTTGTGGAGAGAGCTCGCTCTAATATGTGTTGTGGAGAGACCTTGCTCTAATATGTGTTGTGGAGAGACCTTGCTCTAATATGTGTTGTGGAGAGACCTTGCTCTAATATGTGTTGTGGAGAGACCTTGCTCTAATATGTGTTGTGGAGAGAGCTTGCTCTAATATGTGTTGTGGAGAGAGCTTGCTCTAATATGTGTTGTGGAGAGACCTTGCTCTAATATGTGTTGTGGAGAGAGCTTTCTCTAATATGTGTTGTGGAGAGAGATCGCTCTAATATGTGTTGTGGAGAGAGCTCGCTCTAATATGTGTTGTGGAGAGAGATCGCTCTAATATGTGTTGTGGAGAGACCTTGCTCTAATATGTGTTGTGGAGAGACCTTGCTCTAATATGTGTTGTGGAGAGAGCTCGCTCTAATATGTGTTGTGGAGAGACCTTGCTCTAATATGTGTTGTGGAGAGACCTTGCTCTAATATGTGTTGTGGAGAGACCTTGCTCTAATATGTGTTGTGGAGAGAGCTTGCTCTAATATGTGTTGTGGAGAGACCTTGCTCTAATATGTGTTGTGGAGAGACCTTGCTCTAATATGTGTTGTGGAGAGAGCTTGCTCTAATATGTGTTGTGGAGAGAGATCGCTCTAATATGTGTTGTGGAGAGAGCTCGCTCTAATATGTGTTGTGGAGAGAGCTCGCTCTAATATGTGTTGTGGAGAGACCTTGCTCTAATATGTGTTGTGGAGAGAGCTTGCTCTAATATGTGTTGTGGAGAGACCTTGCTCTAATATGTGTTGTGGAGAGACCTTGCTCTAATATGTGTTGTGGAGAGAGCTTGCTCTAATATGTGTTGTGGAGAGAGCTCGCTCT
The DNA here is from genome assembly GCA_034231615.1 of Meghimatium bilineatum. NCBI lineage: Eukaryota > Metazoa > Mollusca > Gastropoda > Stylommatophora > Philomycidae > Meghimatium > Meghimatium bilineatum. The sequence goes on along the minus strand of CM067317.1, from coordinate 30,649,624 downwards.
AATATGTGTTGTGGAGAGAGCTCGCTCTAATATGTGTTGTGGAGAGACCTTGCTCTAATATGTGTTGTGGAGAGACCTTGCTCTAATATGTGTTGTGGAGAGAGCTCGCTCTAATATGTGTTGTGGAGAGACCTTGCTCTAATATGTGTTGTGGAGAGACCTTGCTCTAATATGTGTTGTGGAGAGACCTTGCTCTAATATGTGTTGTGGAGAGACCTTGCTCTAATATGTGTTGTGGAGAGACCTTGCTCTAATATGTGTTGTGGAGAGAGCTTGCTCTAATATGTGTTGTGGAGAGAGCTTGCTCTAATATGTGTTGTGGAGAGAGCTTGCTCTAATATGTGTTGTGGAGAGAGCTTGCTCTAATATGTGTTGTGGAGAGAGCTTGCTCTAATATGTGTTGTGGAGAGAGCTTGCTCTAATATGTGTTGTGGAGAGACCTTGCTCTAATATGTGTTGTGGAGAGACCTTGCTCTAATATGTGTTGTGGAGAGACCTTGCTCTAATATGTGTTGTGGAGAGACCTTGCTCTAATATGTGTTGTGGAGAGACCTTGCTCTAATATGTGTTGTGGAGAGACCTTGCTCTAATATGTGTTGTGGAGAGAGCTTGCTCTAATATGTGTTGTGGAGAGACCTTGCTCTAATATGTGTTGTGGAGAGACCTTGCTCTAATATGTGTTGTGGAGAGACCTTGCTCTAATATGTGTTGTGGAGAGACCTTGCTCTAATATGTGTTGTGGAGAGAGCTTGCTCTAATATGTGTTGTGGAGAGACCTTGCTCTAATATGTGTTGTGGAGTGACCTTGCTCTAATATGTGTTGTGGAGAGACCTTGCTCTAATATGTGTTGTGGAGAGAGCTTGCTCTAATATGTGTTGTGGAGAGAGCTCGCTCTAATATGTGTTGTGGAGAGACCTTGCTCTAATATGTGTTGTGGAGAGACCTTGCTCTAATATGTGTTGTGGAGAGACCTTGCTCTAATATGTGTTGTGGAGAGAGCTCGCTCTAATATGTGTTGTGGAGAGAGCTTGCTCTAATATGTGTTGTGGAGAGACCTTGCTCTAATATGTGTTGTGGAGAGACCTTGCTCTAATATGTGTTGTGGAGAGAGCTTGCTCTAATATGTGTTGTGGAGAGACCTTGCTCTAATATGTGTTGTGGAGAGACCTTGCTCTAATATGTGTTGTGGAGAGACCTTGCTCTAATATGTGTTGTGGAGAGAGCTTGCTCTAATATGTGTTGTGGAGAGACCTTGCTCTAATATGTGTTGTGGAGAGAGCTTGCTCTAATATGTGTTGTGGAGAGAGCTTGCTCTAATATGTGTTGTGGAGAGACCTTGCTCTAATATGTGTTGTGGAGAGAGCTTGCTCTAATATGTGTTGTGGAGAGACCTTGCTCTAATATGTGTTGTGGAGAGAGCTTGCTCTAATATGTGTTGTGGAGAGACCTTGCTCTAATATGTGTTGTGGAGAGACCTTGCTCTAATATGTGTTGTGGAGAGACCTTGCTCTAATATGTGTTGTGGAGAGACCTTGCTCTAATATGTGTTGTGGAGAGACCTTGCTCTAATATGTGTTGTGGAGAGACCTTGCTCTAATATGTGTTGTGGAGAGACCTTGCTCTAATATGTGTTGTGGAGAGAGCTTGCTCTAATATGTGTTGTGGAGAGAGCTTGCTCTAATATGTGTTGTGGAGAGACCTTGCTCTAATATGTGTTGTGGAGAGACCTTGCTCTAATATGTGTTGTGGAGAGAGCTTGCTCTAATATGTGTTGTGGAGAGACCTTGCTCTAATATGTGTTGTGGAGAGACCTTGCTCTAATATGTGTTGTGGAGAGACCTTGCTCTAATATGTGTTGTGGAGAGACCTTGCTCTAATATGTGTTGTGGAGAGACCTTGCTCTAATATGTGTTGTGGAGAGACCTTGCTCTAATATGTGTTGTGGAGAGACCTTGCTCTAATATGTGTTGTGGAGAGACCTTGCTCTAATATGTGTTGTGGAGAGAGCTTGCTCTAATATGTGTTGTGGAGAGACCTTGCTCTAATATGTGTTGTGGAGAGACCTTGCTCTAATATGTGTTGTGGAGAGACCTTGCTCTAATATGTGTTGTGGAGAGACCTTGCTCTAATATGTGTTGTGGAGAGAGCTTGCTCTAATATGTGTTGTGGAGAGACCTTGCTCTAATATGTGTTGTGGAGTGACCTTGCTCTAATATGTGTTGTGGAGAGACCTTGCTCTAATATGTGTTGTGGAGAGAGCTTGCTCTAATATGTGTTGTGGAGAGAGCTCGCTCTAATATGTGTTGTGGAGAGACCTTGCTCTAATATGTGTTGTGGAGAGAGCTCGCTCTAATATGTGTTGTGGAGAGAGCTTGCTCTAATATGTGTTGTGGAGAGACCTTGCTCTAATATGTGTTGTGGAGAGACCTTGCTCTAATATGTGTTGTGGAGAGAGCTTGCTCTAATATGTGTTGTGGAGAGACCTTGCTCTAATATGTGTTGTGGAGAGACCTTGCTCTAATATGTGTTGTGGAGAGAGCTTGCTCTAATATGTGTTGTGGAGAGACCTTGCTCTAATATATGTTGTGGAGAGAGCTTGCTCTAATATGTGTTGTGGAGAGACCTTGCTCTAATATGTGTTGTGGAGAGAGCTTGCTCTAATATGTGTTGTGGAGAGACCTTGCTCTAATATGTGTTGTGGAGAGACCTCACTCTAATATGTGTTGTGGAGAGACCTTGCTCTAATATGTGTTGTGGAGAGAGCTTGCTCTAATATGTATTGTGGAGAGACCTTGCTCTAATATGTGTTGTGGAGAGACCTTGCTCTAATATGTATTGTTGAGAGACCTCGCTCTAATATGTATTGTGGAGAGACCTCGCTCTAATATGTATTGTGGAGAGACCTCGCTCTAATATGTATTGTGGAGAGACCTCGCTCTAATATGTATTGTGGAGAGACCTCGCTCTAATATGTATTGTGGAGAGACCTCGCTCTAATATGTATTGTGGAGAGACCTCGCTCTAATATGTATTGTGGAGAGACCTAGCTCTATCTAATATGTGATGTGGAGGGAACTTGTTATAATATGTCTTGTGGCAAGACCTCGCTCTAATGTATGTTGTGGAGATACCTCGCTCTAATATGTGCAATATACATGATGTTTTCAGATGTCATTCACGTACAATGCCGTGCCAAAACAACAAAATGCACACATTTTAGGGCGGAGGCAACTACCATACGCATAGTTGTTCAAGCACCCAATAACTGAGAGTTCATACCCCCCCCCCCCTAACAAAAAAAATCGCCATATTCAGTTAGTCATAATCAATCATACAAGCCATTAAAAGTACCAAACAAAAGAAATTCATTTGCAGCATCAGACAAAATATCTTTGCATTAAGCAGAAAAAGTGCATTAATACTACAATGGCTACTAACTCACTATGGCACCCCTGACAACGAAAAAGAGTACTGTACAAGTAGTCGCCACCACATGTTTAATTATTTTCCTTGCTTATGTTTGTAAATTTCATGTTCGTCATTTATTAATTAGAACATTTATTTATTTAGGGTTGTGGTTAGGGTTAGTTATGTAAGACAAAACTATCTTAACCGGTAGAGTTGACAGGCATGAAGAATGTGTTCTCAAGTTTCTGGTCTCAGTCCACAGTTGCACAGTTGGTGTCTCGCTAATCTTCAGCATTCGAAACGTGTGACTTCTCAGTCTATTGTGGCCAGTTCGTAGTTTGAAGATGATGGTTTGTTCCTTGTGTGACATTTGATGGTAGGAGTCATTTGGTTCTGCATTTGGGTGCATCTGTTCCACTTTTTCTTATATTCTGCTTTTATCATAGTCCTACATTCATAGTACGTATTATCACTTTCTATTTGTTCTAGTGATCCCCCTTTCCTTGCCAGATTTTTCATTTCCAGGTATGCCACAGTGACCAGGGATCCACTGCAGTGCTGTTTCTTTGGTAGTACTGCTGAAGTGTAGTAAGCAGGCCACAGGTTCATTCATGATCGTGTTCTTTGGATCTTCCAATGCCTGCAATACTGACTTCGTCTACAATTAGAACATATCGAATTGGTATAAGCTAATCTGTGGCCAGCATCCGCGAAACAGAAACATCAGAATTCTTCTTCTTCTTTTGCGTTCGTTCTCAAACTCCTGCAGATTAACAGGATGTAGTCCGGAGAAAGGAATGCATTGTGTCATGGTTTACAACATTGCTGCGATATCTGCGCCTTTTGGCCGGACACATCCGACTTCAGCATGGTTTTGGGTCACTGATCATGTATGGGATCGGACAGCCAACTCCATCCCATAACCTCCTTAGTCGCCTCTTACGACATGCATGAAAGGTAAACAGTGTTGCTATTCTTTGCTCCCATTTCGGGCCCCGGCAACACCCTGGCGACATCAGAATTTATACTTTAGAATTGTCCCAGTTTCCTTTTTAACAGAAAGGACGATCTAGTTCACATTAGTTTGTCTGTGAAACAAGTTGTTGAAAAACCAAGATGACCTAATACACGACGCTCTTTACATGACCAATATTGGATTGTATGTTTAAAAATTGAATACAGACGACGAATAATTAGAAACTCTCTTTTTTGGCAATATTGCCGAGTAAAATGGAAGAAGCCAAGCATAGCCGCCAAATTTAAGATGCCGGCACCCTATTTATTTAGTGGACACTAGTTTTTAAAAGAAAATTCAGACACTTCACCCTCGTCACTCACATTTTCTTAAGGATTATTGTGCCCTGTTCCTGTCTCCTGCATTGATAGCTTGACCACTTTGTTCGTGTCTCCTGTATTGATAGCTTGACCATTTTATTCTTGTCAATACATCCAGGGAGTCCAGTACAGTCGCTCTACTCCACTTCAGTCCACCAGAGTTGTTTTTGTCTACCCTGGTTATTAAATTCAAAGTACCTTTTTGACCACTGGTCAAACTCGTCCGCCTACCACTCAAGTGTCAAGACTAACAAAATGAACATAATGGGGTGCCAACATTTAGTTCACTAATCAACTTGCGTCCAGAATACTTGAGCTGACTAAAAATGGCCACAAGTTCTGTCAAAATGATGGACCCACAATGAATTAACTAGGCTAAAAAAAAAACCCCATAAAATTCAAGTACATTCCCAGTCTTGTTTTCTGAGAACAGCTTGCGTGTAGTATAATCATTAAAAATATGTTGATCTCGTAGTAAGATCAACTATCGCCAATGTGGTGCCAAGATCCGAAATGAATAGCAACATTGTGATCTGACATGTATACAGCATAAGACGACTAAGAATACATGAGAATGGTGTTGGTTATATCATTCTATAAGTCATGGTGATCTAAAATTCATGCTGGAGTCGTAAATGTTAGGAGAAAGGCGCGTATATCGCAGCCAAATTGTAAACATTAACACAGTGCAGTCATTTCTTTTGACTATACCTGCTAATGCGCTAGTGTTTGACAACGAATACAAAAGAAGAAAAACACGATATAAGCTAAGTAAACAGAATATAATATAAGTTCAGTAAAGAAAACATGATATAAGTTCAGTAAACAAAATATGATATAAGTTCAGCAAACAAAACATGATATAAGTTCAGTAAAGATTTGCTAGCTAATCAAAGTTCTCTGAAAACATTGATATTATTCTTCTTCTGCGTATGTTCTCAAACTCCTGCAGATTAGTAGCGTGTAGTCTGAAAATGAAATACGTTGTGTTGCATTGTACAGAGTTGCTGAGACATATGTGCCTTTCAGTCTGATATATACGTCTGCTGCAGACTTTCTGGATCACTTTGGTCCTTAACGGGATGGACCAACCAACATAACCTCCTTACTTGTCTCTTACGACATTCACTGCAGGTCACGGCAACACACTGGTGAAATTGATATTAACAATAAAAACAAACATACATGAACACAATATTTGTGAGTGTGTGTGTGTGTGTTATTATTTGACATCGATTATAATCATGTGTTGGAAACACTGGTTTAACCTCAAACTCGTAGATTATAAACATGTGTTGGAATCACTGGTATAACCTCAAACTCGTAGATTATAATCATGTGTTGGAAACACTGGTACACCCTCAAACTCGTAAATTATAAACATGTGTTGGAAACACTGGTATACCCTCAAACTCGTAAATTATAAACATGTGTTGGAAACACTGGTATACCCTCAAACTCGTAGATTGTAAACATGTGTTGGAAACACTGGTATACCCTCAAACTCGTAAATTATAAACATGTGTTGGAAACACTGGTATACCCTCAAACTCGTAAATTATAAACATGTGTTGGAAACACTGGTATACCCTCAAACTCGTAGATTGTAAACATGTGTTGGAAACACTGGTATACCCTCAGACTCGTAGATTATAAACATGTGTTGGAAACACTGGTATACCCTCATACTCGTAGATATTTCATTCAGTCATTCATTCATGTCCCTTTTGCACGAAGTTAGCGCATAGAGCAGAGGTCAGATCTCTCCAATTCTGTCTGTTCAAAGCTATTCTGTGCAGTTCTTGAATAGTATGAATATTGGTTGTTTTACTTTCTCTAAGTATTGTTCTTCTGAGTGTTTCTTTTGGTCTACCCCTTGCTCTTTTGCCTGTGGGTATCCATTCAAGAGATTGGTGGTGTATTCTGTTGGTGTCTGCGCGTAGGACATGCCCGACGTAGGACCAACGGCGTTGATATTAAAGGGAAAGAAATTGAGGGAATCACCAACTCAGGAAGTCGGAACATTACATTTAGCACTCGAAAGCAGGCCAACGACGAAGACGGATGTTTCGAACCATTAGCACAAACTAAAACGACAACACAACGTATTTTTATTCTCTGGACTACAACTTGCTAGATGTCAAGTAGGGCTATTGTCCTGCTACAAGAGAGATCCAGTGGGGTTTTGAGAATGAACGATCTTTCCAGATGACCAAACCATTGTAATTGTTGATTTTGTTTAGGTCTAGGTGCTAGGTTCAATTTACGCCCAGACAGTTCAGAAAGCAATGACAACGAACTTAATGTAAATATTGCATAGAAAATTGCCACAGCCAAAATAATACCGTGTTGATAGCGATGTCCTGAGTATGATTATGCTAACAACTGGTTTCCAAACTGCCACTTCACGAATTAAAGTAAAATAGCTTAACTACTCTACACGGGAGATACAGGTAAAAGACAGTGTGAAGTGATTCTATCACGGTCTTCAGATTATAGAAAATATGTACTCACTGCGCAAAACTGAAATCCGACTGGTAAAGCTTCAAACGAGGTAATAAAGTTTTGCTAATAACACGAAACACACATAGGCACACACACACACACACACACACACACACACACACACACACACACACACACACACACACACACACACACACACAAATCGACGTTTCGACCAAAAGGCCTTTATCAAGGATCACAAACACATATAAATCAAACACGACAAGTAAGGGCGACACAACCTGCGTTCACAAATCTAGTAAGTTGGCCAAAATAATAGAAATGAGGTGAAAGGTGACACAAACAGAAAATGTACATAAATAGGAAGTAAACAAAACTGAATACATGTTCACCTGAATATAATGGACGCCCCGATGGCCTGTGCCGTTGAAATTAACGTCCACAGGATAGCCCGAATGGTGTTTGATGCTGTGTAGGTGCTCGCAGAAACGGTCAGCAAGCCTCCTGCCAGTCTCACATATGTACGTCATGGTGCAACGCTTGCAAAGGATGGCATATATGACATTCCGGGACACACAGGAGAAACTCTCCTCAATGGAGAAAGTGGCCTTGGGGAATGTGACAGACCGGATCTGGGTAACATACGGACAGATGTAGCATCTAGGGCGATTGCAGCTGATAGTTCCAGAATGAAAGGGGACGTCAGACCTAAGATAACTCCGAACCAGTAAATCCCTGAGGTTCTTGTCCCGTCTGTACGCAACCAGAGGGGGGGGGGACACAGAACACTGTCTCAGGATCAGACTGGAGAAGGGGAAGGTGTCGGAGTAGAACATGATGAACAGCAGTGCTATGCGGGTGGAAAGTCAGGACAAGTTTGACCCTGTCAGAGGGAGAAGACCTCCGAGTGCTAGAGAGGGTATCCTGGCTGGAGAGGCTCCACACACGAGACAGGGCAGACTGAAAGACCCTGTCGGGGTATGAGCGGCAATGGAAGAAGTTCATCATCTCGTGGGCTTTCCCGATAAAGTCATCCTCGCCACTACACAGACGCCGGAGACGAAGAGGTTGAGAGAATGGAAGGGAATCACGGCAAGCCGAAGGATGAGATGAGGTATATAGGAGAAAACTGTGGACATCAGTCGGTTTGTAGTGTATCGATGTGCTATGACAGGAAAGTTGAATCGTGATCTCTTCAGATTATATATACGGTTAAAAAAAGGTTAAATATAAGAAGATTGATTAAATTGTACTAGGTTTACCGCATATGTTCTCCGTCCGTCTCAACGAAACTGTACCGCATTGTGGACAGTACCACTAATATAATGAAATTCCGTTGCTCCAAGCATGGCCTTCGTGATAACTTTTCATTAGTCATTTAATTAAACTTTGTTTTCCCAGCCAATGAAAAGCGCAGAAATAGAGGAATTACACAGTGACGAAAAATGGACCACCCCGTCCCCTTGTAATGATGGTCACGCTTTAAGTGATAATCCTAAGAGATCTTCGAAAAAAATCCACTATGTAACAAGATGTCGCGTGCGAGATTCGAACCTTCGACATCTTGTGCACAAAGCGACCGGGATAATTATCCGTTCCAACACGTCCGGAAGGTCACTATCAGAATAACGACTGATTACATTGACAAAAGAACCACGATCTGACAAGCATAATCAAACACAGACGAAGATACTAGTGCAAACTTTAAAGTGATGGCGGTGGAAAGCACACATATACAGACATAATTTTATATGTTATACTTACAAAGTTTTTAAAGGGTTGGCTGATTGAGAATTTTAAGAATGAAACAAATTGGTTCTGGGCCATTGACCTTAGAAAAATCCTTTTAAGCCGAGCTGGCATTCGATTATCTAACGGCAGTTTGAGCCTTACGCAAGCAATGCTACTCGCAAAAATGTAGTTCTGATTTCAGATGACGGCAAATAAGCAAACAAATAAAAAACCCCGGGGCAAATCTAGGTTGTGGTTGTGTTTTAAATACACTTTCTGGATAGTAGCGCATCATTTATTTAATAGCCCCAGGCATCCTGTTTCGTCTGCGTGAACTGCGAGTCCCTATATGGCAGATATGGCCGTTGGCTAGCTGTTGATCCAATCTGGTAACTAGGAAACGGGGAGGATGCTGGGAAGAAGAGGGATGGCGATTTGGTGTTAAATTTATGACTATGACAGAGCTACAGTGCTAAGCCTGAGGTGGGGGGGGATGAGTGTCGTTCATCGCCACGGCTGTACACGCGGCTTGTTGGAAGATAGTCTCCTGGGAGGACTGTGGGAGAGCAGCCAACGATGGTCTGCCGAGATAGACAAGATGGAGTATTTACCGCTTCAATAGCTTCCTCTTCCGCACTTCACGAGTTTCTGTGATAACTGCAACGATAATTGAAGAAGTGTTCCAGCAAACTGAATGTCTACTGGCAACATGACTTTTGGTCTGGGTTGGTCCCTGTCCGCTGGTCCAAGATCACCACGAATCTCCAGACCACGATGATGAATGAATGGTCTAGTAATGTGTTTGGGAATATGGAACCACCATCGTTAAATCTAGTTTTGGTGTCTAGTAGGTTAGCCAATCAACTCATTCAATATTTCTGTTATCGCTTCTATATCTCAGTGAACATCTCTTCGTCCCTTTATCGTTCTCTCTCTCTTCTATTGCTTTCTTTCTCCTCCGTAACTCTCTCTCTCTCTCTCTCTCTCTCGCGTGTGCACTCTTTCCAAGCTTTTTTTTCCCACCCGATCATTAACACAAACATTGACATCTGGTTGTCTCTTGGCAGGAAACCTCAACTAAAACATTGATGTTTTATTCCATTTTTAAATTCCTATACTTCTTAATCTTCCTTGATCAGTTTCCTATGTAGTATATAGAAGTTGGAGAGTTACCTCCATGAGACCTAACGTTAGCTGGAGTCCTCTACAGTTTCTCGTCCACAATAGATCCTTCTGACTAGAAGGACTCTTGACACAAGTATTGCTTACTGTTCAGAGTTAAGACTCTTGTGTTTGAAAGAAAACTATGAAGAAAATACATCATCATCAGTTCTATAATTGAAAAAAAACCCACCGATTTGTCGCTCTCAATTTCTTGGTGTCAAATCACGCACACGGAACAAACTCGTCAATTTTCGTTTTCTATACGTTTTTCACCCAGTGGCCAACCATATAAAATGTCAGCAGGGTGTGTTATGTAGTTTTCTTGCATAATTATTAGTCATTTTGGACAAACTTATTTCATGAAGATGTGCTTTTAGTGATCTTTGCAGATTCTGAGTTTGCTGTGATCTGTCCAAGTTTAAGATAAGCGACAAAAGTGTAAATACACATGAGTATTCAACAAGATTGTGGGTAGTTCCTGTGGGTAGTTCCTGCCTGTTCTTTTCATTTCTGGTTTTTATTGTTGTTTACGAATCAACATCATTGGAATCCAGACAGACCCTTGGTGTTCATGCTCTCCTAGCGGGTGACGAGGGGTTATGTGTGCTGACTGTTACCTTGGTTAATAGGTTGATCACGCTCTAAACTTATTGTAAGTTTGTCAAATCGGAATTAATGTTCAAGAATGTCACGGTAATTATGTGTATTTCCTACAGTTACAGCAAATATACATATGTTATTTAAGTTCTAGTTTATAATTGTCTATTCTTCTCTCAAACCGAGCATAGCTCATTGGTTCTCAAACCAAAGATATATAGTTTATTGGTTTTCAAACAGAGCATAGCTCATTGGTTCATGTGAGAATCAATACAAGAAGAAGAAGACATTTCTCCTACCGATTATCTTCAATGTTTCAGAAGAAGAAGAAGAAGACATTTCTGCTACCGATTATCTTCAATGTTTAGACTGGCCTTTACAAATTTAGTTAAATTTTTAATTGGCTTTCCCTTGTTGGTATTATATCCTTTTCAGATCGCAGCTATCCACCCAAAATATTATGGCTGACTGTAGTGATTTTCTAAGCAATATACTTTTAACAGGTGAAGCTTTAAACAAGGTAATGAAGTTTTCCTAATAGTACGACACACACATACGCACACACACAATCGACGTTTCGATCGAAAGGCCTTTATACATAAAAAAACTACAAGTAAGGACGACACAACTTGCGTTCACATGTCTAGCCGAAAGGATAGAAAAAATGAAATAAATACTTTCAGAAGATTGTAATTACTTTTTGAACGGTCAGGATGGACAAGTCTGTGACACCGAGCCACGCAACATATTCAAAATGCAATAGTTTTTAATCGCTTCCAATAATTAATTTTTCAATAACAACGAACTGTTGTGTTCCATTTTTCAGGAAATTGATGCATTAAAATATACATAAAATAGAATAAAAGAAAATAACTAAAGTTAAAATATTGATGAAAATCAATTTCATGTCGGCACTACAGCTAAATCTGCGGTAGTCTTTCCAAATATTTATTAATCGCTGTAATCTCATGATCAATTTATATATGCCGCTACCAGGTTTTTGACAATCTTCAAACCAATTTTTGTGTTTGTGCTGACGGCCATTAATACACGAAAAATAATGAAAACTGTCTCGCTATGGATCGGTGGGTCCACTCTGCTTTTGTTTTAGTCGTAGAATCAAGCAAGCGAACACGAATAAAACAAACAGAATTCATCATTCTCACGTATCATTTCCGGCTTGGCATGCACCCCACGAGACTTGGGATCTCCTGTAGTAAGCATGACCGGAACAAGTTGTAAAACAGAACCATTTTCCATACAGCTTTTGTTTCTAACAGTTCCCATCCCTGGTTCCTTTTCCAGCGGGTTCCAATCGCTAAAATGATTTGCGGCCATTAGTTAAAGACTGTGCTAACAGACCAAGGATCTGGCAAACAGCGATTTTCATTTGTCAAGGTAAACAAACTGCTCTCTCGCGTGAGTTCTCACATTGTTATCTCCCCTTGGTCATGCATGTTCTCTAACTCCCTCAGCGACCTCTTCATCCCCACTCTCCCATCACACACTTAGCACACACGGACTTAAAATGCTTCTGTCTTCCACTCTTGGAGTTTCTCTAGAGCTCTTCTCTAAATTAGAAAGTCTCTCTCTCTCTATTTCTCTCTTTCTTTCTCTTTACATTCACTCTCCCTTCTATCGTGTTTCACAAGTACTAATTTCTTTCACACTGTCTACTCAACTACTTCCCCCCCTCTCAATGATTCCTCGTTCTCCTCTCTTGAGGAATAAATTGTGCTTTTGTTTCTTTATAAAATTCAATAAAAATACTTCCAATTATATTTCACGAAAATCAAGAATTATTTTCTTTGATAAAAACATATTTAAATCCTATAATTAATTCAAGTTAAGAAAAACAGAAAAAAAAACAATTCTCAATTTCAGGTTTCTCAAAATTAAATCAGATAATTAATTTTTATTATTGTTCACACAATCTCGAATTTTTGAGAAATCCTGTAATTAATTTCATTTTCCTTTCACTAAATTCTGTCACATCAATTTTTTTTTTAATCCTGTAATTAATTTCATTGTCCTTCCATTAAATGATATCACTAATTCATATATCCTCGTATTAAATCCTATGACTAATTTCAATGCTCTTTCACTAAACCTTATCAATAATCCTGTTCCCTCACAAAATCCTATAATTAATAACAATGTTCCCTCACAAAATCCTATAATTAATAACAATGTTCCCTCACAAAATCCTATAATTAATAACAATGTTCCCTCACAAAATCCTATAATTAATGTCAATTTCCTTCACACAATCATATAATTAATTCCATACCATGTTGCATTTTTCATTTGATCGAAATCAAGTTACATATTATCTTTTTTGTTAACAATTATGTTCTTCTTCTCCTCAAACTCCTGCAGACTAGCAGGATATAGTCTTAGAACAGAATGCACTGTGTCATTATTTATAGTTTGTCTTCGATACATTTCTTTGTTCCTTTCTTGCTTGCATAACATTTTCTGATAATCCGTCGGATTATTTATGTAATTATCATTGATTCAATGCGAAACACGTTGCTACATTGTTTTTTCCCCAAAGAAAACAGAAGTGTGTAAACGAATGATATAAGAAACGATGTAGACTAACATAGATGGATTGGTTTAAGAAGCTGAGAATACAGCAAAAGAGTCTTGAGAACTTCGCATAATACCATCAGAATACTAGCAAAGAAACTTCAAAACTGTGACACACCAGGGAAGAAAGTAGGATGCAAACTATCACAAATAAAAAGCAACATAGAAGAGCAGACTATTTTAAAGGCACCCTAAACAGTAAAGAACTCTACATATATATAGAACTAGCAAAGATGAAACTAAATATACAAATTAAACAGAAGATCTCCCCAACAAAGAAGCTGCAACTTTGTGGAAAAGCTGCAGAGCCTACACAAACAACAGTGGATCTCACCAGACGTCATGAAAGCAGACACACAAACAAGTACAGATGAATAAGATAATACAGTATCGCGGAGGATTCATTATTATATAATAAAAATCATAAGGTAGCAAACTGGATTTGAACCAGGACCTTCCAGCCAGGGCCGATCTTAGGCCATTGCAACCTATGCGGCCGCAGTGGGCCCCGCACTTCATAGGCCCATAAATTCATATTAGAATTTATTTTATTATCCTCTTCCCTACCCAGACTGGGCCCCACGCAATCCGTTTCGCATTGGGCTCCTCAATTGTTAGAACCGGCCCTGCTTCCAGCTGGCACTTATTTGCCTCGCAACTTGAGTCAACACGTTTTCCGTATTGGACCGTACATCATCTCTAAACAATTAAGATGCGAATTTAATAGGTGCGCATAAATATTTGTACGATGCAAATAGCTGCCAGTTGAACGGATCTCGTTCGATTCCCATTTGCAGCTCTAATATTTTTTTTTATACTACAAACGTTATCAGAAAATATGTGAACAAGAGACCATCCATAAACAGTAGAAAGAGTATACTTGATAATACTACCAAAGAAATGGCATCTAGTTGAACGCAATAACTGGTAAAGTATAAGGCTACTGGATATAACTGGGAAATCGTAAAGAGAATAATTATGGAACGTCTAAAAGAAGCAACATATGTGAAATTGAGAGCCGAACTTGCAGGATTTGGTACAAAAAAATCATGTACAGATCAAATAGCGACGCTTAGAGTTACTATAAAGACCGAGTTTAAAGCCCGAGTTTAAAGACCGAGTTTAAAGACCGAGTAAGAAAAGACCGAAGTAATATTATCTATAGGAAGAACAGAAAGAAACACCTATATATATATATATATATATATATATATATATATATATATATTATATATATATATATATATATATATATATATATATATATATATATATATATATATATATATATATATATATATATTGGAAACAACAGACTTGAACAAGTGACATAATTCACATATCTAGGAACCAATATAGCAACAGGCGTCAAGAGCAGTAAAGAAATACACAATAGATGTAGTAAAGCATACCAAGCCCTAGGGCAAATGACACCAATCTCCAGAAACAAAAATGTAGATTTAAGCACCAAAATAACACTATTCAGAACGATTATTAAGCATGCGCTGTGCTACCAATGCCAAACATGGACAACGACAGCACAAGACAAACGTAGACTAGCGACAGCTGAAATGGCATGATTATGTAGAATCCTAAGAATATCATTAAGAGACGGAGTGAGAAATGAGAACATTAGACAAAGAACCGGCACCGCCCCAATCTTGGAATATATTAAGAGCCAACAGATCAAATGGTTTGCACGCATCAGCAGACTACCACCAGACATCATACCACATCAAGCTATGCTACACAGATACAGTTACGGCAGACCTAGAGGCCGACCACGAAAACGACGGACCACCGAAATAAAAGAGGCGACAAATTCCACAATATACTCAGCATACTCGAGGGCCATCTCCAGAAAACTCTTCAAAAGTCTGACGCAATGAAAGGCAATAAAGGATTTAGCCAATAGATAGATAGAGATAGTTCATGTACATACCACATTGCGACGCTTAGAGTTACTATAAAAGTATTCTAAATGGCAGATACCTGCATATGTAAATATAGAGGAATTTTAAAGCGTTTTTGTAGTATAGATTGTACTACTGAGATATTATGGAATAACAGAGAAATGTGTAAAAACAAGTTGTACAGGTACTTCACAAGCAAGTCATATGCATGATAAATCACAAGGACAAGCTAACAGAACCAATTGATGTTAAAACGGAAGTCAGATAAGGATATTTATTGTTCCTGGGAAATCTTTCTCATATATATTTGATGATGAGACAAACAACTAAAGAGATGAAACACGAACAAGGTTGATATTTGATAAGCAATTAGAAGACCTGAGTTTTACAGATGAACTTACTACTATCACACAAACAACAGTACGTTCATGAAAAGACAAATTGATAAAAGAAGCATACACAATTATACTTCAAATCTATGTAGATAAAGCAAATAGTAAACACAAAATCAAATAATTGACCAGACGATTGAAGAGGTACACAAGTTGACCTATTTGGGAAGTAACATTGGCAAAATGTAGGGAGAAAATCAGGATATTGACATCAGACTTAATAAGACAAGGTTTGCTGTCAATACTCTTCGCTCAGTATGGAATTCCTCAGAATTGTCTCAACAAACAAAGTTAAGTTCTTTATACAAATGTTAAGTCTGTATTGCTGTATGAATCTGAAACATGACATTTAACCCCAAAAAATCATATCGATACAGCAGATATTGATCAAATAATATATTTCATTATGAAATAAATATCTGTGTCGTCCATTAGCATAAGATGGCTAGAGTTGATAATACATGACGGAAATAACGAATGTAGATAATGATATAAAATCCTGAAATCGAAACAGCATTGCCCGGTAGAGAGAGAAAGAGAGAGAGAGAGAGAGAGAGAGAGAGGAAAGTTTTAAAAAGGAGATGGATAAAGCTCACTCTCAGCAGAAAACCTGACAACATAAACACGCAGGAGTTTGACTGGAACCCACACGAAGAGAATTCGAGTACAGAGAAACTAATGGCGATGAACAAGGCAGAATGATACCAAATCAATTGGCACCTCGTGAGTAGGATTGGCGAATACGACTTAGCACATAAAACTTGGAAAGCAATACTTGCGGCCCGCGGTTCCACATGGAACTGAGAGAAAATAGACAGACAGTGTAGATCACGAATGATTGAAACAGTGTATATAATTATATCATCAACATTTGTTATTTGGCAAACAGGACAACTAAATATATGGATTCTCTTCCCCACAAGAACATTCCAGCACGAGGAATGGGCGTGACATTAAGTCAGTAAAAACAGTGGTTTGGGAGGTGGTTGGAGGGTTCAACTCTCCCCTATTATTAAATAGAACATGACACAAACTGTAATAGTAAAAAAAAATAATTGGTAGCGTATCATATTCAGGACGTAGCCATCAACCAAGAATTTTTTGGATGTAGTGATTTTCTATGCAATATAAAAACGTCTAGTAGTTCGCCATTGGTTTCTGAAACAATCCGGGTGCACAATTTCCTGTGGCGGGATTCGAGCACGGTCACTTGCCCGTCACAGACGCACTCTGTACCACGCGCCACAGAACACTCTAATAGTATATAGTATTAACAAACAATGATCAAACAACCCTTCGTATTTCTCTTTAAAAAACAATCACTCAAACACTACAAAAAGTATAGTGACAACCTTTTCACGAACCCCTACTTTGCAAAGTAAATAACCCATCTTCTCTCTATCCTCCACCTCCTTCCAATCCCCAAATGAACCTCATACCTTCTAATTGAAAGGTAATTTAGACAAATCTTTGTACCCTTTTATGATTCTACAATATAAGTATTATATTGTATGCTATAACATAAGCGTAATGAAGATGTCTTGAAAGAAGTCAATTTAAAAAAAACAGATACTTACACGCATCAGAAATAGTCCACTTTTTTTGGACGCATCATGAGAAGAGGAGAGGTGGAACACATTGTAACAACTGGCAAGTTGAAGTGCAAGAGAGGAAGGAGAAGACCAAGAGAGAAGATGCTTGACAACCTAGCATTGTGGCACGGAAAAAACATCGGTATCAGAAATGATTGACAGCACACGAAATAGAAGGCCGTAGAAAGACATGATAATCAACGCCACACGGCACGAAACATAAGAAGTATTAGTATTAGTAAATTGTTTTAGTGTGATAGGTATTGCCATCAATAACACTGTTCTAGTGTTGCTGTAGGTGTTAGTTGAGTTCGTTGTCAACGTGGGTCATATACGCTTTCTCAAGGGGAGTTACAGAGACAAAAAGGGATATTTGGGGTCAAAGACTCGTTCTGGTGGGTAACTTGCCTGAACAAAAATTATTATAGCGATAAACAAAACAAATTATAGCGATTATAAAAGTTAAAGTTTAATATCTGTGCAGACTTGTTAAGAAAGACCTTTTTAAATCACTATGGCGACCACAGAAGAATATTTGTCCCGAAAGGAGGGCCACGGGACAAGAAGGTTGAGAGCCGCTGCTAGTTCGTAGTACCAACGTTATATAGTTTAAAGTAATTTTAATGATATTTTAGAACTGGCATGCTTTGATGAACTGGAATGAATAAGTTTAGCTGTCATTATTTATTATAGAGAAATTAAACTAGAATGTAGAGCAATGTGAATCAGAATTCCTCCTGGAAGGAGTTCGACTTTTAAGTGTGCAGTCATGTGATACCTCAATATAAGTATAGGTATGCTCTGAACGTACTAAATTACTAACTTGTATTGAGAAAATACTAAGTCAACCAAGTCTGCCGGCCGTAACCTACAGACTGATCCCCGTGCAGAAAATCTTGCTGGCGTCCATAGCTGTACTATATATAGTTTAGGTTGCAAAGAACGAAGACATTTAGCTGTAGACACAATTCTTCTCTACCAAGATGTGTCCCTTGATTTTGTATTCTTGACAATGTGATCGATAGTTCTTTGACATTTTAGCTCCAAGATAGATAACCATCATCTTCTTGATCTGCATCCTTGTAATTATTTGCTTATTTTTTGTTTCGTCCTTCTAATACGCACATGTGTTGCCGCGGCTACAAAGGGGGACAAATATTAGCAACATTATGATCTGTCATCCATGTCGGAAGGGACGGCTAAGAAATTTGGGTAGTTGTTATCTGTCCCACCCCATAGGTCAGAGACCAATACTAAAATTAGCTTTCAGGCTTAAAGATGCAGATATCGCAGCCCGCCTGTAAACCCTGATACAAGGCATTCCGTTCTCTGAACAAAAATCTGATGATCAATTTGACTTGGGAACGAAAGTGGAAGGAGAAGAATCATTGTGATTTTTTCATTCGTTCACACACATAATTATATATATTAGTAGAAGCGTCGTCAGTAAGGAGAGGGTGTGTATTAAAACAAAACCCACCCCCTCATTTTCTAGTTTGTGAGTGTGTGTTTGTGTATGGGGGTATTTAATGACTTATTTTAGGATCAAATTCATGAGAAAATATTAGAGAAGAACAGGCTCAAGAGAATTTCATATCATTTAATATTGGGGAGCAACAGTTTTCATAACTGAGGTACGTAGATGATATAGTTATATCAACTAGTGAAGATGGTCTGAAACAATTGATCCTAACAACAACAACACACACACAAAGACACAGTGAAGCACATAACTTATATTTAAACTCCAAGAGAACTTAAAAAATTGTGACAAGAGACAAAGCAGCAAACACTACTCACAGATAATTGGCAATCAAGAATTAGAAGAAGTAACACATTTCAAATATCCGAGAGTGAGCGTCAACGGTGCTGGAGATTGGGCAGCTAAAATCAAGAGAAGAATCGGCGACTTCCAAACTACATCAAATGGAATAACCTTTGGCAAAGTACCAGCTGCAGAACAATATTATAACTAATTAAATCAAGTATATTCCCAGTGACAATTAATGAATGCAAAACATGGTCATTGAAGAAGTCAGGGGAAAAGAAAATAATACTTACGTAGAACACAGGTAATGTAGTCTTACTGGACAATGGTCAACACCCTATCACTGTGAGGTGCTTACGTGAAATAATACAAATGACAGTGCACATGACATAATCATACAAATAACTGTACACATGACATAATCAACGCTTCAACCAAAAAAGGCCTTTGTCAAGATAACATGGATATTTACATTTTTTTAAAACGAGTGGGGACGACACAAGCTAGTTGTGTTCTATGTAAGTACTATTTTCATACAGTTTTACAGCAGTATTACCTTTTATTGATTGTAAAAGAAAATTGGTGTCCTTGAGATAAGATGCTACAGACAGAATTTGAGAATACTTTTGACGGAGAGAAAAATCAAACCAGGATGTGACGCGTAGGATAAACATCCAATAAGGTGGGCTTCTTACTAACGTTATAACAAGAAAGCTCGGATTATTTTGAAATTTCAAGAGACATAATGTCTAGAAAGAGTAATAGTGGTGGGCATTGGCAGCAGAGATAGAAGTCGACCAAGAAGAAGACGGACAACAGACATATCCAAATCTTTAAAGATGACAGGGGCAGGTCAGCGGGACCAAGTTGGAGTTCAGAACAATTATAAGAAATACTATATTTTGGAATATATTTCACACATATATAAGTATATGTGTCATAAGTAAAGTTTTGGGAGTGGACTTGACCAGTATTTTTCACTTGCTTCCTAGTACACATTATCATGTTCTGACTTCTAAAGCTGAAGGAAAAAGGATTTGAACCCCCATATTCATCCCTTATTATCTACGGCTTCCTTTCTTTATATATATATATATATATATATATAATATATATATATATATATATATATATATATATATATATATATAT
Source organism: Meghimatium bilineatum (assembly GCA_034231615.1). NCBI lineage: Eukaryota > Metazoa > Mollusca > Gastropoda > Stylommatophora > Philomycidae > Meghimatium > Meghimatium bilineatum. The sequence goes on along the minus strand of CM067317.1, from coordinate 30,629,513 downwards.
ATTATATATATATATATAAACTCTAGTTAGATGTCAGATAATGAATGTGTCTCCTTGTGATATAGAAAAAGAGCTTCCTCTTTGTTGACCGCTTTCAGTGAATCAGTATTTCATAGTACAGCATTCGATTTTCTAACTATTTCGTCGACTATTAACCATGTGTTTTCGCCTGGGAGCAGACGATGTTATTGCAGCTAACTGCTGTTTATTATACAATATTACAAACCAGATTGCACTGGTTTTGTTGTTATTTTCTGCCTGTTATTTCCTTCGTTTTCAACTAAAACTTTTTAGTGTAAATTGAATAACAAAATGCCGGTTTCAATTACTGTAAATTGATGACTTAATACTATATTGTCCACGAACACCCGACTCAACATTCGCTTGTTGATTTAAGACTCGAAATGAGTTCTGCGATCCGATCGGAATGTATTACACGTTATCACATGCCCTCGCCACGGCCCAACGACCGGCTAATGTGCAAGTCGGGTCTGGATTAGAGGCCACGAGAGCTCACCAAACAAACACGTTTGTTGATGAAGTCGGTGAGTGACAAATGTCAGTGTTGCGTGCTCACTTGCTAATGTCAACTGTTCGCGATAGCTATTGTAGAAAAGGTTGTTACTTTGTTACACGTGAAATCATTACTTTTATCCAGATATAAAATAAATGTATTTGTTATCTTTCCCGACTGTTTAGCTAACAGGTGTTCCGTCGTTATTTACTTGTACTATACGGTCTATACCGAATATCCGGTCAAATATGACGTTTGGTTGAAAACTGAATTACATACACTAGCACATTTTTTATATACTTTGTTAAATATCGCAGTGTCCTTCAGTGGCATGATGATTAGTGATCACAAACATAGCTCGGTCGAACTTGCTCCTGGTTTGAAAGTCGATTGATTATATTGTACTGGGCGACGTGATAGATTGTTTTGGCTTACACATTTACCAAGAATTTTTACAGCACATAATTACAAAGTATGGTAGGTGTGAAACAAAGATTAAAAGGAGAATAGTGGTCGCCACAGTTACGTTCAATGACACCAGGCATATATTACCATCTAAACAAGTCACAAACAAACTAATAATAAAAATTACAAAATCTTGCATCCGGGGCCATAGATACTTCCTCATCAAAAAAGGCTACTCTTAAAAAAAGGTAATTCGTGTGTTATGTCCTCATGTTGAGAAACTATTTGATGACATTTTTGTGAACAAGCGTTAAATGGTAGAGTTCTTGCATAATTTTTTTAAAATCTGCAATTGGTTAAACTTCAAGTACTATCCAATCCCACCACCCTCAGCCCGCCATTATCTAAGGTCCTGGCTACATATATTGTACACTAATGTGTGGCTCGGAAACAAGTATAATTAACAAACAGCTAGAAGACCGAATTGATGACTTTGAGATTTTGCCTTGAATACATAGAAGAATAGGAAGAAGTTCATGGAAGGAGAAGAAAACAAATAAGTTCTAACTACACAGTGTATGAAAACAAATAAGTTCTAACTACACAGTGCATGAAAACAAATAAGTTCTAACTACACAGTGTATGAAAACAAATGAGTTCTAACTACACAGTGTATGAAAACAAATAAGTTCTAACTACACAGTGTATGAAAACAAATAAGTTCTAACTACACAGTGTATGAAAACAAATAAGTTCTACTACACAGTGTATGAAAACAAATAAGTTCTAACTACACAGTGTATGAAAACAAATAAGTTCTAACTACACAGTGTATGAAAACAAATAAGTTCTAACTACACAGTGTATGAAAACAAATAAGTTCTAACTACACAGTGTATGAAAACAAATAAGTTCTAACTACACAGTGTATGAAAACAAATAAGTTCTAACTACACAGTGTATGAAAAAAAGAATTATTAAAAGAAATGAAGATCCAACAAATAATATATTGTGGACATATAAAAGATGTATCACCTTGTTGAGGATATTACCTGAAGTTAGTGTCGGGGGGTGGAAGCGATCATGAAGTAGGCACAAGCAGAGAAGCAAGTAGGAGGGAAACATCACGAAATGGACAGGTTACAGTCCATCAGAGTGCAGCACCGAGGCAAGGTACAGAAAGATGTTGGAGGATTGTTGCAGCCAACCTTGGTTGTGGAAACGGTGCCTGATTATAATGAAACATTTACCAATAGATGAAAAATTATGTTTTATAAAAGATATGCTTCCCTTAAATGTGTCTGATACGTCAGTGGGATGTATAGGGGAATACTGTGTAAGGTCTGTACTTTTCACGTCCAATGTCTTTCCTAGGGGATGATGTGGTCGGCATCAACCCACAGCCTTTACCTTCCCATGATATCTGGTACTCATTTACTTGAACTTTGGTCGACATAACCAGGAGCTGTTGGTGAGTTAAAAATGCCAGAGTTCAACTGGAAATGGAAATTGCACCACCCATTTAGGACGACAGTACAGTAAGCAATGAGTGAATGTGTTTTATAGCAGTCTAATGAGAGCAACATTTTACATGGGCTGGCTCTACAATCTTGTAGAAAAACATCAGCGCCCATAACCCCCCCCCGGGGGGGGGGGGTTGGGATGGCTTTACAGATCATATGTTGTCGGACAATATGTTGTGACAGTTTTGCAGACAGTATTGACATGGCCTTGTCTGGACGTAATCAATTCGACATCCATCATAGTCTTACGCAGCCTGAAACCGATCCATAACACGTTAGTCATTTAAGTGTCACTAGCATGAAATCTGACTATTTTAGGGATGCACCGAGTGGGAGGGGTTCTTTTAGAATATTGTCTCTTATATAACTTTGAGATGTTTACAAGAGGAATTCGCTTCCTTGTTTATCCCATAGTGAAATAGTGTTCCATTAGTCTTATCTTTTATCCATACACAGATTCAAATTTCAAAGAATGCTTTTAATTATATGTCTCTGGTCACTTGAATCGACCTCTTTTCCTTCTGCTCAGTAGATGAGGTCTCAGTTCGGTATGGGACATGTAATTTTATTGTCCTTAAATCACATCATAGCAAGAACAGATTTCTCCGAGAATAAAGCCAAACTAGTATTGACATAAATTTGCATTCACCTCTTGTTTGTCCATCCTGGCCTCACGAAGAAGGACTAGGAACTTAACAATGAAAACACACAGGGGTAATCTATTGAACATTTCAAGCCTAGTTTTTTTTTGCATTGGGCACGTAATTACATAATTACAGGTGTAACTGTGGGAGGGATGAAGCGTGTGTTTGCACGTGGTCATATCACGTGCAATCCTCGCTTTTCTGCGTCACGATCCCAGAGGAATGAAGTTTTAAGTTGCTGAAAGAATGAGTTTCTAGCAGTCTCGTTTTCATTCTTCCTTTGTTCAGATTTTGCAATCCTTGACACATCAAGCTGTTCAGCTTGTCTTACACTGTTTGAATCATAGTTAGTCGGGCAGATCATTATCATTGTATACAAGACACTTCAGTATCTTGTGTCATAGTTAGTTAGTCGGCAGGGAAGATTCATTGCACACGAGACACATTCATAGATTGTTGCACTTAAAAAAAAGAAAAAGGACTGCATATATAGTAGTAGATAAACCCAGATAAGATTGCCTATAGCAGTACTAGATAAAACAAGAAAATATTGCATAAAGCAGTACTAGATAAAATAAGAAAATATTGCATATAGCAGAACAAGATAAAAGAAGCAAATATTGCATAAAGCAGTACTAGATAAAACAAGAAAATATTTGCATATAGCAGAACAAGATAAAACAAGCAAATATTGCATAAAGCAGTACTAGATAAAACAAGAAAATATTGCATAAAGCAGGTACTAGATAAAACAAGAAAATATTGCATATAGCAGAACAAGATAAAAGAAGCAAATATGTCATAAAGCAGTACTAGATAAAACAAGAAAATATTGCATTATACTAGATAAAACAAGAAAATATTGCATATAGCAGAACAAGATAAAACAAGCAAATATTGCATATAGCAGTACTAGATAAAACAAGAAAATATTGCATATAGCAGAACAAGATAAAACAAGAAAATATTGCATATAGCAGTACTAGATAAAACAAGAAAATATTGCATATAGCAGAACAAGATAAAAGAAGCAAATATGTCATAAAGCAGTACTAGATAAAACAAGAAAATATTGCATTATACTAGATAAAACAAGAAAATATTGCATATAGCAGAACAAGATAAAACAAGAAAATATTGCATTAGCAGTAGATAAGACAAGATTGCATATAGCAGTAATATATAAAAGAAGTAAAGATATGGTTTTAGTCAAGACTATCAACGCGTATATTCCCAAGCTACTATGAATATGGCTGGTCGATCAGCACACCGACAACAGCAACACACACGCTGCACAGATATGTAAACTGCTTGAGAAACATAAACGTGTTAACATTGATAAGTGTCAGAAGACCTCACTATTACAATGACCAAATTAGGCCTACTTGTAAACATAAACAACACATAAACATAAACAATACTGCTTCAGATGTGACATGAGTAAATGAATAATATAATATAGAAGCGCCGAGAATTTATTAACAAAGAAAAAACATCAAGTAGCAAACAGGATACGAACAAGGTCCGCTCAGATGGCACCCAAAGTACTACAGTTTGTTTCTGGAAGAGTTTACATATTTGTGCAGCGTGTGTGTGTTGATATGATTATGATTTCCCCAAATTTCTCCATTCAACTCGACATAAAGACTCACCGCCTGTCGAAAATAGCACCTTTAACCCGGTAACTTCAAGTGATCAACAACATCAAAGAGACATTACACGAACACCAAATAACATTATCTGAAGCTGCCAGAAAAGCAAGAACATTGTATCTCCCTCGACACCCGTAAAGGGTAAAAGAGGAAAGAAAGAAGAAGAAGACTTCAAGTGATAATCCCCAAGAATCTCTGAAAACAATCAATTGTAAACACACTGTTACAAGTTGAGTTCAACCTGCGCCGTTTTGAGCATAAAACAAATGCGCCAAAGATATTTCTACCACAGCTCAAAGTTGCTAAAATATAGGATATTATAATGAAAGTTGTAGACGAAGGACTAAGGAAAAGATGGGTGAAGTGAAGGAGTAAGTAACATTTAAGTCAGCCACACATCCCTGCTTATAAAAAACCCAACGTGCCCTTTGCAAGACGCCAATCATCAATCGATTCTTAGACGCTCCATGCAGGATTGTGACATTCTGGTGATGTTGTCTCTAGGATGATGTAGGCAAGATTGTATCTGACATTCTGGTGATGTAGGTCACTAGGATGATGTAGGCAATATTGTATCTGACATTCTGGTGATGTAGTCTCTAGGATGATGTAGGCAAGATTGTATCTGACATTCTGGTGATGTAGTCTCTAGGATGATGTAGGCAAGATTGTATCTGACATTCTGGTGATGTGGTCTCTAGGATGATGTAGGCAAGATTGTATCTGACATTCTGGTGATGTAGTCTCTAGGATGATGTAGGCAATATTGTATCTGACATTCTGGTGATGTAGTCTCTAGGATGAGTAGGCAAGATTGTATCTGACATTCTGGTGATGTAGGTCTCTAGGATGATGTAGGCAAGATTGTATCTGACATCTGGTGATGTGGTCCTCTAGGATGATGTAGGCAAGATTGTAATCTGACATTCTGGTGATGTAGTCTCTAGGATGATGTAGGCAAGATTGTATCTGACATTCTGGTGATGTAGTCTCTATGATGATGTAGGCAAGATTGTATCTGACATTCTGGTGATGTAGTCTCTAGGATGATGTAGGCAAAATTGTATCTGACATTCTGGTGATGTAGTCTCTAGGATGATGTAGGCAAGATTGTATCTGACTATTCTGGTGATGTAGTCTCTAGGATGATGTTGGCCAGAGGAAACAACACTGGAATCAAAACTCTATGGGACACTGTATGAACTACAAAAGACAGTGAGTTTTATTATGGAGACAGAATTACAGATATAGACATGTTTCAAGTGAACGTAAAGAAGAAGAAGAATTCTGGGGATATGGTCTCTATGACGCTGCAAGCCACATGTAGCACAGCTATGTAACATAACCAACAGATGTCAATGTAGGTGTCAGAAATATAACAACTCAAATTGCCTCATTATAAAGTAAACGACGTCCCTCTAGGTGTCACAAATATAACGACTCAAATTGTCCAGTTATAAAATACCGTCTTATAGGTGTCAGAAATATAGCGACCCAAGGTGCTCTATTATAACACAAGTGATAGATTGGAAACTGTTCAGAAGCCGGCTCCATGGTCAGGAACATAATATACCAACTACGTCACCACGGTTTGGTAGCATACTATTTGTTGAGTTGAATTGGAACCCCTGCATACGATGAACAAGAGCAAGAACGCTTGGGGAACGAACCATCGTTTAACGTGACACCGAAACAATCAACATGGACCGTACCACACGCGGAGAGATATCGCCTTACCTCAAAAACCGTGGCGAAAGGAAATGTAAATATAGGTAAGAAATCTCCGTAGACACATCAACAATTTAGGAGCAACTAATTATAATTAGTAACACTTGTTTCACATTGTACCCGTCATAAACAACTTGAGTAATATTCACTGCGTGGGAAACAGTTCTTGAAAACACGCATGCATGCAAATAAAGTTTTCGGGAAAATGATAGGTAAGTAAGTATAAGGAGCGGATAATGAATGTGTAATAACAGATTAACTCATGTCTCAGCATCATTGATTGGTTTCCTATTGAATCACGATGATGGGTGACTGCTAAATATGACTGAATAGGTGAAAAAATACAGGTATATACAAACTAAATTATTTCTGAAGTATAAAAATACATTATTCGTAAAAGAATACTGAGTACATTTTCTATTTTCGGGAGACAGAATATATCGCATCTTGTGCAAAGACAGAATATATCGCATCTTGTGCAAAGACAGAATAACACAATCTCTAGGAACAGGAAGGAGTACAAAGCCACACAAAAAAGTTAAGTATGAATGGACGCGTAGAATATGTTAATGTTTCTAAAACTTTGTGAAACCGCGGAATCGGTAACAATATGTGTTTGTAAGATCAAGGCTTGGTTCTTCTTCTTCTTCTTCACGTTCATTCTCAAACTCCTGCTGAATTCTCGTGTAGCAGGACCATTGTCCTACTAGATTTCCAGCAGGATGTAGTCCAGAGAATGGAAATGCGTTGTGTTGCCGTTTTATTTGCGCCAATGGCCCGAAACATCCGTCTTCGGCGGAAAGGCTTGGTTCAAACAAAATATATACATTCATAAACATCTTGCAAATTCAATGATAACCCACAGCGGCCCGGTAGATATGTTGCCGCAGCCCGGCGGCTGAGAGCACTGAAATAGAAGTCTCGATTAATATGCATTGAGCGATAGGACAATAATTTAGAAACTAATTATATTAATTAAACAAACACTAGCAGATAAACCAGTAGATATAGATGGAGAGAGGTATTGGGGGGGCATGCACTTTAGCACTAGGAGCATAGAACCCCCGCCCCCCCCCATTTCCTCCTAACCACGATTATTTTTGGGTAAAGGATCGTCAAAAACCTAATGGAATAGAAGGAATTGCAATGAAAATGGGTGAATTACATATTTAGGAATCTGCGCCCCACCTCATTTCTAAAGACGTAGCTACGGCCTTGCTAGCAGAGAAAGTGAATTTAGTACAAGAAGATTAGCATGCAGAAAACATGGATAAGACATACGTTAAGCAAGAGATAAATTTAGAAACACATGTATTAGAAAGATAGTTGAAAACAGTATGGAAAAGAGTGACAGTTAAGGAATGGAAAATCTGGGAGAAGAGTGAAACTTAAGAATGGAAAAATCTGGGAGAAGAGTGACACATTTAATGCATGGAAAGATGTGGGAGAAGAGGGTCACTACGACATGGAAAGATCTGGGAGAATAGTGACACGAAAGGTATGGAAATACATGGCATGGCAGAAGAGTGACACGTACGACATGGAAAGATGTGGGAGAGGAGTGACACGTACGACATGGAAAGATGTGGGAGAGGAGTGACACGTACGACATGGAAAGATGTGGGAGAGGAGTGACACGTACGACATGGAACGATGTGGGAGAGGAGTGAAACTTAAGGAATGGAAATATCTGCGAGAAATAGCTAACATAAACAAGATAGAAAATTGTTCTTTTGCCAGGGCCCAAACGATAAATGATGAATAGCAAAATTGCGACCTCTTTCAGCATGACATAAAAGGCGAATAAAGAAAGTGGGTATCCTATCTCATACTATGTAATGTCAGTGACTCAAACATAGTGGGTATCCTATCTCATACTATGTAATGTCAGTGACTCAAACATAGTCCGGCTCAATGGCGCAGACGTTTAGGCTATTCTTTAAACGACACAACGCATTCCGATCGCCGGACCACGTCCTGGTAACCAGTAGGAGTTGGAGAATGAACGCAGAAGAGGAAGCATTCCGTTTTTTGTATTACATCTTACAAATTAACTAGAGCATGAGTGGAACGTCTGCGATTATGTCGATTGTGACGGAGGGAAATGGCAAAACGGTCAAATATATCTGGTTGTAGTTTGATTTGAGTTTGGTGACCAGCATGTAAGTCCGAGAAACAGTTGGGTGGTCTAATATACTAGTGACATGCTTACAGACGTCCACAACTCAGTGCAGTGGTAAAAACTCTGAACGCAGTAGTTTCAAAATCGAAGTCATATGTGTCGGTCCACAAGCGCAAATAAAACGGCGATACAACACATTTCCGTTCCTTGAACTATATCGCGCTATACTTTGAAGGAAGCGGAAAGTGCTTATGATTTGTTGTTGGGTGCAGAACACATTACTCGATTATTAAATGCCCAATAATATTGTTTTAAATTTCGTTTTTATGTTTTTTAAAATGTTGCTTGAATATTGTTTTAATTGTTTTTAAATTGTTTTAAATAATACTTTTTTTCAAAGTGCGATCAGTTATTTCAAAATCACTTGTTGTCGCTGAGTAAAATTGGGGGGGGGGGGGTGTGTGTGGTATTTGGGGTCTTTTGTGACCCACTTCATTCTTAAAGTGAACAGAGTATAGAAAAATATTAGGACCATTGTTCTGTTATAGGAGATATCCAGTGGAAAGTGTGAGAACGAACGCAAAACATGAGCTTGAGAGGGAAAGTGTTAGAAGAAAAGAGTTCAGACAAAATACACAATTATGACAATATATCTCCGTCATCAGTTAGCATGATATAACCAGTTCAACAGAGATACTAACAATCTATAACAATCAATACACACAAACATACACACACACACTAACAAACTTGTGCAAAACTCACACTCGCACATACGCCATATTTCACACCAAAAGCACTTGCAGAAAGGTTGCGACCATTAGCTTTCTTCCACACAATTGGTGGCCAACACAAACAACGCCTGGTATGATCTTCAGCGCACGTGCAAACAGCATGATATATTGGTGACATAGGTTAAATGCATTAATGTTGGCAACGTTATCCTGCAGGTATCCGGTGTTAAAACACAGCGGGATAGCTTGTCAGAGTCCAGATAACAAGTAAGGATAGACAAGGTTGTTCCATCTCCAGTAACTACAGAATCAACAATGCCACGCGCTGATTTCTGAATGTGCTTGTAACTATTGAGAGGCAATTAATATTTAGATGGGCCTCTGTGTATGACGACATAATTAGATAAAAGACACATTTTTTTCGTTATCTTTTTGTTCTAGCTTTTAATTTTTCTTATTGTCTTCCTCTCATTTTAATTTTCCACCTCTTCTCATGTGATAGTTTGCATATAATCCTTGCGTTTTTTTCTTCTCCCAATATAATTAACCAGTAAGGTTCTCATCTACAAGAGAATCTTTTGCGTTTCATTGTCTTGATGCGTTTCGCATAATCAGACGTGTAAAATGTATACACTTTTTCTGCTGCTACTCTGTCGTATATATATAATCTGTGTGTATGTATATATATTCATTCATTTTCCTTTTGCGCTGAAGTTAGCGCATAGGGCAGAAGTCAGATCTCTCCAATTCTGTCTGTTCAAAGCTATTCTGTACAGTTCTTGAATAGTATGAATATTGGTTGTTTTACCTTCTCTAAGTATTGGTTCTTCTGAGTGTTTCTTTTGGGGACTACTTCTTGCTCTTGTGCCTGTAGGTATCCATTCAAGAGATTGGTAGTGTATTCTGTTGGTGTCTGCTCGTAGGACATGCCCGATGTAGGACCAACGGCGTTTTCTGATAACAGCTGTAATGAAATTGTGATGTGTCTCTTCTCTGATTTTATCATTCGATTTGAATTCACTCCAATGAGTGTTATATATATATATATATTATATATATATAT